>CM029386.1:11862681-12585064 GCA_017165825.1 Hepsetus odoe
TTAAGTTCTGTGTATTCCTAATAGTTTTAATTGTATTTCTTGGCTTCCTTAAAAGAGATGATGGTGTATGAAAATATTTAGTTTCTAAAACATGTTATTCATTTCCCAGGGCCCTTAAATCATCAGCTGATTGCAGTATGTGCAATTTTTTCCTAAAGCAACCACCATGCAGTTTAGTTCCAACGGGCTTGACTATAATACTGAGATGCCCTTGAAGATCTTGATTAACTGGATCAGGTTTGACTAGGGCTTAAGGAGCAGGGCTGGGCAGTCAAACAAACATCTGTTTAAAGAAGAAATAATGGCAATTTGTGCAGCAAAACAGGGTGAATGAGTTTAAAGTTCCAGTGCTATTGCTATTACTCTGTACATGTGCGTGGGATCAGTTCAGTTCTGTTTTATTTATGACACATTAATAGAACAGAATACTCATGCTTTGTAGCCTTTTTTGATTGTAGTTCCAGGAGTGTTAAAAACTGGAGTTAAAAAAGTAACAGCAGTTACTGCATTGATTGTGGACGGTACGATTAGATCAAAATCGATAATAATAATGCTGTAATAATATATGATAATAACAATAATGATACTTATTTTTAATGAATGGCCCAAAAAGGAGTTGTTTCCCCATGTGCATTAACAACTTTAATATGAAAAATGAATATTTATAAATGTGATAAAAAATGATGCCCTAGCAAAATCAACATGGCCCACAGGTTTAGAGCCACGGTTTTATACTCCTTTCTATAGTTTTAATAATAATCCTAAATCAGAGGCAGGCAACTGAATGTCGACCAGACTAAAGAGATGGTTGTTGACGTCAGGAGACCACGTCGGGACCAGTGACGGGCTGGCGACCTGTCCAGGGTGTGTCCCCCGTCCTTCGCCCTGTGTGAGCTGGTTTGGACTCCAGCACTCCCCCGCGACCCCGCTTGGGACAAGCGGCAGAAAATGACTGACTGACTGACTGACTGACTGACTGACGTCGGGACCACGCTCCACTGAATATCAGCATCTCACCTGTGGAGATGGTCCAGAGCACCAAGTTTCTTGGTGTTCACTTAACAGACAACCTCACGTGGACCCTCAACACCAACTCCATCATGAAGAAAGCCCAACAGCATCTCTACTTCCTACGCAGACTGAGGAAAGCCCATCTTCCACCACCCCTCCTCACCATCTTCTACAGGGGAACCATTGAGAGCATCCTGAGCAGCTGCATTACTACCTGGTATGGGAACTGCAATGTCTCAGACTGCAAGTCTCTACAACGGGTAGTGAGAACTAAGCTAAGAAGATCATCTGTATCTCTTTGCCTTCTGTTCAGGACATTTTCATCACTCACTGCATCCGCAAAGCAACCAGCATTGTGGATGATCCTTCTCACCCTTCCCACACTCTCTTCTCACTCCTGCCATCCAGGAAAAGGTTCCGCAGCATACGGGCCTCCACTACCAGGATGGGAAACCATTTCTTCCCCCGGCCATCAAACTTTTGAACGGATAATCAAGTTACCGCTGCTATACCTATTACTTATTACTTAGTATTTATTTTTTGCACCCGCACTTTAATCACAACATTGCTGCTCCATCACACTGCCAACAACATGTGCTGCTTTGTTGTGTAACACTGTGGCCATCCAAAGGATGAATGTACTGAATGTACTGTCTATTGTTCTCTCTGTTGTTGTCTGCACTTGTCTGTTTGCCTTGTCTTGTGTCTTATGTTGTCTTATGTGTAGCACCAGGGTCCTGGAGGAACATGATTTCGTTTTCACTATGTATGTGGTCGAAAAGACAATAAAAATCTACTTGATTTGACTCGACTTGACTTGAACTGAACCTCGGGGAAATGTGTGATTTCATAAAATCACACATTTGTGTGTGTGTGTGTCTGTGTGTCTGTCTGTCTCCTTGCAGGAGAAGATGGTTCTGAGGGAGCAGCTGTGGGAGAGCAGGGAGCAGCTACAGCAACAGGCAGAGTTCTGCACTGGTCTGGGTGCTGCTTCTTGCACTCTGCTCTGGAGTGCCTCCCGCAGGGAAGATGCAGTCAGGGACATATTGGCTGACGTGAGTTGACCAGACATTTTTTTTTTGTTTTTGTTTTTTCAATAATTTTATTCATTGAAGAAAAATAGTTGTCTTACACCTACTGCTCCTCTGTGAAAAAATAACTGATATTCTCAATTAGATGAGGTCACTTAGATTAGTTTCTGATTTCTGGCGCACCTGTCAAATCTTAAGCATTTCCTCTGGAAATTTCTGGCAGTGTGCTTAAACATGCAGCGAACCTTGTCGTGATCAAAGGAAGTTTTTTGAAATGTGAGAAATCTAAGAATCTAATTCTAAGGCTCTGAGACTCCAGTGGCTACAGTGAGAGCTATTTCCTCTAAATGAAAAAAGGTAACATAACTGAATCAAAATGTCTTCCAAGAACACATCAGAGGTTCAACCAGGACATCATTAAGAACTAGGGAACTGCTGGATCTCGTGCCAGCTATTTATCTCTGATAAACAGTGGTCATGTGAGAGCTGCAAGATGAAAAACACTGCTAGCTAAGAGAAACATTTCCCAAGGCTTTTGGAATAAAGTTCTCTTCTGTGTTCTGTATATTACTGATGAGTCCAAAGTAAAAAAAAAAATGGAAAAACATCGCATCTGATAGCTAACACAGCATTTCACAATGTCAAAAGACCCCATAATCGTAAGGACATATATATATATTGTAGCGGTTCGTATTGTGGTGGTCTACGGTGTCTGTTCGATTTAAGTCGGAAGAAGAATCGTTCAGTGATCGCCGCAACCGCTACAATATATATGTGTATGTGTGTGTGTGTGTGTGTGTGTTGCACACTTCAGTCACTTTATTACATATTTATACAAAAGTAATGTCTACCTGCACTGACCTACACTGTTTGTCTATTTCATGGTTTAAGTATTTCATACTTGTACTTGCCTGATATAAAAATAAAGTTGAGTAATGTAAATCTAATTTGAATCTAAACATATTTTACTTGAAGGGTCAGCACTGTTGGTGGCAGAAAGCAGACCTACACAATATTCCATATGGTGTTATATTGTTATGGTTTATTGGTGTGTGTGTGTTTGTGTGTGTGTGTGTGTGTGTGTGTGTGTGTGTGTGTGTGTGTGTGTGTGTGTGTGTGTGTGTGTGTAAAGGGAAAGCTGGAGCCATTCCTAATTGTAGCAGGTCAAACCCTGGAAAGTTTTGTTAAATCTCTGGATGAAGAGGAGAAACCACAACAACAGCAGAACTACACTTCTCAGGAGCACCAGTTTGTCCTAGCACTGGCTGGTGTCATTACCAGTAAGATTTACTCAAATTATACATTTTTGGTAAACAGCGGTACCTGAAGGTGTTTAAACAAAAATGAAGAAACACACCCAGTAATGCTGACCCGGAGCTGTGATTGGTCACTTTGTCAAAAACTGCTGATCGGTAAAAGGCTCATTGGCATAGCATGGCCTTCTGAATGATCAGTATTGCAGAGAGCTTTATTGTGATAATGATAAACAGACGATATATTGTGTTGCCCATATAAATATAAATGTATACCTAGTACATCATTCAGTTTTCGCACTTCCTAAAAGTAAATAAAGGGAACCCACTTAAACAAATGAGACAAAATATGGTCATTTTTCATTTATTTATTGAGGAAACTTTTCCAGTATTGCATATCCGTGAGTGGCCAATGCATGTAAACCTCAAGGATAGCACTTAATTTAGAAGTTAAAATAAGATGTTTTCAATCAATGGTATGTGTATCAGGTGTGAGTGGACATCACAGTTAATGAGGTTTCTAGGTTCTCGGTTTATAAGCTGAGCATCAGCAGTACTCTAAACCTCATATGGAATTTTGACTTGCTGAAGGTCTAAGAGCTTAACATCTCTACCAAAGTGTCTAAGTATCTCTGAACTTAAACCAGACTGTCGTTACTTTTCAGATTTGGCAGCTGTGACAAGTGGAAGAGACTTCATTTCCAACTCCGCACACATTCTTTTGGATACACTAATGCATTTGCTTGGACTCATGAAGCCAGGGGTTTTTCCAAAACTCAAAGCGTGGGTTGCAAAATGCACACACACACAAACAGACAAACAAACACAGCTTATTGTTTATTCATATGTGTGTTGTGTTTCTGCAGGTTGATGCTGATGGCTTTATATAACGTCAGCATCAGTGTGACGGGGCTGACATACATCAGCGAGAGCCCTGCACTCCTGCCTCTTATATGCACCCTACTTAAAGGTATGTGAGTGTTCTTGCATGTGTGCATGAGTGTGTGAGTAAGCGAGTGCAGCTAAGGCAGACCTCCGGAGGCTTTGGAGTTTATCTGATCTCAGCTTTGACGTCATGCCAGCTGAACTCACGTGCGGAGGAAGGGAGGATTAAGAGAAGCCCCCACACTTTCTCTTTTGCTCGTTTCCTCTTTCTTTCTTCTTTTAAAGGTGCAACAAATTGGTCCAATGCACATTCATTTCCTTAAATGTCCATTTTCAGACACCACTGTAGTCTCTCTAACACATTGACAAGCCCTCCAATCACATGCCTTTCTTTTCCATGATTCAACTAATGCTGCACATTTGGACACTGTTGCGTCGTGACAGCAGCAAGTCATGCTGTATTGTTACTATGTAGCCAAATCAGTTGCCTCAGTTACAAATTTCTCTCACAAAGTGATATTATATTGTTGTCATTAGAGCAAAGTTGCTGCTTTTTCAATATCAGGACATATTCTTCTTACACATATAAGGAATTTCCTGTCCTTACACACACAGTGAGCAGTAAGTAGTGAATTTATCCTCTGCTTTTAACCCCACCTGAACACCAGAGGTGAACACACACACACACACACACACATACACACCAGGAAGAGTGGGATGCATATGTGCGCACTGCACAGTTTGGAGGTTAAGTGCCTTGTTAATGCCCACTTCAGTGTTCCTTTAAGTGCATTTTTACAGTGAGAGACAATTCACTGGGAAGATGACAAAAACCAAGACCATTTAGCTGTATTGCCAACTTCATTATAGCCTTCATTTCTTTTACTCTTTAACTTATTTCCACATTAATACAATAGATTCCATTAGTTTTCACCTTCAATTTAGAAATCACATTTGAGAATTAAAAATTCATTTTAAAATGAAGTGAAATCAGCATTTTTTTTCTCACTGTTTCTCAGACCAGGACTCAGAAGTGTGTCTGCAGGCCCTGCGGCTACTCCAGTCTATGTTGGTGGAAGGCGAAGTGGTGGCCCAGCTCACCCCCAACCCGCTGAGTTCCCTGCCAGTGGGACGCATTCGTCAGCTGACCTCGAGCCGCCACGCCACCCTCAGACAGACAGCTCAGGAGGCCCTAGAGGATTTAGAGCGGCTCATCAGCAATGAGAGCTCACCCGCTGTGGAAGAACAGTGAAGCTTCAACCACCCCTACGTTTACATTACTTTTAGTTATTCATTTACAGTGCTCTTGTCTCTCCCTGTCTGGGCAGAAGAAGCTTCTAGGTTCAAGCAGCTCAAGTGGGGGCTGTTTTAGGTCCACTTTTGTTCATCTGTGGTCAGTGTAATCAGTTAAAAGGGACCAAAGGTCACAAGGCCAGTTGAAATATTGTTCACTCAAATCCCTCAAGTGGCCCAGTTATATCGTTAAAAGTGGCCGGCATTGCCCTCTGTTTAGGGGTTTGATTTATTTGCATTGGTCAGGGATAGTTTTGCAACATTTTGAAGATTACTTTCTGTTCTTGCATGTGAAATGAATGCTCACTTTATCTCTTACATGCTGTTTCTAGCATACAGTCATTTACCCACAGGCAAGTGGGTTACTGTTCAAGCATTTAGCCATAATGAGCATGTTTTGAATCAGCAAGTATTCTGTTTATTTCAAAGCACTGAGGAATAATTTTTAAATGATTTTATGCTACACATTTGGTGGATAAAAATGTGAAAAATGTTCCTTTAAGCATGTGGTTCTGGCCTGCTTGGTTTTGCGATATTTCTGTACCTAATAACCCGTGTTGTGTGTTCCTTCTTATGTTAATGTTATTGCAGTTAATATTATTATAAACCACTGAGTTTGGAGGTCTGTTGGATTACTTTGAAAGAAACGTTCGCATGAAAGAAAGCCTTAGAGACAATACAATTAAAGGTAAGCTCTGTGGCTGAAGGTCATGGGAGATCAATGATCTGTGGGAAGGATTGATGAGTCTTATTGATCCGCTCCATGAGTGACAACATGTTCAACTGACTCTGCTGTGATTGCAGATCCATATCGTGGACGAGTTTTAAAAACCCGAATCTCTAAGACGATTTTAAAATAGCCGTCCGCTCAGCTACAGTTTTTAAATATCGTTTAAGTGGGTGGCAAAGATTAGTTGTATTTAGCTATTCCAGTACATAATCCTTGCAAGACTGTGGATATTATATTGGGATGCAGTGAAGAAACACATATGCTATATATAGTATAAACTGGGTGAATTCATGCAAGAGATTAGTCAGGTGGAGAGAACGGATTTATCATCGAGCCTATGTGATGGAATAGCAAATACGTAGGACCACTGCTTTTTTTCCTTTCTTGTTCCAGTTATGAAGTAAATTATCTGAATGGAAAATGAAAAGGGCAGTTAGTCCAGATATTGCACTGTATTGTCACTGATGAAATCTTGCATCTATAAATTTGCACCTTTATAGAGGAGAGATGAGGATTATATTGGGAGGAGGATGTTGAAGATGGAGCTGCCAGGAAAGAGGAAAAGAGGAAGACCAAAGAGGAGGTTTATGAACGTTGTGTGAGAGGACATGCAGGTGGTCGGTTTGAAGGAGGAAGATGCAGAGGACAGTAAGAAATGGAAACTGATGGCGACCCCTAAACGGAAGTAGCCGAAAGAAGAAGAGGGGGAAAAAATTTTATCAACATTAACGCATGCAAACACTGATTTTGTCTTTATTCCTCTTTTTGACCAGTTCTGTAGGCCTGTTTATCATTAAATGTTTACAAAAAGAAAATATTAGCCACGAAGCCAAATTAACTTAAAATAACATGATGCATTCGGTCTCTTAAGACAACCACTTTCAAGTACTTACTCAGAGGGAGCGCACAGCTTTTAAGCTGGGATCAGATGGAGCCCATGTGTAGTTAACCTGTGTGTACTGTTCTTACACACTCAATGTGACCAGCTGCAGGTAGTCGCTCTTACGAGCATGTGAGCTTTGATTACTGTAAGGAGCTTTAGCTATACAGCAAGGAGCACATTCCCCGAAGGCTTTAAAAAACATCAGTCTGCATCCTTGATTAAACCTGTATTGGTCAAACATGCCCTATTGAAGCTGAACTGCATTAGGGTGGGAGAACTTGGAAGCCAAGTCGACATCCTAAACTCTTTCCCCATGTTTCTCAAACTGTTCCTGAACAATTTTGTAGTATGGCAGGCCGCACAAAAGAGGCCATTGCCATGAGAAGTTACATGTCTAATCAGCATACATATAAATTCAAAGTATCTCTGGAAAAGCATTTCTCAGAATATCACACTCCTACTGCTGGCTTGCCTTCTTCCCACAGTGCATCCTGGTGCCACTTATTTCCCAGGTAAGTGATGCACATGATTCATCAGACCAGGCTACCTTCTTTCACTACTACATGCTTTAGTTCCCAGGAGGCTTGCTTGTCTAGGTAGTGCATGCATATTTTATTAGCAGTGCGTAAATTTGATGATTAGGACATGTGGACTGCACAATGCAATTTCATAGTGTAAAAGCTTCAGTTACTTGTTAACAACATTAACGTAATAGTTCCACTGCATACGATGTTACTGTCTAGGGGCAGTGGTGGCCTAGTGGTTAGGGAGTTGCCCCCCCCCCCGCATCGGAAGATTGTGGGTTTGATTCCCTCACCAGTAGGTTGCCCTGAGGTACCCTTGAGCAAGGTACCGTCCTCGTCACTGATCCCCGGGCGCTTTCAATAGCTGCCCACTGCTGCACGGTGTTTGAGTGCATGGGTTAAATGCAGAGGTCCAATTTCATTGTGGTTCACATGTGCTGTGCTGTGACCTCGCAATGACAAGGGTTGTCACTTTCACTACTGTGTACATTTTACCATTTGCTAGAATGTTACTTTAACTTAGCTCTAAGATTACTGAATGAATAATATCCCCAGTCACCATTTCATGGGTGTGTATTGAGCTGCTATATGGACTCTGAGAAGAACAACTGAGGCTTGAAAATTTACAGATCATCACAATAGGACCGCAATAAATAAAGCCCATGCAGAACCAACGCATGGACTGGAACAGAACCCACTACTGTAGTCCAAGAGGGCCCACTCCAATTAGTCCACAGTGCTGCAGGCCATGACCTGTGCAGGTCTACCTCATTTGATTAAATCATTCCGGGATGTTTTGTGTGTGTGTGTGTGTGTGTGTGTGTGTGTGCACGTGCAATAAACCTGAACAAAAAACATTAATAGCCTTGATTTATCTCTTGCAGTAGTTCATCTGACTTTCATTAACACTAGGTGTTTATGCAGCCCTGGTGTTTTATCCTCAAATAAGATTTACTCTTCATCTCCATGTTCATAAGAGTTAACAGGGCTAATGCTCTCAGCTGCAAATGCAGCGAGTGATGACCGAGCTAAGAAGCTCTAATGCTGAGGCGCCTGGGAAGGCAGGACAGCGTGCCAGTTTTAGCTGACTGAGGAGGTTTGTGGGTGTTTCTGTGTGATTCAGCCTTACTAATAACCCTGATTGGACACACACCCTGTAAATTATGCTTGGCTTATGCTAAAAATGTGTGCTCACTGGTTCCTTTAGGAGAAACCTCCCTTATGGCTCCACCTTCCTGTACAGGTACAAGGAGTTTTGACGAGCCTTCCGTCACAGGCTGAATAGTTTTTATACACCTAGAGTTAGGGCTGCCCAGTTAATTGAACTTTAATTGCAATTACGATTTTGACATCCAGCGACTCTAAAAATAATCTTCAAAGTGAAGAATGCTGAGAAGGACCTTTTAGAAAGCTGGAGGTAATTCTAGACCCATGACTAAACACCTTGAAGAGATGTTTCAATAGTTTGTAACAATTAATAAATTATTATTATTATTAATAATAATAATAATAATAATAATAACAACAACAATAATGATGATGATGATATTATTAGAGAAGGATATGTGTATAAAAACATTTCCAATAATCNTGTGTGTGGCCTGTACATTATCACCCATCCAAGCTGTCAAGCTGCTAGCACTATATTATCAGTATCGGATCTCCATAAATCCACAGATTTATGTGAGCAGTCAGAGAAATTAAAATCACATGCTTTTTAGTGTGCTTAACTCAATCCCTTTAGACTTCATTTTTAAAACATTTAAATCTGTTATTAAGGGCACAAACACCCTTTAATTTAATCTTTGACAAGATTACCAAATTCATTGATGATGTCACAAACTTAAATAAGTAGCGCAAAAGCTTCGTCAGCTTAGTCTGGATAAGCATGAGCCACCAGATAACCCTGCTGTTCAATTGATCAGGGCCTTGGATTATTAACAGTAGTAGTATTGTAGTAGTTGTAATAACAACAATAATGATGATGATGATGATGATGATGATCACATTATTCATAATTCATCCGATATATTTTTATAAGATGAATAAAACTGAACTATATTTAACTTCATTCAATATTATACAAATATATATACATATATATATATATTTTTTCCTTTCATAATTCCTGTTTTTAAAAGAATTGCTTAAATGCTTAAATTTAAAGTAAAAAAAAATGGGAATGAGAAATGGGGATTTTTGCCTTAATCTCTGACTCGAGCTCACTGAATCTAAACCGTGAAGAAGAAGAACAAGGTGAGCTCCTGCTGAACCGGAAATGGAGTGTAAACACAATTAGCCTCATAGTTTTGCCCTAATTTGTTGCAATTCTTGGAATAACTTGGTATCTCTTGAGAGAGAAGCATTTGCTAAATGCCTGGCTACTGAAGAAAATGAACTACCCTGCGCTAGAATAAACTTAATAAATGTCTTCTGGGGCGTTTTTCTTAGCTGGTTTTATTTCCCAGTCGCGCGCTCCTCGTGTACAAGTTGCTTGGCAACCTGAAGCTTCCGCTCGCGTGCGCGCGCCAGCCAGGGTAAAGTGTTCTGGCGTCAGAGTGACGTTAATGAAGTGTGTGTGCGTGTGCGTGTGTGTGCGTGTGCGTGTCTGTGTGTGTGTGTGTGTGTGTGTGTGTGGAAACACCGCAGGGAGGAGCTCGGAGCGCTGGGAGAGGAGGGAGTGAGATCTCCGTCTCTTTTCACGCACTTTGAACAAAGATGCGCGCGGACGGCGGAGTTCCCGGGCGCTCAGCCGGAGTGTCCTCGGCTCGAGGGAAGAGGGAGTCGTCCTGGTGCACAGTCTGAGCAGGTGAGCTCCTCTCACTCTCACTCACTCCAAAGAGGATCAAACACACACTGCACACACACCAGTGCGCTCCAAGTGCAATCATCCATCCCCAGCAGTGCGTGTGTCTAAATAACACACCAGCTTTAGGACGGACAGTGTGTATTCTACACTATTTTTGAGTTTTTTTATCTTCTGATATTTTACTGGGTTTAGGATATGATGAAGAAATAGTCTAATCTGTGTGTGTTATTTGAAATTAGGGTTTTCCTAGGAGTGATTTTGTATCAGCATAATGCAAGGCACACAGGGCAATAAAAATACTACTACTACTATTACTACTAATAATAATTATTTAATACAACAGTAATAATTTATTAATAATAATAATAATAATAATAACCATTAATAATAATAATAACAAATAATAATAATGATAATAATAATAATTATTATTATTGCTGTTGTTATTGTGAATAATACAGCATTTTAACTATATTTAAAGTGATATTTTCTAATTTCCTTATACTACAATTAAAATTTTAGTAGTGGTATAAAAAGTATACAGTTTATGTAAAAAAAAAAAAAAGATTTGCCTTTATATTAGGGAAAAATATCTGATTTAATATCTAATTTCTCATTATCTATCTGTTTTTATTTGGTCTCTTATCTTATTTATTTATTTATCTCTCTGTAGATTTAAACAAAACCCACTTTCCTTCAGAATCCTTGGGACGCCCAGCCCGTACCTCAGAAAGTGTTTTAAGATGTAAATATCTTAAATGTATGAGGGATTTCTGTGTAGGTGCTGGTGAGGACTGCAGTGGAACCCTAGCTATCAGGATCAGGCAGGTCTCCTACTCGGCTCTGGCTCTTGTTGCATGAGCACTTTGGTGAACCCTGCTGTAACATCACACTCACTGTAACTCATCAATCACTTATACACATGATCTGATCGACCCTGCTGTGCTTACAGACCCACTCATCTCACAGAACAGGTTCTACATCAAAACATTTGCTTTTAAATCAGTATGACTGATTTATGGGTAAGATTGTTATAAAATCCTAAAATCAGGGATCCTACAGATCCTTATAAGGTTTTGATAAAGCAGATTATTCAAATCATGAAAATGTTATATTAATAGATGATTAGACATACAGGCATTAAAACATGCCATAGTTAGTTTGTGTTGTGCAGAAAAAAAATAAAAATAAAATTATGTCTGACAACTGTATAAATCATTCGAATATAGAGATGAAGCAACTCTTTTTTTCTAGCATCAATTTTATAACTAATGATGATCAATTCTGGAGTCGACTCTGTATTTTGATCCTGCAATTCAGATGCTCAAGCTTTTTGTCAGATAAAGCAGTAATTCACAGATTTTTCCACATTTTCTTCAGACCTCTCAAAATAATTTTATTTAACAATGTTTGTGTTGCTAGATAGATAATTAAAAAAGAATTAAAATCAGGTTTGGGAAAGAGAAAAAAGGTGGAGAACCTGACAAGGGAAACCTTGACAGTATCATTAATTATATTTTTGCCATTACTATGGATGGAATAGTACTTGCTATCTTAAAATCAGTCATACGTATTATTGTTAACAATTCATGAGTCAACTTAACGTCCATTAATCTACTGACATCTCAACTTTTTTCACTGATGGTCAGTGTAATTTGCAACCATAAGGCCTTCTCCTGTTAATGTAATGTCTGTCTCCTGTTTAACATTTCAACAGCTCTCAGTTGACAGCATTAGCCATGGTGGTGTTATCGGATGATGGGCCAGGGTTACCCTCAGGCCTGCCTGCCAGACCACTGCAGGTTGGCTTCTATGAGATTGTTCGTACTCTGGGGAAGGGAAACTTTGCTGTGGTGAAACTGGCCAGACACAAAGTCACCAAAACCCAGGTTTGATGCACTTTTAACAGTTTTTGTCACAAGAACAAACAACAAAATATTATTATTAATGAGCTTACTGGACACCCATTCCCAAATTGCTGTTAATATCATGTAACCCCACCCCCTTGCCAGACCCTTTACAATAATAACAGTCTTCCTTTTTCTGAGGAAGGAGCATTTTTGAGGTCGGGCACTGATGTCGGAAACAAAACTGTATGGACGTCAAAAATGTCAGTAATATTGACATTACTCTTAACTAATACTAAGCGAGTTTAGCCCAAACCCTGAAAAAACAGCCCCAGCCCATTGTTTTCCAGCTGTTGTTGCTTCTAAATGCTTCTAGTTCACCAACTTACTTTTTTGCAAAGGTGGCAGTCTGACACAGTCAGAGTCTGTCCATGAATCTTGCAACCCTACAGCATGTGTTTGATTGTACTCACCTTTTAACAAGGACAATGGCTTTAATGTTTAAAATGAATAACTAGGATGTGTGTCCACATACTTTTGGCCATATAGTGTACCCCATGTGACCATTTCAATGTTTAATGACAGATCATGTCTTTCTACCTAAAACACTCCTCGTGAAGTCCTATTTAATCATCTGTATACATTTTTCACAGGTTGCCATTAAAATCATTGACAAAACCCGGTTGGATGCATCCGATTTAGAGAAACTCAACAGGGAGGTTCAGATCATGAAGCTTCTGAACCACCCACACATTATCAAACTCTACCAGGTTTGTGAATCCACATTTGAATTAGTGCAGAGCAATTTCACTCACAATAGTACGTCATTCTTCTAACTCACATACAGTCATGGCCTTCATTGATATATTCCACTGGGTGTCATGTCACTTATAGTTGCTCACGTTATGTATGTAAGGAAAAGGAATAGGATTTATCTAACTGCAATAAAGTAAAGTAAATTTACATTTCCAAAAACAAATAATGGTAGCTACATTCTAGTTGCACACTTACGGTCTTGTACTACTTGCTACAGATATTGTAGTGTACTGCTCTCAGAGTATTTGGTATGATGACTTGATTAATATTAATTACACATTAAAAATAACTGATTAAACTATACTTTTTCAATGAACCAGCTCAGTTATTAGTGTGCCATTTGAAAGATAATTTTAAGGCTATGTTGCCAGCTCAAGGTTATTCACCAGGAGGTGCAATTTCCACTCAACTTCACAAAGTAAAAGACGCGTCACTAAAAGGTGTAAATGTGAAATGCTTTAAATATGTGTGTTGATACCTGTGAGGAACATGGCTGATGATTATTACAATACATCCACCAGATTATTTAAATAGATAATTCATGAATTGGTTATCTGAATATTCACTAAATAACTCTATCATTTGTATAATTGCTGGTGACGTCTCCTAATTGTCAATTAAATGGGAAGATGGTTAGCTGTGTGTAGGACACATGGAGCAGTAGTATTTGATTGCCACTTGCCTCTTAACGCAAATCAAACAATAATGTTTGATGGAAAATGTACATAGAGCAAAACAAATGTGCTTTGTAACATTTTAGTAAACCAAAAAAGTGCAATAGGTGGGTTTTCAAAAAAAGCTATTTTCCCTGTATTTTAATGATACCAAGTGAAGATTTTAATCATTCATTCAGTTACTTAAGTAGTCAGTACTATCAGCATCAGTGAGTCAGTGAGCCTGACTGATTTCTATCCACAGCACCCTGCACCCAATTCTCTTTCCCCAGTGCTGAAAAAAAAATTGACGCAGCCTCTGATGGGTTCACACAGTATACACTATGAAGTCATCCAGTTCTCTTCACTGATTAACCGATTAAGCTTTACTTTCCCATGACTGCTGCCTCACATTACTTTCATGGTTTTACCAGTCTCTCGGGGTTTACAGGAGAGGAAACAAGTGATCTCAATTTTACTTGCTGCACAACTGCTTTCTCTGTTTTCAATATCCATTAGTCTGGGGCTTATTTTCGACCAAGTACTATATTAAAGTGAAAGTGACTTCTTGTCATTGTGAAACACAGCACAACACACAGTGAACCACACTGTAGTAGGGGTGCAATAGGGGGCAGCTATTGAAAGCAGTGACGGGGACGACACCATGCTCAAGGGTACCTCAGGGCGACCTACTGGTGAGGGTATTGAACCAACTCCCTAACCACTAGGCCACCGGTGCCCCAAGAGTCCTGTCTCAATAAGAAAATGAAAAAGGCCCAGTTAAAATTTGTCATTCAAAGTGATGTTCTACTTTGTAAATGTCGAATATATTTGACTGATTTTCAGGTGATGGAAACCAAAGATATGCTGTACATTGTAACAGAGTACGCAAAGAATGGGGAGATGTTTGGTGAGTTTGACTCATAAAGTCCTTGTTTGAATAATATGCCTCCTTTTTGACCCCGATCATAAACTGCTTAAAGAGTTTTAGTGTAAGTGTGTAGTTTTGCTCACCTATTTCAATGTTATAGTATGACTACATTATTATTGACATTCAATTACAATTAAATAAAATTTAAATTTTTATTGGTAGATCAAGTCTATAATATCCTCTTTCCGCAAAATGAAAAAATTAAAGGACATTTCTTAAAACGGAAAAGAATACCCACTATCTTAGTTAATAAAGCTAAACAATGCTTCATAATGAACCTGAAATACTTTGCGGTAGCAAAGGACAATTCATGTACATCTACATGACTTTTCCTTTTTCTTAACTTCTCATAAAATAGGGCTAAGTGCAGTTATTTGGTGTGGTGTGTTATTTGGGGTGGTGGTGGTCTAGTGGTAGGATACTTGTCTATGGACCTATGGCTCAAAAATTCCCAGGTTGGAATCCCACCTCTGGCACCACCACTGGGTCCCTGAACAAGACCCTTAACCCTGAGTTGCTCCAGGGGGACTGTCCCTGTAATTAGGACATGCAAGTCACTCTGGATAAGAGCGTCTGCTAAATGCTGTAAATGTAAATGTTATTTATTTGGATGTGGTTGGGAAAAAAAGCAAAAATATCACACAAAAAAGGTAGCAAAGGTTAAAAGTACAGTTGAAACAAAATTCACCTTATTTGTTTGTTTGTTTTGCATTCCTAAAGATTATCTGGCTTCAAATGGCCGTCTGAGTGAGGGAGAAGCTCGTCGGATATTCTGGCAAATTCTCACAGCTGTGGAGTACTGTCACATGCACCGTGTGGTGCATAGAGACCTCAAAGCTGAAAACTTGCTGCTGGACAATAACATGAACATCAAACTGGCAGGTAGGAGAGACAATGTTTATCATAAATAAGGCTGCAGGAAACAATGTGAAATATAATGCACAACCTATGAAAACATTCTGGCCAAAGTTGTCACCTCACAGCAAGAATGTCCTCGGATCCAAGCTGAGGTTGCCATGGGTCCTTTCTGTATAAAATTGGAATTTTTTCCATATTTCTGAAGACTGAAGGTGCACCAGGTATGAGTGTGTGTGTAACTGTGCTTATCTATGGGTGTGTCTGTGATTGACGGATGTTTCCCAATCTTGCACCCTATGAGTGTGTGTAAATGCCAATAAAAAAAACAATATTGGAATCATTACAAATAAACATAGATACAGTAAAATGTGAAAGATTGTTTTGTTGAAAGTGAAATTATTAATAATAGTTTAAAAAAATGCTCTAAGAAGAACACAGACTAGAAGTTTGACATCTGACTGCACTCCAGTCACCACATCAATTTGTTAAACTCCATCAGCAGCTCCTTAAGGAAGGATTGATCTATTGAAGTATATTATGGATGTTAACATTACATATCAGGCTTTAGCAAGGAGAACTCACCTACATATAGTCAGAATGGTTTATTTATATTCACTTTAATTTTAAGTTTTTTTTAACAAATAACTATATTAACTATATGGGCAGCGGTGGCTTAGTGGTTAGGGCGTTAGCCACATAATCGGCGGATCGGGGGTTCGAACCCCTTCCCAGTAGGTTGCCCTGAGGTACCCTTGAGCAAGTTGCTGTCCCCATCACTGCTCCCCGGGCGCTTTCAATAGCAGCCCACTGCTGCACATGTGTGTATGGGTGAAATGCAGAGAGTGAATTTCCCATTCGTGGGATTATAAATAAAGGATTATTATTATTATTGCTTAGTTTTTCTAATGCACAGTAGGTTTCTGAGAATTTCCAAATATGCTTAATTTTCTCTTTTCTGTCTGCTTCAGACTTTGGTTTTGGAAACTTTTATGTGCCTGGAGAATGTCTCTCTACCTGGTGTGGAAGTCCACCTTATGCAGCTCCAGAAGTATTTGAAGGGAAGGCGTATGAAGGACCGCAACTAGACATATGGGTAGGTTCCTGTGAAAGAACTATAATAATAATAATAATAATAATAATATGTGTATGTATTTATTTCTTTTTGCCTTGTTTGTGGTCAGTTGCGAGGTGATAAAGACAGGTAACAGGAATTTAAGGCCTATTAGATGCAAACTTAAGAATGCCAAACCTTTTCTTATACGTGACTAAAACTCAATTATTATCTTTATCGAAGAAATTCACTTGTTGTGATAGTTTGGGGAAGGTTAAGCATTGACTGCTAAAGCCTAGTACAAAGTCAACAAGTTTCATATAGGCCAATCAGCCCAACATAAAAAAACTGACACATGAATTGAATCACACTTTGTTTAATTTGTACCTGTAAAGGCGTGTAATATATTAAAGACTAACTGAACAGTTCACTTCAATTTTCAGAGTCTGGGAGTAGTTCTGTATGTGCTGGTGTGTGGTTCACTGCCATTTGATGGTGCTACACTTCCTGTCCTAAAACAACGTGTTACAGCGGGACACTTCAGAGTGCCCTACTTCATGTCACAAGGTATGCAGAGGAGAAGCTCTTAAGACATGAATGATTCAAGGTTGCAGCAGGCAAATAACAAATTGGACACCTTGTAGCAGAATGCCTATTCATTTCATTTTTAAACATGAATGGATGGATGGATGGATGGATGGATGGATGGATGGATGGATGGATAGATAGATAGATAGATAGATAGATAGATAGATAGATAGATAGATAGATTGATTGATTGATTGATTGATTGATTGATTGATTGATTGATTGATTGATTGATTGAAGGGTGTTTAAATGCAATGTTGCTCTTCTACAGATTGTGAAAACCTAATACGAAGGATGCTGGCAGTGGACCCTGCCAAGCGCATCAGTGTGACCCAGATTAAACAGCATCACTGGGTGCAGGCTGACCCCACAGCTACCTGCCAGGCTTCCTCTGACCCTCACTTCTCTGATGGCCAAGTTCAACCTGAGGGCTACAGTGAGCAAGCACTCAGTCTAATGCAGGCACTGGGCATTGATAAGCGGAGGACGATAGAAGTGAGCGAGACTTATCATTATGTGTTTTCAAATGTACTTTTTCATTCTGACAAACAAAATGTATTCAAGAAGAGAAAAATAACTGTAATCACTGTGAGTTTACACTCTATGCAAGATTAATTTAAGTAAACTTGAAATCAAAATGACTTCATATTTTTGGCTTTGTCACCATGCACCAGCTGGTGGGAAAACTATGTTTTAACCATTAAAATAATAATGGTTCACCTTGCATTCCCTATGCCCACAAATAACCAAGTTTCACTTGGTTATTTCAATAATTAATGTGCCATAAGGCGGAGCAAAAGTGTTATGCCTTTCAATGAGTTAAGCTGATTGTTTGGTGTTCAGTCATATGTACCCAGTTTTCCCTTTACAACAAATGTAGTTGTTCAGTTAAGACTGCTAAATTTGCTTTTTGAGTATTGCACTTTTAGTTTAGCTACCAAATAATTGAAACTTGTGAAAAAAGAATTAGCTTTAAGTAAACAGCATGTCGAAATGATCACACACAAGCTCCAAATGCTCTGCTACACTTTAAAACATATTGTTATTTATAAAAAAAATGGACAAAAGTTCATCACATACTTAAAACAGTAGTAGCACCATACTGAAAACTTAACCTGATGTAAGCTTTTTTAAAGGGATATCTTGTAAAAAGCTGTGCTATCTGTATCTATAACCCTAGTCTTTGCAGAATGGCAGCTACAATCACTTCTCTGCCATCTACTGGCTGTTACTGGAGAGATTGCGGGAGCAACGTGGCCAGCAGCAAATTCAGCACAGTCAGGATTGTTTGAAAGAATCTGGTAATCCACTTCCAGGAGCAGGCCTTTTAGGAGAGCAGAACGTGTTAGAGTACAGAAACTCCACTTCTCCAAGCTTTCTGCTGGATGCTGGAAGTAAAAACACACCAGATAAAGACCTTGTGGTAGAGGAGGGGTATTTGCCTCTTAACCTTGCCGCCGAAACCAGGAGCATAATACGCAGACACACTGTCTCAGAAGTCTCCTCCTCCAAACACTTGTGCCAGCCACCAAGTGAGTTGCTTGTTATGCCTGAATACTTATTTCAGCCCCCTTTTATATAAACATACATTAATCTTTAAAAGCATGCACAAAGGTAGTTCAGTGGTGGATAGGGTCTAGGCCCCAGGATCAGAAGGTCATGGGTTTGAAAGGTAGGTTGCCCAAGTATTAAGAATGATATGAGTATCTAAATATTTTGAATGATAACCATCTAATCAATGCAGTATGCAGACAAAATAGGCATCTTTTAAAACCCATAATATTCTGTCTCTGTTCTCAGGTATTGTTGTGGACCTAGTGGATGATGCCACCTCAGTTGGCAGCTTTAGGCCCTTCTCTTCCTCCAGTGCCTCCAGTTCCTATCTCCCTTCCCCTGGTCCCCATTTAGGACCAAGTAATGATCTCTGTGCCCAACAAACACAGGGGCTGCATCAATTCTCACCAAATGCAGCCAAAGTTCCCCTCGCTCATTCATCCATCATGGAATTCCAAATGAGTCTGCAGGTTCCCAGCTTCCAGGAGGGCAGAAGAGCCTCAGACACATCCCTTACACAAGGTAAGGCAAGAGTATGTTATACATCAAGAGAATATAGAGACATAAGAAGTATATAGAACATGTTGTGTTTTTTTATGAGGAGGTCAGGAGTATTAGAGAAGTATCTCAGAGTAGAATACGATATGTATGAGGACATTGTGATAATTGTGAGATGGATACCTGAAAGAGTTAAAGGTAAGGTTTAAAGAACAATAGGGAGAAAGTAGCGCTTACAAAAGGAAAGATGCTTAGTTTTGCATTGGGTGTGATGAGGATGGACAGGATTAAGAATGAGTTTATTAGAGGGACAGCTCAGGTTAGACTATCAGTAGACAAAATCAGAGAGGCAAATTTGTGCAAGTTTGGACATGGCAGAGGAGAGACAAGGAGTATATCAAAGGTTCTTCAAGTACTTGCAATTCAGCATCAGCAACTTTAAACCCAAGGTTGTTTAGAGACCCTTGATCTCCAATCTCCTCTACCTTTTGTAGGTCTGATTGGTTTCCACCAGCATGTGAGGAAGAATGTTTGTACAAAAGGCCAGTCAGGCTTAAATAAAATCAAAGGACCTCTGCAGCATTCATGGCTCCCAGTACACAGCCTACAGGACCCTAATGTTTATGTAGGATTAACATGCTCTCCAACACATACACGGTCATGGGAGCACCTCTGCAGCCAGATGGAGAGCATTCAGAGGTAAGCCTTAAAAACATTAACCCCACCAACCCTGATTGAATACACTTCATTCACCTAATAAAGGACATCTGAAGACTTTGAAGATAATCAAAGCAAGTGCGGCTAATTAGGGTGGAATTTAGAATCTGCAGGAGGTGATATCTCTTGAAGCAGGAAAGGTGAACACTGTTTTAGGCAATCCTATTTCAGGTAAAGAAATAATTGTAATTTCCGTACAGTGACATAGTAGGTAGTGCTGTACCCTGACAGCAAGAAGGTACTGTGATTGATTCCTAGACAAAGCGCCAGGGTCCTTTCTGTGTGCACTTTGCATGTTCTCCTTGAGTCTGTGTTGCTTTCTTCCTATAGTCAAAAGAAATGTATTTCAGGTGTATTGGAGATGCTAAATTGGCCCCAGGTGTGACTGTGTAAGTGAGTTTATCTGTGTATGCCCTGTGTTGGACTGGCATCCTTTCCTGGGTGTTTCTCCACATTCACCCAATGTGTGTCGTGAAAGGCTCTAACACCATCTGCATTACTCAGGATTAGCAGTTAAGATAATCAGTTACTTTTCTCTCAGTTTAATCATTGCCAAACTCTGAACCACTAGCTAGGTGTCTCCCAGTGGCAAGATATGTGACGGCATCTAGGTTTTCCAAGTTCTGTCAACTGCCCTGCATCTTTTTCAAGCTTCTACCAGTGCAACTTTATTTGCAGCTGAAGACATTAGGATGTATTGGGAGAACGCTAATTGCCAATTCTATTATATAGTTCTGTCCTAAAGTCTTAAGGCACCTCTCAAAAAATTTTTTAAATATATTGTTGAGGAGTAGTTCTACAGGATTCCTGAAGGGCAAGTGTTTAGGCTCTCATTTTCACTCCAGTCCCTGTATCTAACAAGTTTCAGAGGATAGACTTATTGTCTGTGTTTGAATCATTTAAGCAGAACAGAGCCATCTAACGTAAATCATGAAGCAGTGAAGAAAAACAAGTGCGGAGGATTACAGATGATCAGGCTGGTGATTAGTGTACTGAAGATGCTGAATGCTGAGTTGTTGGAAAACTTTCATTTAGGAATGTTTTATCATTATACACTTTGCACTCTGTCCCAGTAAAACATTTCTTCCAATTTCTTTATTTAAGTCTATGTGAAATGCCAAAAATAAGACGTTTGATAATATGTTTGTCAATTTATAATAGTATTTTTGCACTTTGGTGATTCCCTAGCAAAATATAAAAGAAGGAGCATTGGCTTAAGATTGTTCACCATACTCCCAGAGAATACTAGACTCCTAGAGAAATTTTAAAGATGCATAAAGATGGGCGATAAATTAATGGAAAACATAAAGTGCAATATAAAGTTTCTATATATATAAAGTTTAGTTGTTTAGTTACCAGAGTTGCCAACACAATCTAGGTGAGCCTTTGCATAATTTCTGTCTGTAACTGGCCTGGAGGGATTGAGCACCATTTATCTTAAAGTCCATCCATCCATTTTCTGCCGCTTGTCCCAAACGGGGTCGCGGGGGAGTGCTGGTGTCCAACCCAGCGAACACAGGGCGAGGACGGGGTACGCACCCTGGACAGGTCGCCAGCCCATCGCAGGGAGGAGCAGGACGGGGACGGCACCTTGCTCAAGGGTACCTCAGGGCAACCCATTGGGAAGGGGTTCGAACCCCCGATCCCTCATGTGGCTGACGCCCTAACCACTAGGCCACCGCTGCCCCTTATCTTAAAGTTATTTAAGATAAAAATTATTAGTTATTGTTTCAGTGATGCTACAAAGGAGAATTTGTGAATATGTTTTTTTTGTTGCTTTTTGTTTTTTTGCCATTCTTTTGTCTCTATACAGAACATCTCGTCTCCGTCATCATCTGCCCAGTCAGCAGCACCTGCTACAAGAGCCCTCCTTTCATCAAACTCCCACTACATCCGTTCAGCAGCATGAGCATGGGCAGTGCACAGCTCCTCCATTTCTTGGCTTTGGGAGTCTCTTCACTTCTCCTCTCTCACCTCCTGAACACCAGGGGCATCACCTCAGCCCAACATGCACCTTTCAGCCTTCTTGCAGTATACTCTGCCCTCAACAAGAACAACCTCCTCAACACTCTTCTTTTTCATCGGCATCGCCATCTCCTTGGCACTCCTTTTCTACTTCTTCAACCTCAAACATGGTGGACTCTGCCGCCCTGCTTCTGGAGGCCCAGTTGCAAATAAGCCCAAGGTCTCAGCCACAGCTTTAGTCTTGAGTTTAGTTCTTTGTTATCCATCCTAATGGTATTGGAGAAAAAAAAACAATGGTATGGCAAAAAAGAAAAACAGTTATTCCCTTTCCAGAAATATATTAGATCAGTTAAGACATGGTTGGAGTTCAAAGTTCTTGAGTTTTTCAATGGAGATGTAAGGTGAATAGAAGAACATGTTATATACTTCTGTTTCTAGATATGCAACACCTCATTTTATAAACAGTATATCATACAGTATCAGAAGCCACATAACTACATTCATAATCATTCATATATGTATATGATCTGAAGTAAGCAGGTGACATGCATTGTAATAAGCTTTAATCAGTGTTTAGGTTCATGGACCTCCAGTGAAAATTAGCAATATTTGCTGATATTTGGGTGGCAGGCTACACCTGGAATGGGAAAAAATAAACTGAGTCACTTTGGTTTCTCAGCTCGAGGAACAGGGTACCCCTTAATTAAAAGACTAAGCTTCACAGTTAATCACAAAGGTCCAACCAGTGTTACAGACTCTTCTGTCTGTTTTGAGCCATTATTATTATATTTATTATAAATATAATAACTTTATTATAAAAGTTCTGAGTTCATGCAAAGTGCTTTTGGGAGCTTCCTTTTTCTTCTTAAACAATGTATATATAGGTGAGTTGTCACTGGCACACATAGTTTTGCAGAAAAAATTAAAGCATACACAATGTCTTCCATTATTATTTTATGTCTTTAGTTTACGAAAGTAATAAAAGTAAGTTATTTTTAATCATATGCATGGGATTTTTCAACAAACTAATATTAATAATCAATATCTAAGTAACTGCAAAATATACAAGCTATTACTCATCAGAATAAAGTTCTTCTTCTGGTTCTTTTTCTATATATATAAGATTATTGTATTGTCCTACTGTGTTGATGACAGACGAATTGATGAGCCCAGTAATTAATGACAAGCAAAATTTATGTGCCCATATTTGTACATATTGTTTATTTATGCTCTCTATCCATGCCTCCTATTGTACTTTTATGGCTGAAGAACTATGTTAAATATATAAGTATCATGATACTGTTTACTTCTTTCTTTATTTTTGGCCCATTATTATTTGCATTTTTTTCTCATCCTCAACGTTAAACCACTTATTGTGGTTTTTTCACATATACACACACACAAACCTGTGACACCACAAACGAGTGCACATTCTGAATGCTGTCCCCCACTGAAATGAGCACATAAGCATTTCATGGTTTACGTCTTTAAGGCTTTGACCTGGACAACAGAGTAATGGAAGACTGTAAGGGTGTCATTCAGGGCGGGAGAAAAAGTACATGAACCAGCCAGTAGAGGCCAAAACAATACCCCTCCAGGTTTGATCTAGCATATCAGGTTTGTATTTATTAAATATATATTTTTTATTAAAAAACTAAAACCATAGAAACCATTTTTTTTCTATTTCCTTTACATTCTTTAGCTCAGTCTCTTGAGCCAATTATCAAACATTTCTTGTTCTCCTGCTGAAACTGCTTGTCCACTCCACGTTTCAATTAGGAATCCATTTTGTTTTCAAGTTAGTACTTGCCTATCCTGATTTTCTTGGGTGCAGATTACAATGAATAATGGCTTTGACTGCATTCGCCGCTATCATCAAGATGGTTTCCAGGTCTGATGAAACACGCTTTCGTTTGCATCATGTGTGCGCCCTTAAATGGGAAGAAAAAGGCTTCAGGATGCACTTTGAGCACTTTGTTGGAGGCAATGAGATCAGACATCAGTCTCATTATTGAAAAACTGACCATTTGTTGCCATTTGGATTGGAACTAAAGTAAAAGTAGAAGTTATGTTGTCTCAGCATTGCCATTAAACTTTTTGTCTTGGTTCATTAAGTCAATCACCATCTCAACCAGGGGCAGCGGTGGCCTAGTGGTTAGGGCGTTGGCCGCATGATCTGAGGATCTGGGGTTCCCAATAGGTTGCCCTGAGGTATCCTTGAGCAAGGTGCCGTCCCCATCAAGCTCCTCCCTGCGATGGGCTGGCGACCTGTCCAGGGTGTGTCCCCCGTCCTTTGCCCTGTGTGAGCTGGGATGGACTCCAGCAGCCCCCGTGACCCCGTTTGGGACAAACGGCAGAAAATGAATGAATGACCATCTCAACCAAACATCGGTTCATTAAGTCAATCATTATCTCACTTACCCTAAAAAGGGTCGCAGATGTTTACATAACATAACTATAAAAAGGCAGAGTTAAATAAATTTTACTGATGATAGGTAATCTTTAAAAAGAGTAGTGACAGTGCATGGAGAAAGCAATGGACCTATGATCATAAAGACTGGTCACGGAGACCTTGATAACTGAATTATAGGGCAGTTGCTGATCTTTAGCAGGTTACTAGAATGAATGCTGTAAATGTAAATGTTTTACCACCCGGGTTCTTGTGTTTTCTTTGTCCTTTGCTCTGCTCATTTCTGAAACTGATGTTGTGCTAGTGTGGATTTGGATCTTATATATAATGAACACATTTGTGCAGTAATACCTCTGACTACAATCCAGTGCATCAAACATTAGACTTAACGAGCAGAACCTTTTCTAAGGCAGTGTGCTCTCAAATTTAATGTTAAACTTTTTATAATCTAATGTTTGGCTTTCTGTCCCATTTGAAGACCATGTGACATTAAGTTCGCCCTTGATGAGCTGCATGACATTTACTTCCTTCCTCTGATTCAGTATAATGAGCTCAACTTCACAAGCAGACATCAATGAACCCTTGACCCTTGAACTAGTGTCAATTGATCCTGAATGAAACAGACTAAAGCAGTAGTCAATTTGTAAAATGATTTCTGAAGCCAGTGATGCCTTAGTTCTCAGCAGGAAGTCATTGAGGCTTTAGTGGAACATGTAAGCTGTATTATGTGTGAGAAAAAACAAAGCTTTTTTTTGCCTCTTGGTTAACAATACAATTTTATTGTGATCACTTTTTTAGTAGACCCCTCAGGAAAGGGGTTGTTATAAGAAGAACTAGAGGCTACAGGACAGGGAGAAAAAGTCAGTGGGATATAAGAGATAAGGCAAGAGGAGAAGCAGACATAGATGAGGAAGACAAGCCAGGAGGCTGGATGGTCCCAGTGTTGGAGCCTCTTACAGATCAAAACCCCTTTAAAGAGAACAAAACCTCTCTATTTGCTTACTCTCTGACAGCAGGGCAATGACATTATTATCTTATTTCTTAAGAGACTTTTTTTTTTAGCAGTTATTCAAGCTGAGTAGATCGCAAAAGGTTAAGGAATAGCCCTTGTGTTTAACATAAGATTCTTGAGAAGAGACTTTTGTATCCAGAAGGTGAAAGGTTTGGATTAATTGAACCTTTCAAACGCTGGCCTAAAATTTTCAGACTCCAACCATTCCTCTTGATCTGTTCCTCCCATTAGTAAAATAATCAAAAAAATCTTGACAATCATAGGGTTTTTAAGCTATGATCTAGAAGAGGGTATTAGGCTAGATATACACTGATACCTTTAGGGGCAAAGTAGGGAGAGGGCTAAGTTTAGTAACTGGGGTTTGATCACATAACCTAACCATCAGACCTGCTTGTGAGGTGCCCCCTTGTTTGAAGCCAAGGCCCCCAGCTGAGCCCCCCACTTGCCGCCCATTTTCCATCAACTATTTGAGACTGTCTAAGAGGAGGGGGCAGAGTTGGTCTTGTCGTCACGAGTGACAGGAATGTTGCGGTCTCCACGGTTGGTCTCTGAGCCTCCCATCTTTTGCCCACAGACAGTGAGCAGGCCATCATTCGACAGGGTGCAAGTGATGGCTGACTGGTCCACACTGGAGGGTAGGCGGTAGCGGCGGTGGAACTCACGGGAGATGTAGCCATGGTCATCCTGCAAGAGAAGAGGAGAGTATTTCACTCTTAAAAATAAAGGTTCCAGAAAGAGATTTTGTGCATAATCATAGAGGAACCATTTTTTCCTCAAGCAACCTTTCAGTAAACATTTCTGTTGAGAATCGTTTTTGTAAATGCGATCTGTTAACATGAACACCCTTTGTAAAGTTGAAAAATTATGTTATGTACATTTCTTGGAACCTTTAATTTGGGAACGAACTTCTATGTGAAGGCTTCATAAGTCTTTAAAAACCACTTTTCCAGTATTGGTGTCTAGGGAACCAAAAAGTCAAAGTGACTATTCTTGTCATTGCGAGGTCACAGCACAGCACACAGTGAACCACAACGAAATTGGACCTCTGCATTTAACCCATGCAAACACCGTGCAGAAGTAGGCAGCTATGAAAGCACCTGGGGAGCAGTGACGGGGACGGTAGCTTGCTCAAGGGTACCTCAGGGCAACCTACTGGTAAGGGGTTTGAACCCACAATCTTCCGATCCTGTGGCCAACTCCCTAACCACTTGGCCACCACTGACCACAATGGCTGAGCCTCACCCTGGGTGAACCACCTTCCTGATCATGGTATCGCCCCTGCCAGGTAAGTAAAAATGCTTCCTCTATAGGGTTTCCCACAGAACACTTTGTGACACCTTTTTTGTAGGAAGCAAGATTTTGGAAATCTTGACTCCAAGGCATTTGAAATGCCACAGACAGATAAAGTAATGCAAATCATGGGATAATTAATTAATATTATATTCATTTTCATACTTGGATGAGTAAGATGAGTGTTCCACTATCTACTTACATAGTAATAGTTGTAATAATTAGAATTAGATTACTGCTCATTTTAATTTCTAGAGCTAAATCTATGACTCTGATAGTTATTTCTATTCTTTTTTTGAAAAAATAACCACATGTAGCGGTGTGCTGTACAAAGGGTTCACCAAGATTTCATTACTTTTTCCATTTGACGTAGAGTGGGTCACATTCACCAGAAATAAGTTAAAGGCAGTTTAGCCT
Source organism: Hepsetus odoe (assembly GCA_017165825.1). Classification (NCBI taxonomy): domain Eukaryota; kingdom Metazoa; phylum Chordata; class Actinopteri; order Characiformes; family Hepsetidae; genus Hepsetus; species Hepsetus odoe. The sequence continues at coordinate 11,889,708 of CM029386.1, forward strand.
TTAAATATTATTCACAAGGCTGTATAAAGTCCCATAGGGATGGCTGCCTGTGACGCAAGGACGACGTCAATCCGGCAAAAACATTCCAAGTAACTTCCCCTCATCTGTGCTCTCCCTTAAGGCTAAAACATGTGCATAAACTGGTCTCAGGCTGAGTTAGAGGGGAGGTGGATGTGAAAGCAAATCGGAAAAGTAGTGAAGTAGGAAAAAAAGTCTAAGCAGCAGGGAAGTATTAGATGTAGAAGGATGATTATAGCAGTACTAAAATTACTGGGTATATGAAATTCAGAATGCTGTGGATCAGTGAAGCTCAAACACATTTTCTCTTCATTTGAATGTACATGTACTGTGTCACATAAAACCCACTGGTGGTACAAAGCTTTTATTTTTGAACAGTTTTTCTTTAGGCAGTTTCCCATTTCCTCAGTTTTGTTTTCTTCAGACTCTTTATAGCAAACTATAAAACATTAAGAGTGGCTCAAGGTTTTTCCACTGTACTATACATGTAAACAACCTCTGCTTGGTTGAGCAAAAGTTGCATGTCTATTTTTTCTGCATTTTTGGTTTTGTTAGCTTTAAATTGGAAGATGGAGGGCAAAAAGATGGGGCAGCGGTGGCCTAGCGGTTAGGGCGTCAGGCACATGATCGGAGGATCAAGGGTTCAAACCCCTTCCCAATAGGTTGCCCTGAGGTACCCTTGAGCAAGGTACCGTCCCCATCACTGCTCCCCGGGCGCTTTCAATAGCTGCCCACTGCTGCACGGGTTTGAGTGTGCATGGGTTAAATGCAGAGGTCCAATTTCGTTGTGGTTCATGTGTGCTGTGCCGTGACCTCGCAATGACAAGGGTTGTCACTTTCACTTTCACTTCACTTAAAAAGGGGGTAAAGTGTAATTTAATATCTGCAAAGGGATTTATAAACTAACAAGTTTGGGAATTGCTGCCCTGGTTATAACGTTTGGTCACTCCTCCTCCTTAGATAGAGCTTTTATATTTGCATAATGTTCACCATGTCACATTAGGCACAGACCCATAAGTTCTCATAAATTCAAGTTCACAGGTCTTCAGACAGGAGGGTCAGGCTACAGAATGAGTGTATGATGCTGGCAGTCTTGTGCTCAAAAAGGAAAACAAGACAAAGGAGAAACAATTGTGGACCTGTTCACCCGGTGTCCAAAGAGGACAGTATAGACTCTACCTATCAGAGAGAAACTAAGATAACAACTGTGTTGACTGGTCAAAATGATTACATTAATGAAGCCCGGAGAAGCAGACAAAGTGTTACCACAGTTCAGTCACCCTGTCCTTGCTTTCATTGTTTTATGCAGTACCCCTCTTACTTGTTGCCACATTTATTCACATGTGCACAAACTATGTAATTTTACTGGCCAGCAACAATAATATATTGAATCAGATCTGAAACTAGGCAGAAAATGTAAAACATTCTGACATGCTAGATTTTTATCAGGGTGTTGTGAGGTCTGTGTCAAAATCATAACCCAAAAAAAAAAGCTGAATTAGTGTAGTTTAAAGCCAGGATAAGTCCGTTAAAGTGTTTTATAACCATTCTACATTAAGGCTATTCCAAGGTCATCGCTGGAGCTTATGTTGCCTTTCTGTGAATGACCAGCATTTGGGCTACACCACTGACAAGAAATGTGCATACCAACGTGTGCAAGGAAGAGCCATGAGGGTGACTGTAAGTCCATGGCCACCACACACTGTCATCCCATAAGCATCTTTCACTTTGTCTACGTAAATCACTTTTGACTGAGCAAAACTCCCTGAAGGACAACAAGCTACTGGTCATCATGTGGCTCCTGGAGACTCAAAAAGTCAGCGAGTCTGTTGAGCAAATTATGGCACATGCTGCATTTGTTATTTCATGCAGCCCCATAGGCCTGTCTGCATCCTCATAGACCCACATACATGAAATGACTCAGTATTGTGGTTTAAATAAGCCATTTGTTACTATATAGAACTACTGCAGCAAAAAATGACAGCAGTTTTGGTCCAGTGAATCATTTTAAGATTTTAAGATAAACTGCATCTATGAAACCTGCTTTAAAACTGAAACCATAAAAATTCCAAAAAAATCACAGATGTTTAGTTAATTTACCTCTACTGGTGTCTTTGTTCCAAACCATTGCAACTGAAATGAATGGCTTATGTGTCATGTATCACTGAAAAGCTAATTTCTCATAAAATCTAAACAGAATATACAAAAATCCTTTTTTGTACTAAAGACAACATTCACATAAATGCCTCATGTTCCTCACTGAGTAAGGCAGCTCTGGGGCCCATTTTTTCTTCATATTCAGAGCCAAAAGTCATGCCAGCTAGAATACCTGCATTCATGAAATGTAACACATACATTCCTTACCATATTCTGAAAAATGCGAAAGAAAGATTTCTTAATATTTTGCCCATTAGATGGATGGCACAAAATTGTGGGTACCGTGCATGTAGAGCATATTGCTAAAACTGTGGGATTTCAACCACCAGTTGCTGTCTCTGGAGTGTGTTTTCAAAATGAAATGTTATTTTAATTGCATTATAATTGTATTATACCAGTCAAAGGATAGAATTTTATCATTTTTAAATTATCTAAATTTATGCATCTAAATCTATTTTAATAATGGCCTTAATAATGTTCCAAAGTATACAATTTAAATTGAGATTTAACAATAAAAATTTGTTGATTTTAATATAAAGATCAGACGGCCCACCTGTCTCTCCCCATGCTTGCCCTGGATCTCCAAATAGTCATCTGCCACCTTTACGCTGAGCTCCTCAGGGGAGAAATGCTTCACATCCAAGTAGACTGTGAACTTATCCCTGTCAGACCTCACCTAGAAAAGGAGTAAAGTAAGCTTTGGATTGAAATGATCAAATCTGGGCATTATGGAGATCTGAGATTGTACTGTAATGGCAAAAACAAAGCAAAAGCTTTTTTATACTATGGAAACACTTAAAGGCTTTGAGAACAAAATATAATATGAAATAAAATGGTACAAATCTTTAAATTGCTCCAATGAGACACAAGAACTTCTTGTCAAGCCCATTCTGGGGTAATAAAAAGAGCTTTGCTTGATTTGAAATGGGTTCATTCAACACATGAAAACTAGACATCAACCTCAAAGACTGCAGAGCCTTGAACTGCATGCAATCCTTATGCTATCCTATTAGGCCTACGTTTTGCATTCAGCTGTATCTTTCTCATGTTACAGTTAGAACATACTTTCATACTGACATAGGATATATTGCCATTTTCTTTTTAACATTCTAAAGCTCTTTTTGCTGGATAGCATATATAATTTTCTTTCCTCTGCAACACAACCTTGTTATCAACCTTTAAAACAGACCATTACAGTCAATGTGGTTACAGAGTCTAGAAAATCAACCAGCTGCTTACCTCAGAAATGCCTGAGTTGGAGGACTCCAGGAAGTTACGGAAGAGCGAGTGTCGGTAGTAAGGGCTAACAGTGGATGCAGCATAGGGGAAGAGATCGTAGTCAAACAGACCCTCCCCGAAAAACTGGTCAAAAATTCGGGAGGGGTAGCCTAGGGCACGTCTGAACCAGGGGTGTTGAATGGCAATATCCATAACGACTTGGCTTGGCTTGACTTGGACTGTCTTCGCTTAGCAAGTCTTGGCCTTGCTGCTTGGATGCTCTGGGCTTGTCTTTGAACAGGGTTTTGCTTGAGGAGAACAAAAGCGTTGTAGGAAGGTGTGAGGAGGCTGTGGAAGGCTATGCAAACAGAGGGGTCTGTGAACGGTGTGTGCTACCTTCTACTGTGGCCAGCCCCAGCCTTTATATTCATGTGTGGCAGAAAGAGGGGCTTACACAGGGATCTTGTTGGAATGGCATTAGCTCATGGTGGGAACGCTAGCGTCAGCAGAATTGTTGACCTGTGGACGACAGTCTGGCCCTGGATGGCTCCAGGAACTGGCACAGTAGCTCTCCAACTCTGCCCCTGGAAAATGAGTGATTGCCAAAGCAAACCAGACCTCAGACTTTGAGGGCAGGAAAGAGGGGATTCAGGAGTGGGTCATGGCTTGGCATTGAAGAATATCTCTCAAATATCTCTACATTCCTCTCCTCACTAAAGCATATCTCCACCTCTCCAGGTTCTCGTCAAACTGCTTCCTACTCTTGTTACAGATCGCAATATCATCAGCAAATATCATAGTCCAGGGCGACTCCTGTCTAACCTCAACCATCAACCTGTCCATTACCATGACAAACAAGAATAGGCTCATTACTGATCCTTGATGTAAGCCCACCTCTACTTCAAATGCATTTGCCACTTCTACTGCAGACCTCACCACTGTCATACTGCCTTCATACATATGCTATACTACTCTGATATACTTCTCTGACACACTTGACTTCCTCATACAAAACCACAACTCCTCTCTAGGCACTTTGTCATATGCTTTCTCCAAGTCCACAAAGGCACAATAGGTCCTTCTGACCTCCTCTGTACTTCTCCATCAACGCCCTCAAGCAAACATTGCATCTGTTGTGCCTTTTCTCTGTATTAAACGATACTGCTGCTTACTAATCCTCACCTATTTTCTTATTCTGGCTTCCACTGCTCTTTCCTATAGCTTTATGCTTTGGCTTATCAACTTTATCTCTCTATAGTTACTACAGCTTTGCACATCACACTTTTTTTGAAAATCGGTACTTGTTCACTTCCAGTCCTCAGGCTTCCTCTCACTTTCCAAGATTTTGTTAAACAATCTGGTTAGAAACCCCACTGCCATCTCTCTTAAACACCTCCTTACTTCCACAGGTATATCACCTGGACCAAGAGCCTTTCCATTCTTCATCCTCTTGATTGCTGCCCTTACTTCCATCTTGCTCTTGTTCTCTTCATTCATCAGCCCCTCAAAGTACTGTTGAGTACCATCTGCTCAACACACTCTGCTCATGGGTATGTATGTTTCCATTTCTATCCTTTATAACCCTTATCTGCTGCACATTTTATAGGTCCTTTTCTCCCTCCTTATTGTCTAACCTTTTATACAATTCACCATACACCTTTTCTTTTTGTCACATGTGGGGTGTTTTTGGCACGCTAGAGGGCGCTCTGTTCTGACTGAGCACACCTGAGCCCAAGCAGGCACAGGTGTGCATCATTGGGGCTGACTATTTAAGCCCCGATGAGTCAGAGCAGAGCGCGGCTCATTAGGTAGGCTAAGCCTATGTGTAAGGGTGGTTTTGGATAACTTGGTTTAGGCTGCAGTTCCTCTGTTCTTAGGTTTTGATTCGAACTGCAGCCCTTGCTTCTTGTATTTGTAAACTGTGGACAATAAAACAGTGCTCCGAACTCCTGGCTCCACACTGGCGTCCTTCCGGTCCCCCGCCACCGTTACACTTTTGCCTTTGCCACTGCTTTCTTCACCTTGTACTTCATATCTTTGTACTCCTGTCTACTTTCATCTTTCTGACCGTCCCATTTTTTCTTCGCTTGCCTTTTTGTCTGTATACACTGCTGAACTTCTGGATTCCACCACCAGGTTTACTTAACCTCCTTCTTTTTTCCTTATGTCACACCAAGTACCTATCCAGCCTCCTGCAAAGGATATAATCCACATGTGTGCATCTTCCTCCACTCTTGTATGTCACCCTGTGCTCCTCCGTCTTTTTAAAATAAGTTTTTACTACAGCCATTTCCATGTTTCTCGCAAAGAAACATTCTTTCTTCTCCTTGACACCATACCTACCCATCACCTCTGTTCCCTTTCCCAACATGTCCATTAAAGTGCACACCAATCACCACTCTCTATCACTTCATCTAACTCACTCCAGAATTATTCTTCTTTCTACTACTTCTCACAACCAACTTGCGAGCCATAAGCACCTTCAAAATTCATTATCACAACTTCCAGCTTCAAACTCATCACTCTATCTGACACTCTCTTCACCTCCAAAACACTCTTCACATACTCTTCCTTCAGATTAACACCTACCCCATTCCTCCTTCCACCCACACCATGGTAAAACAATTTAAATCCTCCTCCAATACACCTGGCCTTACTTACCTTCCATCTAGTCTCTTGCACACACAAAATACCAACCTTTCTTCTATCCATCATATCAGCTAATTCTCTTCCTTTACCAGTCATGCTGCCAAAATTAAAAATTCCTACCCTCACTTCCACTCTACTACACTTCCTTCTCTCCTCCTTCCTCCGGACATGCTTTCCTCCTCTTCTTGTCCTCCAAAATAAGGAAAACAAAAGAAATGAAAGACCATTTTGGAGCTGTTCCCTGGTGCACCAAAGAGAACAACATGGACTCTCTCTGAGGAAACAGAGGTAACAACTGCGTTAACATGTAAAGAATATTATATAAATGAAGCCCTGCTTCACTGTTTGCTCACTATTATTTTTCTTTTATGATGTCATGATAGTCCATTAAGGAGACACTGCTTTAGTGTGTCCTTTTCCAGGTGTGGAACATGAATAAGGTTGCCGCCAAAACATTGCAGCAGAGCACAACTGGCTTAGTGTACCCAAGCCTTGTCAAACACACATTCAACATTGAGTGTGTATGTGGTTTGGGTGACAATCTAGCTTATGTTGTAAGCAGTCAGCCCAGGACTTTCACATCACCCTGATCCTACATCTGATGACTTCCCCTCTAGGCCATGTGGGGCAGTATTAAGATAATCCCCAGGGGCTTTTGCCTGGCCCGCTGGAAAGGCTTAACCAAAAAGCACCAGCGCGGCCCTTTTTCCAGCCCACAGAGCCCATGGCAATGGTAAACAGAAGGCAGGTGAGGGAGGGGCAAATGGGCCAAGAGGATGGAGGCTTGGCTGCTTGGCTTGGTTGTTTTCCACAGGGGTGGCCAGGGAAAGGATGTTAAGCCCTGGCCTCATTTTAGCTCATTCAGCGGTTTTTTGATTGGCTGTAGCTTTTTCTCAATGGACTGCCACAGTAGAGACTCAGTCTGGTTGGAACAGTTGTGTACAGATGGTCTAACCGACAACATACAACCCATCTTCGAATTCAAATTCGTGAATGTTGGTCATTAAACTTCTTATCCACCAAGTTCTCATAACTTACATGTTTTCAGCAATGGCGATGGTCTGCCAAATATTTCAACCCTGGTCTTAGACTTTTTATTTATACTCTCAATCTTTAAAAAAATAAATAAATAAAAAGTGACAACAGTATGCATTTCTTTGCTTATTCTTTAAGTGTCTCTTTACAGGAGTTTTTCTCATCACTACACAAAAACATCACTATACAATTTTCATGAAGCACTCCTTCCAGACTTTCAAGAATAAAAAAAGAAAAACAAAAGAAAACAATCTTTTTATTTTTAGACAAAAGTATAAAAACCAACCCTGATCCTGCTTATCTACCTGCCTGCAGAATTCTGCTGCTCCTGGTCTTTTACCCATCCCCTTTGCAAATGTACTTGTACTCAAGGAGAAGAGGGGGAGAGAAAACAAAAGTAGTAATTAAATGAAAAGGGGTTACTTTACCTGAGCAAAAGTTAAAATCCTGCTATGGTTTACACAAATTTTAACAGCATAAAACCTACCACAATCCTGGGAAAAGGCTAGGTTAAAAATGTAATTAAGGGATTTAAGGGTGGTTGAAAAGTGTCCAGGTTGTCAGATCTTCAGGCCTAAGACTTTCCAAAGTCTTTCTTTGGAAAACATTCCAAAGACATTTTAATAGTAGCTTACATTTTACAGAAAATAAATAATCCATCAAAAGCTTAAATTATTTAATTTCTGTACATTTTCCTCAGAGATTCACATTTGACATATGTATGAATTGGGAAATGTAGGATGCATTCTGAAACTTTAAAGCATTTACATACTACATCAAACTTTGATTTTTATTTAATTTATGAAAACAGTTGAGTAAAAACAGCTTTCGACAATACGGGCCTTTGAAAGAAAAGCTGAGCCTTAAACTGGCATTTTTAGTTTCTTAGATTTTTAAAATCTTTGGAAGATCAAACCCATCATGGGTTAAAATTTCAAAACAGATGATGCACACAAAACATTACATAACCAAATATTGCAAGTTAAAAAAAATAATAATCTGACACTGCAGATTGTGGTAGATACTCTGTTCATAAAATACTTATGACTCATGGTGTGTTACTTAAAATATCCCCAAACACTTTCTGCATCTATTTGATATGAACTTTGATATGAATCAGTGCCAATGATGAAAATATTTTTGAACATAAGGAATTTCAGTCCAAAGGTCATTTAAATTGCTTAGCTTAATCTAATACCTAGCTTCCTAGTAGCATGTAAATTCAAACAGAACTACCAATCAATGCCCAATGTGCCAACAGTCCTGCAAAACTGAAAATAAGGGAGTGAATATTTTAAATGTATTGTATACTTCACTTCTATAAATTGGTGATGTACATTTTATTATTAGTTTTATTATACATTTGCCAGCAAAACTAGAGACTGCTTTTTAACATGCCAATGTGCTGCTAAAATACTGGCTTATCAAATTCTTAAAACATAACCTGTATGTAAATCATAAGGAAGTTCTTTGTACATAAAAACCTTTTTGGGGTGGATGCACAAGAATGCACAATATTCAATTGTCAATGCTTAAGAGGCAGGGTTTGGTAAGAGGCAAGTGCCATCACAGTTCATCTGTGCACTCAGACACTGATCTTTCCCGTTTCTCTCGAGCGGTGACGAAGTTGAGCAGGTCTATGGCCGTCACTACTCCAAACACCATATGCTTCAGAGTGGAGGATCCGTCTGTCAGATCTGAGAAGGACACAGAGAGAGCACATACATAGTCACTGACAAAGGCCATGGACTTTAAATCCCAAGGATATTTAATAAATAAATAAATAAATAAATAAATAAATCTAATGCCCCAAAACTGCTAAAAATGAATAGGAGCATCTGTTGGTACCTCACTTGTAAATTTAACCAAAGTCAGCTAGCTAGATTTACACAAATCATTAATGTTTGCAATTTGGTTGGGGGGAGGGGGCATAAAATATATAAATAAATAAATAAATACATAAAAACCCCACACACTAGAAGGAGCAAAGTATGGAGTACAATTGGACAGGTTTACAAAAACAGTACGTCAGTGTTTATGGATTTCTACCCTGTTATTGGCAGAAATGCTGGATAGGATCTAGCCATAAATACTACTCTGAAAGTCTTAGTGCAAGCTGTGTATGAGGTGTTGTTTGATCATAAAATTAGCATCTACGTCATTCTAAGCATCTTAATGTAGACTTTTAAGTGAAGTACTTCCATTTGAAAGTGAAAGTGAAGTGAAAGTGACAACCCTTGTCATTGCGAGGTCAATGCACAGCAGACAATGAACCACAACGAAATTGGACCTCTGCTTTTAACCCATGCACACAAACACTGTGCAGCAGTGGGCAGCTATTGAAAGCGCCCGGGGAGCAGTGACAGGGACGGTACCTTGCTCAGGGGTACCTCAGGGCAACTTACTTGTGAGGGAATCGAACCCACTATCTTCTGATGTGGGGCAACTCCCTAACCACTAGGCCACCGCTGCCTCAGCTAGAAACAGCTCATTCTAATCCTAAGTAGTTTTTCCATTCTCAGGCAAGAAAATTCTAAGTTTTGTACCACAAAACAGTGGAACCACTTTCTGCTCACAGTAATTGGCTGTACGTAGAGATATGGGCAGCAAGGTGAAGATAAACTTAAAGAAGGACAGTTAAGTTAGGGTTCTCTCACTTATGTAACAAAGATTGAAAAACATTGCCCATCTCCATTTTAGGACCATTTGGAAATCCTTCATATTATTGTTGTTTTTTTTTTTTTTAATTCAATTAAACAATTTTGCTGAGGAAGTTCCATTCCATTATCTGCCGCTTGTCCCAAACGGGGTCGTGGGGGAGTGCTGGTGTCCAACCCAGCGCACACAGGGCGAGGACGGGGGACGCACCCTGGACAGGTCACCAGCCCATCGCAGGGAGCTGAGGAAGTTAACATTTTTATTATTGATATTGAGGTCCCCCAACCCCCCGCCGTGTTACTCAATATATTTTCCTTCATGTTGGGTTGAAGTTGGGTAGTGTTTACGGACAATGTGTAGATACTGATCTTAAGCAAAGCGCTTTAATTACAAAACAGCTCCTTTACAAAACAGTTTTTAAATAAGAAATATCAGATAAATGTCAACCAATATTCAAGGTTTCTTTAGTGGTTAGGTTTCTTTATAGACACTGGCAAAGAAAGGTGGTATCTTGCCATCTGTACTCACACTGAATCTGTTCATGCACCACCAGGGCGAAGTGATCCGTCTCCAGAATCCGAGAGAGCTTCCCCAGGTTGTCAGTCAGACAAATCTGAAAAGGAGCTTGTTAGCACTTTCTTCTCAGATCTTTTCAATTTATAATCATTATCTTTTTCTCCAACACTGATGAGTAAATATACTCACTAGGAGCCATACAATGTTCTTTTCAAAGTCTTAAAATTATCATTCCAAAGCAATAAACCCTCTGATCATTTGTCTTATATTTGTAAAAACATTAAAGATGTAATCATTATTAATATACTATGTCTTTATGTCACAAAACAGGCAAAGGGAGCAACTGATCAAGTTATGATAATTGTGTTAATAGTTATGGTCAATCAGGGCTTTTTCACTGGTTTTAAAAAAAGACTCCATATACAATGACTTAAATTGATCATTTTGAGATCCACTGCAAAAAAGTGAAAGTGACCATTCTTGTCATTGTAAGTACATGGCACAACACACAGTGAACCACAATGAAATTACACGTCTGCATTTAACCCACACACAAACAGGTGCAGCAGGGGGCAGCTATCAGAGCGCCCAGGGAGCAGTGATTGGGTCGGTACCTTGCTCAAGGGTACCTCAGGGTCTGGGATTCAAGCCCACGATCTTTTGATCCTGGAGCCAACTCCCTAACCACTAGGCCACCGCTGCAAGCAGGTTGCCCTGAGGTACCCCTGAGCAAGGTACCGTCCCCGGGCGCTTTCAATAGCGTCCCACTGCTACACGGTGTTTGTGTGCATGGGTTAAAAGCAGAGGTCCAATTTCATTGTGGTTCACGCTTGCTGTGCTGTGACCTCGCAATGACAAGGGTTGTCACTTTTTTTCAATATCTAGTTATTCACATTTCCCTTAATATCTTAAAACTAGTAGGAAAACACTTAAATATTTCATGTTTAGATTTCATGCTATATGTTGCCATGCACCATTAGATTCAGGTAGTCAGTAGAAATCTACCGCTCTCATCCATATGAAATAAAATGGTATTTTCTTACTATTTGACTGTGACTGGATGTTATTCCTTATTCCAGGAAATATTACTCAGTAATTCACTCCACTAGCCTTTTAATTTGATGTAAACAATTCTTTCTCATTTCATTAGGTTTTCTTTGGTTTCTGTGAAAGGAGTTTAATGATGGAACTATTTCTATCAGGGACATGCTCCGGCATGAAGAACCTCCACGTGATGTAAAGATTTTATGCCTCAGTGCAAAAAATAGAAGCTAAAAGGAAACATTTTGAAAATGAGATATGTCAGCAAAACGGTCATAAATATGAGAATTTCATTCACTGTTTACAGAATTTGATGTGTAATAGACTGGAGATTCCGCTATTTCAAGCAGTCAGTGTAAATGTTGCCTTTGCCAATATAAAATGTGTGTGTATGTGTGTATAAAACCTACCTGTCTGAATTGCTTGTAGAGCACTTTGCTGACAGGGTCAGAGGGCTTGACTTTTCCAGCTAGCACCGAAGCCAACATGTTGCCCAGGGTCACCATACCAAGAATCACTCTGAGAAAACACACACTTTTAACATTTGCATTGTCCCATTCTACTTATCTATATGAGCCTGCAATGATAGCTTTGTTATTATTACAGCCTCCATGAATCAAACCATGGCACATTTTCCTGCCCTGTCAATACTTTTGAATGAAAATATGGAGCCTCCATATTTGGAGACTTAGAGATAAGTGAGGCGATGGGAGAGGGAGCTGAAACCCACTGGTCCACAATGATAGAAGGTAAGCAAAAGTAACTTTATTCTTGGCAAACAGTATTTGAAAGTAAGAATGTCTTTAATGTTAAAGTATCAATCTGGCTTTTATTGAACTACAATGTAAAAAAAAAAAAAGTTTTGAACTTCAAATTGACTTAAATAGCCTCATATTAGCTTTTGAAGAATGATTTTCGTTAGTTGGGGATTGGGTTTATTGTTAGTCAAAGCATCTCATAACCATTTAGCACAAATGGTCGTGTTTCTAAATAAAACCCACAATATGATCCCGGCATTTATTACAATATTTATTCAACCCAAGTGAACACTCTTAGCATGCAATCACTGTGTCTTTGTGTGTGCGAGAGAGACACACCCAGATTCATTTACAACAGGTGCCTGGTCAAAAGCCTTTTCTTTAAGAATCTTGATGGTTTTCTGACAGGTCACTGTGGGCAACACAGTGAGGGGAGCGGAGAGGTTCAAACTCTGCAAACGAAGATTCCACCACCTTAAAGAGGGGAAAAAACACACCTTTAAGTTTGAAAATCCATCCATTATCTTAATCACTTATCCTGACTAGGGTTGTTGGGGTTTCTGAAGCCTTTCCCAGCTTTTGTAGGCCAAAAGGTGGTGAAACACAATAATTTGCCAGTCTGTGAGAGGACACAAAGAAACACACAAAGTGGGATGGCACAGATTCAAATCTGGACAGAGGCCATTTTTAAACATGTATTCAAAATAAAACCCTAAAATGAGATTAAAGAGCAAAATAATTCATAATTCAAAGTATATGAAGATAGACAGGTTCCACAAGTAATTGGCTGGTATTTTTTTATGAAACTGTTTCTCAATTGTGTGATAGTGTCATTATACAAAAAAAAACAAAAAAAAAACCCCCACATCATAGAGTTGAGTCCAGATGTGCATCGAGAAAAAACCTGAACTGCTCACAATAGAAAACATGCCACTTAATCTACGAAACATGCATGCATGCGTTTAAACTGTAATGTAATGACTGCAGACGTCAGCAAAACGTCAACGCATACCAGCATCTTGATTGCATTGATCCAACCAAATTCAATTTACTTATTGATGACTGAAGTAAAATGGGCTGGAGCACAGGATCTAAACCCCACATTGCACCACTAGGCAATTACTAACACACTGCACCACATAAAGAACCCAGTCTTTACCAGGGCTTGTTAACCATGATGTCTTCCTCTGTGAGAAAACCTTTCTGGAACATCCACTTGTCACTCAAGAACTTGGACCTTGTTTATCACAAACACAGAAAGAGACATGAGAGTCTTCAAAACTATGAAATTAAAGAAAACTTCTCAATCTTTACTCCAAGCCTGTTTCTCCTCACATGTAGTTGCGGATAGAGTCTGGAAGGATGACCACACAGCACTGACCCTCTTTCAGCTCCTTGGCCACCTTCACTGCTGCTGCCATAGCTGTACCTGAACTGCCACCTAAAGAGACCAACAAGAGATATTCTCACCATTTTTAATGAAGCTGTTTCCATTGCTTGCTACCTACATTACTATGGAGCTAAAATATTTTAAAAAAAGCAATCTTTGAACACAAATGGAAAATGGAGCATTTTGTTTCAGCGTAGCTTTAACATCAGAGGTATCCCAAATCTATTCTTGAAAGGCCAGCGTCCAGCACAGTTTGGGGTGTCCTTGTTTAAACACTGCTGGTTTAACTCGGATTAGTGGTTTAGTGAATGCATTTGAGGAAGGGAACTATCAAACCATCCTGGGCACCAGCCCTCCAGTTGGAGCCCCTGTTTTAAATCTAATTAAAGTTAGCAAGAAAGAAATGCTGGTGGGCTGTGTCCCAAAATGCAGCGTTGGTGCCAAATAACTGCACAGCCCTGGGAGTGTGTTGTAGGGGATTTTTTAAAATCATACCACACAGCAGCCCCTCATCTCTGATGAGCATCCGAGCCATAGCAAAGGACTCATCATCAGTGGACTTGTACCACTTGTCCACCACCTTAAAAGTAAGCAAACACACATACACTGAAATAGCAGTGATGAGTGATCATGACATCTTGGATCATAATATATTTGGTCTTTGGTATAAAAGCATGGGAATTTAAGTGTGATTATTCTATGCTCTGGCTAAGAGAGTACATCTTGCACTTGCACTGACATCTAGTGGAAATCCAAAGTACAATTTAGAAATAAAAAGTCCTGCAGAGACCTGGCTAAGCCCTTGTGTTGTTAAGTGATGAATATAAAGCTGGGTGAAAGCAGCTGGTTGGATGAAAAAAGTGGCAAAAAAAAGGAAATTAAGACTGTTAAAATTAATGTCCTAAAAATGTCCTAATTTAAATACAGACAAAGTAAGCCGTTTAAAATGTCTGGGGAAAAAAAAAGGTTTCAGGCCTCTTGCTTTTTCTTTTTCTTGTCATTAACTCCTATTTACTGTTCCACTGGTAAATTATTCTACATTATGCAACAGTTCCTGAGATTCTGATCAAGTACGAGCTTGTGTATTGTATTTTGAATTTGTTTATTTACTTACAGATCTGTCCAGCACAGTAGGAATGAAATCATAGCCAATGCCTTCAACCTCATACTGCGTCTTATCTGTCTGGTTCAGCTCCTCTGGCTCAGCCAGGATCGATCCCTCTGGATCCACACAAATGATCTGACACACACACACACACACACACACACACACATATATATATACATACATATACATATATATATATAAAATAAATGAGCGCATGAAGCCACTCTCCATGCAGGAAAACTTGTGTTTGGAAAATAGTTAAAATCTTAGGACAGGTTGACAAGGCATTACTTTTAACAGATTAAAGCCTATTCTTAATTTTCCTTCTAGTTTCTGCAGGGGAGGCCTTTTGTGGAGCTGAGGAAAGAAAGAAAAATAAAGAATATACACTAATGTATACAAGTGACTGGAGGTTCAAGCATCCTTTGTTCACCTTAACATTGGGGCATTTCTCTTTTAATTTGCGAGCGATGCCAGTGATGGTGCCTCCTGTGCCAGCTCCTGCTACTAGCATGTCCACTTTTCCTGAAAAAGAAAACAGGTGTCTAAGGAACGCATATGAAGTACATATTACTTTTAATGCATTTAGCAGACACTCTTCTCCAGAGTGACTTCCAAATCCTGATTACAGGGACAGTCCTCCTGGAGGCAACTTGAGGTTAAGGGTTTTGCTCAGGAACCAATTGGTGGTAGTGCTGGAGGTGGGATTTGAACCTGTGACCTCTTGATCTGTAGGGGAGTATCCTACCAATAGACCACCACCACCATCCTGCCCATGAAGTAATAGACTATGAAAGTTAAAGGAACATTTTGTACAGTTTTTCCATCACATCGTCGATCACCCAGCACAGGTTTGGCATTTGAAGTTTACCAGTTTTGCTTTTCACTGGAGCTAGTGAAAATGAATACGAAGGCTGACGCAAGCATTTGAAGCTCATGTACAGCAATAAGTCCTTACCACCACACTGTTCCAGTATCTCCTCAGCAGTGGTGTCATAGTGAGCCAGGGGATTGCTGGGATTGCGGTACTGATCCAGGATGTGAGAGTTGGGGATTTCGTTCTTCAGACGCCAGGCCACACCTACATGAGACTCGGGTGAGTCAAAGCGGGCGCTGGTTGGGGTCCTGACAATCTCAGCCCCTAGAGCTCTCAACACATCAACCTAAACACAAAGCATCTTTAATGACCATTCTACAACTGAGACAATACAGACAACATAAGCCTGGAGAAATATTCCTCAACAGTAAAATAAAATAATAAAAAAAACTAGATAACAGCTTTTTTTTTTTTTTTTTTTTTTTTTAAACTGCTGACATCAAGTTGCTGGTTCTGAGTATTTAGCTAATAAAATGCTATTCTCTATGTTGGGTTTATTTCCTCGACTTTAATAGTGATACATGTACAAAAAACAAAGCTGCTGTTATTTGAACCTTAAAAATGTTAACAGATTAGATCTGCACATATCAACGCTATGATGCCTAGCTTGTGTCACACATTTACAGACAGAAAAACTTAAAAATATTGGTCACCAATGACTTTCCATAAAAAATATTACAAACGAAGCCTAATTGTCACTCACCCTTAAAAAGCAGGTTTAAAAAGAAAGAGGAAAAAAAAAAAATCACACAAGTGTTTGATCTAAAACATGCACCCAGTTTTTGGAAAACTGAGCTAAAAAGGACAGAAGATCGCTGCAACCAAAACCTGATAGGACGAAGATTTTGATTAAGGACTGGGACCAAGTGACTAATACTAATACCAAGTGTCTAATAGTAAGCTTAAGCTAAAGGCTCTTATTCCTTGAAGAATGCTATGGAACGTCCCCCCCAATGAACACCATCACTGAATTGATAGTTATAGTCGACGGTGATTTTACCTTCTCCAAACTCATCTTCTCAGGCATGACGATGATGCAGCGGTAGCCCTTCACGGCAGCAGCTAGAGCAAGCCCAATACCTGAGTGCCATTTAAAAAAAAAAAAAGAGACATGAGATTTCCTCCCATCCCACTGATGCAGTGCAGTTTTTGCAACATATAGAACAACAACAATAAAACAATATCTAAAAAGAAGGTGGATTTTTTATAAAGTCAATGTGAATGTAAGTAAAACTTACTTCCACTCACAAATAGACCTTAACGCATATATAAACATTCTGATCACCAGTGTTTCCAGATGTGGGCTCTATAATGGTGTCTCCAGGTTTGAGGATGCCCGCTCTCTCTGCGTCCTCCACCATCCTCAGGCTGATTCGGTCTTTAACACTGCCACCCGCATTGAAGAACTCACATTTTGCCACTGCAAGTATGCGCACACGCACAATATTATCACATGAGCAACGAATGTTTAATAAACTGTTTGTATTAAATTGCACACGTGTTAAATTAAAACTGAATGTACTATGACTGGTATTACTGACTGCATACTCACACAGCTCACACCTGAGTCCGAATGTTTTCGTGATCTTGTTGATACGAACCAGTGGTGTGTCCCCGATTCGCATGAGGATGTTGGGTAAAATGCCTGGATTAGTGGTCCTTCAAAAGTGGAGAGATCAGAGTGGAATTTTTTGCCTAGCCTGCCAACCTTAAGCTTAGTTCCAACTTACACAAAATTTTGCATTTCATGATGCTGGAGCACTTTTCATTTTGCCTCATTGTCCTTGATCTTAAGTTTCGATCAAGGGTTTCTAATTTAAACAAATACCTTTATAGAAACCACTCACCTGGGTGGGTGGGTGTGAGGGGATTCAGTGTCCGGTGCTCCAAGTTTCCAGGTGCACTTACTGCTCAGGTCAGGACGAATCCATATCCTCTCAATCGCCCCCTTCTCCATGCTGAGTTGGCAAGCTCCAGCCACATCGGCAGGAAAGCTCAGTTTGTCTTTCTTGCTGCTGGCGGCCTTCTTGTCAGTGAAAGGACAGACAAGACTGGAAGTTCCATTCTCTTTGCTGGGGGGCACCGAAGGCATGCTTCACTGACACACACAAAAATTGTGAATTGCAGTGAAAAGAACTATATAAGATCATGAACTTGATGGAGCTGGATTATGGGTTGGAAGCCATGAACTAAACAGCTGTATGAGGGCTGCTGCCTCCACATTACTTATTAAATTATATCATTAATCAATCCAACAAGGAGCAAAAGGGATTCTCGTATGGTCCACATAGTGACAATTTTATTATATTACACACACAATTTGTACAATGTCAACCTTACCACAAAATGAGACAGACAGACTCCCATTGGAGAAATGGGCATGCACAAAATGTTTCCTGAGGTAAGCAGTAGGTGGCACTATAAACCATTACATGTCCCCCTTCCAACTTTACCAATATAACATAGTATTAGGGTCGCAGAATGAAACCTTAAGCATATAGGTATTGGCAGATATTTGCTTTAAAAATATTTCATTGTATTCATTGGCCTTGGAGGCCTGACAAAAAAAAAAAATGCATTTCTCTTACTCTAGTAGAGCAGAGAGAAAGTAATTATATATGCACAGGAGATAATTTTTACAATATCCTAATACTCTCACAAGTCTATGCTGTTTATTGCCTGTATATGTAATTGCACAGATGTGTCAATAATAATGTTATAAAAAGGCAATCAATCTACAATGCTGGAGCTGGAGGAGAGTTTCTGTTTGAAATTGTTCTTTGAAACTCATGACGATACTAGGGACAAGCAGATTCTCACTGAACTCATGCCAAAGGGATCACACTCAAAAAGGTTAAGACTGGCTTATACAATCATCTAATTAAAAAAAAAAAAAAAAAAATCATGGATTTTCAGCATGACAAAGCAAGAAAAACCTAATCAGCCGAGGAATATGAACAGGAGTTTTTGGGAGCGGTCATGAGCTGCTGTTCTGATCTGAAAACATCTGTGTTCTCGTGCTCCCCATCCAACCTGTCTGAGCTCCTATGAGTCTGCAAGGGAGAACGGGAGAGGCTTGCAAAAAGGAAAAAAAGTGACCCACATTTGTAGGACCATTGCTGAGAAGGTATTGCTACTGGAAAGATGCTTGAAACAAGTGCTAAGTGAGGGGTAAAAAACATGAAGAACAAATGACCAAAAAAAAGATGAGATGTTTGCAGAGTAAGGAAGAAAGTGGTCAAATCATCTCTGAAAATATTCAGATAAATTATCTATTGAAGCAGTATATGCCTACTCTACTAAACGAAGAAAACCCCAAGCCCAATGCAGTGTAAGAAGTGGATTTTTGTGAAATGTTGCAAAGTCAAAAAGGTAGTCTAGAAAACGTCAGCCCATTCTTTCTATGTAGGACAAGCAGCAAGACCCAACAAGTTCCAACTGGGGTTGAAGATTATGAAACTGGAGATGGCCTTAGGCTAGAAGGTGTTGATGGGTTCTGTTATCTAGGTGATATGTTAAGTTCAGCAGGTGGAGCAGACTAGCAGTCACTGTTAGAATCATGTGGGGGGGCGGGATTGTAGGGACTTTGCTTCAGCCCAAAGCAATGATTTAAAAATAAAAGGTAGAACCTGAATAATTTCTTGGTGTCCCTCTCACTTCTGACTGCCTGCACGGACAGTGATAAAACCCAGTCCAACTGCTCATTACAAAGTGTGCACTACACAGCACCTGTGCAAACTTTCCTCAAGCTAATCTGAAAACACACTCGCTCTCGCTTGGCTGCACTGATGTGAAAAGAGCAGGGGCCCCAACATGGGCCTGACATTCTTTTTGCTGGCTTAAAAATTAATTTGAGGGTCAGTGCTGTGCTTAACTGAAATCAGTGACAAAGCAGTTTATGGAAGTGATCATTTGGAGTATGTGAAAGAACATGGCATAAGGTATGCAAAATGATACTGGAATTCTACTGATTTAACTGCTTAAACAAAATGTGTGAAATGGATATTCTGCTTAAAATCTCATATGCTGTTTTATCCATTTTACTATGTCGGCTTCTATACAGAAATCCATGTAGTATAGGGGTTTCATGACAACAGGAGTAATACATTTTTGCTGCAAACTTTGAGTAAAGCCCAGTCCTGAAAAGGTATAATGTGGAAATAGAGTCAGAAAGTGCACTTTGGAAGAAAAACTATCAATTTTATTTATTCTAGTCCTAAAATCCACATTTGCTTAGTTCTTATTTACCACCACTGGTTAATATTTGCACACGTTCAGCTTTATATTGACTATGAGGTTTCAAATCAAATGATAAACCATGATCTAAAAATTATCAAATGGTTTTTGCATAGCTTAAAACAGCCATAGCAGCTTGGAGTTTTCGTTTTTTTTGTCTGACATCGTGCCAGAAAGCACAAAAATCAGGCAAAACTGGCAACGCTCCCTCCGGGTGGACATAATGGTTAAAAGAAATACATCATTAATTTGAAAAAAAGTGCTCATTATTTTAAAGTAGCCAAGATTTAATATTTTCTTGTGATTTTTCTGCAACACATGTAAGCCATCCAGCACTTGTAGGCTTCCTGTAAGCAATCTGATATTGTACTTTTTACAGACAGGACAATAAAGAAAATCAAGATCGACTAGCTCAGTTCACCTCTAGCGTAAGATGCATGGAATATAAGATCACATGCACTTGCACCCTGTTACATGTCCTAAAGTAACTGGAGAAGTTTAGTGTAGGAAGGAGGAGCTGTAAAGGCCTTTAAAGGTTAAAGCATGTAAAGGGACACGCGTCACAACTGGCCTTGGCTTACACTCAAAACAAGTACACTGCAACATTTGGGGCACCATGATCCTCGGATCTCCAAGAGTCCCTCGAATTGCTCTTTACAAATAGTTTCCCTGAATGTAGTTGAAATTAGGAACTTTACTCCAGCCTGAGGATTCCCATGAGCCTCAGAATTCAGTGGAAAGTTTTGATGTCAATGCAGAGGCTACACTTCAGGCATTTCCATTTTGGATGCACATTGCACATGATTGATTTGGTCTTGGTATCTTAATACTTTTAGTCCTTGAAGTCTATGGGCTGTTTTAAATATGTTTGGTTTTATCAGCAAGGAATTATTTGAAGTATGTTCAGTTCTATCAAATAAATTTATCCTAGACGTGTTAAACCTACCCAGCTTCTGACAGCTGGATCCTGAAAGTTTTTAAAAAAAATCTTGGTCTAATCTCAGCCTGGACAATACAGCCTCTCATCCATTTGGGACCACTTAAGATAGATATATGAGCGTTAATATGGGACTTTTATTTTGAAATAGGCAAACGATCATATTTTCTCGCACAAATAAGAGTTTATCAGACCTCGAACCTGACGGACTATAGGACCCGGACTGAAGAGGACCGATGGAGGGCCATGTGCTTCCCAATGGGAAAAAAAAATAGAATTCTTTAAAAACTTAATGATTTACCACAACAAATACAGGGGGAAAAAACAGGTTAGAACAGGAGGTGGAAGATTAATGCAGACGTGTCTGGATCCAAATGACCGCTTGCACTTTTCTGAGCGCAGACACGTGTTAAGAGACCCTTTATTCCGGCGTGCTTCAGCATTTACCCTGACATGATGTAACTTTCGTAAAGCTACGACTCATGCAGACCACACCGTAGTGAAGATGATTAATGATTAGAGAACTTCTCATCTATTTCACATTATATTTGCAGCTATATGACAAGAAAATCACCATTAAAACATAAACGAATTCATTCTAGTCTGTGTCCACAGGTCAAATTCATCACAAAAGTAGTTTATCAAGAAAGGGAAGGGATTTTCATCCCTTTTCCTCAAATAGATAGTGTAATATTCTGGCTGTACGTGGGAAAACTTGCTCACCTGTTGCTGCTGTGAGATGTTGAACGTGGGCGAACACTCCGCCGGGTTTGGACGCGGTGGGACAGAGTCAGGGGAAAGTCTCTAATATTTTAAGAGGGAAGACCGACGTTTGGGAAGCGGCCACGTTTTGGATCGCGCCGTGATTGGCTGAAGTAAGGGCGGTTATTTACATACGCGCTCCACCGACAGGTGTATCCATGGCGACCGCGTCAAAAGGTGACGTCCGAGACCGTGTCCTAATAGATCGATCAGACGCCCTTGAGTTTGGCAGGGTTAGGAAATCAGATTCTCTTCTAACTGTTCAGCTGCTTGATAGTCTGAAAGTTCAGAAGTCTTATTGTCAGCGTGTTTTTTAAAGAATAAAGGTTTATTTGGTAGAGAATGGCATTTAAGTGAAGTGAAAGTGATTATTTGTTATTGTGAGACTGCATGGCACTCACTGAAACACAACTAAATGAAACCACAACCTG
Organism: Hepsetus odoe; assembly: GCA_017165825.1. Classification (NCBI taxonomy): domain Eukaryota; kingdom Metazoa; phylum Chordata; class Actinopteri; order Characiformes; family Hepsetidae; genus Hepsetus; species Hepsetus odoe. The sequence goes on from CM029386.1 coordinate 11,911,499, forward strand.
CAGCAGGAGGCAGCTATAGCCTGTGCCCGGGGAGTAGTGAAGGTGACGGTACCTTGATCAAGAGTTCCTCAGGGCAATCTACTGGTCTGGGATTCAAACCCACAACCTTTCAATCCTGAGGCCTAAAACCAAAACCTCTACACGATGTGCAAACTTTTTTTACCCTAGGCTAAAATGACTTAGACGAGGGGTCACCAACATGACTTTGCATGGCTCGGTACCTGTGAAGTAGCGCTCAGTTTCAAGAAGGTTGGTGACCCCTGACTTAGACTAATGCTTGGGGCCAGGAATGACTATCGATTTGCAAGTTAATTCATAGCATGTAGACGTTGATGAAGACTGATAGGCGGTTCTAGATTAAATGTGTCAACACCAAGGAAAAAATACGAATTTTAACTATTCAACAAATGCAAAAGCTAGTTTTAAAATAAGACAATAGGTCATAATTTGGTCAACCTGCTTCCTAAATATTTACGCACAGCCCGACCTGTACTCTTGTACTGTCTGCTGCAAAGACATACTTATGAGAAATGTGTCCATCTAACTAAGACACTGGATTAACAGAACCACATTACCTTCAACAAAACCATAGATACTTCAAACAACCAAAAAAGTCTGAAGTGAGTCTGGAGTGGGAAAAGCTGAAAGTCTGTAATTCTATAATGGTATTTTCAAGTCATTATGATTGGAACCAAGACTAGATACAACCTGCATAAGAAGTACCACATGAACACCCACAGCCACAAACTGGCCATGAAAGGCATGAAAAGAGAAACTAATGATTTAATAAATCAACCTTTATTGAGAAACCAAGCTTTCAAAAAAAAAAAAAAAGAATATGTAAGTCACAACATGTAAGTTGTGAACAAAGAATGGTTGTCTGGGTGATGGGTAATGATGCTGAGGGATTAAAAAAGGAAAGAAAACAAACAAACAAACAAACAAACAAAGGCTCACAGGTTGGCTCAAAACTGATCTCTAGATCTCCTCCTCTCGCAAGAATGAGAGCGCCACTCACAAGACCTTGAACGAGAATGCCTGAAAGTTTAATAGCACAACTTAGTGTGGAGCAATGATAATAGACATGACACTTTTAATACATTTACAAATGACATAAGTAAGCACAAATTTACAAATGATCTGGTTTTCCGTACCTTTTCCTACGTCGCCCGTACAGTTCCCTCCTCAGCTCTCTCCCCAGGAGATTGGCTTTAGGTGCGTGAAGTTACAGACGCCGTCTCTAGTGCACTCCCTGTGGTTGGAAAGGGAACTACAGTCAAACATTAAACCAGTAACTCACTTTCACAAACTCACTCTACAATTATAGACATCCTGAGTGTGATTGGGGGGGATGCTGGAACTTCTCCCAGCACACACAGGGTGAAAGGTGGAAAAGCACCCTGGATTAGTGGCCAGTACATCACAAGGCAGCAATAACATTTACTTTTATAGCAGTTCAGAAAACTACTAGGTTAGTATTACACAGATGGCGGAAAAATAAAAAATAATAAATAAATAAATAACTGCTGCCTAAAAAGCTGGTACCTTGAAAACCGACTGCGAGGAAAGTTTTCTTCCCACCATCTGGAACGAATGCTGCACCTTAGAGTCTAACAAGACAAACTTCAAATGTAAGGTGTCAGCATTTCAGCAACAGTAACTATCTCACGCAATGGAACATGCTCAAAGAAAACTTTTGGACATTTATTGTTTTGTTATAAATTAAAAGAGGCCACACGATGAAAAATTAATTACATAAAAGTCTGTAGCAGGTCTACAATAAACTTTCAAAATGGATCTTGCGTCCATATTTGCAAATTAAGCTGCAAACCAGATCATTCTGAATAAATTGGGATGGGAGTGGGTCTGGATATCTTGATATATTTTTAAATGGTCACCCTGGTCTCTGAAGGCTGCCGATTACCTGCCATTTTGAGAATGACAAATAGTGATTTTGACAAAGTTTGTTGCCTCAGTTTTTATGATGGCAATTTGCATAAACTCCAGAATGTTATAAAGAGTAATTTGATGAAATGCAATGTTTGCAAAGTCCCTTTTTGCTGAAAAAAAAAAGAATTATAAAAATTCATCCCAAAAACCCATTTCCACTGCATTTCATCCAAAAAAAAAGTACCTGCTGACATCATTTCAGTGATCGTCTCGTTAACACTGGTGAGTGTTGAGGAGGACCAGGCTGGAGATCACTGGATCTGGTTCAAAAGCAGAGTGGTGCTTGAAATCATGGCCCTTCCTCTATTAACACATGCAGTCATCACGAAACAGGCAAGTATATTGCTGCTAATAAGATTGCACTTCAATCAACCATTTATCAGATCAAGAACTTCAAGGTTCATTTGTTGTGAAGAAGTTTCAGGGCACCCAAGAATTTCCAGCAAGCGCCAGGACCGTCTCCCAAAGTTGATTCAGCTGTGGGATTGGGGCACCAACAGTGCAGAGCTTGCTCAGTAATGGCAGCAGGCGAAGACTTTTGGAGGATGGCCTGGTGTCAAGAAGGGCAGCAAAGAAGACACAACAACTTCTCCCAACCATCCAAGAACAGTCTGGTGAAGAACAATCCCTTTTCCAGCATGATTACGTTTGCCTTATGGCATAGTGCTCCAAGTGGCTCAGGAAACAAAACATTGAAATTTAATCCCATTGAGAACTTGGTCAATCCCCAAGAGGTGGGTGGACAAACAAAAACCCACAAATTCTGTCTATGTCCAATCACTGATTATGCAAGAAAAGACTCCAACAGTGAAGATCTGGCCCAGAAGTTGACTGACAGCATGCCAGGGCAAATTGCAGAGGTCTTGAAAAAGGCAATAAAGCCTTTGAAACTTATAAAATGCCTGTAATTATACTTCAGTGTACCATAGAGACAACTGACAAAAACATCCAAAAACACTGAAGCATCAAACTTTGTGAAAACCAACACTTGTCATTCTCAAAACCTTTGGCCACGGCTGTAAAATGGGAGAGAAGGAATGAACGGGAATAAGAGAGACAAGACTGACCCCATTTCATATTGCCTGCAGCAAGCTTCTCTGAAGTCGGTCACAGGGGACAGCTCAGCATGGATGGGCTGGATGTTGAACCAGTTGATTGGCTGTTGTTTAGGTCCATAACTGCTTTCTCTGCATCCTCCTCACGCCGGAACTGCTCAAACACCAACACAGTTGAGGCACACAGAAAATGCAAGTGTGAAGCCACTATTTTTAAAAAACGAACAAAACGTCACTGAAAAATCTAACTACTGTTGCTGTTTTAAGCAGTGCTGTGTAGTTCACTCTATACTTCTCATAAGGTTAACAGGATCTGTGGTGCGAATAATTGGAACTTACCTTTACATAAACATTGCCAACCAAGTGGTCCCCTAGGTTATCACATACACTCATCTCCTCCATTTCTGTGAAGACCTCCTAAAAACAGAACATGGTTTGCCACAAACATCTTTTCAAAAAGAAAAGACACAACACACCAAATTAACAGACAAACTGCAAAAATGACTTTCTGTACCATTTCCATCTGCAGCATTTAAAGGTGAAACGCAGAATTTGAATTTCGTAGTGTTTTGCTGTTCGTTGTTTCACAATGACGAGGGTAGTCACTTTCACTTTCACATCAGCTAAAGCTTTGACAGGTTAAATGTTAAATCCTCCAGATTAATTTTAGAAAATGAAAAAGCACTTATAGTATCTGTTTTAGTCCTAATTCTTTCTTTGTATAGGAAGTCGAAAATGACATGCAAGCAACTTAAAAGCACAACAAGCTGACTGTTCATTTAATGCTTTAATTAATTGGGGGATCTGTAAAAGTATCCAACTGTCTAAGAGACAGTAGGCATTTCAGTATACTGAGAGGCATTTTCTTTTTATTTTTGTGAATAAAACAGTCTTAGCAAAGTGAGTTTTGGTGTGTCTTGTTTTTCTTCTTCCCGTCTGTTTTCTTCTCTCCTCCTGCAGCTCCACACGGAGTCGGAGCGGATAATATTCACACTCGTGTGACGGAGCTCCACGAGCGCCGCAAACACCGAGTTTATGAAGAAAAGAGCGACTTAAACTCAATTGTTTTTTCTGTTCCGAAGATGGAGGCCAGGTAGTCCGCCATCTTCCGCTACTTCCGGATACTCGCGCTCTTCGTCACCCGATAATGTTACGCATTTCCGTCTACGTAAAAGACTCGCGCAGTGCGTTTGTTTTTATTTCATTATAATTGTTTAATTTACGGAGTATTTGTGAAGAGTTTGTCTCTTGATTTAATTTCATTTGGGCATGTTAATGTATAAAGATTGGGTTGTGGGAGCGTTTTTTTTCATTTAATAAAGAAGGAAATATAATTATAGTTCTATATATAATAATATAATAATAATAATAATTATTATTATTATTATTATTATTATATACAATATATTGTGTTATTTTACGATTAAATAATACTAATAAGTGTGTCCTTTTTAAGTGCATACTTTTTGACGCAGTCTAGAAGAAAAAGTCTTTATAACTCGCTGGTAGACGGTGTTATAAACCTATCTGCGTACAAAACATTAAATAACTACAAAATACACACCACACTGAAACTACTGTTCAGGACAGCTTTCATATTGTGATTCAAAGGATGAATGAAAGAATGTTTTAAGATTAAGCAACAACGCAGATAAAAGAAAGTCGCGTCTTTTTATTTGTCGGGTATTTTCCCACAATCCCTGTCTGCAGTAAAGACACACGGCAGTGCAGAGGTGGGAAAAGAGTGGTCACTGGAGGAGAACACAAATATTGGATTTAATAACAGCATGCTCCTGGTTTAGACTGTCTTTCTCCTTCAGCGACATCACGGTGAGGACACAGCAGGTCTGAATAATACTAGCGAAGTCGTGTTCCAATTGTTCTCCTCGCTCCCTCGTGCACTTGCACTCTTCATCATGTGGTGAACTTCTTAACAGTTCGTCATTTAAAAAAATGTTTGCTGTAGCTGTGAGTGAGTGAGAGACTGAGAGACAGACAGACAGACAGACAGACAGACAGACAAGTTGCTATAAAAATGTGCTAAAGGAAACTAAATAGTTTTTTTCGTTTTTTTGATCTAGTTAGAAGTCTAAGGACCCCTGTTTGTTTTCTGACAAAGGAGGGAGTCAGAAGTTACCTTAAGAAAATTGTTCAATGTGTTTGCCCTCCAATAATGATGTCATGTATGGTAAAATGTCCCAGCATCTACCAATCAAACATTTCATAGATGTGGCCTAACACTTCAGTTCATTTAAATTAATTAATTCGTTTTGTAGGTTTAACTTGTTTGTCCACATGGTTTTCCTGGTTCCAACACAAGAAGTTCAAGAACAGACTTTTCACTTAACCTCCCACCCCTTGAGTGATGTTATAATAATGAGATATTGATAACTTTTGAGTTGATCACTTCACCCATCAGTGGTTTTCATGTCTGGCTGACCTCTCACATGTATAAATCCTTCTCTGCAGGCCAGCCATTGAGACATGGATGCATGGTACGCCCACCCTGTCTATGCCCGCTACTGGCAACATTATCAGCAGGCCATGAACTGGCACCAGAGGCACCGGCGGGCATACAGCAAGGCATTGCAGGCTGCTTATGGACCCCCACTGTACCCCATGTTCCAAGCTGCCATGCCACGTTATGCAGATTGGCATAGTGAAGAGAGGGAGGGCAGAGCCTATGAACCAGTAAGGAGGCATTGCAGAGAGGAGGCAAGGGGACAAGAAGGTAGGCTTGTTACTAATAATTGTTTCTCTAGTGCATTCATCATTCACATGTTATGAGGGGCAGCGATGGCCTAGTTGTTAAGAAATAGGCCCCAGGACCAGAAGGTTGTGGGTTTGAATTCCTGCCCAGTAGGAATTTGAGGCAGCGGTGGCCTAGTGGTTAGGGCGTCAGCCACATGATTGGAGGATCGGGGGTTCGAACCCCTTCCCAGTAGGTTGCCCTGAGGTACCCTTGAGCAAGGTGCCGTCCCCATGACTGCTCCCCGGGCGCTTTCAATAGCAGCCCACTGCTGCACATGTGTGTGTATGGGTGAAATGCAGAGAGTGAATTTCCCATTCGTGGGATTATAAATAAAGGATTATTATTATTAGGTTGCCCTGATGTACCCTTGAGCAAGGTACTGTCCCCTTCACTGCTCCCTGGGTGCTTTAAATAGCTACCCCCTGCTGCATGTGTGTGAATGGGTTAAAAGCAGAGGTTGCACTTCATTGTGTTTCATTGTGTGCTGTGTTGTGTTTCACAATGACAGTCATGTTACTCCCTTTCCTCTAGGCCACCGCTGTCCCTTTAGTTAGGTTAAGTTTGGTACTATACTCTGAAATGAGTGTGTATATCATAATAGCAGCTTGCATATATGATATTTGTATGATAATATCATCTAGTGGGAAAAACTGCATGCTGGTGCAGTGGGTAGCGCTGTTGACTCACAGCGACACTGTGTGTTTGAATGTGTTTGCCTGTGTGTCTGCCCTACAGTGGACTGGCAACCTGTCCAGGGTGTTTTTCAGCCTTTTGCCCTCTGTGCTGGGATTGGCTCCAGCACCTCCCATGACCCTACTCAGGATAAGCAGTTAGTACAGTGAGTTAGTGAGATTATCAAATATTTATAACTAATTAGGCTAGCTTAATGAGTAAGATAACATGCTTAGGAAATGTAATTTAGATGGCCAGTAACTGTTGTAGATCTTTTGCCAATGTTATATTAAAGAAGACACTACAGATCCCGTGGGCTTTGCTGGAGAGTGATGTACTGTGTTTGTTTTAGAGTAAACATGACACACATAATTTCATTTTCGTCACTTCTCATGACTAATCAAGTTTGTTGACATTATGTAGCCCGAAAGAAGAAAGACCCGGAGAGTGAGGAAGAGTCAGAAAGCTCTGAAGAAAGTGAGATTGAATGCAACGTCAACAAAATGGACATCTCAGCTGAACTGCGGCAATTCTTTGCCCAGACAGAACGGCACAAGGAAGAGCTGAGTGAGTATCTGTACGTGCATATGTGCATGAAATAGGAGCACTTTCCTTATTCTTTTTTTTTTTTTTTTTTTTTTTTTTTTAAATTATTTTTTTACATTTCCATTACCTTTTCCAATGAGACTGGAATCTGGAATGAGGCACAGCAGCCAAAAGACATTCAGATCAAATTAAGCAGACTGACTTTTTCATTTTTTTTCTTCCTAGCAAGATAACGGTGGCTCATATGGACCAGCTTAAAGTCATTGTTCCAGTGCACAGCAAATCTAGCACAGAAAGTCCTCCTCAATTTGTTTTGCACAGATGAGTCTTTTATGCTGAAACCCATTAGATAAGGGGCTGAAAGGGGGAAGCTCATTATCCTCATGACTGTCCTCACTGTCACACAGAGCTGCTTACTGGCCTGCTGCTGGCTCAGTTCGGGCTGCCCTGGATGTCAAACGGAAACACAATAACTGGCAGCCTGCTTGTCTTCTAGCTTCTTAGTCCATCATTTTCCTTTGTGCACCTTTTGGTTATTCCAGAATGTTTAAGTGCTGAAGAGATGAAGAAACTTGTTTGTTATTTGTGACGGTTCAGAAAAGTTTACCAAAAAAACATTCCACGTACCCAAACTTTAGCTGACCATCAATGACATTTTTGTTTAATCTATAAAAATGAATAATACACCACAGCAGGCAGCCATTGTATACCTGACCCACTCTTAAGGAAAACAAAAACAAAAACAAAATGGTCACATGTAAAGGAAGTTTTATAAGACCTGCCCTGATTGAAATGTCACAAACTTTCAGAACATGCACATTAATAAGCGTCCCAACCAACTATTCCGATCCCCAAAAACCTTGGGGGGGGTTACGCTGGCAAACTACTACACTGCAGGCTTTCTCACAAACTAAGCAGACTTTACAGCTAAATAAAAATTGAGGGCAACAAAGTAACAACTGGTTGGTGTGCTTTTTTGTGCAAAAAAAGGCAAGCAGAAAATGTAATTATATGTTTATGCTGTTGTTACTTGACAAGTTCTCTAAAATGCACCTTTCCCTGGATTTAGCCACTGTACTTAAAACATCATTCATATTCATTGACTGTTCATTCTGGTTGACTTTCTTTGGCTGTTTTTTTTTTTTATTAAATTTTTTTATACGTGACATCAACACTGAATTTCCCACCAGAGAATTGGCAAGCCAAGCCACACTGCAGGATGCTAAGTCATAAATAATGAATATTTAATTTATATTTAATCTTGGGCTTCTGACTGGATAAGAAGTATATCAGAGGCGTAAACCCTGGATTATAGACACCCCACACCAAAGGTTAATCTGGGTAGGAAATCATTTAAGATCACTCTGATCTCAGGATTCGGTGAAAAAATGCTGGAGTATTTCTTTAAAGTAGACAGTGCTGAATGAAGCCGATAAAGATTTATATTACTGTAGGTCAGAATGAAGCACAGAACTGCTTTCATGGTTATGTCATGTATATTTTTTTTAAGATGAGTTTATTGCAGATCTTCTCAATTAAAATGAAATATTCTGCAGTTTATTGCAGCTCAGATCCACCTAATTTTCTCTTTGGGATGCTACTGTAAGCTTGACGAACTGTATCAGGTGTGTTTGTAAAGAATGGAAAAAGTGGTCGATGTAATGAAAAACTGATAGTCTGTTCCCTGCTCTCTCTACAGAGAAGCAACAGCAGATGGAAGCAGAGCAACAGGAAGCCTATGTGCTGGCTGACCAGGACCTGCACAGAGTGTCGTGGTGTAGTGCCAAGCCTCCTGTTGAGCGGCCGGGTGAAAGGAGAAGCGCAGAGATGAAGAAGCTGTACGGCAAAGATGCCGCCAAGATCCAAGGAATGGAGACGGCCATGCAGCTGACCTTTGACCGTAACTGTGACCGCAAACAGCCCAAGTACTGGCCTGTTATACCATTAAACCTGTAGCTGGGACTGAATTGAGCAAAATGTTGCTGTTTCTTCAAAATGTTGCTGCTAAGAGCCCTTCTCTTAGCCTTTCTATTATAAGGTTGATAAGTTGTTGACATGTTAATTTCAGAAGGCAATAGGCAGTTTCTTCAGCATCTGTCTGTAGCATCTTTTAAGTGTTTTTGAAGGTTTCATTTTGGGCACATACTTCAGGTATTTTGCATATTAATTTCCTTACACAACCATAGGAATACTCCAGCACCATTCAAAATAATCTCTATGTCATGCCAAGTCCTGATCTTAGTGAATAACATAAAGCAGGGTCTGCAGTGTGGTTGGAGTCAGGTATGTTGGATCTGAACCAGGTAGGTCCAGGATTGTGCACTACCGCTTTGGGTGCCAGCCAGTGCAACTGTAAGTGGTGAGTTGTCCAAATGTTTTCACACACTGTGCTGGGCCTGTACGTTGGTCCAGTGGTTCCTTAAGCCGTCTTAGGAAGCACTGTGAGCGTGTCGCATTATGGGACTCGTTATCAGTGGCCCACCAAAGACATGCAATTCAGGCAGCCTTCACTTTGATAAGTTACTGCTTGTTTAAGGAATTCTCCAGCTTTTTCCCAAGTAATCTCTCTGCTTTATCTGTTGCATATCATCGCTATCAAAACAAATCCATGTAGCTCAATTTTTATTTGTGTTTACACAAATATTGAACAAACCAGCTGCCATTTATTTGGTCAATATTTTACAATAAATGGACAAAAATGGCCCATAAATATTATGACTGAAATATATCTTGATTAATGTACATCGATAGCTAAGTATGTTTTTCCATTTCTTTGCTGAGTTTTGGACATGGGTACAACCTTTTTTGTCCAACCAGGTTTCATGAAGGTTACATTTCCTGAAGAAGAAAAGTTTGTTTTCGTGCATCCAGTCAATGCAGCCATTGGCTTCTATAAGATGTGTTTGGAATACAAAGTTATTTTTTTTCTGTTACAGGGAAATGATGATGATCTCTATGCTACAGATATGCAGATAGTGATAAAGGTAGAGAAATGTTATCTTAATACAGTTTTTTTTTGCTGTTGCTTTTGTTACCCAATATAAAATCATGTGTGCTGCATGTTCAAAGTTTGTAACAGTAAGACTCTATTCTTGCATTTCTTTTCAAGACATCATTCCAGGACACTTGTTAGCTAATCCTCCTCCCTGTCACTGATTGGCCACCTCTGTCTTGTAAACTTTTCTAATTTCGCACTTATCTGTTCATTGGCCTTAACTATATTGTCCTCCTCCAAGTCCATGAATGATGCAGATGCTGCATTCATGGCACAACAACCCTTTTCCTGGCACCCATTCTCACTAAACTAGGTCAGTGCCTCCCCCACACTTTCAGCCCAGCAGAGTTCATCTCCATCCTCTGTCCTCCACTTTTTTTTTTTTTCTGCTTTAAAGTTTGGGATGTCTTGTACTTGCTGGTGCAGTATTTGTACAAGAATATATTTTTTCAATGGATGTTTGCATGATTTTCAAATAAAACATACTACTCATTGTATGATTCATCTCTAAATGATAAACATGCAAATGTAAATGAACTTAAGAACTTTAAATGTAGTCCTTTGTCATTAATAATCCTTTTTTTTTGCAGAACTGCAACATTTTAAGGCATTTGCAAATTGCAAAGCTTACTGACGTGATCACAAACAACTAAATTGCAATAAAAATTTTGCAGGATATTTTAGGTTCTCATCCCACTTGTGTCTTTGTCTCATTACTCTCACTTTAAAATGTACTTTAAATGATATAAAAGAGACTGTATTCCAAGACCTTTCCCTGCCATACACAGACCATCGAGTTCTCAGTGGGGTTAATTTGAAAAGTTAGTTCCAACCACAAAGTCAGATTAGTTGAAAGTAGGGTGATGTGTGTATGTTGTCTTCACATTGTTAGAAGAAGTGAAATGCATTTTCAACCAAAAGCAGATCCAGCACTCCATTCAGTGTTGTACAGGCTGCACATGTTCAGTGTTAAGCTTTGCAGAAACATTCTGCTTTTCTGTGGGCTGCCTAACAAAACTAAATTCTAAAACTGCATCTCAGAAAAACTACATTCCAACTGCCTTACAGAAGCAAGCAGGTCACTGATGTTCATTTTGTATCCCATTAATGATTTTTTTTTTTAGCTTTACAAGAAGATATTTAATACATTTCATTTAATTTAATATGTTAAACCCGAACCTCATTTGTTTATAAAGTTTCTAAAGCAGGGTTGGACCTTATCCAATGCAGGATGATATTAAACATGCATAATAAAGGGAGATGAGCCACTTTTGTCACGTTTAAGACCAGTGTTAGGTAACTTTTAAGGTAATTTGAGAATGCAAAAACCCCAAAAAACTTCATGCTCAAACAAAATTGGTTCCCCAACAAACACTCCATTAAAAGGTTCGTTATTAAACCAAATATGTGTGTTTTTTTTTTTATAGCATTGCAAAAATAACTTTTGGGCTTTATTTTGTGTACATGTGCAATTCCACTGACTATTGGTTACTAAGCAGCAAAGATAGCTTTATTTCAAGCTGCTTGAGCTACTTTACTGGTGGAAGAAACTACTCATGTATTGCCTGTGTCTAAAATAATGTTCAGGACTGCCTTACTTTACATTTTCTTAACCATGCAAACCTGCAATTTGATTTGATCAAAATTTTTCTAAAATCAAGGTTATTACAAGGGAGTTTGTTCTCCCTTTGATGCAGCAACAGCCTTTAATCTTCTGGTAACATTACTATGAGGATTTGGTTGCATGCAGCCACATGACCCTCAGTAAGGTCAGATGTTAAACACATTGAATAAACTGATACAGTTCACAGAAGTCTGCACAAAAATGTCAATTAAGTGCGTTATCAGCAGAGGTACAGTTACTTCTGTTGACTCAGAAATCAACAAAGTATTTGGAAGTGCATTCAGTATGGATCAGCCTTTTTTATCGATTCACGATCTGGTAGTACCCTGTTTATGATACCTTATACTGTCATCACCGTTTTTCCTCCTTTTACCTGTCCCTAAATGGATGCACGGTAACACATTTTGTCTTGCTGGAACATTCTCTCATTTTTTAATTAATTTTCCTCTTTTTGGGAGCATCCTTCCAACATATCAGTCAATTACTAACTTAAACTTTAGCCATCGGCTCCACAGGCAGCAGCTTTTGGTTCTTCTCAGCTCTTCTGTGTGCTTCTCCACTCGGGGGAGCTTCTGGCAGTGTGCCAAACGGTCCAAACTTGAATAGCGTTCCCAGCCTGCCCGGATTCTGGTTGTCATGGCTACTTTTCTCAGAGCATCCGGCAATTTATATTCCTTCTCCTTTCCCTGAGCAGCCCTTACCCTGTACAATTCCAGTACTCAAGTTTGCACTGCTCACAGCTATAAAAAATCCGATTTAATTTGTCCAGAGTAACTCAGGTTTCTACTGAGGCTTCTTTTGAGCTCTCTTTTTTTCATTTTTGTTATTGATTGCAAGAGGGGTTCATAAAGCATAATGGGATAAATCAAAGAAGCACAACTGAAATTAAACGTATAAGTTCCTTGTTCCTAAGTATGTCCATAGTCTTCCTTTGTTCTGAATACTGACCTGCCAGTAGTTAGCATCATACATCTGTCAGGTTTAATGAACAGCTGCTGATGGCATACGCCTCTAACCCTTTCAAACGTAATTAATAAGTGCAGTATGCACAACATACATTTTGTTACATTTTGTTTTGAATCATTGATATTTGTTACTGCATAACACCTTGTTGTTTTGGAATATTGAGATTATTAGCGGAATAAAATGGGAATTCTGCTGAATTAAAAACATCTACATCACTCATAAGTCATTGAGATGATGTTCAGAGTGGTTTGCTTTGAAATTGTTCCTTGGTGGTGACTGGACCCAGATTTTGCTATCCAGAGTAAGTCTTTGTGTGTCTTTGGAATTTTATTTTTTAATGAAGATACTATGTTACCATGTTAGTGTTAAATTAGAAAACAACTGTTCATTTGCTTGTATTTTAGGCCAAAGCTTGTATGCAGAAGTTTAGGCCAAGACCTTCTCAGAAAAATGCTTTCAATGTTTCAGGTATCAGTAACCTGTGGAGGATCTTTTCAGATATATGATTTCTACCATTCCTATCACCACAGCTGTGAACAGTTATAAATTTTGGTACAAACTATTTGTTGACATCTTCATTATCGTATTATGCAGAATTCAATGGAATTCCCCTTTAAATCGAAGTGATTAAAGCTGAAAACCTCTTCAAAATTATCCTTACTTCCAATGACCCCCCCCCTGCTCCTCCACTCCACACCCCCAAAAACTGTCTGTGCAGACTTTGGAAGAAGGGGCCCCATTTGGGTCCCCCTAGCAGTGACGTCATCAAAGCGACCTGAAATGGGACAGTGGGTGCACACACACTTTTGTTTAGTTTTGCAGGACCGGCTTGCCCCCTTTTTCATTCACTAGGCTAAAACACTGGCTGCTCACACTCTGCAATCTCAATAAAATGGGTAAGTTCTTTCATATTCAGAGAACTGGACCAAAGTTCCTTCTCTTAAGGTTCTTAAAGAAAATAGCTCCCTGTAATTTAAGATTTATGAAGAGGGAAAGCCAATTACAATGCAGCATTAAAGTATTTTATGGCTTCTTGAATGCATCTGTAATTGATTCATGTAGAAACCAGTGTTTGTTTCGGTAAAGATGGATAATTTGACAAAATCGTTTGATAGGATTACAGGTCACTTTTCTAACTGCCTGCCTGTTGCATTTCTCTGCGCTTTCCAGACTGTGTAGATCATTAGCCAATCTTTCGAACTGATTTTTTATTTTATTTTAATTGATTGGTAACACATTTTTAGATCTACTTTTTAAATCAATCTAATTCTACATTTTATTCATGCATTTTTTTTTTGCATCCTCCTTTCACATTAAGTGAAGATTCTGGAAGAAGATATTTTCCCCTTTCCCAAGCTATGAAAAGCTAACAAATAACAAAATATGCTTAGATCATCACAACTTTGCCAAAAAGGTCAATTTCAAATAAAATAATAGGCTTTGTAATAAAAAAAGGAGTTAAAAATAAAAATCAAAGTGAAAATATGCCTAAAAATGAGAATAAATGTGGCCTTAATTCACTTTCAGTGCGTGAATTCATGAGAAAGAATTTCTAGATTTATTTGCCCTTTCCTGTGTATTTGGAACAAGGCATTAAAGCTCAAGCAACAAATTTGGCTAAAAAAAAATGAAAGAGTGGAAAGTATATGCATTCATGTTAAAAGGTAAAAGTTAAAAGCTGTCAGAAAAGTTTTACTGAACTAAAGGACTAAAGGACTGTTACCTGAAATTTTTTTACTTACGACCTCTGATTATTAGTAACATTAATTTTGCATATCTGGTTCTAAAGTAAACAAACAACTTTTGTAACTTTTGTTTACAGTGTGGTGAAGGGGAACCTTTTTGGAGTGTACTTTTAAGACAGGGGTGTGGAACTCCAGCCCTGGAAGGCTGGAGTCCAGCACATTTTGGTGATCCCGTTTTAAGAGAAGCAAAGAAGCACCCTGTACTGTTAAACTGTCTATTAGGTCTCACAGTTCAAGATCTTATCAGTGCATATGTACAAAAACAAAAAGAATCTCTTAAATACTGGCATAGGATTTCACTCCCTTAGCCCAGTTGCAGGTGAAGTTTTTTTCAACATTTAAATACTGCGCAGTAGCCATGTGGGTTGAGCATCCAGATTAAGGATTTTGCTCAAATTGGATTATGACCTGGAATCACCATGGAGATCTATGGCTACTCCTTGTCTGAGTGTTAAGACTGTCCTGATGTAGGGTTTTACCTTGGATTAGCCCTGTGGGCTTGTTTTCCTTTGTCACAGTAGCTGGCTCCATAGACGAGCTGTGATAATGCCTGTAAAGCTTCTTCCGTGAAGAGCTGAGGCTCCATAGCATATGTTTACTTTTAAACTTTCTTATAGTTTAGACCCATGAAGAGCTTTTTTTAAGTACACAAATCTGGTCAGACTGGTAAGCAATGATTGGACGGTAATTAAATTAAAGTAAAGTAAATCAGAGTAAATTAAAGTTAATTTAATTACGTTTTATTTCATTTCATTTCATTTCATTTCATTTCATTAATAAAAAAAATAAAATCCCTTCCTGTCCCATTTTAGTTCCTTATCAGACATGTCCAATATGGTGTCTACACTGGAGCTATGAGACTAATTTAGGTGACAACTAATGCATGGCTAAATCTCCACACTCAAACAACATTTATTAATTACTTTCAACAGAGAAAAAGATAAAAAATAAAAAAAAGGTACTAAATAGTGCTTTGAGTAAGATTAGTCATTCAGGAGCCTGAATTTTGAACAGAAGATGCCAATTGCTGGCATATAAGCTTCCATTGCTTGATAGTTGGTGATCCAAAAGTAGGGGAAAATTATATCATTTAATACATTTCTTGGTTTATTGACGGTCTTTTGGGATAGAAGGGAAAATTGTGTAAAGTTGTTGTTTCACTTCCCTATCATTTTAAGCTTTCCTCTGTGTCTGGATCAGTCTTTTGTTTCTTTTTCTTCATTCTGTAGAACAACTCTCCAAAGTTGTGATTGTGCTGTGTGTGATGGAACAAAATCATTTCTTAGGTATATTTAAGTGCTTCAATTGTCATGACTGATTTTGTGTACCCTGATAAATTTGTGAGAAAAATCATTGACTACTTACTATCTTCATAAGAACAGCACAAGAGACGTTTCCCTCCAACATCAGCAATGCTTTTGTTTTTAATGCTTTCCTTGTTTAATATTTTCGCTAATTGGTTACTGGTTGGAAATCCTTAGAGAAAATAAATGTAAAGGTATTGTTAATATAAAGCAAGCACGTCTAATATTTTTTCATACATTTTCTTGCTCTTGTTCATCAGCTTTATGTTTGTCAAAATGTCTTTTTGGTGACGATGAGCAAATTGTAGTTAAACAGACATATTGAAAGTGGCAGAAACCTGCAGAAGGTGAGTGGGGTTAGCCAATTTTTCCACCATTGTGCTTTTGTAAGCTGGTACTTTAATTCTGCAGTTATAAATGTGCTTAAAGTGAAAAGCTGAGTGTTCCCAAACTTTTGATGACTGCTGGCAGTTTTAGTGGACCAATGACTCTCCATCCAGCTCTTTTACCTCCTCTAGCAGCGTCAGTTACTTAGCAACAGCCAGCCCACCTGCCCCCACCTAGTCTTCCCTCAAACACTGCCTTCACCTCACCTCGCTCCCTGGCATTAAACACCCACTGAATCATGATGGCCGGAAAGAATGTGGCTCCTCTAGCCCTGCTTCTGAATGTTATCTTCTGCGTGCTCCCTGCCAAAACACCCGCTGTTACCCAAGGAACTCTTCAAGCATTCAAATAGTCTTGTTCTATAATGCATGGGCTTTATACAGTTGTTTTTCTGCAAGGCTGTGACCATGTAGCCCACCACTAGAGGGTTCTGAGAAACATTTTTGCTCATGGGTGCACAGTTTAAATATTTTTTTTCTTCAGAGCTGATACAGAGCTTCAAGAGTCTTTCAGAAGGTACAATGAAGCAACAAAATGCAGCTGTTGCCATATGTGACCATGTTAGATGTGATTCATGTGTGTATCAGCTGTTGCAGTAATCAGTAGAAGAAAAGATGCCAACATTCATGGTTCCCTGGCAAACAGCCTTGTCGGCATTTTGGGTTATGGTGGGATAGTATGAATGTCAGGCTATTGATAAACTGTCAGGTGGATAAGATGTGCCCACTGGTGTGAGAACAGTTTGTCTTCTTTCTAAAGAATACGTTGACCAAAAGTTAGGATTGGCCTTCTGCTTAGATGATTAACGAAGGATGACTAACTCTTAAAAGATTACAAAAAATAAAAACCAACAAAGTTGGCTTACACTTCTATTTTCAGCTCTTTCGATCACTTAGTGGTCGTGTTGGGTTTTGTATTTCATCTAATCCAGAATGTTGTGGGAGCAATCTTGAAGCCATGTTTTTAACTTCTAATTTAAAAAAAAAGTGAAAGTGACAATTCTTGTCATTGTGAGTACACAGCACAGCAAACTGCAACGAAATTGGACCTCTGCATTTAACACATGTGCACAAACACACACTGTGCAGCAGGGGGCAGCTATTGAAAGCACCCTGGGAGCAGTGATGGGGTGGTACCTTGCTCATGGGTACCTCAGGGCAACCTACTGGTAAGGGGTTTGAAGCCACAATCTTCCAATTCTGTGGCCAAACTCCCTAAGCACTAGGCCACTGCTGCCCATAGTGAAATGACATTCTGTTAATTATAACAGAATGCATTTATAATATTTGATGTTTTAAATCTTTAATTGTGCAAGTTGCCTTTACTGTGTTTTAAGTTACTTTTTTTAAATTCACAATTTGCATTATGCTGTTTGATATTAACTTTTACTAACATAGCCTTGTGACTCTGCTGCAAAACCAACTAACCCAAATATTAATAAAAATCTTTCAATAATTAGCTGACCTAAGATATTAATAGGAAGGAATAGCATAAAGAGCTGCTGCGTCAGCACTGGATGGACTCGGCCATTTCACTGATCAGTGCGAGCTAACCTTTATCCGACTGAGCCATAAACTGTGGAGTTCTGTACATGTGCACTGAAGCATTCAGAGTGCTTCATTTGTTTGCTAATTGTTTTCTCTGCATCTGCTGTTTAAACTGATTAATTACTGCCCGTGTAGCACCTTGAGGCGGTACATAGTAGCATAGAAAGTTCTTTCTGCTTTTCCTTGTTTTTTAAATCCAAATTAAATGACTATCGACCAGAATTTTAGAGAGATAGCATAGCACCACTCTGGGGCTGTGCACTGGCGAGAAGTCAAAATCAAGGTCAGACACCGTGGACAGAAGAGAGTAATTAAATGAAAAGAAAATGGACCTCTCTTCATCTGAAAAGACAGTATAAGATGAGATGGAGACTTCACATGGTCTCTTCGTCTAGCTTATCCTACAGAGAGTGCAGTCTTTTCAGCAGAGCATGACTATATCATGGATATTGCTGAATGAGAAATACAATAGTGGTCATTCATAATGCCTCAAACAATAGAAATCAATAATATCTTATGAGACAGGGGTGATCATGTCAAAGGATGGCGGTGATCTAGTGGTAGGGTACTTTCCTATGGACAAATGGCTCAAGAGGTCCCAGGTTCGAATCCCACCTCTAGCACTAGCACCACTGACTCCCTGAGCAAGACCCTTAACCCTGAGTTGCTCCAGGGGGATTGTCCCTGTAATTAGGACATGTAAGTTGCTTTGGATAAGAGTGTCTGTGAAATGCCGTAAATGTAAAAAAACCTTTGGACTGACTCCATCACCAGTCTACACTTTTTGTTTTTTGCTGTCATGTGTTTTGTGGCAGAAGGATTACAAAAACCAGATGATGATGCTTCATGCCATGGTGTGCATGCCATGGTGTGCATGCCATGGTATGTGTTGTTTGCTATGAAAGATGACACTTTCAGTACCTAGTGTTACATCACCACCAGCCAAACACCTAGCCTTACTCCTGATGCAGATTTATTTGTGTTCTTTGTTTGACATTCACTCTCCCCTGCTCTGAACAGTGCATGGGATTCATTACTATAACTGCAAAGTTGCATTCTCTTGTAATCAATGCCTTGTTTCCTCTTTGTTAATGGTGCAGAAAAGTGCATTACTGATGGAAATCAACTACCAACACATTGAAATTTAGAAAGAGTTTAAGAGTTTAGACACACCCCCACTCCTCTGATGTCATACTGAGCTCTCCACCCCAGAAAATCTGGGCCAAAAGGATTATGGGCTAGCAGAGAGGGATTTAAACCTGACAACAAAGATAATTTAGAGGGATGGCACAGGGAAGTCCGAGAAGAGGAAGAGTCATGGCATCCTCTAGTTTTTACGGCGCTGATGTCCGTGTCTCTCAAAGAGCGAGATTGATTGCACCTTGTTGTGGGAATGTAGGGTCAATCATGTCTGATGACCCTATGTAAGATCACTTTGTGTGCACGTGTGCGGAAACCTGTAAAGCTATTCTGTCAGGTCTAGTGGCAAGTCTCCGGCTGCAGAGCTCTTGGTACGCTTGCGAAAATCAGGGATGGGTTATTACAAAACCATGCATTACAAAATTATAATGAATAAAATCTTTACATTATTTAGCAGACACTCTTTATCCAGAGTGACTTCCATGTCCTAATTACAGGGACAGTCCCCCTGGAGCAATTCAGGGTTAAGGGTCTTGCTAAGGGACCCAGTGGTGGTAGTGCCAGAGGTGGGCTTTGAACCTGGGACCTCTTGAGCCACAGGTCCATAGGCAACTATCCTACCACTAGACCACCACCACCCATGTTTACTGAACATGGGGAAAATATTCAAAAAGGGGTTAAAATAACCTCCACATTACGTAATTGTACTATACCAGTTGACAGCATTTCCTAGAACTGAGAAGTGTTTAGAAAAATTGTTAATAACATATAAATGGGTACTGAAGAAATGTCCTGTTATGTCCTTCTCAAATAAAACTATTTTCTAGTGGCCAAAAGATGAGCAGATTCACTATGGCACAAACAGTACTTGTGGGAGCCAGTGATTAGGATGTTTGGAGATGGGGGAGTTTGGCCCCCTGGAGTGCTGCCCATGTTCCAGTTCACCCATCCTTTCTTTGTATGTTTGTCACCCCTGTTCATTTGCCCCCTTTCAAATGACGCGGCTTACTAAACAAAAACAAAAGCGTCTGGGGATCCCATGAGCAGCTGAGTGTGTGTATGTGTGTATGTGTGCGTGTGTGTGTGTGAGACAGAGAGAGAGTCCAAGTGAAAAGAAAAGTGTATTGAACCAAGCAGCTTTGTACTTGCCCCCTTCAAAACTTCTCTTAGTTACCAAGCCTACAATCACATCTAGCCTCCAAGCACAATACTTTAAGCAAACAAAAATTCAGGAATAAGGAATGACCGGCTTCTTGTGATTCTAGTTTTCGATAGGTCATAGCATAATATACTAGCATAGATTAAGCTGTGATGTTGCTTTTGTCTTTTAGGTTATCATTTTAAATACTGTACTTTATTTTAGTTTGGCTCACATAAAAGGCACACACTGCAGATAAGGCCCAATGGTGACCCAACCAACAAGCTGGAGAAAATATAGGCAGAGCCCATGGGTGAACAGATCTTTCTTCCTCCCACATCCTTGGCTGAAGTGGCCTTGGGCAAAGCACTAAACCCTGTAACAGTGTCACAGGTGTGTGTGTTCACTGCTGGTGTTTATAAGATAAGTTAAATACAGAGTTTGAATTCACTAGTCACTTTACAGAGTGACTTTTCTATTTTAGGATGGATGGTGGCAGTCTAGTGGTGGGATACTCAGCTGGAGACCTATGGAACAAATTTTGCAAGTTCACGTCCCACCTCTAAAGCTATTACCACTGGGTTCCTGAGCAAGACCCTTAACCCTGAATTGCTCCAGGGGGACTGTCCCTGTAATTAAGACATGGAAGTCACTCTGGATAAGAGCAAATGTAAATATTATTCTGCCATCTCAGAGTCTCTGTTTTAATGTATTAAGAGTATGCAGAATATATAATTCCTCAATCCTGACATAAATTATATATGTCATGGTATGCTTTTACTATTTATAGCTGCTGAGCACAAAATTTTGCCAGTTGGTCTAGCATAGTTTCTCCCAGCCCCTTAAATGTTAATTGCTTCTAAATAGCTACTAATAGCTACATGAGTTTAATTAAATAGTCATAAATGGTCGTACTGGGGCAGTGGTGGCCTAGTGGTCAGGGAGTTGGCCCCAGGATCAGAAGACTGTGGGTTCAAATTGTTTACCGGTAGGTTGTCCTGAGGTACCCTTGAGCAAGGTACCATCCCCATCACTGCTCCCTGGGCACTTTCAATAGCTGTCCCCTGCTGCATGTGCGTGCATGGGTTAAATGCAGAGGCTATAGGGCAGAGGTGGCCTAGTGGTTAGGGAGCTGGCCCCAGGCTCAAAAGGTCATGGGTTCAAATCCCAGGCCAGTAGGTTGCCCTGAGGTACTCTTGAGCAAGTTACTGTCCCCGTCACTGCTCCCTGTGCACTTTCAATAGCTGCCCCCTGCTGTGAGTGTGTGGGTAAAATGCAGAGGTGTAATTTCATTGTGCTGTGCTGTGTATAGAGAATAGTCACTTTCAAATATGTCAATGCCATTTTATCCGTTATTTGGCAATAATTATATGTAAACGTTAGCCTTCAGTCTTAGGCTTTATTGATGCCTAAGGCTTTATTGAGTCCTGTCAGCAGGCCTACATTGGCTTTCAGTTATTGAGTCCCAAAGGGACACCTAAATCCAGCATTAAAAATGGGGTAGTGGGATTACCTAAATCCAACAGTAGATAGAGCTCCTGTTGAGACATTGTGATGGAGTGCCTGATAGCTGAGGTTGGGGTTGGGCTGTGAGGGGGTGGGACATCAGAGGGCATGTGGAGTCTTAAGTGGGTCAGATCGTTACCCATTTTTCACTTGTTTTGTCAAATTAGAGAGCCTGTCTGGGGTTCAGGATTTTACACCACCACCTCAAATCTGTTAAAAGCTCATATTGTCAAATGATACTGAATGGATGAGGTAGGTCATACTTTAGTATTACTTGGGTTAGCTAAACTGTGCTAGAGTACATTTAAAGCACCAGAATTAGATGGTAGGTGCATGTAATTTACACACTAAATAGGCTTAAACATTTGGAAAGCATAATATCACACACACACACACACACACACACACACACATACACACACACATACACACAAACACTTACATGGACATGACCAGACGTACCCATGGCAACCCCCGCTTAGTCCTACAAATTCAATCAAAGCCAAGTTCAGAGGGCAGCCCTGGTGTCCCCGATATTTAAATGCAGTAGTCCTTGTCACAGTGACCTTCTATGACCTGTCTGGTGTTCCCATGGCTACAGTGTCATCAGTTTTGCCCAAAGCACAGAATCACAGACTGTGTATGTAAGTGGATGGTCAATAGATGAAGCACTCTCTTGTAAGATCTTGACATAATGAGAATCCAGGTCCCAAAAGCATTCCCATAGTGGATCATCCTCTTAATGCTGGGTAACCTAAATGTTACCAACTATTTGCATTTTCCCTTCAAAGCTAACTATGCTATGCACCTGCTTATTGCTATCTATCATAAATTTATTTTGCTCTTTGTGCCTACTGGTGTGAATTGTAACATATTTTCTGTTATCCACAGAGTAGATAAAAACATGTCAAAGTGATTTCGTGTTGCACTAGATGACCAGATGCTTTAGTGCAGCAGACAGGATTGAAAAAAACTGTGCAAGTTTGAAACGTTGGATCTGAAGGGTTGGTTTTCTCATCACAGCAGTCATTTACTTTTTTAAAAAAGTAAATGACTGCTGTGATGAGAAAGGTTCTTGAAGCACTCAGAAATGACTTGTGAGTTTCAGTGGCCCCTCATCAGGCCTTTAAATGGGGGCAGCACTAGGAACTGACTGTGGACTTTAATAGCTTTTTGTTGTTCTTTATAGGGACTTCAAAAGAGGACCTTGCTGTGTTCTGCATCCCATTTTTTCCACATTAACTCAGTTTGGAGGACATGAAAGAGGCATAATGGCCTCGTTACTGGGGGAGATGTGTCCGTTGTGTCTATCTGTTCCACATTAACCAAACACAGCCATCAGTATGTCTGAAAATCCTGCCTGTTTGCTTTCTCAGCAAACACCCAGAGTCTGGGACAATGTCATTAGACAGCAGGCATGTTTATGTTTATGAACAAAATCCCCATCTGCATTAGAACGTTCAGTTTTATTAGTTGTATGTATTTGTGATTTGGTCAGGCTTCAGATTCGGGAGACTTTTTGGAACTCTGTTGCAGAATGAATGTATATGTACAAGTGAAAGAGCAAAAGAGCGAAAGAGAGGGGCTCTTTTTCCTCAGAGGACCAGTATTTTTAAAGACAGCTACATGAGGCATTATGAAAGATTCATAAATCTGCTATAAAAAGCACATGACGTAGACTAGGCATATTTATAAAGCACTATTCTTGAGTTTGTTCTCTGTTCATAGTGTTGACAGTGCCAAAACTTCGTATACACACTGAGAGTGACCTAACATTACCTTGGCTTCGGTCATTGTTAAAATGTGATGAAGCAGTCCCTAATTGTTGGACAATTATAGTTGTATTGCTGTTTTAAACTTATTTAACATTTTAACTGAATTACTGTCTATGCCTCTGCATGCCTGATTTGTTCTGACCAAAAAAGTATATATATATATATAAAGGCATGAAATTTAAATTATGAAACTTAAATGAACTTAAATGATGTATTGCCCATGACTTATTTATGTAACATGTTTCACATGTGCCAAGGTTTATGAATTAAATAATACCTACACCAGTTCATGTAAAGTTTTAAGAGGGCACTTACAGCTATTTATAGCATCGATAGGGCCAAACAGCCCATTACAGAGTTCAATAACTGATTATCAGTTGATTTACCAACTGCTGACTCTGTTGTTTTTAATGACTATTAGGCTCTGGGGACCCATAGACTCTTCTTCCATTCAACACCATTAGCCATTTTTACTGTTGGCTATTTGCAGGCATGCCCGGGGATAATTTAACATTAACTTCAGCTCATCCATCTTCAGTTGCTATTGGCTCGCTGTTGTCACACTAATCACTTGAAGTCCGTGTCAAGAGCTTAACTAGACACACTGTCATGCGTAATACATATACGTGGCATATTCTACACAGAATAAGCTATACTCGAACATTTTTTTTACATATTGTGATATGGCTCCCAGTCACATTATATATTGTCACATTTGCTAGATGAGTAAAGTAGCCTGCATTATATATATATATATTTTTGACTTTTTAATGTATTTATATTTGATATATTTATTTTATTTACATGTGTATTTATTTTGGACTCTTATGATTTTGCCAGCATTGGTAGCATGGAAGCTATCATGCACATCTTCTGAGTCACTTGAGGCACCACCAGCAGAACAGCTGTATATACTTGAAGAAGCAATTCTCCGGTTCTGATATAGCAGGTAACAGATGCTTATAGAGAAAGGGCCATTCCCACCAAGAGAGAGTAAACCACTTGAACTGTCTTGGATTCTCCGTCACAAATGGTTGCGGCATCACCAGGGTTCAGACTCATTGTCACCTTCTGATAGGGCCAACGCTTGTGACATGCAGGAGCCCTCATTCTGTATCATTTGGAATAACTTACCTTTGTTTGACTATATCAATAGAAGCACATAGCATCCACAAAAATGCATATCTGAAACTGTGAAAAGGCCCACAGCACAAAGCGAAAACACTATGTTCATTATTAGTATGCTGATGTGCATTATTAGTATGTTTATATTAGTAATACCGATTAGTGATTAACAAACATTTATGTGCAGCCTTACAGTTGGATTAGTCAGAAAGCCCTGGAGGATTATGTGTTTATCTTGGAAAAACGGATTCATTGGAATTGCGGGTTTGGGACTTCCCTGTTATTATAGCTACCTCAAAGGCCTGCTTGGTCTGGGAAAGGATGAGTGTAAAGGCCTCAGGTGACTGTAGTAAGAGTTTGGCAGGAGGTGGAAATCAGCAAATGTTACCTCTGTCTCATGATCTACCAACAAGTGGAACATGCTGCTCCTGCGTCTGTGCTCCTCATGGCACTTGCAGAGAACAAAATGGAACAAAATGATTCTTTCAAATGTTATATCTCTTAAATGGCACATTTAAAGGAAACATTGTGCTTACCTTTAATGCATGTTAATAAGATTTCCACTAAAAGCATGTTAAAAAGATTTTGTCCAAGCAATTTTGGGCCATTCCTGTTGATATACTCATGCATATGGTGGCATTAACAGGGTGACTTTATTCATATGCTGTAATGACATGCATCTTCATGGCTGGATGCAATTGTTATGTATGTGTGTGTGTCAAAACAGCTGAGGCCTTTTTGTTAGCGAGAACAGAAAGTGTGCCAGGCACCGCTGTCCCTTAGCTACTAGACGAGAGCTTAATCTGTGATTGCGACCCACAAATTCAGAGATTATTCTGGTGTGTCACTGCACAACCACCAAGATCCTCAGCGAGGACCTGCCTCGGGCTCGTCAAATAAGTTCCAATATGTCATTGGCCCCTCATGTCAGCAGTCCCACCTCTCTTATTTTCCTTCAATTTGGTTGGCCAGTACACTGACATAATCACATAGCCATCTTAAACAAGAAGGGGCGGTGCCTGGATGCATCTGATTTGCCAAAGTAGGTCCATAGTGAGTGAAAAGAACAGGTATTTTGGGGTTTGCCTTTAAATAGTACACTATAATTGTTAGGAATGGGTGATATATATTAGAATGATATCACATTTCCCAGTTTGATACATTAGGGATATAATCATAGTATATAAAAAAAACTGCAAATATTAATTATTATTATTTTAATAATTTGAATCCCCTTTTTATAAGCCCTGGAAAAAAGGTCTTATAAAGCTTATTTTATATATAATTTCAAGAAAAATTGGTGAACAATGGCCTATATATATAATGGCGAGGGGGAAATGTATACATTTTAGTTTCAGTTCAACCAAACATGTGATTTGACCGTTTCTTTTTTTTTTTTTTTTCAGCAGCACCTAAAGTTTTTACATCAAACTCAGAACTGGCTGTAAAATGCAAAAGCTGAAACAAGAAAACTTCATTATGTCGGCCTTTATAAGCAGTTAGTATCGTGTAGTGACACAGCTACCCTAAATACAAGTACGATTCCCTGGCTAAGAGCACCATGTTAAAACAATAAAGGTTCTAATACTAAATAAAACTTTTATCGCTACATCATTAAAACATTTTGAAAATTGATTCTGGATATGAGTGTCTTACTCACCACATAGCTCCATCATGAGACGTATGAAGATGTTGACATAAACTGGATGATAGCAGACTCAACAAATGAATGTTGAAGTTGGCCGTAAGTTGCATAAGCTGCTATTTGATTCTCCTCACTATAGTCATTCCCAGTTAACACTTCCCAGTATTACTGTTTTTGTTTATGAAAGGTTTTGCAGTATGAAGATATATTACATAAAGCAGGCAGAATGCTCTCTACCCTACATCTGAGCCAAGAACGGACTTATGAAGCATTACTGCTGATCTGAGAACTACCCTGATTGTTCCAAATGTAAATTTAACCTTGCAATCTAACAGCCATAACTGACTCAGGGTCAGTGTTGTATATAAACATGAAAGCACCTCCTCCTGTCCAGGCTGCCTGAGGCCTGTGAAATATGGGCTCATGTAATCTTTCAGAGCCTATCAGGCACCTTAAATGGTAATGATGATGTTAAGGGATTCAGTGAGGCCTCTTCGTCTTCTTTTTTTAATTTTTGGTTCTGGATAGTTGTGCTGAGGTGTAGTGCATGAGTTCAGCTTGATACATCTGAGGAGGCATAAGGGCCACGTGCATCCTCTTTAATACTATTTAAGAGGATTCGAGGCAGATGGCATCCTTTTGTTTGAGTGTGGGGTTTATTATTAGAGGACAGAGGTGCTCTGGAGTGCAGAAAGAGACGCTGTCCTAGTTTGCTTTGCAAGTGACACTTGTCACAGGAAATATTTGGATATCACAAATGCTTAAACTCTCACAAACACTTCTCCTTCCCAAGAGTTTCTCTCCAGCTCTTCAGTAATGAGGAGTAACTGCAAGTTTAATTTTTTGTTGCTCCTCTGCTTTTCCAGAAAGTGAGACCATATATACTTTAAAATACCCGGCCTGGATCTTATGTTCTCAACAACACACATTATTCATACTAAAGAAAAACTCTGATTAAAACTAGATTTATCCTACGGAATTAAAAGAGGAGAAAAAGAGCAAAGAGAGACAGGTAGAGCAATAAAAGAGGAGAGTGTTGCAGAGAGAAAAAAAGCGGCAAAGTGAAGAAGAAGAGAGAGGGAAAGAGAGCCAGTAATGCAGTAATGAAGATGACAGAAAAAGGGAGAGAAGAGGACAGGACAAAAGAAAAAGAGAGCGACAGCAGAGCGAGAGAGAGAGAGAGAGAGAGAGAGAGAGAGAGAGCGAGAGAGAGAGAGAGAAAGGAGAGAGGGGGACATACACAAAAGAAAGAGTAACAAAGAAGAGGAAGAGAGAGACAGAAATATTAAAAGAGAGAGAGAGAAAAGAGAAAGACAGAGTGACAAGGAGAGGGGTGAAAGAGAGAGAGGCAGAGAGAGGGAGAGAGAGAGAGAGACATATGAGGGAGAGTGTAAAGGGAGAGATAGAGAGAGAGAGAGGTAAACAGAAAGAGACAAGGGAAGAGGTAAACAGAAGAGAGAGAGAGAGAGAGAGAGAGAGAGAGATGGGAGGAGAGAGAGAGAGAGAGAAAGAGGAGAGAGAGAGAGAAGGGGAGGAATTAAACAAAGAGAGACAAAGGGAGGTAAACAGAAGAGAGAGAGAGACAAAGGAGAGAGTGTGACAAAGGGGAGAGGGTGAGAGAAGAGAGAGAGAGAGAGAGAGAAAGAGAGAGAGTGACAAGGGAGAGGGTGAGAGAAAGAGAGAGAGAGAGAGAGAGAGAGAGAGAGAGAGCGAGTAATACAGAGAGAGAGAGAGAGTGACCGACAGAGA
Source organism: Hepsetus odoe (assembly GCA_017165825.1). Classification (NCBI taxonomy): domain Eukaryota; kingdom Metazoa; phylum Chordata; class Actinopteri; order Characiformes; family Hepsetidae; genus Hepsetus; species Hepsetus odoe. The sequence goes on from CM029386.1 coordinate 11,939,120, forward strand.
GAGAGTGACAAATGGAGAGATACAGAGAGAGAGAGAGACAAACGGAGAGAGAGTGAGAGAGAGAGACAGAGAGAGAGAGAGAAGAGAGAGGAGAGAGAGAGAGAGGGTGAGAGAGAGAGAGAGGGTGTGAGAGAGAGGGTGAGAGAGAGAGGGTGAGAGAGAGAGAGAGAGAGAGAGAGAGAGACGCAGACTCGTGGAGCAGGAGAAAGTGTTCTTGGTGAGAAATTCTAAATGGATGGAATGAAACCAGTCATGGAGGCGACGGCGGAGGAGAACCAGGACGAGCGGGAGGAAAGCAAAGGTACGGCGGCGGTTTAACGGTCGCCCTTCTCGGCGCGTTTTAATCGGCGGGAGATTCGCCATGCTGTCCGATTCTGCTCCTCACTGATGAAACCCGTTTTAAAGGGTGTAGCTCACAGTAGATATTCTTCATTCAGCATAAAAACCCAGTCCGTGTGGGTGACCGTGATTTGTCCAACCCCCCCGAGGAGCAGCTGAGGATAACGGTATTTTCTTCACGAAATGAAGCCGTTCTCACGGTCTAAACCGTTGAAGAGACCGTTAGAGAGAAGCTCGGTGTTGTTGAGCTTTGGCTGCGGGGTGTCGCATTTTACTGGAGCTGCTGTTTACAGTGGCAAGTGTTGGAAGCGGCTGTTAAACCCCTTCTGTCAGTTCAAACTGAAAAACCTGCCATTTCTAAAGGCTGCTTGTTGTTTCCACGATCAAATGACCAGCTATACATGTGCAGACACCAACATTTTATGAAAAAAACTCTATATTTTTGTCATATTCGTTGGCTCCCCTGAACACAGCAGTGTCAGGCAGATCTAAAAGGATAATTCAGTTTGTGTGTGTGTGTGTGTGTGTGTGTGGGTGTGTGTGTGTGTGTGTGTGGGTGTGTGTGTGTGAAGGGTGTGGGTGTATGTGAAGGTGCATTGGAGATCAAAGGTATCTGAAATCAGCTTTGATCAGGATCATGGGATAAAAGGTTAATTGATTATTTGTTTGTTTATTTGTTTGTTTGTTTATTGATGTGCCTTAATGCATCGCAAGCTCATGGTCTCGAAAGCACTGCCCCCCGTCTTCACCTCAAGCCTCTATTAATTCTACTTGAGCAGTTGGATTCAATGTGAGACATTTAAGCCTCTTTTGTTACCCACCGAAGTCAGTTTTGCAGAGAAACAGATACGACGTGGCCATTGTGAAGGATCCTCTTGAGCGTTTGCATCCATAATGGTCAGATGAACGTTGGAAAGTAGGTTGCTCTTTGGCCTCACCCTTCACTAAACGTTATCACTAGCAGGGGCAAACATCTACAGCACCCTGCAAAGTGACTTTTTGCTAACGTGGAAAACATGGCATGTGGGCAGACCTGTTGTTGTGGCTCTTTCTTCATTTGAAGCACAGAAAACACTTTTTGAACCAGCTCAAGCAACCATTTATTGTGATCTTCAAGACTAAAAAATAATTGATTCGATTCAATCACCACTGCAGTTCTATAGAAAACAGGTTCAAGTTTTATGACAGCTGAATTCTGACCATTTCTCATGATCTGAATGTTTTGTACACAAATTGTCTGGAGGAATTTGCATTATTCCATGTAAATATAGCCTGATTACTCTATTTTGTCCAATAAAAATCTTTATATATCCCTGTTAAAATGAATTTTAATCCATTTACATCAATGCATCGTGATGTTTTGATATACCCAGTAATCATTACAAATTCAGCTCACAGGTGAGGTAATAGATTACCCAAGAATCCTCTCTGTTCCCCCTGGTGTGTTACTGGCTCTCCACTTATGAATATTAGATGGCCCCACCTATGTGGTGAAGTATACCATCTGCATGATCACTTTCTAATGTGCTTAAAGGACATTGCTGTTGATGGCAAGCTTACGTTAGAATCATTATGATCTGAATGAAAATGTGGTATGTCTGCAATGTCAGAGTTTACTTTGCATATTCTCTTGTCCAGGATAAACTGCAGGTCAGGCTCACTTAATTAGTTCACTTATGCCAACAATTATTTGAATCAGGCGCTTAAATGCTTTGCATAAGACGATTCTGGCAAGCAAGCATCTCGTGAGGGCTGGGTGTTGGCTGCCCTCATCGGGTGAGGAGCTGATTTGAGATTTGACATGTTCACTTTTCTAAGTAAGTCCAATGGTAATGGACGAGCTTAGACAGGACTCCCCATGGACTATGATATTTGCTGATGATATTTTGATCTATACAGTAGGGGGTAGCTTGAGGTGACCCTGGAGAGATGAAGATATGTTCTAGAGAGGAGAGGAGTGAAAGTGAGTAGGACAAAGACAGAATACATGAGTGTGAATGAAAGGGAGGAAAGTGGAGTGTTCAGGATGTAGAGGTGACAAAGGTAAAGGCATTTAAATACTTCAGATCAAGAGTAACGGAGTATGGAAGAGAGGGCAGGCAGGTTGGAATGGGTGGAGAAGAGTGGCTGGAGTGATTTGTGAGTGAAGGGTACCAGCAAGAGTGAATGGGAAGGTTTACAGGATGGAAATGAGACCAGCTATGCTATAAGGGTTGGAGACAGTGGCACTGTCGAAAATACAGGCAGCAGAGCCTGAGGTGGCAGAGTTAAAGATGCTGAGATTTTCGTTGGGTGTGACGAGGATGGGCAGGATTAGAAATTAGTATATTAGAGGGGCAGCTCAGCTTAGACATTTTGGGGACAAAGTTGGAGAAGCAAGATTGTGTTGGTTTGGACATGTCCAGAGGAGAGATGAGGATTATATTGGGAGGAGGATGTTGAAGATGAACTTGCCAAGAAAAGAGGAAGAAGAAGACTAAAGAGAAGGGATGGATGTGATGAGTACATGCAGGTGGTCGGTGTGAATGAGCAAGATGCAGAGGACGATAAGAAATGGAAATGATTCATCCACTGTTGCGACCCTTAAAAAGGAGTAGCCGAAAGAAGTATTGGGTGGTGGTGGTCTAGTGGTAGGGTACTTGCACTACCATCACTGGGTCCCTGAGCAAGACCCTTATTCCTGAGTTGCTCCAGGGGGACTGTCCCTGTAATTAGGACATGGTAGTCGCTCTGGATAAGAGCGTCTGCTAAATGCCGTAAATGTAAATGTAAATGTAAGTAGAAACTCACTTTGCTAAGAGTTATGAGAAGCATTTGGAAAACTGATTCAAAATCAGTTGTTGGTCAAGGAATGTAACCATGTCACCTTATCATTTTATTTTTGTTGGATGAAAGAAATGAATGTTAAACCTCTCTCCTGAAACCTAGTATTTTTGGCTGGAATATGTTTACCAGTATGTCTAGATTAACGCATATTTAAAAGGAAAAGGGGTTAAAACGGCCATGTGTAATAAATACATTTTGAGGTGACAAATTAGTTGGCTGTGTATTGGTTGCCATCTTAATGAGATTATGCAGTTTGAACCAAATAGCAGTAAACCAACAGAAAATGAGAAAATGACAATACTCTTTGCATCCGCTATGTGTTATATAAAATTGATGAAAAATATACAGCAGGGAATGTATAATCCTTCACATAAGATTAAACTTTGTCCTGATTGCTTGCTAATCTGGAATTTAGATATTTAGATGCCCTTTTGGAATGAACGAATGAACAGATCACATCCTTCATTCAAATCTATACATTTTAAGCCTCAAACAACATCAAGCGTACTTTACCATTTCAGAGGAAAATGGAAGATTTTTTGAGGGTAGACTTAGCATATGGTATATACAGCCTATGGTATGAGAGCTGCAAGAGAATGTGGGAAGCACTCTTACTTGTTTGGATCTCAATCTCTCTCTCACTCTCTCACTCTGTCTATCTGTCTCCCTTATTTTCACTTCCATCACTCATTATTTCTCAGTTGCATAATTTTCTTTTTTGTGTTCCTGCTTTTATTGACATTTACAGGATAGGTTTTTGTTGTCTTGGAATCTTCAAGTCTTCCACATTGTTTCTGCATCTCTCTTTTTCTTTCTCTCCCACTCAACGAGGGAGGGGAGAGTGCTCCTTCTCTTACATAACTCTGTTTCCAGCCGTTTCCTTGCTAGAGTAAGTCTTGAGATGAGAGGGATTACATCATTTCTATGATGGATGGAAAGGTAGAGGGAGAGAGGGAAGAAGGAGACATAGCACAGGAGTGTAGACACAATTTGCCATAAAATTTGTTGCATCGCTGCCATGATCAAAGGAGAGGGTCTGTAAGGATAGAGAGAAGGAGGAAAATGCTGCAGAGGTGGATGCGTGCAGTGGTAAAAATGACATTGTAATTGTCATCCACTGGGGATTTCATTATTGTTGGATTGTGAATATACAATTGACATGTGAATTTTTCTTTTTTAAAATAACATTTGCTTTTTGGGTAAACGCTGCTCAAGTTTTAGAAACTCTGCAAAAACCTGCAAAATAGCCTGTTTTAAAATGTGATGTGATGTCACTGGATATTGAAGAATTAACGTGTAACTGCCTATTCAGTCTACAGCAGTTCAGACCCACTGTAACAGTGGGGTGTTGTGGGTAGGACATCAATGCATATCCGGGAGTCGGGTTCTTGACTTTATTAACCATAACGAACAAAACAAACACAAACACCACTGTTACCACACAGGCTAAGCCTCTTCAATGACCGACGCTCTGCTCTGACTCACTGGGGCTTAAACAGCCAGCCCGCAATGAAGCAGAGCCTCAGTCAGAGCAGAGCACCATCTACCGTGACGCAGACCCATTCATATGGAAGTTAAGTGTGTCAGCCCAGAATGCTTTTCGAATATGGCAAATTATTTACATATAGAAAGGTACTGTAATAAAGTTTAAAAATGGTCATGCAAAATGAAATTGCAGTTGCATTTTGGTGCATGATACATAGTTAGATGCAAAAGTTTGCAAATACAAAGTATGTATTTGCAATTTGGTGCATGTGCTCTACAAAGAGCAAGCTTCAGCACATTTCAATTCATAGACATTGTTCTTTCGGACAGGGAAAAATGTAAACTGTAGCCTTTTACAGATTGATTACATTTTTTGCATTTTCGCCTCCCATGTTAAATAGATGTTTTATAAAATTAGATGATAAAGCATGATAAAGCATTGTCTCGCTATAGATAAAGTGCACCTATTTTTTCACAAAACATTTTTGAGGTTGCAATTTGAGGTTGGGAGGTTTGTTAAAACATGTGGTTACAACTATTTGTCAACTTTTTCGGTCCAAGGTTCCTTAAATTGCTGGCAGTTGTGGGGAGTTAGAACAATTAGATATTTTGTGAATGTGATTTTAAAATTAGTTTATTGCTTCATCTCTAGTAAAAAAAAACTGTTGTGTGATGTTGGATTGTACTCCACACTAGTTTATGTTGTCTGCCCAATGCAACAAGCTGTGACAAGAACTGAACCATTATCTGGCTGTCATTCAACAGCGCCATTATACCAAATTACTTTGCTGAAGGTCATCTTGCCATTCCTGTAACATCTCCACTGTTCTAACAAAAAATACTCATATTTAAAATCTTGCAGGGTTCTGATCCTAGACCGCTACTACCGTATACCATGTTCACACTCACAGAATGATTATGAATTATTTGGGTTCTATGACTGGTGTTCTTTGTTCACCAAACCACAGATAACGTGTATGTGCATATATGTGCAAAACTTAATGTGCAGAATAAGGTCAGGTTCCTTGATGGTTACAGCTAAAATATGAAAGTAAAACATACTAACATATATAACATATATAGTATACATAGTAATGTCTTTTTTTAATTTCATTACAACTGAAACAATGCTAATAAAACATTCAGCACATAACTACAGGCAAGAGATTTAACATTGAAGACACAGACAAGGTATTTATTGAAATAACAAAATTACATTTTAAGTTAGCAAGCTAAATTGTATGGCTGGATGGTGAACTGTGGTTCAAAGACAATGCTACCCTTGGCCTCCACAAAATGTTTAATAAACCACTGTTTACAGACCTTTTAAAGGCCATCAAAATGCACACATATGGTTCCCCTGCGAGAAACAAGCTGAAGAACCACCAAAATTGGTTCTGCAGGATTTTGTCCTTTTGTCCTGACTTTTGTCCCAGTTCTAGCTAAGGGTATTTGCACTAATTCATAAGCAGGATGGGGACAATATGATGATTTGTCACAAGCAACAAATGGGTGTTTTTTTTATTTAGACCAAGAGCATCACAAAAGACGCTGTTGATTTTGGTACTTGCCAATGCTTTTAACAGCACACACTCTCTCACTGAGTGATAAGCGCCATGCTTGCTGTCCATGTGGCGCTAGCTCTAAATGTTTTTGCTGTATTAAATGCAGCACTTACCAACATGCTCTGCTTGCTCACCGAGCTTTTCATTACCCTGTATCAGCTTCCCTCATCTCTCTCTCTCTCTCTCTCTCTCTCTCTCTCTCTCTCTCTCTCTCTCTCTCTCTCTCTCTCTCTCTCTCCATAGCACTGCCCACTGTCATCCTCGTCTCCCGCTCTCTCCCTCTCACAGACTCATGCTGTCATTTTCTCAGCTTTCTTTCATTTTTATAAACCCTTTCTTTCTTTCTTTCTTTTTTTCTTTCCTCACTTTCTATAAAGTATATGTGATTCCATAAACGTGAGGAAAAAGAGAGGGAGAAAGACACACACACACACACACACACACATACACACACACACACACACACACACATATATATATATATATATAGAGAGAGAGAGAGAGAGAGAGAGAGAGGGAGAGAGAGAGAGAGATGTGTCTCTAATTTGGAACTGTTTGCTTAGGGCACGCTGACAGTCTCCATCTGCCATGCAAACTCATGAGTGTGTTTAGTGATGGCTGTGTGGGTGTGTGGGTGTGTGTGTGTGTGTGTGTGTGTGTGTGTGTGTTTGTGCATGCGTGCTGTTTGTGTGTTGGTATGAATAGCCCTAGCGGGCAGGTTGGCACAGCATGCCCAGTTCCTGTATAATGCCAGTATTCTCCTCATGGATTCTCTCTGTCCCTTGTACTCATGGATTGTCTCCACCTTGCCCACTGGTGCACAATCTGGCATTCTCACTCTTCTGCTGCCTCTTAGCATCTCTTCATCTTAAGAAGACAGAAAGCAATAGCCCCTCTTAGCTCCCACCACACTCAATTAAAGGAAAAATTAAGTAAATATTAAATGAACACAACCCCCTACAATCCACATGTAATTGATCATTATATTCATTGTCTGAAATTGACTTCTTTACATTTCTCACTGGAGCTACCAGTCTAATGGTGCAAGCAAGAAAATATTTACAACAGCTTTTAGCAAACTTTACACCTAAATTATCTCACATTTGTCTAAAATCTTGACACATTTTGAAGTAATCTCAGACACCCTATTTTTTGTGATGCTATCTATAATAATGGACAGAACCTGAGAGGTGTGAAGACTTAGACCTGCAGTTTGCATTAAACTAAACTAAAGAACCTCCAATACCTTTTTACACAACAGAAACATTTAAAAATGGGATTTAAAGTATTTAATCTCACCATAGGCCATAAAGCAGTGTCCCTTCTTCTTTTGCCTCTTTCTTAACAAATACATGCATGTAACCTCCTCCACTGTCGCCATGTTTGTTAGAAACGTTTGATTCTTCCATGTAGTAGATAGCTTAGAATCTACACCAACATAAAAAAATTTGAAAGTGACAACCCTTGTCATTGTGAAATGCTGCACAGCACAACACAACAAAATTCAACCTTTGCCCAACACGCACATGCAGCAGCTACCGAAAGCAGTGACAGGGACGGTACCTTGCTCAGTGGTACCTAAGGGCAACCTACTGGGGAGGGTATTGAACCCACAATCTTCTGATCCAGGGCAACACCCTAACCACTGGGCCACTGCTGCACTGCATAAAGTTTGGAAGTATGTGGGCATTGATTATTACGTTGCTTTAAATGGGCACATTTATTTTAATACAGGAAGCATAAATGAGCCTTTTGCTACAGGAGTCACAAAAACCTGAGAAAGAGGACAAAACACTAAACATGACTTCATCCGAGGAGCCAAGATGCAGAGTTGAAGTGCTGTCATTTCTGCACCATCTCCATAACTCCACTATAACTCATACTGCTGTCCATAAAGACAACCTCCAATTCTCCCTTGTTCGCTTTAAAGTTTCAGACTGAAAGTCAGAACTTGAGTGGACTTGCTCCCTGGCTTGCAGCATTTGTGCGTTTACACCTCGTCGTTGTGGAGGAGAAGCTCAGCTGAGCTTGTGGTAAGCCAAGTTAGAGCTAAAAATGGCAACGGCCTCCTACTCGCAGCTGAACAGGCGTTCTGTGTTGCTTCAGTAGCCCTGTATCTACTCAAGCTTAACATTTTGTGTGAGCGATAAAGACTGAGAACATGATGTCTCAACATAAGGCACAAATGGCTTCTGTCCTAGATTTGACCCAGATTTAGGGAAATAGTTTCAAACTTTTCTTAACTTTAGAATCATTTTATTTTACATAGCTTTCCATGTACCTCCAGTATAGGGGATGGAAAGGCATTGCATAAATATAAAAAGGAGCAGGAATCTTAAACACTTTAAATCTTTATCCATACTATTTGCATTTTTAAATGTATTAATAGACTATCCTGTCATGCATTGTCAGAAAGCCAAGTTTCTTTGAGAATAATTTACATGAACAACTTGACTTGGATTAAGGTGAAAGTGTCATTATCTAGGCTTGCAGATTGCTGCTTAATGTTGACAATAACAATATCCTTATAGTAAGCCTGAAAAAAATTTGTTTCTAACATCTCATTAATCTCTGTCTCCACCAATGTGCAGATGTTTAACATGACACGGTATACCAAACGAACGTTCCCTGATTAACTAATGCTTTCAATTCCCCTTTAAAGGCAGGGGGGAAGTGGTGGAAAGCCAGAAGCCACATCAGTACAGACAAAACAACATTAGAAAACATGCCAATACAAACAAGCCCTCTTACTAATGTAAGGCATTAGGTTAGCTTATTTGGCTTATAATCGATAGATAGATAGATAGATAGATAGATAGATAGATAGATAGATAGATGGATAGATGCAGCACAGCACAACACAACGAAATTCAAACTCTGCGTTTCACCCTACACACGTGCAGTAGGGGGCAGCTATTGAAAGCGTCCGGGGAGCAGTGACAGGGAGGGTACCTTGCTCAAGGGTACCTCAGGGCAACCTACTGGTAAGGGAACCGAGCCCACAATCTCCTGATCCAGGGCCGACTCTCTAACCACTGGACAAGGATTGAACAGAAATTTAAGAGGTTAAAAAAGATTTTAAAGATTATGTTCGTATCACATGTACATATTACAATTTTTATTGCTTCGTTATGATGGAAATGGAACATTTTGTGTGTTTACAGTTTTTTAACAATAGAAAAAACAAACTTGTGTTGTTTTAGAGATAATTAAAGTTGCTGGCATTAGCTCTCTCTTACATAACATGAAGGCTTGAACGCTTGCCATGGCTCAGACCAGCACTAATGTGAAGAGGTTTCATCTTGGAACAGATCTTTGTGTAATTCCAGTTTAAAACCTTGTTCCTTTTCCGCAAAGCCCCTCGGTTTGTAAGGCTTCAATGTTGTTTTTGCCAGGTTTAGATACAAGCACACAAAAAAAGGAATATGCTGGTTATTCTTGGTGCTTGAGATTTGTCTTTTCAGGTATATTTTTAACACGTATTCCTGAATAATGCTTGTATTCACTTTGCTATTCATTTGCATATTATAATTATTTAAATGTAATAAATGATGATGAAAGATTGATTGAACATTATTAACTATAATAAAATATGTCATTAATTCACTGTTTGCATGCTATATACATTTCAGGGTTTTATTCCAAATTAAACATTTTCTATGAAACAGTAAGCCTAATATATATATATATATAAAATTAAATATAAATTAAATGTTCAAAGGCTTACTGTTTCATAGAAAATGTTTAATTTGGAATAAAACCCTGAAATGTATATAGCATGCAAACAGTGAATTAATGACATATTTTATTATAGTTAATAATGTATATATATTTTTTTTCTCCTTCATGCATGATCTGGATACTAAGACTCTTACAAAAAGGGGTTATTTTGTCTTTGGGGCTTGGTTTTCATCCACAGAATGGGAAACCGTTATCATGAGACACACTGGTAATCAACTTTACATCTGTTTACCTCCCAGTCAAATGAGAATAAATGAATCAACATGTAAAAAGAGACATTACAAGGCCGCTCCCACAGGGTCAGCAGAAAGCAGAGTGAGTGTGTAGGGACAAGAATGAAGGCAGAGTGAAGTGAAGTGGCTTGTATAGCTGTCTGAGTGACCTTATTGATGGATGTGGACTAAATGGGCAGATAAAGAGCTAGAGGCTAAGCGTACACATTGGGGCTAAAACCACAGAATGGGCATTGATCAGTTTGGCCTGGTGCTGAAAAGAAGGTGTTGTTTTAAATGCTTTTCACTTAATTCCAGCCACTTACTCCTACTAAATACACTCAGCTGTTCAGGAGGCTTAAGAAGTGTTTCTGGGTTTTCACACACATCGGTGTCACTGCTATGGTGAAGGCTCTAACTGTACACCACAAAGGTAGTTTATTGAAAACTAGACTCTCATGCTCTCTCTGTCATTTGGGGTATGTTTTGGGACCTTGCATACTTCTTAGCACTTCGAAGTTGTGTATTCCTGTTGGCATCATTTTCACATAAGGCTTTCTGGGTATAATTACGCTTATGCGGTCCACATGCTGATAGCATTTATGTAGTATTATTCATTTTTCATCTGCTACACGACCGCCTAATTCAGAACATCTGGTGAAATTTCTCTTTGTAACACAGGTCGCCATTTTCCAAAAACATTATTCATTTGCTCTTAAAGCAAACCAGAAAAAACATTGCATGAAAGCTTTGTATGACGTGGTTCGGTGAAGTTCCCAAACCTATATCATCAGTTAATTGTGCCAGCAATGTTTGTTTGCATGTAGACTAATTAATGACTTTGAAATTAAGAGGATACAACATCTGGAAGCATCGATCCAAAATTGGCTCATTTTTATTGGTTGTGCAGCGCTGATTGAGTTTAATACCCGGCTTTATGAGGGATTCGATTTGACAGTGGCCAAGGGTTGTTGGTTATCTGAGCAGCATGTCTTATACAGTCTGCAGAACAATAACATGGCTGAAAACCTAAGATTAGGACTTCCCTTAACATTGTTGGAGTTGCATCAGCTGTCTGATGTTGTACATCTCTTTTCTTTTATCTCACAAATAAAGTCTTTCCCAGTGATATCTTTCCACTGATAACATTGAAACATGTGGCAATAAAACTAGAAGTGAAAAATTCATGAAAGGTCCACAGACCAAGGTATCAGACCAGTCAAACAAGATAACGTTGCCAGCAATAACTGAAAACATTTGGTATGATGCAAATGATTGACATGCAAATTGCTGGTGCCTACTGCCTTACATTCCATCCCATGTTAGTATGTCTGGTAGACCAGTTTTAAAGTAAAAATTGGAGGAGGGATCAGGGTTCAAGGATTTCATCTGATTTGTTGGATCAGAAGTAGCTTTTCATCAAGTAGTTAATACCAAACTGTAGATAGGGAACATTCTTTTGATGGCAAATTGCACAAACCCACATATCCATGAGCTTTAAGGAGAAAGAGGCATGGCCACTTTCCAGCAGCTGGGGCAGATTGGCTGTGACTCCACTGCATTCGACAGCATGTCAGGGTTTTTCTCGCTTGAGAGAGAATTCTTTCCCAGGAAGAAAATTGCCCTACAAATTAATATGCACTACGTTAAAAAGGAATGGCCTGTGGAATTTTCACCACTGCTAGAACAAAGATGTGAGTTTTTATGCTGTGGTGTCTCCTTTGTAATGAAGTGATGATTCATTAGCACACAGTGAGTCAGAGCATCTGTGACATGACCGAAACAAAATCATACAGTAGGGTTTGCTCGATTATAGCCAGTCAAAATGTCATAATACTGATTATTTTTATCAATATTGAGATCACAGTTATTTAAAATGACTGCTCATCAAGTATGGAAACCCCCATGCAGTCTTGTCTATTTAGCAGCATTTAAGTCGCTTTCTTTTTCTATGGACTTTACGTTTAAATCAAAACAATTCTGAAAAAGAAAAATAGGATGAATAATTTGTATTTATATGAATAATATTTAAATAAATGACATTTTCTCTAAATAAATAAGATATGTGCACTGTTGCAAGATGTGGAAAACTTCTTAAAAATCCCTTAAAGGTCTTTTGGCAGAAACACCAGGCTGTGAGTCCATGATCTGGTTTCAGAAATGTGCATTCAATGGACTTTTTTCCACTTGTGCTGAAGAGCCTCTCTGAAGAGGAACGCTTGGCTGGGATGCACAGATATTTCTTTCGCAGACTGGAGAGCCACGGGTGGAGCTTCTGGAAATGTCTCCACCACTTTAACGGGTCCTTCTCAGCTTAAGTGGTTGAAATGTTTCACCAATTATTTTATTTTTATAATAACTGGATATCGGAGTTAAGATGTGATTACTTAAGCAGCCCCACCAGAAAAATCATGTCCTGGATGGAGAATCTATTTGTGTAACATTAGCAGTCTGGAAGATCCTGAAATATTAGAGCAGCCCTGGAATAACAAGCTTTTCTATTATTGCTTTTAGAACGCATGTCCGTTTTTAGCATTTAAATATTTGAAACAATTTCAAAACTTTTTTACGTCCTGTGAAATTTTTTTATGTTCTGTGTTTTATATACATACAGCTGTAAGCAATTCACTTACTAATCACATCAAACAAGTAATCCAAAATTAGTTGAAAGATTTATTAGTTATAGAAATAATTTCATTGCATTCCATAATCATTGTCGTTTTTTGGCCTTCATGCCAGCTCATGAGTAAAACACAGCTGGAAGTCACACAGTATAACCATTAAAATTAGAACCAGTCAGTCATTTTCTGCCGCTTGTTCCAAGCGGGGTCACGCTGGAGTCCATCCCAGCTCACACAGGGCAAAAGACGGGGACACACCCTGGACAGGTCGCCAGCCCATCGCAGGGAGGAGCATGACAGGGATGGTACCTTGCTCAAGGCTACCTCAGGGTAACCTATTGGGAAGAGGTTTGAACCCCTGATCCTCCAATCATGCAGCCAACGCCCTAACCACTAGCCCACCGCTGCCCCCAAAATTAGAACCATTAATATATAATTGAAAAAATCATTAGCTGATACTTTGATACCATACTCTGGACCTCTAGTGTTAATTTGTATATGAAAAAAACAATAGTGAGCATATTAGTCAATTACTCAATGAAAAACTGCTGAAGTAATTGTTAGCCACTGCCCTATCATTTCTGTTTTACCAGGCCTCCAGTGTTGTAGTCTCATGAATAAAACACAGCAGCAAGTCACCTGGCTGTTCGAACTACATATAGTTAAAGGAGAGAGCCTGTGAGAGGTAATGACCCTGCCCACAGTGTGGCTTTCACACCAGCAGTCTGAAATCCAAAGGCTACTGCAAGCATCAAGGAGGGCCAACCTGTAACCCTCTTCTTTTTTTTGCCATGATTGCTGTTAAAGTTAGGTTCACACACACACACACACACACACACACACACACACACACACACACACACACACACACAGGCACATACATATACAAACACCCATATTGACATACCACACACAATTTCTCCCTTTCTCTTTCTCTCACTCCCTTCTTTCACTTGCACTCTCGCTCTCTTTCTCTCTCACACACACCCCTGGGGTAGCGTATGTGTGGGAAGTGTGTGGAAACTGTGGCAACGCTGAAGACAGTCAGCTACGGGTGCGCTCAACTGGGTCGTGGGTAACACGCTTCCATGACAACCGCTTTTCACCAGCCCCCCAGGCCAAAAAATGCTTTTTGCATGTCTTTCTTTTTGCTCTCTCTCTCTCTCTCTCTCTCTCTCTTTCTCTCTCCATCTCTCTCTCTGTCCATTTCTCTCTCTCTCCCTTATGCTAATTTCCCTTACTCTCCTCTCTCCCGTTCACTTCACTTCACTAAACCTCGGCCCAAAGTTTCTGGCAGCACTTCGGCTCTGAAAAGAGACTCTAAGGAAACAGATTTTTCAGCTTTATGGGGAATTTCACAGATAAACGCCGAACATGCTGAAACCCTTTTTAAAAGCTAAAGAGCTGCTGTAGAAGCACAGTGAGGCTTTCATCGCTGTGTTCAGAGGAAGTCTTTTGTTTTGTTTTCAAATTGTTGTCCAGGCCTCTATGAAGAGAATGTTCATTTGAAGACTAGCAGAATAAGATGATTTCTGACTCATGCAAATGCTGACCCCTTTGAGTTCTTTGTCATCTGTTTGAATAATTCTGTGATTTATTAAAAAAACTAAACTAAATGGTTTTGTAACTTGGAGTCATTTTGAGAGGAAAGGGCAGACATCTCGAATTAAATCAATAGTTTAAAAATACACATCAGGAGATTGTAATATATGGATGGTAAAATAAATATTTCATACTATATATACTGGTCTAAATAATAATTTTGATTGTCATTTTGACTTTTTTTTGACTTTTCACTCTGAGTCTATTTCAAATTTCGCATATTATTCACCCCTAACTAAAAGATTATTTAACTAATTTCTAGAGGTTTTTATTTTAATGAACTTTTTGTCTGTTTATTATTGTCTTATTTCACCGGGCAGTCATTTCACTTGATTAAAGCATTATTTCTTGAATGAACTTAATTATCTTTCTCGTATTTGTTCTTCGCTAGATAAAATGACTAAAAACTATTTTTAAAGTTAGACATAGGTTAAATAATTTTATTCTTAAAAACATCTGATGAATATATTTAAGATATGATCTATTAGAGCAGTGTAAGACAGAAACAACAATGTTCCCATTTCTGCCTACCGCCTGCGCATGGACCGCAGGATAGGGTGGGAATGGGTGACCTATTTTTAACATGGAAAAAAAGAGATCCAGATCTATTCCATACATCAGTTCTTGGAAATTTCTTATCCTGCTAATGACCTGTTCCATGGCAAGTGGAAAGAAATACTTAACATATACCCCTGAGAAGGTCTTCTTATAATACAATCTTGCAATAAATGTGTTAGATTTGGATAATGTTGATAATGTCCAATAAAATAAAGGTATCTATTCTACTCTATACTATTCTGTTCTGTTCTATTCTATTCTATTCTGTTCTATTCTATTCTATTCTATGCTAATTATGGCTATAACTGCAAGAGTGAGTAGAACTCAGAGAGAGGAGGAGAGATGGGGAGGAAATGAGCAATTCCGAATCATTACCCATCTAGGTCTGCTCTGCTCACAAGCCTCCTGCCTCCTGCCTCCCTTCTCTACGAGTGCGCCAACATGAACCAGTGTAGAATGAGCTGACCTGGCTAGTCCAGCCTAGGCCCAGGCTGAACCTGATTAGGCTGTCCTGATCTCTAAACTAGGAACAGTGTGATCTCTCCCCTTTTAGCCCTAAGGAGACGAAGAGTTGTTTTAAAAGCTGCTCCAGTTTATTTTCCTTGCTGGTGCATTTCTAATAGGTTCCCACAATTGGCTTCAGGATAACTGCGGTGTTAATTTCAGGCAGGGTTAAAAATATTTTAGGGGCTTAGTTTGCCTTCTGTTTGAGTATGGGTCATGTCTCTAGACTGAGACTTTACAGAAGGTACAAACATAGCCCTCGGGTGCTCCCAGTGCTGCAGTGTACATCTGCCATCATTTTCCACCGCACATGTTTGCAGTAGCAAACAGGAAAAAACCCTGGGTTGAAATCAGAGCCAAGTGAACATGCTCATCGAATTGTGGAGCCTTATTCATAACTGTGTTGAATGTCCGGGGTTGTAAAATTTCACGACTGAGAGAATAAATACCCAGAGGAATAAATATGAGAGAGAGAGAGCGAGAGAGAGAGAGACAGAGAGAGAAAGGGAGAAAGAGATGAGTTGGGCACTCTCTGGCCCCTAAATTCTGCTTTAATGAATAGCCCATTGATTTCCTTTTACAGCTGGAAGCAGCCCTGTCCTCTCCTATGTGTCTCCACGCCATTAATGCACTTTCATTTCAGATGAATGGCGATCAGTGCAGGCATTTCCACAGATAGGGGGTCTTATAAAGAGTTCTAGAGAATTAACACCCTGTTCCAAAATTCCCACTTGCAGCTTTATGTACATATGTTTTCTGTTACGAAAATCAAATGCATCCCATTTCTCCCATGCACTCTGCACCTAAGAGGACACAAAATACACACTAAACTCACACATTTCATGTACTTCCACATGTTAGGGACCTTCTGACATGTTCTTTTGAAAATATCAGCAGAAAAAAAAACATGAGGAGAATAGCTAAGATAAGAGCTCCCTGCCTCACATAATAACATACATATCTGCACATATTTCGTTTTATGATTCATTTTTACATTTTGAACGATGTAACCTTTACTTAAAGATGCTGAGATTTTCGTTGGGTGTGACGAGGATGGACAGGATTAGAAATGAGTATATTAGAGGGACAACTCAGGTTAGATGTCTTGACGTCTAACAAGTTAGAGAAGCAAGGTTGCTTTGGTTTGGACATGTCCAGAGGAGAGACGAGGATTATATTGAAAGGAGGATGTTGAAGATGGAGCTGCCAGGAAAGAGGAGAAGAGGAAGACCAAAGAGGAGGTTTGTGGACGTGGTGAGAGAGGAAATGCAGGTGGTTGGTTTTAAGCAGGAAGATGTAGCGGACTGTAAGAAATGGAGACGGTTGATCCGCTGTGGCGACCCCTAAACGGGAGCAGCCAAAAGAAAAAGAAGAAGAAGAAGAACGATGTAACCTTCACTGCACACGTTTCCAAGTATCTTTTATGCTGCAGTGCATGTTAAGCCAAATGTCCATTAGTGAGCAGAGTTAGAGTGTCAGACAGTGGAGGAGGTTGTTCTAAAGCACCTGTTAAGAAAAAGGCAAGAGGCAGCGTTGGAGATGGAGGCTGACTGTGGGGTCATTAAATGCATTAAATGTCTGTTTCTGATCTTTTTACAAAAAATTTACTATATTTAAAACTGATTTCATCATCTCAAAGGACTTTGTCTGACCTGATACACTGGGTCTGCAATTTCTGATAGTATTGCTCCTTTTCATCTGTATGCATAAAATGTTACAGAAGAAATGAAAAAAAAAAGTACAGAAGAAATGAACACCACTAAATAGGTTAGAATGTAACATCACTGGTGGCTTCCAGTGACTGGCATTCTTTTCCCAATACACTCCTCATCCTTGCTCTGCACATGTCCAAGCTGATGAAATCTGGCCTCTCTGACTTTATCTCCAGATCTTTCAACCTGAGCTGTCCCTCTTATATACTCCCTTCAGATCCTGTCCATCCTCATCACTCCCAACACAAATGTTAGCATATTTAACTCTGCCACTTCCAGCTTCAACCCCTGTCTTTTCTTAAGCGCTACCATCTCCACCATCTCCTGAAATATTTATGATCTACTAATGGTAAGCATTAAAATGTAGAACTTCCAGTCAATTCTAGGTGTTCTATTTTTTTGGTATTCATTTTTAATATTTAATCTGATTCTTTCAAAGGTGTTCTAAATACAAACAATGAAAAAAACAAAAATAAAAACATGTTGTGTCGGTCTAGTTAAATATGTTCTAGCCAGAAGAAACGAATATTTTACCCAGAAGAGGCACCTTATATCATCTAAGTTTTGTTCATCTAAAATGTTCCCTCCTGAAAAAAGGGTATGGCTCTTTGAATCATTGTTATTTATTGCTAAACCTTCAACCATTGTCAGCTCTTAGGCCTCTGCTGGAGTGTGGGTTTGCCTCATTATTTCATTAGCAATTAACGGGATAGATCCATTATGCAATGTTCTCTATGCTCTTATGCAAACTCTCACCTGAGAGCTTCTGCTCCTCCATTAGCACTTCATAGGTTTACCTCAGTCCCATCAAGCTTTCTGTTACAGCTTCTAGTTCTAGAAATATTGCCAATTGTTAGAATCTCCTCCATTTTCAGGTGCACACTGTTAAACTGTAAAACTCTGTTAAGAGTAAAGATGGGCTAAGAGTAAGGGCTCTTGTTAAGCAATACACCTGTTGGTGGAGGAAGCAAAATTTAGGTTGTGGCATTTTATGAAATAATATATCAATCACCCTTATTATCGTTATACTCAATTTATTACACTTAAAGCCTTTTCATTGTGCATTCAACTGCATGCTATTGCAGATATTCACACCGTTGCAGAATTTATTGACTGGTATGTCTGACTTCATGAGATCTGAGAAGCATTTGAATAGCTTGCTCTCTCCTGGGAATACCCCTAACCTGATGTTGCAGTAGCTTCTGCTGTACTTGTTCTTGCAACGAATAGCTCAGCTGCTTTCTAACCAAAGCACAAAGCTAATCTCATACCTCTAATCCTTTTTTTTTTTCCTGACTGTGAAGGATTTCCTGACAAAGGGAAAACGCCAGCTTTCAGAGCACATTTGCACTGTTGCAATTAGGAAGTGTTAAGGATACAGATTGAAAAGGGTTGCCATGGAAACACAAAAATGGAACATACAACTGCCAGTTGTAACGCCCCCCCCTCCACCGTGTGTATGAGAAGCTATTTTTAACAGCTATTATATAAGATTTTTAATGCTCATAAAGGATGTATCTACCTTCTGCTTTTTGTCTCCATCCTGTTAATCTCACCTATCTTTTCTCCTTATGCCCACCTATTCAAATGTTAAACCGCAGTCATCTTCCTTCTATTTAGGATTCTCTGTGCTCATCCCTCAATTTTCCTTCAACAGGCATATATCTTTTTTATTAAAGCTCTTCATTAGGTTGTTCATGATGTATATGAAACTATTATTCTTCCGAATTGCCATGAAATGATTACCCTCATTGCCTGGTTAAAGTATCAGATGGTGTTTTATCTTGGTCTATAAATGGCCCTCGCTGATGACAGCAGTTTGCTTTAGAATGCATTAAAGGGCAGCTCTATGGAGCAGATGGTTATGTATATTCAGGGCACTGTAAAACTAAATTAGCATTGTTAATGGGATGAGGGGGTCATAGGGCTCGGAGCTTTCCAGGGCTGACCTTTATTATTGTTTTCTCCTAAATTAGTTGTGGTTCTCAGCTTTGTTCTAGCCTGTTCAGATTAGCCTCCGAATTAACAAAGTACAGACGGAATTTTGGCTCTTGAAAATGACTCATTCAGTCATGTAATCAGTACTAGACAGTCAATTGGCAGAACCATGGGTAAGCAACGTTTACTTTAAAGTAACTTGAAATAAGCTTAAAAATAAGTGGTCTAGTGGTAGGCTTCTTGCCTATGGACCTCTGGATCAAGAGGTCCCAGGTTTCAATCCCACCTCTGGCACTACCACCACTGGGTCCCTGAGCAAGACCCTTAACCCTGAATTGCTCCAGGGGGACTTTCCCTGTAATTAGGACATGGAAGTCCTAATTAGTGATATGGGATGATTCGTTCTGTAGCATTAGTTTCTGATTTTCTTACAATCATGTGCAGCTGCTCCAAAGTGTCCCATTCTGTCAAGAAAGCTTTTCCAAGGAAATTATACAAACTGCATATGCATCATTGTAATTGAAAAGAAAGCTGTTTATTCAACAGATGCATTTTAAGGTGGATAAGTTCCCTAATTAGAGGATCTGAATACTTTTGGTTACACAATATATTCTGTTTTAGAAATATTATGAGAAGTAGACTGAGAAAAGCACAATCCAAGAGGAAAGCAGCACTGCTCATATAATATTTAATATTACACCGGGTCCTGCCAAGCGTAAGCTTAAGACGTTTTAAGGGAAACTTAAAAGTTAGCACGGAACAGTAAACTGCTTTCACTTTTCTAAGCTTCAGAAAATACAAATAGACACACACAAATAGACACACCACTTAAAAACTGGTTTAAGCACTTCAGCATGATTAGCACTGTTACTGCGGCCATCTAAAAGATTTATTCAGAATGTCGCTGTGGTCACGTTCAGTTCAGATACATATCATTTCCATGACAGAATTTGTTTTTATTTTCATGTGGTGCTTCACAGTGTAAAATAATCTATATGAA
Source organism: Hepsetus odoe (assembly GCA_017165825.1). Lineage (NCBI taxonomy): Eukaryota > Metazoa > Chordata > Actinopteri > Characiformes > Hepsetidae > Hepsetus > Hepsetus odoe. Next base: position 11,959,223 of record CM029386.1, read on the forward strand.
GATGGTGAAGACAATCAGCTTTTATGTATCATTTCACTTAGTAGATCCAGTAGCCAGAGTTTGCTGGAAAGCAGGACGAGAAAGCAGTGGGTCTTTCAAATAGGCCTCCCTTGCATTGAGGTCACACATTCAGGCCATGACCATTGTGAAAAATATAGGAAATGAAGACTCATCTGACCATATAGTTTTCCCACATCTCAGTAGGTCAGTGTCTGTGGTTTTCACAGCACTCTCAAATGTTCACTCATATGTGCAATAACCGATTAATGCGCTATAACCAAGCTATAAAGCCCATCATTATCCTCCACTGATATGCTCAGTCTTCTGAGGGACATTTCGTCCACTTTTTAAAGTGAAAAAGTGAAAATGACTATTCTTGCCATTGTGAAATGCAGCACAACAAAACAAAATTACATCTCTGCATTTTACCCATATACACAAACACTTGCAGCAGGGGGCAGCTATTGAAAGCACCCAGGGAGCAGTGACAGGGACGGTACCTTGCTCAAGGTTACCTCAGGGCAATCCACTGGTCTAGGATTTGAACCCATGACCTTCTGATCCTGGGGCCAGCTCCCTAACCACTAGGCTACAAGCATTACTCTGATCTAAACACAGATATCACTTTACTCACTGTTCCTAAAGAATCACTAGTAAGTTGAGCAGTTCCTGCTGAAGTTACTGCTGTCCATGCACCAAAGGTTAACCCTCTTTCAGAGTTACTTGTGCTTTTGTCTGGATAAATCTACATTTACATTTGTGCCATTTAGCAGACGCTCTTATCCAGATTAACTTCCATGTCCTAATTACAGGGACAGTTCCCCTGGAGCAACTCAGGGTTAAGGGTCTTGCTCAGGGACCCAGTGGTGGTAGTGCTGGAGGTGGGATTCGAACCTGAGACCTCTTGATCCAGAGGTCCATAGGTAGGCAAGTACCCTACCGCTAGACCACCATCACCCCTAAATCTAAACTTCTTGATCCAAAAATTTCAGCTTCAACTTAAGCACACCACAGAGGTCATATAATGCTTAACAAATAATCATGTTGTTATTTGAGTACCAAGTAAGATGCTGAAGAACATTGAGTGCTCACCATTAACACTGTCATGAAAATTGGGTTCATACTGAACGGAAAGTTCTCATTTAGCAGTGCACTCATTCTGGAATTAATGCTGTGTGACTAGTGTGTGAATTCATGCTCTTCGATGATGGCCAGCTGATTTGATCTGACATGAATCTGTCACAATGAGGTGTCAAGACACTGATTACATGAATTTCACCTCAGGAGGGTGCCAGAATTTTCTCCAGCAATTTTATGTCTGAGCCAGAGAATTGGAACTGTTCTGAGTGCTTTTAGCCTACATTGTTAAACCATGTGGAGGAATGCTTGATTCAGCCATTAAACCAATACAGCTGCCACCACTGTTACTAAATAACCCTTGTTAAAATAACTGTTTAGTCACACAACAGTTATGTCAGACATCAGTCCAGACTGGGCCAAAGCACGGCATATTTAAGTGTACCTCACAATTTAACACACTTGATTTACCAAGTAATTACAAAGAACTTCAGATATAAACTCCCAGGGGAGCAATTCCCTGGAAGGAACTGAGTTTGAATACCAGGTTTAATGGGGTTTAAACAAAGTCTCATAACTTTAAATAAAAAGATGCTTGATTTCTTGTTCAAATTAAATGCATTTGTAGTTAATGACTGTCAGAATAATGTGTGACTAGTAATGCTCTAGCAGGCCTGTAACTATTTTCAATTTCTGTTTGTTCTGGGGGCTTTTTCCCTTTGGCATTAACTGATATGCATTCTCATTTGGCTTTAGTTCAGGGGGCTGACTTGGCAAGTCAAGAACACTCCCTTTTTTGGCTTTTATAGTTGCCTTAGAAGTATGTTTTGAAAATCCTGCTGCAATGTCAAGTGGCATCCAATGTGTTTTAAGACACTGGGTGAGATCATGCAACCTATGATACTGCTATAAACCTCAGAATGAACTTAGCCTCTGCGGTTCAAAGTCAGATTTAATAGACAGATTACCCATTAGCAGCCATAGATGCTGTTACTTAAAGATGAGGTGGTTGGCTTTTGATCGTGAGCAGCTGCTTCTTGACTTCTAATGTCCCTCTTTCCACCACTGTCCACCATTTCGACCATTTATGTACAGTTTTATGGACTTATTACAGAAGATGAGTTGTGATGACCTTTGGGGTATTCCTCTCATCATTGTGTCTATGATTATGATTATCCATAAACATGTCTTTGCCTTCATCCTGATGAGCATTCTTGGTGTGTCCTACAGTTTTGAAGGACTGAAAGTGTTTTTGGTCATGTATTAATACAATTTTGGACCAGATGGAAATCCCACAATCAGAATAATCGCTATGTCTTTTGCTTGTTCTCTCTGCTTTAGGTAATTGGGAAAAAACATAGCTGGCTTAGTAACACCTGAGCAGCCAAATACTTTTGGCCCAGCAGATGTCCCAAAAATTAACAAATTAAAATTCAATTCTAAAACAATTCTATAATTCATCATTGGGCATGTTACAAATAAGTACTTCAGAACTGTAAGGTCATTTTTTGCACTGAATCTCTTTTAGAAAACAGCATTTCTTATGTATAAATATGGATATTTGATGTGCAGAAAGGGGCAGCTATTGAAAGCACCCGGGGAGCAGTGACGGGGACAGTACCTTGCTCAAGGGTAACTCAAGGCAACCTACTGTTGAGGGAATCGAATGCACAATCTTCCGATCTGGGGCCAACTTCCTAACCACTAGGCCATCGCTGCCTGAAGGCTGTGGGTTCGAATCCCAGACCAGTAGGTTGCCCTGAGCAAGGTCCTGAGAACTGTCCCCATCACTGCTGCTTGGGCGCGTTCAATAGCTGCTCCCTGCTGCACGTGTGTGTATGGGTGAAATGCATGTCTCTTAAAAATCAAATTAATTTTGGAGCCCTGTTTTTGGATCATTGCATCACTTAAAATCCAATGTGTTTAATGACTTTCTTTTCTTCTTCCCTTCTCCAGGTTGCTTGGACTGCTGCATTAAGTGTCTGGGCGGGGTGCCATATGCCTCATTGGTGGCCACCATCCTGTGCTTTTCGGGCGTGGCACTGTTCTGTGGCTGTGGGCATGTGGCTCTGACAGGCACTGTGACGATGCTTGAGAATCACTTTTCTCGCATCACATCTGACCATGTCACCCTCATCGACGTGTGAGTGTGAAATAATATGTGTGATGGGAGTGGGAGGTTTTACTATTTGAGAGGGAATAAGGTGAAAGTGTACATGGCTTAGGGCACACACACACACACACACACACACACAAACACACACACAAATACAAATTATATTGATCTAAGAAGGCAGGTTCTTCTTCAGATACAAGTTTTATTTCTTAAAGGCAATATATATATATACTATACTATACTATACTATATGATCTTTTTCCCTGAATCATTTGTTAACCCACTTTTGCCTGTTTATCAGTATTCTATACCTCCACAGGACCACCAATAAAAAGGTATAATTTGTGTGGTTGATCGCTGATTGTGACACTGATATGATATTGAATACAGACGCTTGTTTAACTTGTATGTCAAAAAAGTAAGCAAAACATAAGTGTAAATGAATCAGCTGAATCACATCAGTCTATCCAAATCTAGTGCCTTCCCCAAAGAAATTAATCATTACACCATAAAGCATGTTTCTTCTATTTTGGATCTTGGGTCTTTTCAGGTCATAAGTCTTAATTCTGAGTCAGAGTCAGAATCATGGTGCTCAGTTCAAAGTTGAGTCACAAGTGTCTTTTGACTTTGTCAAGTCTTGAATTTATTTGTTACTGAAGATACTTGGAATTTAATAACTTGGGATTTGACTCATCACATCACAAAAGACTTGTGACTTGACAAGTCCAAGATATGCGATTCATGTCCAATCCCAGGAAACAGTTTGAAAGGGAAAGAAAGCAGCTAGTAGAGTGAAAAGTGAGTGGTGCAGTGAGTAATAACATGTCATAGGGTTTGAGCTCAAGTGTCACTGCTCGTCTCCATCTCCTTATTTGCTTCTGTTTATGTGCGAGCAAGTACTAGGACAAAAATGGACCAAAGTGAGTAATATGCTCCAAAGTGTCACTAAATATCAGTATATAGCCATTTCTTTCCTGCTAAAGCATGGTGATGATTTATCCCTTCCTGACAAATTTGGTTCCAATAGCAAAGGAATGGATTATTGCTTTTGACTTCAGGGCTACACATTTGGGGTGGCTTCAAACTATGCATAATGCAATACACAACTCTCAGATCTCAGAGCCTATTGCACAGTAGCTCTAATAAAGATTTTATTGTATGCTGTCTTATTTTCTATGCAGCGTTCAGATTCTGCAGTACATCATCTACGGCATTGCCTCTTTCTTCTTCCTCTATGGCATCATCCTGTTGGCTGAGGGCTTCTACACGACCAGCGCTGTCAAAGAAATGCACAGCGAGTTCAAGACCACCGTGTGTGGCCGCTGCATCAGTGCCATGGTAAGGGTGATAAACAGATACACATGAGCATACCATTTGGTCATTTGATGAGGTCGAATGACCACGTTCAGATATATGCACCGCAGCATTTTTACACCTCTAGCATAAATAAAACCACACATACAGATGCCCATGCACACACAGACACATACTACATACAGTACACTTACAGGCCAAGCCCAGCCCTGGAGGACTGTTCTGGCACAGTTAGTACTATGTAGCCTAATTCCTTTAATTGCTACAGATGTCCAGTAACATCAGTCTTTAAAGCCTTGCAGGCATGTGTGTGTGCGCGAGTGTGCATGTGCATGTGGTTGTGTAAGTTTGCATGTGCCACTGTTGTAATCCCATGGAATAAGGCCTTAGTCTTAAATAGGCCATCATATTAGGTCATATTCCAAATAAGCATTAAGACAGAGATGGCTCATAATTGTCGTCCCCTGTTGATTAGACCTGTCATTAACATTCATTTAATGTAAAGATTATTACATTTAAATAATATTTATAGGAATTTAATTCCTGGTTGGGCTGCTGAACCTGTAGGATTGTAACAGTACAAGAGGTCAGCTGTCATAATGCTATAATGATGAAGCTATTTGTATGATTAACCTAACATAAATAACTGCAGATTTACCTAATTAACAGTTTTAATTTTGCTTATCTGACATTTTCAAATTTTTTTTTCAATACTAAAAGGGGGGGTGGCAAAAATGTAAAGGATCTGTAAATCTTGATAATAATTGGTTAATATATAAGTGCTTATGTTTGAGCAGGTCTAATGGCAATAGACCATACAGTAATTTTCTCTGTCCTCCCTTCAGTTTGTGTTCCTGACCTACATCCTGGGCTTGGCTTGGCTGGGTATCTTTGGCTTCTCTGCGGTTCCCGTCTTCCTCTTCTACAACATGTGGACCACGTGTGCTGCCATGAAGTCCCCCATTGCTAACCTTACCTCTGTGGACAACATCTGTGTGGATGTGAGGCAGTACGGTAAGACAATCCCAAATGATTGAGAGTTAGTGAAATCTGATTTAAAAATCTGATTTATATTGATTCTCAATAAAGCCCTTGGAATCCTATATACATTGCATCAAAGATCCTTTATATCATCTCAAAGTGTTAACGTTTACATTTTTGGTGTAAACGTTAAGTTCTCTTAGGAACCTTAATTGAGTCTAAAATTTGGAATAAAACCTCTAGATATTTTGCAACTTAAAAAATCCTGATAGCTGTAGCCAGCATACATACATTTTTATATACATTTTATATCTTTGTAATTTGCATGCGTGTTGCCATTAACAGCTGTCTGTGTGATTTGGGTGATCATTTCCACTCTGTACTTCTTTATTGTAGGTAATGATGTTTTAGGGAATGATTTTGTTCAAACTTGTAACCCTTGGAAAAAAGTTTTAAGGAAAAGTAGATTCAAGAAAGAGAAGGTTGTCAGAGCCACTAATTTGGATTTGCTTTGATGAACAGAGTCTTAAAATGTCAGTGGGGCTTATTTTTCCTTTTTCGGATTCAAGGCTCTGAGAAGCTTTTATCATGAGTAATGGATGCTGTTTTGATGTTCTTTGTCAGGAGTCATCCCTTGGACTGCTGATCCTGGTAAGGCGTGTGGGCAAACTTTGGCTGACATCTGCAATACTAGTGAGGTAATTTCAACCCACAAACTCGAGTAAAAGGGTTGGAGCAGTGGGTATCATGGCTACCTCTCATGGTAAAGAAGTCCTGGTTTCAATTCCCAGGCAGGGTGGCATGGGTCCTTTCTGTGTGCAGTTTGCATATTCTCCAAACATAAAATACAGAGTTGTTATTTAAGGCATTCAGTCGTTGCACTGGAAAAAAATAAAGTAGAAAAACAGTGTTGAATCAGTGTTTATTTTATTTGTGTCATGGGTGGGCACTTTACAAGTGTGAATTCCTAGAGTTTTGTAGCACTAAGATAACTCTCTTTCCTCTCTTTCCTGCTTTTGCAGTTTTATTTGTCCTACCATCTGTACATCGTGGCATGTGCCGGAGCTGGAGCCACTGTAATTGCACTGGTAAGCTGTCTAAAATTTTAAGCTAGAGAAATTTATTCTGCCCAGATAGATTTATTTTTGACCACACATTCATCAAATGACACACATTTACATACCATAACATTGCTGTGATTATGGTTGTTGCATTTTGAATCTTTGAGTTAAGTTAGGACTACTGTCATGTTTGTGGACATTCTTGGATGTCACCATGGTGTAATGGCTTGGTTACATAATGATCAGTGTGCTTTTGGGCATGTGACCACCATTTTACGCAGGACCAAGCAATAGTTCAGTGAAAAAAAATAATTTGCAGTTTGTCTCTTACCCCAAATAAAGTGAATCGGTTTTCCACAAAGGTATTTAAGTTAACAAATGATAAAAATGTTACAGCTAGCATCATGAAAACGATATAGTTAAATCATCCCCTGCATTCAAAGTACAGTTCTATAGACAGCACATATACAGTGTCAACAAGTTTATAATAACTTTTAATTATTTCTTTTTTAAAGAGTTTGATGTAGTATCTAAACGGTGTTACTTATACAAAGTTTCCCAATATCACTTCCCATCTGGTCCATATTTTGACTACTCAACAAAGACCAACCACTCTGAATTAGTTGTAATATCACACTGACATTTTTGAAGCTTTATGCCTCGAACTTGTGCTGGTAACTAGGTGATCGAAAATCCAGTCGGATTCATCCCATCTTACTGAACTTTAAAGCATAACTAAATATTTATCATGGCATTCTTGTAAAAAGTATGCATACAATATAAGTCTATAAACCTAAAAAAGTCATGCAAAAAATGTTTTAATAAAAAAAATCACATTTTATTAAATAAGCAAACACTCAATTGTAAAAAATATATAGATTAGATCACAGTTTTGGCGAGAGCAGAGAGTCGCCACATCTATTCTCTAGAGTTTTCCCTCTTACGGTGAGAGGGTGAAACGAAAAGAAAAAAAAAGCGCACACACACACACGCACGTGTGATTAAAGTCCCCTTTTTTATGTTGAGATACCGATTAGAGTTTCTTGGATCTCTTCAGAGCCCAGCACTATGTCTCTCCTGCCAGCTTTTGTCTTCCACCTGTAAAGGGTTTCCCAGCTTTATTTCCCAGCTGTTTTTTTACTTATATAGTTTCACCAGTTTATTAAAAAAGTGATTTGGGTTTAACAACCTCTGGTTACTTTCTCATACTACTCTGGGTCTCGCGCTTGGGTCCCAACCCATAACATAGATAGATTTAAATTGCATTTACATTTACATTTGTAGCATTTAGCAAACGCTCTTTCCCAGAGCAATTTCCATGTCCTAATTACAGGGAGCAATTCAGGGTTAAGGGTCTTGCTTAATAGGTCCGTAAGCAAGTACCCTATCACTAGAGCACCACCCTGATCTGATAGATAGATAGATAGATAGACAGACCGACAGACAGACAGACAGACAGACAGACAGACAGAGAAATAATTACAGGGATATATTCGAAGCTTAAAGCTATTCAGGCCATCTCTTGATGTAATGTAAGTTTGTCATAATTGGGCCATGCAGTTTTCATGATACTAAATTCTGGGTTATGAGCTTCCATTTACTTGTTAAATATGTTAGTACTGCATAACTTATTTTGGGGTAAGAGAGAGTTTTTTATTTATTTTTTTTGCCGAACTATAGCCTTAAGATCCATGTCACCCACTCGCCCTCTTCTCTGCTTTCTTCCTCCCAGCTCATCTACATGATGGCCACCACATATAACTATGCCGTGCTGAAGTTTAAAAGCCATGACCACACTCACACCACTAAGTTTTAATCCCCAGCACATGTGAGAGCGACAGCAAAGTGTGGATAAATGCTCTGACAGAGGGAATGTGATAAGAAGGTAGAAACTGGGTGAGGGATAGAGAAATGGGGAGAGAGGGAATGTGGTAGTTTCAAGAAAGAGTACTACTGACAAAATGGACCATACAGTAGCTTACTGAGGATTATGTTGATCATTGCAGTGACGTAGTGCAGCGAATTCTTTTTTATCATAATCAAAAATTCTGTTTGGTCTCTATAGGAGAAGCCCATTTGATTAATTGATCCCATGAATTTCTTTGTTAATCTCCATCTCTGTTCATTTTGTGTGTTCAGGATGACCAGTTTCACATCTTAGAATTTCGCCGGCCAACTAGGTCCCTTGTATTAACTTGTAGAAACTCAATGCCAGTCCACTAAATGGTGTTTGTCCTGTAGAGCCTAATGATAGAATTGAGATCAGGCAAGTAGCGACAGGCCCAGGATCAGTATTCGGGGATATGTTCCCGGAGTATCCATTGGATTATACAGTACACGCCCTGAGGCACCAGTTACGGTCAGAAATGGCATTTCAAGTGCTGTAGCTGTGGAGAGCCTAAATATTACTTAAGGTGAATGGAAGGGCAATGGGGTTGGGCTTCCAGGTCTTTACTTTTTGTCAGTTGTACCTGTGAAGGGCATGAATTGTACTTTACACTGATCCTGAGAGTATTTTATGTTTTGCAGAACTGGGACTACTAAGCATTATGTTACTGTTAGTGCCTTTGATGCATTCGACACTGACCTTTGGCTTTGCCTGACATGTTTATGTCATGACATTCTGATGTAGATTTGTTTCCATATCCATAGAGGCACTTTTTTAAAGAATTAATGACGGGAAAATAAATGCTTAATATGTAGACCAAGAGCTCTCAGACTTTTTATTCATTGAAAGATGATTTAACAGCTGTGTATTCCTAAACAATGTTCATTAGCTCTCCATGCATCTCCTGTTTGCTAACCCACCTAAATCAAATCTAATTGTATACTTTCATCCAATAGCCATTAAATGTTATAGGAGTCATGTTAACACTAATCATGGCCTATAGAGCTAGGTGACTAACTAATTAGAGGTAGATTTGGCTAACTAACCCACTTACTGCTAATCCCTCCCTACCCCTTTCTCTTTCCTTCCTTCCACCTCCCTACAGATCCACTATCTTATGATCCTGTCGGCTAATTGGGCGTATCTGAAGGGGGCCTGCCAACAGACCCACGCCTACCAAGACATCAAGACCAAGGACGATGCTGAACTGCAAGATGTGCAGTCGCGCTCCAAGGAAGGCCTCAATTCTTACTCATAAACAAGGCCAAGTCACCCCACAAGCTGCAAAAAATTATCTTTCCAAGAGAACACATCTTGAATGCAAGTAATATATTTAATATACCTGATAAGAAAATGTTAGAGTTATGATAGGATTCATATATATTTCTGGATTTTTACTTATCCAAGTAAAGTAATCCCACTGCACTGCCATTTTCTCATAAAAAAAGAAAAAAGATTGAAATAATATCTTCTAATGCTATTTCTAATGTAATACCACCCAATTGTTTAAAATAAGTCAAAATGTCTTACTTGCTTTTTTTTTTTTTTTTTTAAAGTAAAACAAGTATAAAGGTTACAGTAAATAACCATAAAGTTGTGGGATGTATAATGAAAAAATTTAAATATATGGCCTTCATTCAAGAATTTCTCTTGCCTACAAATACTTTTTTTTCCAGTGCAGATCTTCTTTGAGATCAGCTTAACCCTCCTTCTAACTCCACAACTAACACATGTATACACACACATACACACACACACAAATACAATACAGTACTAACTAACATGGCCTAGTAGTGCGCTAAAACAGCAGTGCGTTAAAAAAATGCAGTTATAAGCAGTTATGATCATGGTATGACATTGGTTATTGGTTTTATGTACAAATCAAAAGAAGTGACTGATCAGTTTTGCAGGTTGTGCAGTAAAAGATTGATGTGTTTTACTTGATGTTGGTAAGATTGTATGAAATTGCATGTGTCATTATTTCAGTGCTCGTTGCTAATGTCTAAAAAAAAGTGCTGAGCCATGGTCGTAACTGGACTGTCCCTGGCTTTGTGACGCACTGTTGGAGTAGAGCACTACCTCACAGCTCTTACTGTCTGCACTAACATTACAGACATTTTGCAGGAACTTCCTTTTTTGGTGTTTTATACATATATAAATATATATAAATGTGTGAAAGTGTACGAATGTTGTTGGTTTTTTTAATACTCAACGTATGCCAGGTTTAATATGATATTTCTCTGGTATCTTTCTCTTTCTTGGTTACCACAGCTCTACTTTTTTTTTTTTTTTAACTTTTTTTTATACTGGTACTTGATACATTGCACTACTCTAAAATGAAAGACCACATACATTCACAATTTTTTGAGAGCTTCTCTCAATGTCTGTGAAAAGTGATTTGTTTTGCAAATTAAAATTGTTACTAAGTATAACCTAATAATAATTACGGTGAAGAAAGTAAACTGCAGGTTACTGCTAATGGTTTAAGACTGCCATGAAAAAAAAAAGAATGCTTGAGTCAAACGTGGTTGTACATGAATAAAACCAGGTCTAAAAAACAGATGTGACTGGATAGTTCCAGGTTTAAAACTGATTTTTTGATGTTGTAAAGTGCTGAATAAAGACCAATATGTCTGCAAACATTGTACATCAAATCTGTTTAAATCCACCTGTATCAAAGTTAACTGGCAGCCATAGCCATCTGTTGGCTTTATTAGGTGAATGGTTTATTCATGTGAAACCAATATACATATAAAAATGAAAGCATTCATTTATTGTACTATTGTAGTATAAAATTAATGAAATAGTTTAAATATATATATTCATAAAGTACTGAAGATTCAAAACAGAAGGAGAAATAATAATGTAAGCTACCAATCTAACAATCTTAACACAATTTAATTCAATTTAATTCCTTAAAACTGTATAGTGTATCCTATTTTCCATAGAAACAAACTCAGAGACACAAATTTATAGGCAGAGAGAGCATATAACTATTCCTACTTTCTCCTCAGCTGTAGATGTTGCTTGGGTTGCAATTAGCATTTTTGTTTTTTGCCTTCACACAGAAAGAAAGTAAAAAATGTGGCCAAAAACTGCACTAAAAACATGATGCATTGAATTGACATGATTCAAATGTACACATCAGTTTCAAATGAATAACATATTACATCAGTAAAGTCAAATGAAAGACAAATTATGTAAATGTGAATCATAAATCACAGGTATTTTTCTTCTGTATTGGAAGGTATTTCAAACTTAAATCTTTCTCACAATGATAGATGGTAGTGGGAATGATATTATTGATTATTATCATTTTTTGCCACCCCCTGGTACACAGTGATGAAATCAAAAATCAGAAGACATTTTAGAAGGAGATGCAATTCAGTTTCATTTCAAGGAAGATGCAAAACAGTTGGCTTTTTAAAAAGTAATTATATGATGAATTGTGCTTGACTTAAATGTATTATATATGGTGTTCATATATAGATGTACACACTGGAAACAGGTAAATTCAATGTGTCACTTTTTTCTGAACTGCTCATTGTGATAAATGTTTTTAAAACAAGTAACTCCATTCAAGAAATCTGCGCCACGTTATTAAAAATATCCTCAAATTTGCATATAAACTTGCTTTTTTTGGCCTTTTTTTCTTCGTGTGGAAACTCTCGTTGCTGGCTTGATATTTAGCAAAAGTTTTTTGTGAGTTGATCAGTGATTTCCTTCAATATGTGGATATTTGCCATCCCATGACTGCCACGTTAAAATAACAGGAATTACATAATTCCATGTTTTTACAGTACTATGAGTGAGCCTTTTCACAGTTTATGTATGTCTGGGTATTTGTGTGAAATTATATATATATATATATATATATATATATATATATATAAACACACAAAGTTTGTATTTGGTTGGTGTTTTTTTCATTCTCATTATGAATTCTCCCCAGATTTTTCTCTTTTCCTTCACTCTCTTTTAAAAGAAAAAAATTGAAACTCTTCTTTCTGACGTCTCAGAACTCTTACGCATGTTAGTATTGTCCAAACATACAGTGGTATTTACTACCGAATATAAACTGTTGTTCTTGCTGTATGTTTTGTTCTGTTAAAAGGACGTGACTGCAGGGATGTGCCCACTACTTCTTTTTTCTTTTTCAATTTTTGCCCTGTTTTTGTATAAGATGTGTGCCTGAATGTTCTATTGTTCCCTTGTTATTGCATGAAGGAGAGATTATATTCAAAGTTTTTCTTTTGCAGTTCCATAGGTGATGTGTAGTCCACTGTTTTGACAAACTATGGTAGACAGTGTTCCCCTCCACCACCTCCACCATCCCCTTTAAAGAAAATAATCCATTGTATGTTGATGGAAATTGTAGTCCTAGATGTTTCATAGTCCATTTTATTTGGAAAGTCAAACGTTTTATGAATCCTGTATAGTGATTTTTGTAACCTTCTCTAGTAAAATAATATTTTCTATGATCGACATGGCTTGTCTGCTGTGGTTTTTATGGCCTCCTGAAAGAGTTTAAGTGTTGTTTCATTGTTTCAATTAAAGGAACAATCTGACCAAAAGGAAAATGCCATTTACATTTTTCCCTTTGTCCCACGTGTAGCTGATTAACCAAAATGTGGATTCTGAAATTTGAGTTTGCTTTTTAGTTTTTGAGTGATTAAGCCAGCAGTTAGGAGATTAACTTCACAAATTTAGATTTTTTAATTGTAAGCTGCAAGCCTGAAACATCACACTTTTGCTTCAACGGGGGTATACTGACATACTAACATACTTTTGTCCATTTTTATAGATAAAATTATGTTATACAGTATAAAAAACCCAAGTTTCTTTCCGATTACTGAACTACTTGAAACGGTTTGAGTCCAAACTTTAACCAATTAACAAGCGAACTGACACAAAACCCTATTTATTTTGTTTTCAGTTTAATCAGTTTATTTCTTGCCATTTATTGTTTGGCAATATTTATGGCATAGAGGATCATATTAGATCAGATTTCATACAAAGAACATAACTTTTTTGCTATAAAATACATAAATACAAAAATGCTATGATCACTGCATTGGCCAGGAACTGGCTCCAGGTCACCCAGGCAAGAATTCTACCACTGAACCACCAACGCTTGAGAACTGAAGAGCAGAAATGCTATCTCCACGTCTCCACAACTGATGAATGCATGTGTTTTTTCTGCTATGTTGGTGGATAACATATAAAGACCTGACACTATTTCTCAAAATCTTAGTCACTTCATCACTCAGGGGACCCCCCCTTAGGGTGCATGTTTGAGATTGAATACGATTCTAAAAAGTATTGGTGACCAGTGATGCTCTGCAATAGATGACTTCGTTTGCTTTTGAGAGCAAAGCAATCACAAAAATAAAATTGGTTCTCCACCACAAGCAACATTTTCACAAAAGCTTTATTTATCATGATGTCCAAGAGGCATACGGTGCATAAAGAGAAAGATAACACAATCTACACACATCTTTTTCGCTCTAAATGATGTGGACTTTGGAAAACATGTTAAAACATTAAACAAAAGTAGTGCTAACCAATTTCTCAAGATTTACAATCGAGCAATAGCGGTTAAATGGCTATTTATGGCACAGCATGAGGATGTCCTGCCATTTTCAAGTTTTTTGACTTTATTACTGAGCCTTAATGACATCCATATTTTCCATATTTAATCTGGAATGATCTCCACCCCTCTTTTAGCTGTATAATATATAATAATAACTGTATAATGTATAATGACACTTCAGGACACTATGAGATACTAGGAGAATATATCAAAAAAGATATGAACCTCTACTTTTCCTTTTTTTTCCAGTTTTCTCCCTAATTTTGCCCTGTTCTATTTAAGGCCTCCTCAGTCACATATTACTACCAACACCAGGAGGGTGAAATCCAGCACATTTTCCCTCCAAGTCAAAACCTCTGCATCAATTTTGGTCAACCAGCATCCACAAGCACTGCAGACAGTTCTATTTTCAAACAGCTGCTACAGACACCCTTCACCTCAACTTAGGTCATCTGGAAATGGAATGACAGAAATACACAGAAAATATAGTAATTCATAAAAATATAGCCAATACTTTGTCAACTAAAAGATCTACTTTGAAACAGCGTTCCGTTCAGTGTCTTTTCAAAGTAGGTAAAGATGTCAGTTATAAAGAAACATATAAATGAGAAAAAGCAACAAAAAGAAAGTGAAAAAGACCATTTCAATGTCTTTAGAAAGAGATGGCTACACAGAACTTAGGGGGTTTATATAAATTTGTAAATATAATGTATGGTTGTTCTTATCAGCTTCAGCTTCAGACAGAAAAAGTAACTGTGCAGTTGCTAATGGAGCTAAAATTAAGGCAAATAAGTTAAAATCGTAAGTCTGACACTTGACCAAATAAAACACCTTTCTGTTTCATGATCATTGGTGTGGGTGTGTTTATTTACAGCAGCTAGCCTCTCTACAAGGCAACAGCATGGCTAACACGTGTGTTAACTTCAAATGTCAAATACTTCACAGTCAACTAATCCTGGTTCTAGAGATCTTGAAGAGTTCAGATCCAGCACACTTAACATGATATTGAACTACCCCAGTAGGCCTTCAATACCAAAGGCAGGTGTGTTTGATTAGGTTGGAGCTAAACTCTGTTGGGAGATAGATCTCTAGGACCAAGATTTACACCCTCGATATGCATCAAAGCTCTGAAGATTTGTCCATGAGGACAAGCACTAGCTATCATAATAAAAATGATCCCTCAACTTACAGCACTTGACTGAAACTCTTTTTCATCACTGACATGAACAAACATCACATGAACCTGAACATGAACACATTAGTTACAACAAAATAACAAATCAATAGGAAAATCGAAAAAGTTGGCTCTCGGAAATTTCTAAGTAGCTACGTTTCGCAACAGCTTCTGATTTCAGAGACTATTTTGCTGCTTCTTTTTCAGCACAGATACTCCAATCTTCACTGACCAGAATTTAAAGTTCTTTATTTTTGGTGATCCTTTTTATTACAATTTAACCGGTTTTTCACTTGTTTTACATGACAAAACTTCTTAGTGTACACACACTTCCTGTAAACACTTGCCTCAGAAGAGCTTTTTCAAGACTAGATTCTGAGCTATGGTTGCTTGCTCATCAGCTCCACCTGCTGCACAAAAGCATCATTTAGCAGCTTTACAATGTCCATGTGCCCTCACTCACCACTTTGTTAAACCCATCTTTTGCAAATATTTGCACATTTAATCTTTTTTAACGTCTCTGTCATTTGTTACCCCGTCCAACAGGACCCCACAGAATCACTAGTGAGCAGACACAAGTCATAACAAAGTATCAAATCAATACGTTTGGCTTGCTGAAATTTCTAAATAGCTATGTTTTGCAACAGTAACAGCTTCTGATTTCAGGGACTATTTTATTGATTCTTTTTCGGCAGGGATACTCCAAACTTCACTTGCCAGAAACACACTAACCATGGCTGCAGAGTGTCACCTGTGATTAAGTGAACAAGTTTAACCTATCCTTTGTCTTTGAAAATTATGACTTATCACTGTTTCTGCAAGATCTATTAACTTTTCAACCTCTTCTTCTCTTCTCAAAAAAGTACATCCTACAACTTTGTGTGTGTGTTAAAAATCGCATTTTTACATCCATAAAATAAGATTTTGCGTGAAAAGAACTAAACCTTGATGCTGATGTCTTGAGCCAACTTCATTCCTTCATATTTTGCTTTAAAAAGCCAGCCCTTTTATATATGCAATGTATCGTTAGGGGATGGTTCTCCAGGCTTGTTGAAAGACCTGAAGTTTTTTTTCCACTCATTTTCTGTACAGTCCAGTCACAAAAGAAAGCCAACATCTAAAGAAGAGCTTTGTAATTTCCTTCTAGAAGCCTGGAGAACAATTCCTGAAGCCCACTTAAAGAAATAACAGGAGAGCTTTCCTAAGGGAGTACAGACAGTTGAAGAAAAATGGCAAGTCTTTAAAGTTTGTTAGAACTGTACAAACTGTCGGTGCGTTATACACTGCATTTGCGTATATGTCTGCACATGCTTCAATAAATTGCACTTAGTGTCTCATTTACCTTGAAAAATATAAAGAAATGAGAGTTGGCTGAAGGACTTCTGCACGGTGCTAAATATTAAGGATAAAAAATGTGGCACTGGAATCATTGGAATTTTCCTGTGCAGACAGACACGGACTTCTTCATGGACTTCTTCAAGGAATTGCTGCACATTTATAACCAAAAACTATGGTCCGCGTTAGTCATCAGTCTAATCTTTCATCATTGGTCAATCTCTGACTATCTGACATCCTCTCACATGTCAATAATGAAAGTGGAAAAAAAAGAGAAAAAAGTGAAAGTGACTACCCTTGTCATTATGAAACTATCTGACATCCTCTCACATGTCAATGAAAGTGGAAAAAAAAGAAAAAAGTGAAAGTGACTACCCTTGTCATTATGAAACAGCACAGCACAACACAACGAAATCCAACCTCTGCGTTTCACCCATACACACATGTGCAGCAGGGGGCAGCTATTGAAAGCGCCCGGGGAGCAGTGACGGGGACGGTACCTTGCTCAAGGTCTATATTTGAAAAGTACAAAGTGCACCTGGTCAGTCTGTATTTGAAAAGAACAAAGTGCACCTATATGAGTGTATGTGTTCAGTAGGGCTGATTAAATGAACAAGTGTTGATAAATCCTAGTTGTACCAAATAAAGTAGTCAGTGAGGGAACATCCTCTGCTATTTAGTGCCAATCAACAGCAGCGTGTGCTGGAGCGTGGTTTGCGGCACAAATCCACAGTGTCTGATGGCAGCAGATGCACGTGACGATCTTCCGATGCTAGTACACGTCTCACCACCTCTTCAAAAGCTTCGGAAACGTTTGTGGCATCTTTCGCACTTGTCTCGAAGTAAGGGTGCCCACCATTCTCGCAGCACCACCTTTGCACTTCCTCAGCCGCTACCTGACGCTCAGTCACATCCACTTTATTCCCAAGAACTATGAAGGGAAAGCTCTCAGGTTCTTTAACATCTGCATAATATGCAAACTCTTTCCTCCAGTGGCTGAGGTTGAGGAAGCTTTGGCTATCGTCCACACTGAAGGTTAGCAAGCAACAGTCAGAGCCACGGTAAAACGGTGTACGCAGACTGCGAAACCGCTCCTGGCCAGCGGTGTCCCAGATCTGTAAAGTGACCAAGCGTCCGTCTACCTCTAGCTCCTTGTTTAAGAACTCAACACCAATGGTGTGAAAGAGGTGTGTGTCAAACTTGTTGGAGACGTAACGGTTCATGAGGGAGGACTTGCCCACGCCTCCGTCGCCCAGTAGGATCACCTTCAGAAGAGACGACTTGGAGGACATGATGAAGAAGATTCCTGGTCAGCGCAAACAAAACCTAAAGCAAAAGAGTAAAAATTATTCAATTTATGTTTGTTCTTTGTCTCTGAAAAAAAAAAGATCCAAAAATATTTCAAATGCAGGAGCAGGAGCTAGAAAACAAACAGTTGCAGTTCATACATTTTCAGGTTTGATACAGTTGTCAATGGACAAGGTATATATATATTTTATACTAAGTTTCAGAGATCAAGGGGACTTAGGAAAATAACATTTTGAGAATGGAAGCATGCATAAGCTCCATCCTATTCCCTCCTTATCCACTATAAACACACCGACACACCCAGATGTGACCAGTGACAAAGGTTTCCACAAAAGACTAAAATAAGGAAACCTTTGGTGAGGTAGATTAATGCATCTGAAAGCTACATCAGAGAAGAAAATCTTCAATCTTCAACATGAAACTATTAGAAATACATGCAATGCATGATGCCTGAGCCATCGTTTTAAAGTACATCTGAGAAGGTTTTGCCTAAAACATCATTTTAAATCAGTTTATGGGCAGCGGTGGCCTAGTGGTTAGGGAGTTGGCCCCGCATCGGAAGATTGTGGGTTCGATTCCCTCCCAAGTAGGTTGCCCTGAGGTACCCCTGAGCAAGGTACCGTCCCCGTCACTGCTCCCCGGGCGCTTTCAATAGCTGCCCACTGCTGCACGGTGTTTGTGTGCATGGGTTAAAAGCAGAGGTCCAATTTCGTTGTGGTTCATGGTGTGCAGTGCTGTGACCTCGCAATGACAAGGGTTGTCACTTTCACTTTCCACTTTATGGAAGCTGTATATACTGGGCAAAACATTTCTCCCAACATTTAAGCCTAAAGACACACATTTAATAGTTTGCGTTCCTTAGCCCTGGCCCTAGCCCTGGAACAGACCTGTCCTGCTTACTTTTATTACTACTAATGCCAAGTTTAAATACATTTTCACCACTTAAAGAAGAAAAAGCATAGCAATACTATCTCATAATGACACATTAATATCACATAAAAATGATCTAATATCTTAAGACATCCAAAGGATAATATTTCGGATTCGATATTATGACTTAGTATCGGATTACTATGGGATAACAAATCATTAGAATTATTCTCACCGTTCAGAATGTAATTAGGACTAAAAACAGAACATAATGAGGCAGTGAGTCAAAATTAGGAGAACGATGACATGCATGAAACAGTATCGGATTACATCGAGATTGTAAATAATGAGAACTGAATTATGGATAAACAGTCATTTCATAAACATGCGTAGGTCATAATTACAGGAAGCCTGCTCTTTATTATGACCTCACAAATGGACAGAGATGCGCTGGAGCAGAGAAACCCTCCCTCAGTCCCGTCCCAGTTCCCAGTGTCTGCTGATGCTTCTTCCCTGACAGAGTTTCATTCATTGCACAAGTTAGCCCTGGATCATGTGAAGAACAGCTCAGGGGGAAACTCTTACCCAACATCTAGGTCCAGGGCATCATCTCCAGCTGCTAACTCCACACAAGTGACCCAAACACACCTTATTATACCTGGACAGGAGAGAACGCCTTACCTTAGACACCTACTTGCTGCCAAGAAACATGCTGCTTTTCTCAGTCCCACAACCACAGTCCTCCTGAATCTCCAACAAAACTAAGGGGGGATTTTCTAGCTGCAACATTTTCAACAGCAGAGCTACTCTTCTTTCAGCAGAAAGTGGACGAACCCTCTTTCATCCCAGGCTGTGACGTTCAGTAACGTTAACTGGACTGTGATTTAACATGACACTCAAGTTAGCGCCTTAAGTTAACTTTTCCGTTCCACCTTAAAAGCTGCAGCAGTTTCTATTCTCGCCGCTTTAGAGGCGCCAGCAGGAGCCGGACTTATTACCGCACCTCTTAAGGTGGAACGGAACAGTCGCGCAAGATGGCTAGTCTCCCCACTGGCCCACAACTTAGGCAGAAAAAAAAAGACATCTGAAAGTATAGTAGCTATGAACGAAAAATGTCAAGTTCTTTTTACAAAAGCAGGACTTCATGTTACCGTTCACGGAGTTCTGCGACGGGAGTCGACGTGCGCCATCCCTCCGACGCCGTCTCACATCTTGTGGGGATTTTTCCAAGTCGTGGCGCCCCCGAGCTACTCACAGCACTCTCATATGACCGTACGCGCGCTGCATGAAGATTAGGGACCCTCTCAAGCATTTAATCTGTTGAAGACATTGAGCAAAGATTAATTCCACAGGTCAGGTGATCAGAAAGTGAGGCAACCCGCCCTTATCAACCTCTGGATGTAAAAGGCCACCAAATATACCCAGTGGGTGATTATTAATCTGCTTGCATTGACATGCAGTTGCAACACCTCTAATGTAAAGAAAAGAGCATGTCTAACCATTCAGGCCACTCCATGATGACTAAGGGAGTGTTAAAACACACTAAGATATCAACTGTAACAAAAAAAAAAAAAAAAAGTTAGGAGGTTACCCAATAGCAAACACCCTTGTTGCATTTATTTAAAGAAAATGTTCAATGAAACAATGTTAGGCCTACTTTTCATAAGGTCGTGTCCCAAATGTCCACCTTATTAATCATTAACAGCATCATTGACTGCAAGACAAACACACCAAGTTTTTTTTACATTTTTTTTTATCCTCCTTCAAAGTTAGAAGTTATTACATCTCAATTGTTAAACTACATGTCCCCTATTGTAGCCCCTGTTAAACTGTATGGACTATACATTGCATTGGTTTTCTCCTGTGACAAAAGAGACACTTCAGTGTCGAAGACAAATGAAAAGATGCAGAAGGGGCAGTGGCGCGTGAAGCCTTTTGGATCGAGGCGTGATGGGAAGTCTGCCCCTGGACTGCATCTTGGGCAGATTACATAGTCACATGCTCACTGCATGCCGCACACTTTGCGTCACATGTCTCCGAAAAGGCCAGGGGAATTTATGCTGCTCCATAAAATTCCTCTACAAGTACACCGCCTTGTGTTCCAGTTGCATTCTAGTTCTGATCTGAGACCAGTGCTGCGGTTTGGGTTAAGGGGCCCATATCCTAGATTTCAGTTGCATATTATTTTTATGGTACGTGTTTAACTGCCAAACAGGGATCGTTTTTCAACCATTTTCAAACCTCAGTTATTTCAGTTCTTATTGGTTGTGATGCATAATTAAAAAAGAAATCTAGGCAACGTCTTCTAACCTCAATATGAAAAGGAAATGCACTGCTTTAGGCTGTAAGACATACATGATTAGCCATGACATTAAAAAGAGACGGCACCAGGATGCAAGATGGCAAGAAGGCAAGTCTGTAGATGCAGTCTTACGCTCTGGGCAAAAAGATCTAATGGGAAACTGAGAGCATTGGCATTCATGTGGATTTTATTTGACGCTTACCAGCAACTGTTGCAGACTAAATACATATCCTGGCAAAGCTCTTCTCTAATGGAAGTGATCACTTAAGTGACCTTCAAATTTTCTGGATCCCAATCTGACCAAGCATCTGTGAGATATGCTGGACATTCTAATTCAACCATTAGGGACCTGACCTTGTAACTTTCTGGATTTAAAGGATCTGCTGCTGCATTCAGATCTGACAGAGTCCATGCCTTGATGTGTTGGAGCTATTTTGGCAGCATGAAAAAAACCTCCCCAATCTTATGGTGGTCGTTATAATGTTACAGCTGATTGACGTATTTACATTTTGGTTTTTATGACATCACAAACATTTTTTTTTTCTGTAATGTTTTTTATGCACCTATTTTTATTTAAAAAGGGAGTAAAATAGTTTTGTTTTTATATAGGTCCTTCAAAGCAACAAATAATAAAAAAAATAAATAAACATACCATTTACCATGAGGGAGTTTTCCTTAAAACTTTATCATTTAGATAACAACACATCCAAGTGTCAAAAACCATGTACGAAAGTCCATTTTAAGATTCTGTTTCACAATTCAGCAGGTTGTGACATTTCAGGCACGCATTCTGTGCATTTTTTTATGGAGGGAGTATTTGCTTACATTGTTTGTTAGCGACATTTAAAAAATATATATTTAGGTGTATTTTTATATTTGATTATTAACCAGTAATTATTGTTATTTACTAATAAATAACAATAATAATGTTCTGAAACGTTAGACACCAAAATCTTATGCCTCCCAAAGTATTAGTTAGACTTATTCACAGGCACACCCAGCGGCTATGGTACCACTGCTCCCCACAGCCAGCACAGGTCATGAAGGTCATGGCTTCCTCGTCTGCGTTGCCGCTCCTCACCCACGAGGGCAGGAAAAGGGTTCCACGGGGGATCTGGGTCACCCTGCAGTCCATGCCTTGACAACGCCGGCAGCGCACTTTCGTGGTGGATGTCCCTTCCAGTCTCTGGGGTAACTGATGCTCGCCGATGGCCGCCAGAGTGTATCCCTCCCTCAGCCTCCGGAGCTCCTCACCAGCCATCTCCTCTATAGACATGTGTGCGAAAACCTCCGGCGCCAGGATTCCGCTCAAAAGACCCTGGCGGAGGTGAGGGTTCTTTGGGTTCTTCAGGTTGGCCAGTCTGCTCCTTATGCAGGACTTGTATTTGGGCTGGTTCTGGCCATAGAGAGCATAAATGTTTTCTTCAATGGCTTGAGCAATTGTAGAGAAGTGGCTCGCATCTCCTGGGCCTGTTTTTAGCTCTGGGGTTAGAGCCTGGAGAAGAAGCTTTACGCACTTGTCTCTCAAGGCAGTAGAGCCTGGAGAACTGCTGGGCTGAGGTGGAACCACCGAAACGGTACCAGAGTCTGGTCCTAGTTTTCCAGTCTCGACAGAAAAAGCAGTCCCTTTAGAGGACAGCTGGGCCGAAACAAGACCCGACTTGTGGTTGCCATTACTGTCCTCGGCAGTGTGGCTCAAAACTGCTTCAAACTCTTTTTCATTTCTGTCCTCTTGCTGTTGGGTACTGGGACCAGACACGTTTATTTCAGCATTACAATCATAAGGTCCTTTTATTTGACATTTGCCACGTTGTGAGCCATACTGCCGTTTCCATCCTGAGAGCAATCCCTTCACTGTTTTGCGGACAGCAGCTACTGGACATGTCTTTAAAAGCTGATAGACAGTCTTAGCGATGTCTGTGGTCTGGAGCTGCTCTAAGGACACAGTACTGCTGTTCAGGTCTGCTAGGAGGGATAAAACATCTTCATAATCACCGTCCTTGTGTAGTTTCTCAAGCTGTATGCTGTAATGTGCGAGTTCTTTGCTGTCCATGATCACAGCACTCAGCAAAGTGGTTTTCTAGCTGTAAGTCCTCCTGTCAACACAGTGCTGTTCTGAATCTAGGCTGAGCGATATTCCAATCTTTCATTATAAACACACAGTGCGCCGTACTCCATTTTAGTAATGTTTATTCCCTGTGTACGACGATGATGTGCGAATCCGAGGCGCCATATTTGTTGTGGTTCCTCTGAGCAGTGACTCCACTCGGCCGCTGGAGGGCGCCCGTGTTCTGAACATCACAGCGCTGTGAACTCCATGAACTCAAAACAGGAAGGATCGCTCTTAAAATCTTTTTTTTTTGTGGGTTTTTTGTTTTTGTTTTTGCTTATTATGAAAAGGAAATTGTTGTAGAATTAATGTTTTGTTGTAGAATGCATTTACTGCTAAAGTCTTACAAATTAAACATGGACCCCTTTTATATTTGTTCGTGGGGGCTCTATAAAAATGTGGGACCTGAAAAGTGTGCAATTAGTTCCGCCCACACGGTTCCTTTTTCCATTTAAAATCATGCCTTACCTACAAATATGTTTGCAAAAATATATTCTTTCTTTCTTTCTTTATTCGCTCACTTAATTTCACATTTCTGTACTTTTTTGCAACGCTTACCTTTTCACTTGCTTTATTTGATTTGTTTGTTTGTTTGTTTGTTTGAGGAGGGGGTAAATAGAAGGCAAACAGGGCCTGTTTAATATGTTCAAATGTTTCAGTTCAGTTCTAAATGATTTATTAATTAACTTAAGCTGAAGTTTGTTCTTGGCACTTACGCTGGCATCAACCTGAGACTCATTTCCTTCCTCAATCTCAATTCATAAAACTGTTACTGGTGTTTTGTAAAATACAGAAAAAGCATAAAGATCCAGATTATTTGTCATGTTACAAGCCATTTTGATCTGTTTACATTGACTCAGGTTAGCTTCTCCTAACTATGTTTATCTGAACTGCCAGTATTTTTTTTTTATAAAGTATACAACAGATATGTTTGACTACTGGACATTATAAAAGCTCATTCTCACCCGCGGTCCTCTCCATTATTCTGGCCTGGCCTATGTGTTTGTCTTGTGATATCTTAGTTCAAATGCCAAATGGCATAACACTGTGTCCATTCTCCACATTTTGGAAGGAATAAACTGAGCATTCATCACCAGCCTAACCCCAGAGACCCGTCGTGTAGGTCTGCTGTGATTTCCTGCCAGTATAAAGAGGCAGAAACTCAGAGGGGGTTTGCCAATATCCTGTAGCACATCTAGTAACAAAAGGAAGTGGGCAAGCTTTTCATTTGTACAAAAGTGGACCCTCTCGTATACATTTCTCCACAATTAAAGTAACCTGAGACCTCAGAGAACATACAAACACACACACAAACCTCTCACCCCTCCAGCTCACACCCTGCTGTTCTAATCTATTAAGAATGTTTGGGTGGGGCTGCAGAGACCGCAGACCTTGAGAACTAAGTGGAATGTCTGTTTGCTTATCAGACCAGAGTCCTTCAACAGGAACCCATTAGGCACAATTCCTAGTGAAAACTCAAGGCCTAACATGGCTGCAACACTACACGCTAGTCCACACACACTGGAGTGAATCATACGCTTGTTTCATGGACAAATCTTTCTTTGGAACCAGTCTAACTGAATCGCATTGAGCACTTCCCAAAGTGTGGTCTTTGTTATATGTTGAGGGCTTATATAAAAAAAGCTTAACACATCATTACCCACTACTACTGCTAAATGGCCTAAAATCCTAAAACTAAATTTTAAAATGTAATATGCTAAAAGTAACACATTTCTTTAGCATACATTTCTCTCTGTGGACAGTAGCCGGCTTGTTATGCCTTCTTTCTCTCTTTTGTGACACTGGTACCCATACCCAGTTCCCTCAAACAGGTGAAAAGGAGACATTTTTGGGATTTTTATAATGACAACAACGGAACAAAATGACAGCGCTCCATATGATCGATGTTTAGAGAGCATTTGCTCCATCACATGTGACTGACAGTAACAAACGTGCTGTATTACCTTTGGCAATCAACTGGATTGTTATCACTATGGTTATTGTATTGCAATGGCTCATGAAAAAGAAAAATAGGAAAAAAAAGGTGTCAGATCATAATTCTGTCAGTTTATTCCAAGTTCTAAACTGTACCTAAACCGATACACCATTATAGAAGTATACCTATTAAACCATTAGATTGTATTAATTAAGCCATATACATTACATATAGATATATATTATAGACCTCAGATTCCCTCATAAAATCTGACCTGGCTGGATACATTTAAAAACTTGTTTCCTTCTTTTATGCCAGTTATAGCTGATTTCTGTTGTATAAAGAATAAGCATGAATAAGGCCCTTTTTTGCTAGAACTGGCATAATGAGTGGCTTAGAACCACAATAGCCCCTGGCAACATACATTTTCGAACATTAGACATTTCTGTATTTAGTATTTTCTTTTTTTTTTACAAAGCCAATTTAACAGCTTGAATTTACTTTCCAAGAAAAGTAGGTTATCCCAAAAAAAATTTCTGTGCTATGTCACCCAAATGCTTAGAAACAGCCCTGAGAATAAAGATGAGAACCAAACCACTAAACACATCAGACATCAGTATATGGGAATATGAGCATAGAACTGGTTTGATGAATCATTGAATCTTTGGACTGGGTTTAACAAATTGATAGTTCATGAAGAATTTGATCGTGAAACAGAGTTGAACTTCCTTTCACCAGTATGAGAGTGGAATTTTACTAAGACTACATCTTTTCTCCACCAGAGGACAAGCAAAGCCCACAGTATGGCCAGAAAGCAAGAAGCAGAGTCATTTCCTGCTGTGCTCACTACTTAGGGTAGACATGTCCTAAAGTGATCTGTAACCGTCTTTCTTTTCTCAGATCTATTACCAAGTTATAGTGTAAAATACCTTGCAGAACTGATCTCAGATCAGCAAAACCAGGCAACATCTTCTACCAACCCTTGTCAGCATGGGAGCCTGTTCTCATAATGCTCCATTGTTTAGACTCTGGTAGTTCCCTTGCATGCTTCTCCCATCACAGGCTAAGCTCAATGATACAATTTGTTCTTCTTAAGCCTGTAACATTTTTCACTACCTGTCTTTATTTCCTCTACTCACTTCACTTTAGTTTGACCAAGAGAGAGGCTAAAATAACACCCTATGACAGCAGACATTCTTGGCCCCAGACTCAAACATTCTTGTCTTATGAAAGGATGGCAGATAAGGCGTGGGTGTTCGTTGTTTGGTTTTATTGCGTGCTATGTTTAATAGTGTAGCCCTACAATTACATTTTGCAGGTGTTTCTCTACCTTGAATACATTTTTAAATGGATATTTTAGGCTGAAGGTTTTTCATAAAAGTATCACAAAACAATGTCTCAGGCAAGGATATTCATAGCCATTTTATGTAGTAACCTTTGTTAAATGACTTGTAAAGATATTAAAGTCCTCAGACATCAGCTTCAGATCACCACCACTGTAAACAATTCTGACTTTTTTTTCTGGAACAGAACTTTTCCCACCAGACCACTCGGAGCGACTTTGTTTACATCTTGGCGATTAATGCAGAAATTTCAAAAGAAATCTGTGGAAATCCACTTTAATGTAATCTCCACATTACTAGTGTTGTTGATTCAAACATGGCAGCAGGTGCCTATCACTGTGTTGAGCAGATCAATTGCTTGTGTGTTAATAGTTGTGTTGGGTTTGTGGTCACTTGTATGTTGCAAGTGTGAATGTGATGCAAGGACAAGGCCAAGCTTGTTTGATTCTGCAAAGCATGGAGAAAGTTTAGGTAGGCCGAGACAGGACTGGTTTACAACAAGAAAGCAAAGAGCAGCGGGAATGCATTGTCTGCTTTATTTCTATTATAAGCATGCCCTGCAGTTCTCTGTACTATTTATAAGCAAAGTAAACCTTTTCTTTGAACAGAGGTTTCAGTCTTCACAGTAAGCAGCAGCCTGTAGTTGTTTTGACTAAGCAGAACACTGTTTGGGTTTTGCATTGATAAGGAAAAGTTAGGAATTGAGAATCTCTTTATATTATGTGTCATGTTATTGTTTTGTGTTGTAATGCTCTTAACCTTCATAGTGGTAGACACTGTTGAGGCCTTGCTATGCTTTTTTCATACTGTCGATGGTTAGACTTGGTGATCTGGCGGTCTGGTATTGGATGTTTGTTCTTTAGTTACACGCTTTGGAATTCCCTGTTTCTGGCCTTGTTGGGGCCTGGTGTTTATGTGTGTTGACCCATTCAACTGTGTTGATCATGAACTGCAGGAAGAGGGAGGTCTCTGAGACCATGTGGCTCAATGTGTATGCCTGTGTGTGTGTGTGAGTGTGTGTGTCTGACAGTGAGAGAGACCGGCTGTGTTTATCATCTAGAGAATCAGGGGCTTTTTCTCCCATGAGTCTCCTTTTCACATTTTGACATGCTTTTCCTGAGATGTTCTTGGGAATACACAATTGAGGCTGAATTGCAGCCAAACAGAAACCAGAGTTTTCGGTCCAGTGGTCCAGAACCACTTTAACGCAACTTCAAAAATGTTAGATTGCAAAATTTTTGCCCTTTATCTCAACTGTAGTCGATCAGTCAAGACATGTCTGAAGTTGTGTCTGCATTTCATACAACATTTAGTTTTCTGCAAACTGTGTACCAAAGTCATCCCACGCTCACCTCAGACCACACTGAGTTCTTAACTGATCTTAAAAAGACCTCTGACTCTAGTTTAGGCATAATTGTTTTTACTACATTTGTCTTGATGCTATATAAACCTTATAGCTTCAATGTAAAACTAAAGCAGCAAACTTTGCACCACAAACATGTCATCTGGCAAAAGTGTCATCTCACTAACAATATCTGAGGTAAATCTAAAGGGCTTAAATAATGAAAAAACTAATTTCACTCAAGTTTTTTTTTGTGTGTGTGTAGTTTCATGAGTTACATAAGTATTGTCAAAGATTCAAAATATACAGTCATTTGTTTAGATCATATATGCCAAAAAGCAGCTTTGTGTGATTTAATTGGTTGTGTGATGTCAGGAAAAGGACTGCATTTAGACATATCCAACTGTTCACACTGAAGTTATAAGCTATTTTTGATTAAGGCACAATACAGGGCAGTCAGTCAGAACAGAGGTCACCGATATAGAAGTTACATATTTCTTAAAGGTACAGTTAAAAACAGCCTGTTTTTTTCGTACGAATAAAAAGAGGTAAGGAAATGGCCATGTAAAATAATTTATGACTTGATGTATAATATCACAAAAACATCATGGTTGGAACTCAGGGGAAAAAGCATTAAAATGGAGATAAAACACAGAATATGTACTGCACCCTGTGTATGATACGGTTCTCATGGTATTGCCATTTTATCAGCTCTGGCCTAAACCCAAGCCTTTAAGATGTCATGAGTAATGACTATATTGAGTAATGACTATATATATGACTATATTCTGTTAAGCAGCCAAGCTGTGTGTGACCTGAGTGACATTTTTACAATTACAAGTAATTTACAAATATCATTTGCTATATTAAAGCAAATACACATTTGCTTTAATACATCAGAATGACCTCATGCCAGGCTATTTGATTAATTACACTGTGTTTAAAAATGATGACGATGTGTAGCTCATAGCACTTTCCAAAAGCATATTCATCAGTGACATCATGCAAAAGAAACTATGGTAACAGTCTAAAGAACATGCCTCATTGAATTTTGTGTATGTTTCCCATAACCTTCAAGTCATGCAGAGTCTGAATATTTGGCTCTGATACCAATACTGCAAGTCCAAACGCCTTTTCTAACCACTGAATTAAACAAATTTAAGGTTTCCCTCTGCTGACACAGTCTAATAGCACGCACAGCTTTAGAGGGGTCCTAAGCCTCCAAAGTTGGACTCTGGAGATGTGAAAAAATGCTCTCTGGTGTGAAAGACCTCTATCCAGCATCTCTCAGATGAGTTGCAGTCGTATTTGTTTCAAAATATATCTGAAATGAAGTGAAATCAAGTCATGCTTGTTTCTAAAGCACATTTAAAAGACTCATAGATTATAATAATAAATAAAATAATGAAAAACAGACAAATAAATGAATTGAAATAGTAAATAAAAATGTATAAGGCATTAAAAAGAGAACTAACAGATTAAGAAAGCTGTAACAAGAAGTTAAAGGAATTAGTATGATCATGTAATGGTTCTAGACAAGAAAATGGAAAGGCAGATCTCTTCCAACTTACTGGGTTATACGTATTGCTTGCCAAAACAAATCACGTCCAGAAGTTTACAAGTGTTTGGATGCTTTTAAATTTATTATGTATGCTCAGAGCCAAAGAAATTTCAGCATAACTCTTTATCACGTTTATTCCACAATGCATAAAGTAATGAAAGCATGAGCATCTATGAGCAGGTGTGTCCAGACCTGTGACTGGTGCTTTCACGTGAAGTGTAAATAATCCAGTGCAGTTACAGCTACAACAGGTTTATGGTTATTACTTTATTGTAGGTAAAGGGAGGAACAAAGCAAAAACTGTCTAAATGGGTTTCAGTGGCCATAAGCTACAGCAGGTACACTGATAGCTGACCTCAGATAGCAAGTGACAAATTGTTATTTAGTGAGCACCCTGCTATTTGAAACAATATAAAAGTTGCTAATAAGTGGCAGATGTCATTGTGAAATGACCAAAACTGATCATGAGTATCATTACTATGGATATGCAATGCTCTTTTGTTTATTTATGTAGGTGATAGTGTGTCATACAGTTTCTGAAACCTCATGAGCATTTTTTGGAGAATTTTTACAGCTATGCATAATTCAAGACGTGAGATGGCATTTTTTCTGTTTGATTAAAGCTTGTACAGAAGATTCGACCTCTGACATGATGGAATCATCCTTCAAATGGAAGGCCCCCACTGCCTAGTTATCTGTAATACCATTAAAGTTAGCAAATTTTTAAAACTGCATTATTCCAAGATACTCCCCACTTCTGACTTAACCTAGAGCAGTGTGAGCTTTCATTATTTGTGAGCTTCGTTAACCTTATAGCTCCAGTTCAAAACTAAAGGAGCAAACTTCAACTTAGCTGTATTTGGAGTAAGAGGGGCATCAAATATATTAGATTTTTCCCTGAACTGTCCCTTCAAGCCATGTAGGATTAAGTTAATATTTTAGCAAAGCTACTGGCATGCTTGACTAAAGCGAGAAGAAATGAAGGCAGTGCCTTAGCCTAAGAACATTTTGGTTTGTAGATTTATTTAACTTCTCTGACCCCCCTCACACCGTGTGGAATGTTCTAGCTACTTTACTGTCCCTGCTGGATTGCTCATCATTTTGTTTTTTTTTTCTTTCCTCTGTAATTTCCGTTAGCCAAAGGATGCGGTGGAGGTCCCACGGTGATGGCCCTTGTTATCCCCCACCCACCATCACATTTCACAAGAGTCGGCACATTCCTCTTCTTCTTTGCTTTATAAGTCTTCCATTCTCTCTCTCTCTCTCTCTCTCTCTCTCTCTCTCTCTCTCTCTCTCTATCTTTATCACTCTCCCCCTCCCTGTCCCATTCTTGTCTCCTCAGCCCCTCCTTCTGTCTGATCGGCAAGCAAGAACTTACACTGCTGTATGGCTGACGGATTGAAACAGAGAGAGAGAGAGAGAGAGAGGGAGAGACAGAGAGAGAGAGAGAGAGAGAGAGAGAGAGAGAGAGAGAGAGAAGCAGCAAAGAAGGGCAAATGGGAAGGCCTAAGATAGAAAGTGCAAAAAAGAAAAGGAATAAAGAGAGCGAGAGTGAAGTGAGAAAGGACAGAGAGAGAATGGGAGCACTGCATTTTTCCTTCTGTATTCTAACAAAAGCTCAGCGAGCAGTGAGGGCCCTTTGTTCTCATGAGATCACATTCTGAACCACGGACGTGCCAAGAGTCTTAACATGGAGCTCAATGATTATGACCAATCTGCTAGAACATCTCAATCCAATGGAGGGAACACAAGCTATACATACTATGCATTAAGAAGAAAAAAACTGTCAATTTTAGTGAGTAAAATTAAAGTAGATAATAAACAAGCATTATAAAAAAGTATAAATCATGTAAATATATGGTAATGTATGGTAAATTTATATGAGTAGGGAAAATTGTACTCTACTTTACTAAATGTTAATATCATTTCTGTCCATTCATTTTGAGTTGTTCTCACAAAGTAAGAGGCAGCTTATGCTTTCAAAAAGCATAATAAGCTCAAAAAGGTTTAGGTACAAAACAAAATGCATACAGCATTATGAGTAGCGATGACTATGTTATCAGGAACACTTTCCTGGGGATACTAAGAGAAAAATGTACAACTGTATGGATTAGTCAATCTATTGCTCCTTATAGCTTGGTTATAACAGCCCTTGCATGCATTAGATTTTAAGGAGGCTTATACACAGTATATAGACAGTATATCACACAGTTACCCAGTGAAACAACAACAGTAGTCAGTTATCGAACAAAAGTAGTATTAGATTGTAAAAAAAATTAAAAAGGGAAAACTAGCTCTAAAGCTGGAGATCACTGATAGGGGAAACTTTGTCAACAGTGCAGATTAAAATGTACGCAGTACTTCTTTCTAATATTGCATTTGCTAAAAAGTTTTTGCGGAGTGTAGTCTTATTCTGAGTACAGAAAATGGCCTCTAATACTGTATATTAGAGACCCCCCCAAAAATGCTAAATGGAGACATTCAGCCCATTTAGCCTGCAGGTATCAAATGTAGACTTATTATAAATGTATCATTCAATTACATAAGAAAGAAATTACCTTTGAATAGAACTGTAAAACAATGGTAATCACTAGACCACTGTTCTAATAGCCAAGAGAGCCGTGGAAATCAGGAAGAGAGGAAAGGGTGCTTTTTTCCTGAAGCATGGTGAATGATTCACCATCATTTTTAACCTGCTTGACAAAGAGAAACTCAGCAAGAGAGAGAAAAACAGAGAGAGAGAGAGAGAGAGAGAGAAAAAGAGAGAATGAGTGAGAGAGAGAGAGAGAGAGAGAGAGAGAGAAAGAGAAAGAGAGAGAATGAGTGAGAGAGAGAGAGAGATCCCTTACATAATCTTTCAATTGTTCAAAAAAAAGAAAAAAGAAAGAAAAGAGTAAGAGGCAGGGACAGAAAATGGGAAAAGGTGATGTCATCTTTTTTGTCAAATTCCTCAAAATCTGCTGTGTTAACCAATGTGCATGCAGAAGAAGATTACCCACACTTTGTGATAGACCAAAAAAGGATCATATTTCAGCTGATGTGGCGAGAAGTGGTCCATATTTGGCAGTGTGGTAGACTGCTGGGAGGGAGAGAGGAGGATATGTGGCCAAAATTCCACAGCAGGTTTTTATCAGGCCAAGACTGCAGGCAACATGAGAACACAAGCCATGACCTCCACTATGCGTGTCTGTGTGTGTGTGTGTGTGTGAAAGAGTAAGAGAGAGAGAGAGAGAGAGAGAGAGAGAGAGAGAGAGAGAGAGAGAGAGAGAGAGAAAGAGAGAGAGAGACAGCAGCAATGACCAAGTCCCAACCCTAGACCTCAGATAAATATACGAAGATAGGAACTTTCCCAGCACAAAAATAAATGTCTGAAAGTATCAGCAAGATAAGCATGAAGAGCCAGTATTAGTGATGCTAATTCAAGACAAGTCCACTGACTTTAATGAAGTCTTGAGCCACTGTTTCTTTATATTTGCTTCTAAAAAGCTGGACTTTCTTGTATTTTTAATTTTTTGTTGAGGGGTTGTTCTCCAGGCTTTCTTAAGGGCAAAGTTTTTGGCTTTTGATTTCATTGCATTCTCTGTACCT
The DNA here is from genome assembly GCA_017165825.1 of Hepsetus odoe. Classification (NCBI taxonomy): domain Eukaryota; kingdom Metazoa; phylum Chordata; class Actinopteri; order Characiformes; family Hepsetidae; genus Hepsetus; species Hepsetus odoe. The sequence continues at coordinate 11,992,122 of CM029386.1, forward strand.
GGTCAGTTTCAGACCCTCTATTTTTGTTGTTGTTGTTGTTGTTGTTAAGTGATCCACGAATGAGTCTTTCAAGCAGAGAAAACCAATCTTACAGAAGGCATGAAGCAGTGAAGAAACAGGTCTAAATGATTATAGGTGATCAGAACAGGGTTTAGTGTACTGCTTATTGTACCGGAGACCCTTTATCTAGGCACATTGAATCTTTAGACACTTTGCAGCCACATATTCCTTTATATATAGCCACATATTTCTTTCATTTAATCCACTCAATAAGCCAAAGATATGACTGTTTGACTGTTATGAAATAGTATTTTGGCTCCTTTTGTGAATCGTTGTGTCATAATGTACAAATCAACAAACAGAAAGGAGAATTGTTGACTGAAGCCATGATGTTCAGGAAAATCTAATTTACGCATTTTTCTCCCAAAACGTGCACATGGCATGGAGATCTTACTGGATTAAGTTTTGCTAATATAATGTTATCTATGAAAATGTACATATGTATATAGCTAAAAACAGTATACGCAGCCATTTTGAGATTCATATATAACCGTATGCCATACAAACTACTCATAAGAGTCTGTTTGAGATTACTTAACTGCTTGATGGGGTTTGTGGCAAGTGTGTGATGATTTCGGAGTGAAATTTAGTCCATGTAAGGTGACTGAACTATAGACATCAAGGATTTGGGGTCTGATCGACTGCATTTTAGGTAAAATAATTTTTTTTTTTTTAATTTATAATGGCATAGCTAAGTCTTCCCTCTCAGAGACCTCTGCTAAAAAGACAGCTCAGTCACATGTCCTACAGTGCATCCAAAAGTATTCACAGTGCTCCAATTTTTCCACATTTTGCTTTGTTACAGGCTTATTCCAAAATAGATTAAATTCATTTTTAGGTCAAAATTCTACACACAATACAGAATAGTGACAAAGTGTTAACTTGAAACATTTTTTTAAAATGTATTTATTAATTTATTTAAATGGGTTTAATACATGTACATAAGTATTCACAGTCTTTGCCATGACACTCAAAAGTGAGCTCAAGGCGCATCCTGTTTCCACTGATCTTCCTTCAGAAGTTGATTGGACAGGATCTGGAAAGGCACATACCTTTCTATATAAGGTCCCATAGTTGACAGTGCATGTCAGAGCACAGACCAAGGCATGAAGTTCAAGGATTTGTTTGTAGACCTCAGAGACATGATTGTATCGATGCACAAAAAAACTGGGAAGGCAACAGAAAAATTGTTGCAGTACTGAAGCTCCCACTGAGCACAATCATCTGTAAACAGAAGAAGTTTGGAACCACCAGGACTCTTCCTAAAGCTGCAATTGGCCAATCTGAGTGATTGGGGTAGAAGAGCCCTATTCTGGGAGGTGACCAAGTTCCCGATGGCCACACTGACAGGGCTTCAGCATCACTCTGTGGAGGGTGGAGAACCTTCCAGAAGGTCAAGCATTTCTGCAGCTCTCCACTGATCAGACATGTATGGTAAAGTGGCCAGATGGAAGCCACTCTGTCCGAAGAATGGGAGAAACTACCCAGAATAGGCGTGCAAGTTTATAGCATCATACTCAGAAAGACTTGAGGTTGTAATTGCTGCCAAAGGGGCTTCAAAAAAGCATTGGGAAAAGGCTATGAATTTTTGTTTTTCATTTTTAATAAATTAGCAAAAATGTCAAGCATACTTTTCTCACTTTGTCATTATGCAGTTTTGAGTGTAGAATGTAATCCATTTTGGAATAAGGCTGTTACATAGAAAAATGTGGATAAAGTAGAGCGCTGCGAATACTTTTTGGATGCACTGTATAGCTGCCATTGAACTGGTACTTTGTTAGCTGATCTAGAACCAGCTCCCTCTGCACAGACCCTGTCCTTAAACACTTGTCCAGAATCCTGGAAACCAGTCTCAGGTCAGCACCAAAGGGCAATTTAGACTGACAGCATGAAACTAAGCTGAGCTGAGATACTGTAGGATACCAACTTTTACGCTTCCTCTTCAGAGTGACGAATGCAGAAGTGGCCCTGCATATCTCTCGCCTTGAGTCTTATGACCAGAGAGAACTTCAGAATTCTGTTGCTTCTTCATGTTCCTCTTCTTCTTTTTGCTTCAATTCCTGTTGTTTAATATGACAGCCAACTGTTTCTGGACAAAAGTCAAAGTCCAGCCACACATATAAAAGTGCTTTAAACAGTAAAATTCATGTTGTAAATTACTTTGAAACGAAATGGATACTGTTTGAAAAAATGCTTTTTATACCTGGCCAAAGCAAAGCTACCAATAGGGAAACTGCCATTGAATGTAGGAGGGCAGTTCATAGTGCAAGTCAGGCTTCATTCTGAAACCAGCAGTCCTATTTCCTTGTCTTGGTTGAATTTTTTGAACAATTCTAACAATGCTTCTGTACCAGTTGCTGAAATCTGGAAAAGAAGTTGAAAAAATTCTTCACTCTTTAAAACTAAACATTAACATTCCACAAAGACTCCAGTCAGCACATTGAGTTAGACCTCAGACACTCATAAGCCAAACAAAGTGCCCTTGGACCATTAAAAACAAGGCGGTTCTGATTTTTAAAACACAATTTATACAAATACCCTGAAGGCATTACAATAAGCCTTGTGGCCTACTTCTAATATCAACCCGATTTGTTACCGAATTGCATTTGTCCAAGTGACGCCCACATTCTTTTTCGCTTCAGACATCCAGGCCCCCTTTGATACAACACTGAGGCAAGAGATTTTGCCCCTCTAAAAGAAAAATGAACCATTTGTAGTGTTCCACTCAGTGTGGTGTAATGGTGTTTCCCAAGTTTTCCCTGATGTATATATCCTGATAGACTCACATGCCTGCATTATAATGAAAACAGACCTTTGTTGTTTTAAGTTGTATTGAGTCTTTGTTGAATTAAGTCAGAGTCAGATCTCAAAAGGATTCATGCAATTCTGAGTTGAATCAACTTTTGGTTTCAAATTCAATTTGAGTTTCAAGTCTTTTTATGCAAGTCTGATTTGAGTCTTGAGTCTTTGGGAGCAAGTTTGTATCAGACCTCAAATGTCTGAAGTCCAGGTCTAAGTCACGTCTCAAGAGCTTGGGTGCAAGTAAAATCCAGAGTTCAAGTCACTAGAGTCCAAGTCTAGTCTTGGGTCTCCGTGAGTTTGAGTAAGGATTTCTGAGTCAGGTTTTGACTTTTCTAGATGAAGGCCTAAATCGAATCTCAATTGTTTTGGTTTAAGTATGAGTCTGATGTCTCTTAGGTGTCTCAGGTGAGTCTAAGTTGGCTCTAGAGTGTCTGTGTCTTGGAACTGAGCCTCAAGTCTCTCTGGTGCTAGTCTTTATCAAGCCTTAAGTTACTTAAGTTGTCTCAAGTCTCAATGTGTATGTCAGGAAATGAAGGACAATGGATCACTGAAGTGTTTGGGTTATTCACAGAAAAGTCTTCAGGGAACTTCCTCTTTTGGCTCACTGATCTGTACTGTTTGGTACAGCTGAACAAATAAAGTCGAGAGTCCAACTGGCTTCTATTTGTGACAGATGTCGTTTTTAGTTTGATAGCTAAATAAAGTCAAGTGGATGAGATAATGTCCACAGGTTCTGCTTATGTCTGTACTATTGCAAACACTTTGTGCACTTTGGGTTATACAGCTCTGACATTTGAGCATAAGCAGTAGGAGCTTATTTCAGCAGTGTAGGTGATAAGGGGCTGTAGGAGGGTGTTTGGACATGTATTAGCCTGTTGTGTGTGTCTGTGTGTGTGTGTGTGTGTGTGTGTGTGTGTATGTGCCTTCTCAAGCCAATCCCAAATGAGACAAGCAACTTCCCAAAAAATCCTAGATGTCATGAACATTGCTTCACATGGAAATCTGAAATAAGAATTTGATATAATATCATCTGCTAGCTTAAAAAACTGGAGCTTGAAATAAGATTTAAAAGTCTGAAAAAATCTTAAAATCTGTGTACTCAAACTGACACAAAATAAGAACATTTTCACCCATAGAACACCCAAGCTGGATGGTTGAGATGCTGGGTGAGGTTCAGTCCAGGCTCTCTACTGTGTGTTTATACCCACTGTCAAAATCTCATTTTTAACTTTCTCTTACTCACATTCCCTCGATCCAACAATAGTGGAACTAGTGAGTGGCCCCCAAATTGTATTGTGGAAGGCTAAGGCTAGAAGGCTATGAAAGCACTGAAAGAGCACTGAGCCCTTCTGTATGCTGAATGAGCACGAGAGTCCATCTGTTGCACTACCCAGTCTTTTGTTTCTGCCTGGGTGACACCAAAAAAAATCTACATTTTTGCCAAGATATTCACAGACATCTGCTCTCTCCATTCAAATTCTTGTCACTTTTTGCCTTCTCTCTCTTGCTCCCTGTGTGTGTGTGTGTGTGTCTTTCTCTCCTTGTCGCTGTCTCTCTCTCTCTCTCTCTCTCTTTCTGTCTCTGTGTGTGTGTGTCTTTCTCTCCTTGTCGCTTATTCTCTCTCTCTCTCTCTCTCTCTCTCTCTCTCTCTCTCTCTCTCTCTCTCTCTTTCTGTCTCTGTGTGTGTGTGTCTTTCTCTCCTTGTCGCTTATTCTCTCTCTCTCTCTCTCTCTCTCTCTCTCTCTCTCTCTCTCTCTCTCTCTCTTTCTGTCTCTGTGTGTGTGTGTCTTTCTCTCCTTGTCGCTTATTCTCTCTCTCTCTCTCTCTCTCTCTCTCTCTCTCTCTCTCTCTCTCTCTCTCTTTCTGTCTCTGTGTGTGTGTGTCTTTCTCTCCTTGTCGCTTATTCTCTCTCTCTCTCTCTCTCTCTCTCTCTCTCTCTCTCTCTCTCTCTCTCTCTTTCTGTCTCTGTGTGTGTGTGTCTTTCTCTCCTTGTCGCTTATTCTCTCTCTCTCTCTCTCTCTCTCTCTCTCTCTCTCTCTCTCTCTCTCTCTCTTTCTGTCTCTGTGTGTGTGTGTCTTTCTCTCCTTGTCGCTTATTCTCTCTCTCTCTCTCTCTCTCTCTCTCTCTCTGTCTCCCTCTGAGTCATGTGATTGGCTGACCAAAAATTGCCGCTTCCACAGCATCCATTCAGGGAAGGCGGTGCCCAGATTTTCTGCCTCTTGTCTGAACCCTGTGGAACATGACCATTCCAGGATCTTGTTTTGGTTTAGACAATATTTGTCGAATTTTTGTTGGGTTTGGATTAGATTTGGGGAATCACATTTTGGATTCAAACAGCCTTTGGCATGCACCTTTGGAACTGATCTTTCCATCCTTCTTCAGCTTTTTTCCCTACTGTCTTAGCTGTCTTAGAGTCATGACTGAAGCAGAATTTTAACTTAAATTTGAATAGGTGATAAGTAGGGATAACTAACACAAAACTTTATCGGGATACAATCTGTACGGAACAGAATTTTGTTGGAAAACAGATCAATTGGGCCAGAATTTTGTTGGGGTACAATTACATATGGAGGCCAAATATTAAGGGGAAAGATATGATTGGAGTGGGACTGAATTCTGCCAGTATATTCTCTGGATATTTTGTCTGGATCTAGCTGGGTTTGGTCAGACCTTTGGAATGAGTAAAAACTGTATTGTTATACAGTTGGGTAATGCTATAAAATGATTTTTTTTAAAAAAGCTTGCTTCATACCCACCCATGACTTTTTATGGCAATAAAAGAATTATTACATCATAATTACATCATCTGCCGTTACACACACACACACACACACACACACACACATACACACATTACACCAGCAGATGGAAATCTGACACGATGACACAGCCTGTAAAGAGTCTCTCTCACTGGAGCAAGAGAAAGTGAGTAACTAAGGCCTGAGGAATGCTCCAGCTCTGATTTGAAGGGTTGGCTTGAGGAATGTTTGTAATTAGAGCCCACTTTGGCCCCCTGACCTTGACATCTGACTGTAACATTTAGGATTTCAGCTTCTTTTTTGAATGGCCTGTTTTCTCGCTGCTCTCTATTATGTAACCAGCATTTTGACTTCTGTTTTTTCTAAGCACTGCATCTGTATTTGTGCCAGACATTGCATGTTCGGCCTGCAGGAATGCAGCCTTTTCCATGATGTTGTAAGTCATTTCTCCCCCTCCTGCATTTAAAGAGTGAAATATAATGTTTGGTATGAGAGCCACATTGTGGGGAAAGTGCTAAGAAACAGTAAGAATTATACCACCAAAGCTTTCATCATGACTACGTGAAGATCTCTTGAAACTGGCTATAGATTTTCTTAAAGGGTCCCTATAACTCCCAGTATTTTTTGGCAGCTCCATTGCTGAATGTGCTCCAGTTACTATCAACAGTCCCTACATGCACTCTCTTTCTGTCTTTATTCTCATTATAAAGAGAAGTTATGATGTTTTAATATAGCATGCATAGCATAAACCTCATGTCAGCAGAACTAATATTACGTCTTTGCATTTCTGTATCAAGTTTTAAATGACAAAATACAGTATAAGGGGAAACCCACTGATTTTTCTAATTTCTGCATAGTTCAGTCATCCACATTTAAACAACGGGTTTGATTTGAAATGAAAATTACTCTCTCAGACCTTTAACAGTGTTGGAGACATTTATACAATGCAAATAGACTCATTTTATTTTCTTTCAAGCATAATCAACCATAATAATTGCATATGCAATGACATAAAAGGTAAATTAGAGGTAAATCAGAAAAAAGCAGCTTTTCTTTGTGGGGTATTTTGCTTTAAGACATGCCTCAAGACTTCTCCACTATGAATTTACTCATCAAAATTACTTTTTAGGTCCTGAATCTAATCTCAGAACTATCATAAAACAGTGTCTCAGGAACAGGGCAGTGTATTTGTGACAATTTTGTGTAATAATTTTCTGTGCATTACTTTCTGAGGCACATTGGACTTCTGATTCCACAACTTCAAACAGTTCTGACCCTTAAAGTTTTCACGTATTTAACAAGTATGAATGACTCACTTGCGCATCTTTTAAAGATGCAGAAAAATCTCATAACCTCATCACAATTATGCAATGCCTCAACAAAGAATTCACATTTAATGTTTCCCCTTTTCTATGAGGCTTAAAATGCACAACCTTGTTAATACAGAAGTAACTGCATTACAAAGAAGATCAACTAGCACAAGCACACTCCAGGCTGTCTTTAGACTTCGTGCGACTTATATAATAGAAATGATATACAAGTCTACACAGGCTGCGTTAGCACATGGTAACTAATCAACAAATTATTAATATAGATTCACCGTCTGAATGTTGTCTATCAAGTCTGAATTCACTCAATGGCAATTTCCCTCTCTACTCATTGACCTGGCTAAATGCTCTGAACATGCCAACTCTCTTTAATAGCAATCAATAAACACAGACAGTGATCTGCATAAGTGTCCTCATAGCCTGAGGCCTACATAGTGAGTCCTGATGTAGTTACACAATGGCAAACAATGAGCCCTGACATTGAACATACTGCATACTGCATACTCCACACATGCAGGACTATAGGATAACACATTGCTGAACATGTTGGAACATGGTGCTGTGTTTAAAATGGGGAGGTCTGCTCAGACTTGTGTAATGAATTTAGCTAAAAAGACCATTTCAAGCAAACAATCCACACTCCTAAAACTTCTGGTGCACTTTTAAAGCTAGAATAATATCTTTCACCTCTCAGTTTGAAAATCTCAACTAAATCAGTTAAATACAGTTGGTATTTGAACTCACCTCTACAGCAAGCCTACAACAGCTGACAGCTAGACTTTCTTTCTTTTTTTGAGATAAATTTAGGCCTGAATTCTTTGCATAAAACTTTCAGTATCTGCATCTGAGTGCCATGAATCATTTCTCTGATATTTCATTTGCATAAAGCCTAGAGATAACACATTTCTAAATCAACACAACTCAATCTCAGTCTGCCTTATTCATAAATATGCATTTAATTGTGTAGCAATAGTGCTATCTCTTACCAACAAATCCAGTGTTCAGTTTCCTGCCGGGGTGCCCTGGGTGCTTTCGGTGTGGAGTTTTTCAAACATTCTCTCCATTTTCGCCTGAGTTTCCTCTGGGTGGTCTGGTGCCCTTCCACAGTCCTGCATGTCAGGCAGCCATGCGATACAACATTGACCCTTCGTTTAAATGTGTTTGTCTGCAATAGACACATTGTTTGTGCTGTTTTTCTGCCTTTAATTCTATGAACACTGGGGTAGAATGTTATCTATTATTAAGCAAATTCTACACATTTATTGCAAGTTTACTGATTACTTTTTACAAAACTATCATTTAAAGCAAACCTTTTTTTTAAAAAAAAAAAAAAAGGAAACTCTCCATTAGGCTACGAACTCTATCACACATAGGAAAACAAAGGACAGAGGCAAGCAGTGTATATACAGTCATCTACAAGCTGAAATGATTTATGAACAGATGTGTATATCAGGTAAGCTTGTTCTTAAATATGACCTCAGCATAAGAGCATGCACTGCACCGACCCCATTACATACCTAGAGGACACGTCGGAAACAGCAACAGATGAACAGCCTCTGCTGCAGATGGACAAGCCTTGGGGGAAGTTTGAACCTTAGATAGATAAATGGATGGATGAGTGGATGGATGGATAGATAGATAGATAGATAGATAGATAGATAGATAGATAGATAGATAGATAGATAGATGGCTGCTTTTTCCAGCTAAACATCCGGCCATACATTTCATTTATGTGTATTTAAATCATTACATAATCAAATACACAGTTATGTAATAATTGTCTATCATTCTATTTTTAATCTCCATTTACAGAATTAAGTTTATATTTCTGCACTTTTTCCAGCCGTTTGCTTTTCATCAAATCATAATGAAATTGAAGTGATAGTGGCTGAAAGTTTAAAGAAATGAAAAGGCATTTGTTGGTGTGTGACCAAGAAAGATTTACATGTGCTCTAGTAAAAACAAACATACTAACTTTTTTTTTCTCCTTTTTTTGACTCGGCTTAACCACACATTGAGACAGCTAATGAAGTTCCCACACTTAAAGTACTCATACAGTTCAAATGGAAAATAAAAATGTTTGATAATAGCAATTTCACGGGAATCAGCACAACCCAGGTTGTGTTTCCATTGACAGGTTAACAGAAAACTCTTGCCTTCTTCAACCTAATGGCTTGACTATCTTGAGGCATACAGTTGATCACCATAATGAGTCATTTAACAGATGTTTCTATATATTTAATAATCAGCTACAAATAAAAACAGTTAACTCTTATAGAAGTAAATGGTTTGATCCAGTAGCTTAACAGCAGTAAAGGACATGCAAAAAATAAATGACTGCAGAGTAATTACCACATGCTCAAAGACACAGCAGAGAGAGATTCGGTTGAAAAACATTTGATGGCTCTATGAAATTCAGCAAAGTCATTCCTGCTTATTAATTGAATTATTCAGTTTCCAAATAAGGCTGAATCTGAGGGTTGCCAGGCCTTCTTTCATTTTAGACGAACTTGACTAGTCATCGTCTGTCTGGAATTTAAAGTGTAGTGAGACATTTTGATTATAGTAGTCTAAATACAGTATGTTGTATTAGCTTTACATGACCTAATGTTTGTGTGTGTGTGTGTGTGTGTGTGTGTGTGTGTGTGTGTGTGTGTGTAAGAGTGCAAGGGAAAGAGCGAGCGACAGACAGGGCTGGAATGAGGACTGTAACTGTATGCATGAGTTTAGGAAGGAATAAGAAACCTGTTACTGAACTCCCCTGAAAGATATAGACACAGACCGCCCTTTAAAATGGCATGATAAAGGCAATACATTCATGTCTGTATGTGTGTTTGTTTGCGTGTGTGTGCATGTAATGTCCTGTTGTAACATGTAGAGACAGCCCAGCCTGAAGGCCTCTCATTCCAGCTCCAGAGATTTAAACTCAGGTTGACGTGAAGCGGTTATGCAATAATGAAAACAGATCTGAGGGGCTTGTATGAACAAAATATGCACATTCACACACACGCCCACACACACACCATTTGCAGGTCACAGATGTGCACTTATGTGTACTATGAGAGAGAGAAACAGAATGCAGGCATTAAACTGGAAGGACAAGGAAGAAGTAAGACCAAATATCTGCCCTAAAATTCTGTATTAATGTCATGTTCATCTTTACACATTTTAAGATTAATGCATCATTTCTGTATCTTGATGATCCTGCATATATAAAAAATTGTCTCAGCCTGCTATCAGATATTTTTCTTGTTGAAAGTCAGTCAACTTTCATGAACACATCACAAATGTAAAAGACATAAGCATATTTCATGCATTTTATTTGGTTTTAAACACATAACAGACATGTTTATGCCTATAATAGCACAAAACTACATTTGCATCTAATTTTAATTTTAATGCAACAAATGAATTGAAAGTGACTATTCTTGTCATTGTGAAACATAGCACAGCACACAGTGAACCACAACGAAATTACACCTCTGCTTTTTACCCATACACTCACACATGTGCAGCAGGGGGCAGCTATTGAAAGCACCCAGGGAGCAGTGACGAGGATGGTACCTTGCTCAAGGGTACGTCAGGGCAACCTACTGGTCTGGGATTTGAACCCATAGCCCTTCTGATCCTGGGGCCTAGTCCCTAAACACTAGGGCACCACTGCCCCAGATGTGGCAAAAATATAGTTTTCGCTTTAGGCTGTTTTTTTTTACAACAGTAACATTTCATCACATTTAAATAATTTTTAAGCGGGACTATCAGGCACATGGATGAAATTAAAGCAGCAGAGTTAATGATTATTATTGATTATTATTTTTATTGATGTTGTTGTTCCAATGGCTTTATAGTTGTTCATTAAAAATATGATGTGAAGTTCAGTTAGCTTTGCACAGAAACAGTAGGTAGAAACAACAAGAGCTACTTTTTACTTTTATTTTATAAGGACATTTCAGAGTCTTTCATTTATTTATATAAAGAAGTTGAATTAGTACATTTTAGTTCATTTTACACAAATATGTGTTCTTCTGCAGTACAAAATGGGTTTACTTTTGACACCACCATGAATATATAATGACAAATTGCAGCATGATTAAACCACATGTAAACATGTGTTGGTAAACATGTGTTGGTTGTTAACTGACTAAATAGTCAACTTTTTTCGAGATCGCCATGTGCTCCACACTTTGGGCTGTAGAAGTGATGCATGGATAGAGAGGTTGTTTAGCTCTTCTGGAATTTCTCACTTCGATGAATACGCTACAACCTCATTGCCACCTCACTGCAAATCATTTTATTGCAATGCCTTCTCTCTCATAGAGAATATCAGCCTTTATCTGAAAAGTAGCCCACCACTGCTAATAGATCTTATCAGATTTGGATCAAGATCTGGATCATTTAAGTCCTTTTGTCAAAGATCTGGCAACAATTTTGTATTCTTTATTTAGCCGGACTTCATGTTTGTGGTTCAAGCATCCTGTTCTATGCTGTAAATCACTTTAGTTACACAAAGTTGTGCCGGTGTTGACAGAGTAATATCAGCTTCTGTTTGACAGATCATTTATACCTGATATACACATAGAATCGCTTTATCATCTTTCACAATAGATTACACCAAAAAGCTGTCAGCTCAAATGAGACAGAAGGTTGTGGACATGCACAGATTAGAAAATGTTATTTGAAACTGACTTTTAATGACCTCACTCAGTTGATGACCTCATTCAGGTGAGCACACTTTCCTCATGTACCTGGTTATATGTATGGGTATACATATGGGTAATGGTATATGACTCAACGTTTCACAGTTAGTTCTGTCAGATGCCTCTTCCATGACCATCTGAAGCTGTTCCATCAAACGAAGCTGATCCTAAGAGCAAGCCACAAAAAGCAGCACCTGAAAATTGCAAAAAGTCTTTGGAACTACAAACAAATTCATGTAAAATGAAACTTCTTGTTCAGGCACACCATCATGGCATTTGGGGGACTGTTTACAAATGTACCCTTGTCAAAAATTATGAAGGATGATTGATGCTGTGGAGCTGAACTTTTATTTATTTTTTATGAATTATCATTAATTCAACTAACTACCAAAAGAAAGGTCAGAAACAAGTCTTATTTGGCTGTGGGTAAAGATAATAAGTCTCAAGTCAACACAGGAATGGCTGCAGGAGCACAAAACCAAAGTTTAAGCACCCTTAGTCTTCTGTGTTATGAAAGCAGTCCAAAGGTAAACATGGGTAGGGTACCAATAATTGACTGTAGTTGACTGTATAATTGTGGTTCATTAACAGAGCATGTATGTACATGTTTCATTATTTCATTAGACGTGGAGCTGTAATCATGAATGAATCAGATCTGGTTAGGATTAATGTGTAATTCCTGCAATGTTTTGTCTTGTGCCATTATTCTTTCAAAATATGACAATGTATAATAGTTCAATAGAATCTGTTGTTTTTCATATTCATTTAGTTGCTTATTATGAACTACTTCCTGTCTAAAGAATGCATTGTATTATTATTGTTTGTATTAATATACATATATTATTTGCTGTTTATTTTACAATTTTATCATAGTCCTCAACTTAAAAAACTTAAATATACTCATAAAGATATGAATATTCTGCAGATGGCAAGGTGATGTTGAATCAGCTGAGATGCACAGATTCTTTCACACTGCATTTTGTCATGTGTTGATGTCAACACACCTGAAACCCAGCAAGAATCTTCTTTAAAGCTTTTAAAGACTTTAGTGAATGAGTGCTCCACAAATCCATACCTGACTTACTTTAGGGAGCTCTTTGGGCAACAGGGAAAACTAACAGACACAACAAAACTAACACTAACATTTAAGCAATACAGTGCATTTACTGAAATAGTATTACTTTGTGTTTTCTTGGTTTAAATGTGTACATCGTTTTTAAGCAAATAAAAATCTATTAAATCTATTAAATTATTTTCAGAGTGGCTAATTGACAAAACTTTTTTTTTATTTAATATATTTCATTTAAGCCATTACCAATCACATTTTCATGTTTTAAACTGTACACACATTTTTTTATTTTCATCTAGATTTGGGTTTTTTTTCATGTGTATTTCTGTGTAATTCATGTTTTTATAGGGTAGATTTCAAATAGTTAATTTAATTTAATAAATTTTCAAGTTGTTTAGTGTAGATTATCCCTGCAATAGGCTGGCAACCTGTCCAGGGTGTGTCCCCGTCCTTCGCCCTGTGTGAGCTGGGATGGACTTCAGCACCCCTCCGCGACCCTTATTAGGACAAGCAGCCCAGAAAATGACTGACTGACTGACTAGTGTAGATTATTGTGGGTTTTTGTTCATTGATGTTTTTATATCTTTCGTGTAAATTTTGTGTTTTTTCTTGAGCAAATTATATATTTTCTCTTTTCTTTTCATATTTTTGATGAATCGTGTATTTGCACATTTTCTAGCGGTTTAATGGTTTTCAGTGTAGAAGATCGTATCGACCGTTCAGTCCACCGGTTTTTTTTTTCAACAATTTTTTTCATTTAAGAAATTTCTTTCATGAATGCTTCAAAATATGGTACTGAGCCTGGAAATCTAAATATTACAGCATTTAACAGAGATCACAAAATGTTACAGCAGTTAACATGCTGTGTAGAGCCTTAGAACTGGTGAGAGGTTAATCATTGCACCAGTTCAGTCCTGAGTTTACAGAGGAATTTTACTGCCCAAGTCCACAGGAACACCACACCCTTTAGATTTAAATGACCTTTGAAAACCGACACATACACACACACACAAACAAGCATATTCCTAATCTTCGCTGCACCCTTACCAACACTAATTTTAACCTCATAAAGAAAAGAGGGACAACATTTGCAGAAAAACCCAGATTTTACCTGTGTTAACATTGGAGGTGGATGAAGATTCTGTTTTGTAGCTTGTATAATAACCAAGAACAATGGATTTCACAGGCAGTTTCAGATGTTACTCGTATTAGTTACATTATGTTAAGTTCCCTCAACTTCCCTTAAAGTAATGTAGAATTTGGTACTTTCTTGCTTTGATTAGAAAACTCCAGAAGCTCTTTCACTTTTTTGCCTGTCTGTACGAGGCTCATAGCCTCCAGTGAATCTTGTCAGGGCTCATATGAGAACTGGCTCAAACAAGCACTGATATCATTTAGTTATCAGTATATCTTTGTTTTCATATCTTTGTCAACCTATATGCATTATTAAAAGGATATTTTGATACTTTGCCCAGCAGGATTAGCAGTGACTCATATAAGGGTACTGACATTGATGGCAAAACAACTACCTAGCGATCAGATTGCTGCAAGATCCATCAAAGTCCAGTACATATAGCACCGTACCGCTGAGGTTTTGTTTTGGAAGTAGGTGGGTGTGGGCTTCCAGCCTCGAGAAAATAGCCCTAAATTTGACCTCGGCCTAAGGGGAACTGAGGGGGGCAGAGTAGTGCAGGCCAAGTTTTTGGAGCTCTACTTTTTATTGTGGCTCTCTCTAAAGTTCCTCTTTACTTTCACTCTCTCTCCTAATCTGCTGGTATTTCCTCCTTGAGTTCCTGTGGGAGTAAGATCTCTTTAGTAATATTCCATTCGAAATCTTCTGCACTGCCTGGCTAAAAACATCCTTTTGTAGCATCAGATAAAATAAGGAACGAAATAGGTTTATATTCATGCAGTCTGCTTATTGAACTTCATCTTGTGAATGCATTTAGGGTCAGTCTTATTCTGTAACTACTATAATTTAGTGGAAAATTATACACTATTGTATAAGAAGTAGTTATTAGGAAATGTAAGTTGATGAGCTGATGAAGGCAAGACAAAGCACAAACCAAAAAAAATGCTTGTAGTCTCATCAGGTATGCAAAGCAAAACCCCACATCACTGCCAAGGGCCTTCAGGAAAATTTGTCATGGGAATAGCACTGTCCAGTGTTGTTGCACAAGCATCATCTACATAGAAGGGTCATTAGAAGGTAAATCTTAACTGGGATCTCATCACTAGTATCAACACTTGAAATATGTGGGAATAAAGAAACACTTCAAAGAAGAAACTTTCAATAAAGAAGTAACAACTGCCAGCAGGGGATGAATATATTTTACTCTGGGATCGTGTGGAAGCCAGGAAGTGTTGCGTTGTGTTTTAATTATTTCCAATGCCTTTTTTATACTAAAAGACATTAATGATTAAAAAAAAAGCTTAAAAATAAAACCCACAAATCTTCTGGCATTGTCAAAATACAACAATCCCAATATTCTCTATATTAAACTCAAAAGACATAATGCAGCTGGTGCATTCTGATGCAATGGGTCTTTTTAACTGAGCTGATCTTGTGCAATTTCTTGTGTTTGCTCTGTTTTAAATGTCAGTGTTGGACATTTTTTTTTAAGTCTGGCTGGGGTTCAGCTACTGCTAGCCTCCAGATCCACACAGAGGCCTATTGTCGAATAGCATCATCCAGAAAGTGCAGGGCGATTTTAAGCACAGGCGAAACAGTACATCCAAGACAGGTATGCTGGGCCTTGTTAGGGCAGGTATTGCATGATGAGGACTATGAAGTCTCAGGGAGACTCATGCCTCAGGGCCTTGCTGTGAAGGCTAGAATCCCTTCAGTGCATTTCAGCTTGTTCTTCCATTTCAGAATATTATTTCATATGATGCAATTTACTGAACGGCATTTGTCATTTGTAAAGTGCAAATTTGTTTTGGGATATTCCTGTTGGAGACTATATCCATAATCCCAGTTAAACATGTCATTTCATGATAAACAATAAGGCCAGTGAAACTCTTCAACCAATTTCTTTGCTGCTGTTTAAGTACATTTTCTGCAATTATTTTTGCTAATATTTTTGCTTGTTTATCTCTACTATAATTTTTTTAATCTCCACTTATGAGTACTGGAATTGGGCTTCAGCACAATATCTCTGATAATAATTATAGGATCTTAGGCCAAAAAAGCATAATTACACACGGGACAGACACTGGTCACCAGCAGATGCACACAATCATGCACGCAGTCATACCTAGAGGGCATTTTAGCTTCTCCAATCCACCTGATGTGCATGGTCTGTGGACCATGGAAGGGACCTCGGCTATCAGCCAAGCCATATCTGCTATGAGGTTAATATATCTAACAGGTAATGGCAGCTTATTCTTGATTAAACCATGTCAACTGTTCCATTTATATATTATATATATTATATACTTGATTGTTTATAGAGATATTAAGACTTGGTGTGTGGGCTGCTACTTTATGCAGCATGCATGGTCATTTTCCTCCCAGTGCATATAATAAATGAGTATTTACAGAAATTATGTGTTTCTCTGGATTTTTCCTCTTGCCTGTACCATGGCATTATACATGGGACAAGTGGAAATAAAAAAAATAAAACTAAGTATTTGTTTGCTCATTTTAGTTGACTAAAATTAGGCGTGTTGCCCATGCTTAGGGTAACACTGCTTTAAATGGCATTACAGATCCGGCTGGGCAGAAGAGGGGGCACCCAACAGCAAGTTGGGTAGCATGCCAGCCTGAGACATTCATGTAAGTGATGTAGACAAAAAGGGGGGTAATGAGGACTAGGCACAGGGCCAGCCAGACTGAAGGGGTTTTGTAGGTGTCTGTGTGTGTGTGTGTGTGTGTGTGTGTGTGTGTGTGTGTGTGTGTGAGGGCAGGCACACTTCTTGTAAATGAGGTGTTCTTCAAGGCCAGGGCTGTGCTCTGTCCTCCCCTTCATTGCTCCAGAACTCTCCTGTGAGAAATGGCCAGCTCCCTTTGGGTGGTGCAGCAGCTGCTGATGGCCGTTGGATTAACTTTGTTTCAACTCCTATTCATGGACCAGCTGTAAAAAGCCGTTAAAGCTTTTCCATTTTGAGTCCAAATGAATTGCCCAAAGAACATCTACCTCAGATTAAAATGTAATTCCTGATAAAACATGACTGCAACACCTCAGTATGTTTGGCTTTCATGGGACAGAATGCATTGCCTGGTTGGGATAACTCAAATTTTATTTTTTAAATGTAATTACATAACTAATTACAAGTTTATATAATGGACTAGAGGGACTGAGCAACTTAAGCAATTTTCTTGTGCAAAAGCTATTAGGTGGTTGATGAGGCAACTGGTTGCTTGGCCATTCCTGTTTCACTCTAGGTAGTTGATGTGTTATTGCTTAGTAGTTTGTTCAGTATCCAAAGTGTTTGCTAAGATGTTTCAACTTTGTTATTCTAGATGCTGCAAACCAATTCTTAAACCATCCCAGATTAATTGCATGAGGACTCCAAGGTGATTGCATGGGTGTTCCAGGTGTTTGATATGGTGTTATTATGTGGTTGCTTGTCTATCCATAATGTTTGTAATGATATTCCACATGGCTGATAAGGTGTACTTTAAATGTATCACAGGAATATTTTAGGGGTTCACAAACTTTTGCTGAATATAGCTGCTATGCTGAAACCAACCTGAGAATTTTGGTCAGAAAGCAAATCCTTCTGATTTATTTTTTATTTATTTCTGCTCATGAATTAAAAATAAAATAGAAAAACTTGGAACTTTTTTTTACTTTTTAATTTTTTTTTTATTAACAGAAACTTCTGGCCAGAGTAAACACCCAAAAACTAAAACTAAAAGTATTTGTACTGATTCAAAAAAGTTTGAAAGTAGAGCTCTTATTAAAAATAAAAATCAGCATTAATATCGCTGCTTCACTTTCATCCATGAACATTACAGACAACGCGTTTGGAATCATGCATCATGATTAATTCTATTTGAGTTTGATAATAAACAGCCCCCCTATGGCTCACCTTTTAGAGTGCACTGGGCACTGTATTTATTTTGACCCATATTTTGCAAACGACCCCTTCAAACATGGTAACGTTCATGTCTGCCAGTACAAAGCAAACCACTAATTAAAACCTTTCAGTCGCTCACAGTGGTTTTACAGCACAAGCAGTGGCCGCACACAGCTACTCTTTCATCTGCACCTCACCTTTGATACCCAGCTTACCAAGCAGGAAATAAAAAAGAGGGAAAAAAAGAACATCCAGCACTCTGTTCTGCTGCCAAAGAATGCACACTAACCAAGGAAGTGCAATCAGTCCCCTCCAAGCACACTTCCTGGTTCAAAGGTAGCAAGGAGAGTTGAGTCTACTTGAGTCCACTAATGAAGTGCATTGTTTTTTGCAAGTGGGCTCTTCAGGACCTTCCCCTTGTTGATGTTACCATGTGCCAGTAACATTTCACTTCCCTGCCTATGAAGAGTTGTTCTCTTCATTTTCTTGAGCAGGTTTCTACCTGCTTGAGCTTCACTTAGGGCTAAGAGGAAGTAGGGAGCAGATGCACATGCTTTCACCTCGACAGAGCAAGAAGCCTATGTGGGAGTGAAACCAGTACTTTGTTCCTCTCTCTATGCAAGAGTGTAGCACCACAATTTGTAGGCAAAAATAACAGTAGTACAAACATAATCTCTGTCATTAGGTTTTGTTCAGATTGTAATCAGAGCAGTCACATCATTTTTTATCATTTAAAGTGTGTCTACTTAAGAAAAAACTAGGCCATAAAATTACCATCAGGAAGTGCAATCTGTTGCATGACATTCTTTCACTTGGGCCATGAGGTGCTGCCAGTAATTCAACACAAATTCTCAACATCAAGTGACCTTTCTTCATTTAATAGTTTGCTTCGTGCCCTATGACGTGCTTTAGTCAGGTTTTAGTCAGGCAGACCAGGTTATTATAAGTCCTACATCTTTCAATTTAGACAGATGCACTTACATGGAGCTGTTACGTACATATCTGTTACCAGGAATGTGCATATTGTTTGTTTTTATTTAGTTAGTTATACCTGTTTGCCAAAATTGTTGTAATTTATTCACATTTGCTGATATAAATAGTCACTTCCTGTAGCAAGTAATCACTTCCTGTAGCGTCTCAGGCTTTGAGACAGTTTACTTATATTGCATTTTTAAAAATGTCCAAATTCTTTACATTTCCAATGAGATGTGTTGCATAAATAATAAATGTTCAATTTGAATTTTAATGCTTACTTGCGGTGCTTTCCGCTGGTCTACACAAGACAAATAAAAGAAGGATCACACCTGTGGTAATGTGTCTGGCCTTAAGTACACTCAAAGCTGGGATTCTGATAATGTTATCTGTTCATGGTGTGAACTTCAATGTCTGTCAAACCCAAAGGCCATTTGATTCAGCTCTGATATGTTATTGTCATAAAACATTTGGTTACTGACACTGGCACACCAATACATCACCATGTTTAGTCTGGTTGAGTCAAACGAATTGACCTAGATTTTATTTTGTGCAGTAAACAAACCTCAGGACCAAAGTGCATTCATCTTTCTCTGCCTTTAGTAAATCATTAAATGTGAGTCATAGGTCCTTTTGCGAGAAACTAGTTTAAAGTAGCCTTCAAAATAAACTTTCTAGTACAGTCACACAGTCAGACAGTAGAGACAAAACTACTCCACTACTACTGCTACAACCATAACTACTTCTACTTCTACTAGTGACAAAATTTTTACTGCTACTGGTACTGCTACTTTAACTATGACTACAAACACTATGACCTCTCTTTTTATTACTAGAACTGTTACTACTACTACCACTGCTAAAACTACTACAACTGCTACTTCTGCTGCTGCTGCTACAACTATTGCTACTGCTACTACTACAGCTACTGCTACTGTTACTGCAACTGCTACTGCTACTGCTACTGCTATTACTACTGCTACTTCTGCTGCTACAACTACTACTGCTACTGCTGCTGCCACAGCTACTTCTGCTACCACTGTTGTTACTCCTACATCAGCTACTATTACTACTATTGCTGCTGTTGCTACTATTGCTGCTGCTGCTGCTGCTACAACAACTACAACTTCTACTACTACTACTTCTACTACTACTACTACTACTGCTGCTGCTGCTGCTGCTATTGCTACTATTGCTGCTGCTGCTGCTATTACTACAACTATTACTACTACAACAAAAACGTGTACTGCTACAACCACTACAGATGCTGCTTCCACTGTGCTTTACTACTTCTACTATCACTATAATCGTGCTTAACACTACATCTGCTATTACTACTGGTAGTGTTACTACATCCAATTGCCACCTACCAACACTTCAACTGCTACTTCTAATAATAATAATAACAATAATAACTAACAATACAACCACTATTACTGCTAGTGTTGCTTCTATAATGCCACAATACCACCGTTACCACTAGGGACCCTAATACTACCACTACTAGTAGTGCTGCCACTATTAAAACATTTACTAAAACCACTGTAGTGACCTCTTAACGAGAGCAGCCAAAAGAAGAAGAAGAAGACTACTACTACTACAGTGGGGCTTAAAGAACATTTTAAAGAGTGCCACATGATGTCATCTGTACTTTTGTCTGAAGGTCTTCGTATTGTTATAAAGTTCTGTTGGAAAGTTTTATGTGAAGAGTATGATTCTTCCTTTGGCGCTGTTATTAATCTAACTGATAAAAATCAAGATTTTGCTCTAGATCAATGCAATACGGTGAAGACTGAATCATTCATCTAGTGACTAGTTCTTATAGGTGACAACTGTCCTCTATCTGATCAATTATTTCTCAGTGAAATCTTGCTGCTACAAACACAGGTTCTAAACTCCTGATCATGTCTAAACAAAAAGATTTTGAAAAAATTATTTATTGATGAAGAATGTAAATGTAATGTAAATGCTATTCATTTGTTACTTTTCTATCATGAATTCCTAAGTGTTAAGCATCATTGCATCCCAAAACATGAGAAATAGTGGAAATGTCAGATGAGGTTGGTTACAGTGGAAGATGTTTTAGCCACATCACAGCCTGAATGCCCTTTGGATCGACTGCCAGTCTAGCGGAAGTAGTGGTGCCATGGCAACAGCGCCCAGACTGGACCAAGCCTGTCACTTTGTCCCCTGAGGAAGTAGAGAGGAAGGGAGATATAGAGGGGAGAGATTGAAAGAAAAAGAGATACCTCTGACACAAAAGACTCCATTCTGCAAAGAGACACCCTTGAACTTCCTGTTTCTCTTTGACCTCAGTTGACAGGCCATTCTTTCATTGGGTGATGTCCCTGTCACCATTTTGCACACACAGGCCGTCTCACAAAATCACACAAGCACACACACACACTCACCAGCAGTCAGTGTTGCCAGAGGGGGTGTGTGACTGCATAACACAAGACAACGTCCCAGTTATAGCAGCCACAGTGACGATGGGGGAAATGAAAGCATGACTTCTCCCTCAAGCTACTAAGCTACTAAAGAAAAGCCTTATTAAAGCAAGTTGAACATGGGGGAAAAGTTGGCCTTAGTTCATCATGCCTCAGTATATGCTTTTCTTTAAACTAACAATTTTGGCCATTAATTCGGACAGGAATTAGTGACACCATCTGTTATCTGTTTCCATTTTCAGTATTGTTATGGAACCTACCATTGAAAAGCAGTGTTGTGTTCTTCTTGTGGGAAAAAAAACAGTAGTAGTAAAACAGTAGTAGCAACGAAATCTTGTGTGTGTCACATAGAAGCAAAGCATTAAAAGCTAAAACATTTACAACTGCACAATGATACTGGGATCATCTGCCTTTAATTTCGATTAAAAGAAAAATTTATTTGTGATTTAATGATTACATTTATTTTGATGCAATTAATATATCACAGAAAAGCAGAATGATTAGGTAAAACAAGACTGCTGCATTTAACTCCATTTTTAATCAAATTAACTGCATGTCTGTAGTTAATCCACGTAATTTAAACCTATAAATTATTTTTCAGACTCAGACTCGGGATTGGCAGATGGGCTCATGATAAGTATTGGCATCGGCTAACAATTTGTGCTTTTTTCAAAATAATTGTAATTTTAATTTTAATTTTAATATTCTCTGGAAGTGTATATGAGTTTTTCTCCCAAACTAAGTTGCAAATAGTCTTTTCAGTAGGCCTGTCTCAACTGAAGTCCAAGCATTCTGGACAGCTGCAATGTTTAGCAGGAGTTAACAATGCTAACCATGTTTCAATGAGAGGATTGAGTCTTAACTAGAACAAAACAACATCTGTTAGGAATTCCTTACATGCCTAGGCACTTGCAAACACAAGAGAATGAGTGGGCGAGTGTGTGTGTATGTACATGTCTATGCATGCAACCTTCTCCTCTTGTTGCTTGAATGAACTGTCAGGATTATATCTACTGTATGCAATTCAGATTACATGCTTAAAATGCAGGAGATGCTTATGCTAGTTTCTGCAAATCCCATGCTTGGGTTACAGTTTTGTTTTTTCTTAAATCCCTGATTGTAGCCTCAAGTACAGCCCTGTGTGCCTAGTTTTGAAGCTGAGGCTTCCTCCCCTCAGATATCTCTTTTGGTGGTCTCTGCATTCTGATGTAATGGACACAATGAGCCTGATCTGGAGTTATGGCACTTCCTGTCTTTGTGCCATTATAAACGAAATAAGAAATAGTCAAATAGCAAGTTCTGTGGTGGCCTTCCTTGCTGTATAGGTAGAATCCTATAGTTCTGAATGATACATTTGTGTTATGACTTGCAAAGATGAGTAATGAGCAATGAAAAATTAAAAATAGCTTTTTATTTCCTGTTTTGCTCTCGAGGGCTGAATTACTAGCAATGGCTAATTTTGGTAATGGCTGTAGTTCTTTAATTCTCTTGGAGCTCTAGATGTTGACCTGAGCTCATTTAAACCTTTGAGACAAAAAGCAGAAGTGGCAAAAGCACATCTGTTCGTTATTTAAGTAAAAGTGTTTAAAAAAGTAAAAAGAAAGAAGCAGAAGTACTTATTCTTTACTTAAGTAAAAACAAAACAATAAAAAGTACAGGTTGTGGAATTACACTGCTTAAAGTACAGTACAGCAAAAACAGCCATATGCAACCACACTTGCCTTTTCTTAGCCATCGAGTCTCCCTTCTCTCTCCATTACATCTTTAATGAAGTTGTCCTCTTGTAATGTCTTCTGTCTGTGATCTGCACTAATGCATAAAGCAAGGGATCATCTTTTCTCTCTTATTGCCCATTTACATTGAAATTGACACTGATGTTGAGAAAGTTGGCTATAAAACTAATATTTAATACTAATGTTTTTCCTCAAGTGAACTTTGACCAAACAGATTTTGACCAGATTTTGACCAAAAGAAAGTATTTGTGTTACAATTTATGAGGTACAAGTAAAAATTAGTCTGAAAAAAACCCATGAACTTCCAGTAATGTTTTCCTGCAGATTCTAATGTCTAAAAACACTCATAAACTACTTTAATTCACTGCGAAGTTACTAATTCACCAAAAAAAAAATGAAGGGGTTTGTAGTATTGGCATTAAAAACACAGCTAGCCTTAAACTGCTCAAGGCTATACCCATTTCAGGATTTGCTCTAATAGAGAAGCCTATTTTTTTTTTTATCTAATGCATCAGGAATAGCATCAAATGAAAATGCATTATTAACAAACACTATTTTAATATTGCTGATGAGACATGAACTGAATGAAAACAATGAGATCACTGGCAAAGCAGTGATCTAATGTTAATAGTGAATTTAAACTATTTGACCCTTTATTTCTCTCTGCATTTACTGTTTGGCGTGAACAGCATGAAACTAGCCTTAGGCAAGAAGAGGTAGTTCTGTACTTTTCCACTAATAGTGAATGAATTCACATAGCTCTTGGCATTTTCTTTAGCACTTAGGCATTAAAATGTAATATTGGTGGTTTATCAAAGCCTCCAGGTTCTAAGCCTCCAGGACCACAAAGTAAATATGTTCTTCCTTTTTCAGACTCTAAAGATTTTCTAAACAAACAGCAATGTATATACATCATTTGTTAGCCTATGAAAATGACAAAACTCTTCTGGGCCTGAGGCAGATCTGTTCAAACAGACAGATGGAATAAACTAGCAATAAACAAGACTGTAGCATCATGTTCCGTTCAGTTTAACAGCTCAAAGAAATAATAAAGTACTTTTCTAAGTGTACTGCTAAGTCCTTTGGGCTTAGTGGCAAGGCTGAATGATTTACTAGTTCACTGAGAGGGTGTGGGGGTAATACTGAAACTCTTGTGTCTTTTCGTCAGTAGATTTTAAGTAATGCCACATGAATTCAAGTAAGCCTGTTTAGCTAAAGTGAAAACAGCATCTTCTTATTCCAGGAAAAAAAGATACAGAGCACTTTCTTGTGAGCCCACTTTGACATTCAATGATGCAAGCACATATCCACAGGAATGAATCATCAATTTGAAGGCTTTAAAAAAAAATTGACTTGTAAACACATTTCCACACTCTAAAATGTCCCAAATGCCAAACATCACTTGCTTTACAGGTATTGGCTCTTTCCAATTCACACAAACCCCAAAACTGCTTGAAATATTACATGCTTGTAAATATTAAATCGCCTCGTCTGGGTGTGGCTGAAACTACTGAACTCAAAACACAGTCTATTCTAAGAGACAGCACTGTTTGAAGGCCATGCATCACATCCGACTGAGTGTGCTTGCTGCTTTCTGTGCTGCTCTAATTAGAGCCTCCTCCAACGTGAAGCCTGATCCTGGCACTGCTATTAAACAGCTAGCAGGTAATTAAGCCCACAGTCTCCCTCTCTAAGCGCGTCGATGTGATTAATGATGCATACTGATCCCAGACTTAAAAGGTGCTTTCCTAGTTTGCCAAAGATGCTTCAATCTATTGGGGAAAAAAAAACCATAATGACTTATTACTTGTGTTAGAGTGTGTGACAATACATTTCAGAATGATAATAACAGACACAAAGTGCAAATTGCAACTACCTCAGACAGCATGTTGCAAATTGTGAGACAGCCTCGAAAAACATGTCTTTGTGAGGGTTTGCCTAGATACATACATATATATATATATATATATATATATATATATATGTATTCTTGTTGATATATATATATATATATATATATATTAACCTTTGTGTTATCTTGATGGGTAATATATGATATATATATATATATCCAAAATCAGGAGAGGAACTGATGAGGTTTCTCATCTTCATGTTGAAAACCAAGCACAAAGGCCATGTGTGTTATTTTGAGGAAGAAAAGACGCAGACCTGGGCGTGTCTGTGGTCAGACATAAACCTAGTTAGCAGAGACACAGGCATGTATGCATTAGTCGCTGCATTAGCAAAATGTACTGCTGCATTAAAATATCATTAATGATACAAGGTCATCTATTTCTGAAAGCGTAATCCATTGGTTTAGACTTTTTTGAGTATGTAGTATCTTGAGTTGCAGTGCCACATGCAAGAAATCACGCTTTGTTTGAAGCTTATTGCTTCACAGCATTAGTAGAGCCAGCTGTGTGAAACTGGTTGGAGCAATAACTGGGATGGATGAATAAGAGAGAGCACAAAGTTTTGCTAAATTATGAAAAGATATATGAAAGACAATACTGTCACTGAACAGGAAAC
This sequence comes from Hepsetus odoe, assembly GCA_017165825.1. Lineage (NCBI taxonomy): Eukaryota > Metazoa > Chordata > Actinopteri > Characiformes > Hepsetidae > Hepsetus > Hepsetus odoe. Next base: position 12,017,543 of record CM029386.1, read on the forward strand.
CAAGCTAACTACCAGTATTAGCTTTCAAACATTGCTGAACACAGAGGACATCTGGTTTAGAGTGTCCAGACATCCCCACTTTCTGAGGACAGCCCCTGTTTTGGTGACCTGTCCCTGGCTAGAGCTGTCTCTGGAAATGTTCCTGTTTTAACTGTATTAAGACAAGGCAGCAGAACAGATGGGAAGATGGGAGCCTGGCTGCTCTTATAATTTAAGTCTTCTTTTACAACTTACCACCTAGTTTTGTTTAAAGATTCAACACCTGGGTTATGGGAATCATACTGCCAGGTGATAGGGAGCTGATTCGATGGCCCACCACCCAGTTCACCCCGCCTGGGAATCAAACACAGACTTTCTCTTCTTCTTGACTTTTTTCGCTGTGGCATGACAGTGCTACCCACTGTGCCACCACAAGTAGTTGGAGCCGTGAAATCACACCTGAATGGAAGCCAAAAGACATGCATTTACAGAGAAGAAAGTTGTGTTCAACAGTTTTTTTTAATGGATGATGATAAGTAGAAGTATGAATTTTCCACCATCATTAGCCACACTAACTGAGATATTGTTTGTCTCAATAATAGCTTATTGCTTATTTTAGCATGGTACGTGTGGTCTAGCAAGGTAGGTGTGCACAAAGTAGGTAAGCTCACTATTTTCTAATTTCATAACCCGAGATCGCCCACACATGCTCGTGAACGTGGACTCACGTACACACACACGCACAAGCATACAGAGCAAAGCTACTTACATCCTAACAACTACGCTTGCTGGCAAATCTCCCACGTGAGCTCTTGTTCAGGGTGTGCCAGTCAACATTATTGATTGCTCTTTCCTGCCAGTCAATGCATTAAATCAGCAGAGCACTGTCCACCCCACAACCACTCCATTGATCAGCATTACACTGGGACTAATGGAGAGAAGCGGGCATGCTGAGTGCTGCCCATGGAACATCAGCAGTTGTCTCTTGGCCTTAATGGAGTTAGAGAGACGCCAAAGCCCCAAGCAATGTTGATGTAGAATCAAGAGAAAAAGTGAAATCCAACACACTGAACCACAACATAACAGACTCTTTTGGATTTCAGAAACTCTTCTTGGCTCTGATCAACAGAGTTTATTACAAGGGGATTAGGCCCCATCCTTACGTTCCCATTTCCAGAGCAAATTAATCACCAGAGGCAAATAAAAAATAAATGGAGGTCCTCAGACTTTCACAGCGCACACCAGAGAAGCAGGAAAAAAGAACTTTGTTCACACTTGATCACCATGCAAACAAACTGCTGGTTAAAGACAATACGAGAAAACATGGCCTTTCACAATCAAATAGCTAAGATGTAAACAAAGTCATGTCAGTTTGGCTAGTTTGACCTAAAATGCTTTAGCGAGTCAGAATTGTTCACAGCTGTGCTGATAGGAGCCAGACATCTGAAGTGTTTAATGCTTCAAAAAGCTAGTCACATGAAAATGTTCTGAATTTTTGCCTGATGCCTGAAGCATGTTCTACAAAAGTTTGCAGTACAATTTTGGCCAAAACATTTAAAAGTCATTTAATATAGAGAGCTTAATGCAGGATGTTGATAGTCAATATATGATCCTGCAAAATTTGGTTTGCCACTATTTTACAACTTAGCCTTTGAAATTAAAATAGATATTTGTATTGGAGGTCATTTTACATTTATCAATGATAAAACTCTTTTGCTGACAGGGCTTGCATCAGTTCCCATGCATTCGTGTAAATTAATGTAAGTAAGTAAATGTAAGTGTAAATTAGATGCACCTGCTTTGTTTGGTAATTCTATCCTTCATTAATTCTATGGAATATACAAAATCCGACACTAGATAGCAAAAGCTGAAAGTGCAAAAAAAAAAAAAAGATTTATTATCAGTTTATTTGACATTATTCTTACTTTGTGTGTTATGCTGTGTAATGTCTGAGCTGTGAAAGTACTACCTCGATAAAATTAACCCCTACTCAGTTAAGGCAATACTAGCAGTACAAACTCACTATGGTTGTGGTCATTCTTGCACGTAGCTCAGAAGGCGAGTATGTTGCGTAAAAACCCCAAGATGAAGCACAAGACAAAAGCAACCACTGGAATGTAGATATGAATGAAGGCCAGGAAAACATCACATTATTTTATAGCAATAATTGGCTGTTCGGGTTGGGGAGTGTTGCAATTTAGCTCTGGGGTATCTTGAGTACTTAATCATTAGAGGGTTATTTGCTGACTATGACAGTCATTTGTTTCAGATCCAATGTGTTTGAAAACTCCTCAGCTTCCAATATGTATACATTTTTATCAGCATAAGGGATATTTCTGGATATTACATTGAATCTAGTACAATTTTCCCTTAAGCTCAATATGAGTCATTTAACTTGTTTAGTTTTGCACTGTCTAGACACTGCTTTGACTGGTTTGTTTATTTTGTTCATGTGATTTCTAACACTGTGTGATACTGTTATCTATAAAAAAATAGCTAGTTAAAAATATATAAAAATATAGTTGCTGCATATCTAGTATCAATAGAACTAGAATCACCATCTCAAAGTCAGAATTTTGCTTATCCTTGTCATTTTTATGGTCCGAAATCAGAGATCTGAGATTTCTTTACAACTTTAAGTAGTTTAGAAGGGCTTGAGGGTTAAGTCATTCTGACAATCATAAATAAAGCATGCTGCAGATTAGATGCATAACCCCTGGGGTGTAAACCTAAGGAAGCACACCTTAGAGTAAACTGTAAAATTGATAATTTTATAATCACAGATATGCAAAGACATCTGATGCTAAAAACAATTTCAATGTTCTTTAGATGACATAACAATGTAATTGTTTCTCTGAGAAGGTGACTGCAGCAGGTTTGAGGAAAAAGATCTTTCAGGCGATATACAGCACACTCTAATCACCCAAAAGCTTCCTGTGACAGGGCTGTGTGGCGTGACCAGGCGCAGAAGCGGCTGTGTTTTTGATCCACAGCAAAAGTGACTTCAGTGCTGATACTTTCTGCTCTGTAAGTGGGGTTGCCATGGAAACAAGCGCTTGGCGCTCTGTTTACCACGGCTAATTCTGGACGCCATCCTGATCAACAGATGGAATGTTCAGCAGAGAGTGGACAGATTATCATCTGAGCGGTCAGCTGCTATGAGAATGATGCACATTCATGAAAGATGAAGGGATGATAATAACAGTTGAATCTGCAATGTTATTTGCATTCAGGTCTTTCTGAATCTCATACAAAGGAGTGAGGTATAATCCCATGTAAAATTGTGAGAAGATGCCTGAAGAGTGGATAAGAAGTGTACTGGTACTGATTATCAGGTAAGGGTGATGTGCAGAGCTGTTCTAACTACAGAGGGATAAAGTTGATCAGCCACAGCATGTTATGGGAAAGAGTAGTGAAAGCTAGTTTTTTTTACAGAGACGATTTTGTATGAAAAATGGGCAGGATGACAGGAGACAGGATATGTATGAGGACAGTGTGACAGTGGTGAGGTCTGCAGCAGCAGTGACTGATGCAAACAGCAGAGCTGGAGGTGGCAGAATTAAAGATGCTAAGATTTGCACGGGCAGTGATGAGGATGGACTGCATTAGGAATGTGCATATTAGTGGGACAGCTCAGGTTGATGATTTGGACACTAAGTCAGTGAAGCAAAATTGCATTGCTTTGGCCATGTACAGAGGAGAGACGAGGAGTATATTGGGAGAAACATGTTTAAAATGAAACTGACAGGCAAGAGAAGGGGAAGACCAAAGAGGAACTTTATGAATGTGGTGAGAGGACATAGATGAGTTCATGTGCGGATGAAAAAGATGCAGAGGAAAGGAATAAATGGATATGGACAAATAATTATGTTTGTTTTAGTACTTAATCTTACCCAAAGGGTGGACCTTACAAGTAAAAATATGAGAAAAACTGAAAAATTGCAAATAGCTAGCATGTAGGTTGCCCTGAGGTACCCTTAAGCAAGGTGCCATCCCCATCACTGCTCCCCGGGCGCTTTCAATAGCAGCCCACTGCTGCACATGTGTGTATGGGTGAAATGCAGAGAGCAAATTTCCCATTCGTGGGATTATAAATAAAGGATTATTATTATTATTATTATGACACTTATTTACTGATGTCTCTTTTAATGAAATGATTTTTCCCATTAAGCCCTATTGTTTTATTAATCTAGTGTATTATTAATGAGGACAGTCTTCACATTCATTACAAAGTTTTACCTTTTGCACCTGATTCACTTATTTAACCCATGTTCAATTTTAAAAGCGTGTTACAAACCTTTGGTCTGAGGCATATTGTGTATATTGCATTTCGTGCAGAAAAACGCTACTTTAAACAAAAGACAATGTAATTGGTCAGCTTTCATTTGTCCTGTAATAACAGAGGGGCAGAAGTAAATGAATTAGAAGTCTAACAAGTCTGCCGCTGTGGGTTAGATTTGAGAGTGACTCAAAGGTTTGGCTTCATCTGGCTGTTTGGGCCAAAACGTTAGACTTGAAAAGCTGCTGACCCACAACTCTGTGTGCAACGGCTCGTGAAAAGCTAAATGGCCTCCCACTGTCTTCGGCTGGCAGATTGATTGATGGACGAATCAGGGTTGAGCTCACTGCAGGATGCATACAATGGTTGAGCTTTTAACTACTACCCCATTCATATTTTTCAAGAAGCGATTGTTCAGTTGTCTGTAGATGCTAAATTAATCTATTGCTGTTGAAGACAAGGGTCGAGCTGAGCTCGTCGAGCTGGGCAGCTGAATAAATTTGATGATCAAACAGTTCTAGATACTGAGATTCTAGATTTTTTGTTTTTTTTTTTACTTATGTAATTATACAATTTAGTATACAGTTATGAATAATTTCTGTTTTTATGGTCTGTAACAATGGGTTTATGTATTTTCTTTCAGTTTGTTGTGGTTTAAAATTTTTTTACGCCTTTTAAACCATAATATATATATTTTTAAATTTCTACATTATTTAATAGTTAAGCTGTTAACAGACATTCAAAGAGGTGTGATGTAAAATACTTTGCTCTAGAGAAACACATGGGATCAGAACTGCACACAGTGATGAACAAGAAACCAGATGTGGGGATGTGGTGGGGATCATAGCCAGATGTCTGAAAAGAATAATGCCTGAAATTCCCCATAACAGAAAGTTATTACATTGAATAGTTACGAGTACTCTACTGGATGTAGGTTACATTTTTTTACTATAGTTTGCAATAACTATAGTACTAGTAAAATCAGATTAATGAAGACAGCATGAAGACCTTTCCAGGGTTATGATTTGTTATTATTTGTTATAATATATTTTATTATTGCGTATGTGTATATGTGTATGTAAAAATGATAAAGTCAGTTCTGGGCTGCCCTAAATTGCAAAAGTATATATATATATAGAGAATTAATTTCAAAAGAATGCTTTTAAAAATGGAAGTGTTAATCATTTATTTTCATCAATCAACAAAATGCAGTGAATGAACAAAAGAGAAATCTAAATCAAATCAATATTTAGTTTGACCACCCTTTGCCTTCAAAACAGCATCAATTCTTCTAGGTACACTTGCACACAGTTTTTCAAGGAACTCGGCTGGTAGGTTGTTCAAACATGACTGTGTTTCAACCTACATGTGACATTGATGATTTTTAGCACCTGTATATAGTGTATATATATATATACAGTACTGTGCAATATATATATATATAAGCATTGTTCTGTGATCCCCAGTGTGTAGGACTGACTTTAGTTGATAATGTTATGTAACCTGGGCTTGATGGGTGGGGGGGTGGGGGGCAGACAGTGTATGTTTGGGCTCCTCCCTGTCAGCTGAATTCCACAGACATGCCTGGATCTGTCTGACTTTGGAGCAGGAGCATCTTGCCCTGCTTCCTTGCTTTTATCACTGAAGCACATCTGCACTGGCTTGCTGTCTTATCATTGGATTTGGAACGTCTGAGGAGCTCCCAAAAGGCAGGGTACCTTTAATTAACGTCTGTACGGAGGAGTCTATGTGCAGCTGAGAGAAACACAAAGAGCCCTCCCTCCAGCAGGCCTTTGGTACTGCTTTTGCTCAACAATGCGCTGTACATGATGCATGAAACAAACACTCACACACTCAAGAAGATTCCAGTCTCTCTCATCCCCTCCTCCAGCAGAACTCTGCTGATGGTACAGATTAATAGTATTACAAGTAACTGACTTAAGACCAATCCACTTACACGGACATGCACGATCTGAATGCTGTCAAACTGCGTTACACAGCAGAAACGGCATATGATGCCGTGATCATTGGAGGAATTGGTGTTTATAGTTTTTATAGTTTAGCCTTTTTGAAATACATGCATTGCATGCCACCCAAGCGACCCTCTTCTCCATGTTGAACATAATTATGAAGAAAATAGCTATTAACTATTCTGTATGAGGGATTGCACAGGACCAGAATCAGCAATGTTAGAATAAGTAGTATTGAGCAGTTTCCTTAAGGTCAGTGCCTTGTTACTGAACTGCAGCGAATAGACTGACTTGAACTTTTGTGTAGGTCAGCGCTTCATCTTATAACGAGGGAAAATGGAGTCAGCTAATGCCATTAGGATTTGCAGGCAAATGCTAATCTTAGCCAAAGGAAGCAGGCTTTGAAACTCCCTGCATGCACGGCCCAAAGCCTCAAGCTAATTGGATGGTCATAGTGCCAAGTCACCACCTGTGACGACCCCCCACCATGGAGCCTGAGTCAGGAAGCCTTCCTGCCAACTATTAGGATTCATTTCCATATGCAGGAGATGATCAAGCCAGTCCGTTGGACTCTAGACATGAGTAAGAAATGATTTCATATGTAAAAGAATGCAGAGCATTTTTTGGATGTAAGCCAGTAGTAACCTGACTACACTGTGCAAAATGTCTACTCAAGTCTGTGACATTCACTGCATGTATTTTGCACCCCCCCATCCCAAAACACCAGAAACATGACAAGTGATGAAGTTCCACACAAATGTGAGAGAAAGCAATGGAGCGGAGAGCTATTTGATAACAAAGGTTTTATTACAACATTTGTTTTCCATTATTGATAATGGTTTGTGGCAAAATAACACAGTTGCTGAGTTTTGTACGAAACCCAAGAAAAAAAAAAAAAATTTTTTTGATCTACAGCTGAAAGCGACCACATGGAATTTTCATTTCGAAAAATGATAGCTTCCATACAATAAGACAACCGAGATAGGGTGCAACACAAAAAGCTACCCCAAAACCACACACTTACAAAAAGGGCACACAATCAATTTCAAAAAACCCTCACATTCCTTAGAAGTGTTCCCTGATCTAGGTTGGTCCCATCTCATCTCTTCCTCTTTTGTCTCGATCAAATAAGCATTTGCCTGAAGCAGTGCTAACAAGTAGGTGTTAATCATTGACAACATAAAAACCAAATATTGTGCATTTTATCCTAAAACTCAAATTTCTTTAAAAAAAACAAAACAAAAAAAAACAAAAAAGCAACGCCTTAAGTTGGTGAGCTGGTCACACGTCGACATAAAGCCATGCCTCGATTGGTTGATAAAAATTTGGAAATGTCCACATCAAGGCCACACCCCCTTGTCCTTTGCCCTTTTCTGTGTCTATGCCAATAGCTGAGGCCAGCATCGAGGTAGCCCGCCATGGACACCAGATGGATCCAAGCGCCGAGTGTTAGAAGCATTCTTTCGGGTTGGAGAAGGGGGGGGCGATTCTTCTTCTGGCTGTTGGTGGAGGGTGATTTTAATTCCATCCAATACTGATGGCAGCTTTAGGTTTGCTCTTTTTTCAACATTTTTTTTCTCTTTTTTTCTTTCAACATTTCGGTTACAAAGTTATACAGCTAAAAGAAGTGAATGAAAAGAAGGCAATGCAGGGAAAAGGGGTGTGCACAGTGCATGATGGCGTCTTGGGGGCTTCATGATGATGCCTGCTTCTCCTGTTCAATGGCTGTGGAAGAAGAGGAAGAAGAATGAGATGCCACCATGACTACAGTCCACGCCCATTCTGTTCTGCAAGCATCTTGCACAATGGAGCTTGCCGAACACCAACAGCATGAGGCCTTCTGGCACTGCTGGACACGATTATGTAACGTAACGGTTCAAGTATGCGCTGCGGCCTTACTTTCTTTAGACGGCAGTGGGTTCTTCTCCTGGGTCTCCGTCTTCTTCAGCTTGCTCTTGTCGAAGCTGGTGACCTCATCAAGATTTGGTTTGTCAGACATGATTGTTGAGAGTCTGCAGAGAGACAAAAAAGAAAACACAAGCACATGCATAAATATCCAGATCTTGTTCCGAGTACCCCCCCCAACCACCCAAAGAGGGGTCCTTCCTTCTGAACTGCCTGTGGCTGTGAAGATATGGAGCTCTTTTGTTCTGCAAGACCCAGGGAGTGTGTGGGGGGGAGGGGGAGGAGGGGGGAGGGTTTGCAGCATGCCCTGTTGATTTCACTGACCATTGCCACACTGAATAAAAACCCCACCCTTTCTCTATGGCGCCCAAAGGAGAAAAACTGCCCCAAAAAATGACCATTTACATAACAATACCACTTCCCACGCGAGGAGGAGCCCAAGGGGAACTGATCTGGAGGGGGAAAGGGGCGTTATGCTGCGAAAAAAAAGGCAGATCGTGTGCTTTTATTGAGATTCTATAGAATTTGGAAAACGTCCAGACATTCGGTGGGACCGTCCACGTGCGTGCACGAAGATTTGAGCGGACCACCGCCCTAACCCACTGCTTCTCCTCCAGCAGTCCCAGCGCTTTAAAATCGCCCTCCAAACGCCAAGCGTTGCACAGTGCATCGCCTTCACAGCCGTTTCAGCACAATTACAGCGCCTGCAGAGCCCCGCCGCTGAATATCGGCTCCGCAGCACAAAGGGGCGGAAACAAAGGACATGTGTCAGAGTTCCTCTCGCGCGCCAAAAAAAAAAAGTCACTAATGTCACACGTTACCAGCAAAAAAGTGCACCCAAAAAATAAACGCAGGCAAACTTATAACGGCTTACAATTTCCTCCGATATGTTCAAAGCCACTCTGCTGGTGAGATGAGACCGATGGGATCCGTTTGCAACAGCAATGGAATGGATGTATTGTTTGTTATGAAAGAGAAGAGGATGGTGATGTAAATGAATGTAAAGAAATGATATCCTATAGGCATACCTGGGCAGACAGGTTAGCGTTGACAATCTCCGTTAGTTCTTCGTTGCAGCACTGTGGCGCACCAATGCGCAAGCGCAGCATTTATACCGAGCGCTATGCAAATGACGCCATGACGTCAGGCCCCGGTTCCCCCTCGAACGGGAAGCGGTGAGTTCAGACAAAGACGGGATTCAAGACTTATCCACGAACACACACCGATTCAAGCGCAGATAAACCTTTCAGGTAATCTGCTCCGAAACTGATCGGTCCAAACAGTGATTAGCGGCTGAACTGTTAGGAATCATTTCAGGTCTTCTGTTTGAAAGACTCGAGGAGGCGCAATGGCGCCCCCTCGCGGCCGATAAGCGACTCACCCGAGAGCGGAGACGCCTAGACTGGGTTCAAAATACCTCCATACCTCCACTACTCACTGAGATTTGCTCAGCTTTTAAAATAAAAAAAAAGTTCTCATTTGTTTTTCTGTATTATTTGAAAACATATAAGACTTTAATGCAGGCGTTTAATCTATATATATATATAAACTATTATATATATAAAATGCAATATATTACTTTCCCTATCAATCAATCAGTTATTCATCTATCTATCTATCTATCTATCTATCTATCTGTCTGTCTGTCTGTGTCTCTAGCTATCTGTCTGTCTGTCTGACTGTCTATCTCTCTGTCTTTCTATCTGTCTATCTATCTATCAATCTGTCTGTCTCTATCTGTCTGTCTATCTGTCCATCTATATTTATTAACATGCCAGCAGAAGGATGTCTGTCTGTCTGTCTGGCTGGCTGGCTGTCTATCTGTCTATCTATATTTATTTACACACACACCAGCTGAAGGATATCATATAATAACAGGAGTGTGATGCGTGTATGCTGTGTGCTGCAGTGTGTACTGGGATGCTGACTGAATAATGAAGAGGAGAATAGAAATTCAGATGATAACATTAGTATTACATATTCTTAAAATAGAACTGAAGTGTGCAGACTTTAAGAGGGCTTTATGTACAACACGGATATACAGTCAAATATACAGAAAAAGATAGGTGGCTTTATAAAATATGCAGCGGTTGTAGAAATATGCAATTGATGTATTTACAATATACAATACGATGACATCTGGGAGGCTTAGCCTTGTCTGTTGTCTTTGAAATTAGTGAATAAATACATGGGGACTTTTATACCCGGACTTTTATTTTGAAGCTCTGATCCGGAAGCTCCGTACATGAGCTACACATGTGCGTCTCCTGGAGGAGAAACATCGGTCTTTCTGCAACATGTGGACTCGGTACTGAAGTCTTCTGAAGAATAATGTAAAGATTTGAAAGCCACTGGTGAAGTCAACATGAAGTTTGCCTACAAGGTGCGTGTGTTGCGCTTTAAACACCTCTGTTTTATCTTTACGTGACATTTTATCGAGCGTGGTAGAAATAAGAGCAGCTGAAACCGATGGAGACATCCTAGAACACGTTTAGCCAAAAGACACTTTCCTGTTTTTTCTCTCCAGTTTTCCAACCTACTGGGAGCTGTTTATCGACGTGGGAACCTTTCATTTTCTAAAGATGGCAACTCGGTCATCAGTCCTGTTGGAAATCGCATCTCTGTTTTCGATCTGAAAAAGTGAGTATCAGCCTCCCATCCGCCCCCGCGCTCATCTACTAATTACTGAATTTATCACACTGTATGTCATTTTCTGACACTGAAAAGCAGCGAGCATGATTACCCCGTGAATACCGTTTAAACCCATGACTATCTGCTGAAGTCAGATCAGGTATAAGGTAGATCCGAGTTTTATGTAGTATGTAAGCATTGCCCAGGTGAACAGCACTGTCCCTTAATTGGATACTAAGCTTTAAAAAGCAAGACTCTTTGAATCAGTTGTTTTTGTGAGGACATGAAAAGCAATGCATTTGATCACACCCACCTGCTAGACATGCAGGAGTTATAAGTGTGTCTGCTGACAAGCTGACCTCCAGGAAAAAGCAAAAAAAATCATTTCATTTCAGCTTCATTTAGTGTGAACCCTCAGATTAACATATTTATCAATATATGTCTGACTGTTTCATGCAGATGTGACAGAGATGAATAAACATTTGCAGCATTTTACTTCATTTGTCTTCTGCTTCTGTTATCCCAGCAATAAATCCGAGACCCTGCCGGTGAACACCAAAAAGAACATTGCCTGTGTCGGTCTGTCGCCTGATGGGAACCTGGCCGTACTTGTTGATGAAGGTATCTGTGATTCTAAGTGACCCTCACTAAGTTTGTGAGGTGTTTTCTTTAAGGTGAATGAGGAGACGGCAGCCAGGACTGTTGTGTCATTATTCTGCGGTGATGTTACTGTGATGGGCAGCGGTGGCCTAGCGGTTAGGGCGTTAGCCACATGATCGGATGATCGGGGGTTCGAACCCCTTCCCAGTAGGTTGCCCTGAGGTACCCTTGAGCAAGGTGCCATCCCCATCACTGCTCCCCGGGCGCTTTCAATAGCTGCCCACTGCTGCACATGTGTGTATGGGTGAAATGCAGAGAACGAATTTCCATGGGGAATAATTCGTGGGATTATAAATAAAGGATTATTATTATTATTAATATTATTATGTTTTTGCAGATGGAGCGGCGATACTGGTCAGCTTGGTGACTCGGGCTGTACTTTACCATCATCACTTCCACAAACCTGTTAATAGCATCTCCTTCTCTCCTGATGGCCGGTCAGTAGTTGGTCAGAAATACGCACAAACTACCAGCAGTATAAACTGGTTGTTTTTCTAATGCATATACTGTAAGTATTAATATCGCACTGATATTATGTGCTCTCTACAGGAGGTTTGTGGTTACTAAAGAAAATGTGGCTCTGATGTATAACGCTCCTGGAAAGAACCGAGAGTTTAACGCATTTGTTCTGGATAAAAGTTTTTATGGACCCTACGATGAGACAACCTGCATTGACTGGACAGTTGATTCCAAGTATGTATGCTGATTTAAGGACACCTGCATTTGTGAAAATGTTTTCATAGATTTTCATGTTATATGCACCTTTTAAAAAAGGGGGACAAAAGTACTGAACTACCTTCCGCTCTCTCTTGTTGACATTTATACACTTTTGAGGATATAAAAGGCCAGAAGTTTTCCAAGTTCAGAAGTTTCTGAGAATTACCTATACACTCCAAGGGACGTTTGCTTATCTGAATAATCTGTGCTTTGCTGTCTCAGGTGCTTTGCAGTGGGCAGTAAAGACATGTCCACGTGGATATTTGGAGCGGAACGATGGGCTAATCTCATCTATTACTCTCTCGGGGGCCATAAAGATGTCATTGTGGGCTGCTTCTTCGAGAAGGACAGCCTAGATGTAAGTGTGAAGTGTTTTTTTACTTGAGAAAAAGGATGGCCAGCGGGCAGTTTGTGCAGTAAATAAAAGCAGAAATAATCGAAACAGAATTTGATGGTGGCAGCTAAGAGTGAGGAATTTAAGGAGCCAGAATTACCGATCATGCTATTGATAGTGGAGTTTGACTTCTTCATAGTACAATGTAGTGCATGTGTAGCTGTTTCAGAATCATCCTATTTGTAGTTCTGTGGAGGGTATACAAGGGCTGTCTGGATACTTTTGGAAATGGGGTGTATTTTCATTGTATCACATTGGTGTGAATTGATGTGGGGTTGTTTCTGTTGCACCAGTTGTACACTGTGAGCCAGGATGGCACTCTGTGTGTGTGGGAGAGTGACACAGAGCTGGACGGTTTAAGGAAAGGTCCTAAATACTCCGAACGAAAGAAACTTGAGGAAGAAAGGAAAAGAAGGGCCGAAGAAGAGGCTGAAGATGAAGATGATGAAATCGAGCAGCTTGGAGAGGACGGTGAGCTGAGGGGGGAGGTGATTAAAGGGAGTGCAGTTGCACCTAAAGAAGCGGAGGGCATCAAGAATGTCCGTTACAAGCAGAAAAGCAAGTAAGTGGCTGACAGCAAGTACAAAATGGCTTCAATAATAACAAATGATTGCGCTTTTTTTTTTTCTCTTGAATCAGTGTTTTCGTCTCTTGTTTTGGCTCGTGAAATATTTGTAATGAACTTTCAAATGTTTTACTGTATAATCACTTTTAATTGCATAAACAATTACTGCGTAGTTACAGTGTGTTACATTGAAAATTCAGTTTGTATCCTTGCAAATAAGTTCGTAGTTTCACTTTTCATCTCCTTTTTTTTTTTTTTTTTCTTTCAATGATTTGCCAAAAAGTAATGTATATAAAGTTACTGGTGTATCACATAAGGTATAAAGTTTTTTTTTTTTTACCTTTTAGTAATAAAAAATACCTGTGACTCTTTTGCAACAGACACTTTTTCAACAAGGAGGGTGACTTTAACAACCTGACAGCTGCAGCTTTCCACAAGAACACACACATCCTGGTAACGGGCTTTGCCTCAGGAGCCTTTCATCTTCATGAGCTGCCTGATTTTGACCTCATTCACTCACTCAGGTTGCCCTTCAGTCATACTATGATTATACTTTCCTTTCACTACACATATTAAAGAGATAGTATGGCTTAATGTCAAGCGTACAGAATTTGCCTCTCTTACTCCAAATGTAGTCGATTGGCCAAGACACATTTTTGCTTCTTTAGTTTGCGCTTGTCTGAGGTCTGTGTATAAGCTTTTATCACTTGTTAGCAAGATTAGGCAGCTCCAGTGCAAAACTGAAGAGGTAAACACTTTGACATCTAGCATGTCTTGGCTGATTAGCTACATTTTAGCTCATTTTTGTTCTGATCTGTAATTGTTTATTAAGAACTTTGCTTGTGTAGTGTTACTATAGTTTTTTTATTATTTTTTTTTTATATAATAACTTCATTGTTAACGTTGTCTAATGTTCTCATCAGTATATCAGATCAGAGGATTTCAACTATATCTATAAACCCCACTGGAGACTGGATTGGCTTTGGCTGTTCAGGTGCAGTGAATATAGAACTATTCTGTCTGTAACAAGAGCATGAGGTCAAAAAGACTTGTAGGTGACATTTTATGTTAAATTGGCTGCTTGTTATTAAAGGTCTTGGACAGCTGCTGGTTTGGGAGTGGCAGAGTGAATCTTATGTGTTTAAGCAGCAAGGCCATTTCAACAACATGGCCTCTCTGGCCTACTCTCCTGATGGACAATACCTGGCAACCGGAGGAGACGATGGGAAGGTGAGTTTATGTACTGTTTTGTCAAATCTGGATGAAATCTGTGAGACTTCTTTGTGCTGCCCAATAGATGTTCTCCTCTTCTTGTTGGTTATTAGCCTCTTAGTGTGCAGTCATGTCCAAACCATTCTTTAATCATGAAGCAGTGAAATGGACAGTGGCAGAGGACATTCTGTTTTTTTTTGTACTGGGAGCATGTGTCCAAAAGAGAAAGAAAAAAGTGAACCACAACAAAATTAGACCTCTGCATTTAACCCCTGCTGCATGGTGTTTGTGTGCATGGGTTAAATGCAGAGGTCTAATTTTGTTGTGGTTCACTGTGTGGTGTGCTGTGACCTCGCAATGATGAATAGTCACCTTCACTTTTAAACTCCATACTATTATAGATGTTTTCTCCCTGACTGTTTTCTCCCTGATGCTAAAAGCCAATCCAGTTATGTTATAGGGATACATTTTTCTATTTGAGATATTAGCTGGATTCATTTATTTGTCCTATCATTTACTGAATTATTTTTGGCCTGTATAATGCCTTGACTAATTTTTTTTCAGGTGAAAGTGTGGAGCACCAACAGCGGCCTGTGCTTCGTCACTTTCACAGAGCACACAAGCAGCATCACTAATGTCACCTTCACCAGCAGTGGCTTTGTGGTGGTCAGCGCCTCTTTGGACGGCACTGTTCGTGCATTTGACCTGCATAGGTAATCTTCCTCTGTGCGGTTACTGACAAGTTTCGCACATTGTTATATGAATAAAATGGAAGCTAAATAGCTGAAAACTATGGAACCTAAATTTGTATCCATGTATTTCTTTATTTTATTAGGAAAGAATCACTAGAAATGTGGTAGAAGCTGGTTTCTACCTTTACCATTTTTCTGTCCATTCTCAGGTATCGTAACTTCCGCACAATGACCTCTCCTCGACCAGCTCAGTTTTCCTCGCTAGCAGTGGATGTGAGTGGAGAACTGGTGTGTGCTGGAGCTCAGGACTCGTTTGAGATCTTTCTGTGGTCTATGCAGACAGGACGTCTACTGGAGGTCTGCCTGAGCTTAATTCCATTTTATTTAATTTATTTTAAAGGAAACAATGCTGATCTAACACTGATGATCAAATAGTAAGTATGATTAAGAATTAAATTTTAAGTTTAGATGTTAGCAGAACAGTGGTCTGTATTTTGTTTATATATATATATATATATATATATAACAAGTGTGTGTGTGCTTTTATGGCAGGTGTTGAGTGGCCATGAGGGACCAGTCAGTTCCCTCAGCTTCAGTCCAGTACAGTCCGTGCTGGCCAGTGCGTCGTGGGACAAGACAGTCAGACTCTGGGACATGCTGGACAGCTGGCAGACCCGAGAGGTACTACGTTTGGCCTCTGATGGTAAGCTGTTTGCTAATTGAACTCATTTAATTGCTTATTTAATTTGGTGACGAGATTCAGTTATTCACTTCACCTAACATGGATTGCAAGGAACTTTGATTAGCTGTAAATTTAACCTTAGTAATGTACATATATGTGTAGAGAACAGGTTATAACAGCCATACATGTATAGAATAACAATATAATACATGATATTAATTGTTGTTTGTGTAATATCCATTAAGCCTTGTGTTCTCAGTATTAGGGAAAGCGGCCGTGTTTATCATCTCAATCATTGTGATGAAGAAACACATTTTTAGCTCCCAAGTAGTTGAAACAAAAGAGAATGATATTTTAAATGGCAACACATGCAGATGAGAATGGGAAACATAGAAATTCATTTCATGTAAATTGTTGCTTTCTGTGCTTGGGGAGTCTAGTGACTCTCAGAAGATCCAGCAGTGCCGAGCACATGGCTATGTCAGTAGAGTGCAGACATAAAAACACAACCAGAAAGTTAAAGTGACAATTTGTTATTGTGAGCACATCACTCTGAGAACCACAACAAAATGCATTCTCTGCATTTAACCCGTACACACACATGCAGGAGGGAACAGCCATATCCAGTGCCCAGGGAACAGTGATGTGGATAGTACTTTGCTCAAGGGTACCTCAGAGAAACCTAATGGTCTGGGAGTTGAACACAATCTTCTCCTCCTGGTGCCTACTGCCTAACCACTAGGCCTCTGTTTTACCAGCAGCTCTGGGAAATTTAGGAATAATATAACATGCTGACGGTTCAGGAATACTTAGTTGATCAATACTAAGTGACTGCATGACTGGTCTCTTTTAATAGAGGGAGAGAATAAGAGTTTTGCAAAGAAAAGAGAGGACACTGTGCAGAGTATATGTCATTTTGAGCAGGATGAATATTTCCAGTATTAATCCACTTTCTCCACATCAGGTTTGATGGTGACATATCGTCCAGATGGTCAGGAGTTGGCGGTGGCCACACTGGATGGAGAAATCACGTTCTGGAACCCTCAGGCGGCAACCCAGACTGGCTCCATCACCGGCCGCCATGACCTTCAGATGGGTCGCAAAGAGACTGACAAGATCACTGCCAAGCAGTCAGCTAAGGGCAAGTGAGTATATGATGTACTTCAGGCTCTTCAGCAGAAAGTGTACTGTAGAGCCTTGTTATTAGAGACCAACTTCATTAATGGGTTAATGGATTCAAAGGCTGTAGATGTTTAGATATAGTTTCTCTAGTTGGAGGACTGTTAACTATAGAGCCTCATGGTCATGAGCTTGATTTAGATTTTTTTTTCCAGCAGTGAGTAACTCCATTGAAATTTTGCAGGGCCTTCACTTCACTGTGTTATTCTGCGGATGGTGAGTCCATTTTGGCTGGCGGGCGGTCAAAATTTGTCTGCATCTACAACATCAAGGAGCAGATCCTCATGAAGAAGTTTGAAATCTCCTGCAATTTGTCCCTGGATGCTATGGAGGTTTAAATTCATCTGCTCATAATGAAGTTTCACCTTAATGGATCTGAGGGATGTTTTGAAGAACAAATGTGCCTCTACATATGTGATCTTCTGACCCTTAATACACTTTTATATATCCAGGAGTTCCTGGACAGGCGTAAGATGACAGAGTTTGGTAGCCTAGCACTAGTGGATGAGGGTGCAGGAGATGGAGACGGAGTTGAAATCAGCCTTCCTGGGGTCAGGAGAGGTAAGAGGGGCAAGAAGTCTTTTATTATTAAAACTTCACTGTACCATCTAAATATAATTTTATAATTATATATTTAATAGCATATTTATGGGTTGTATTTAAATTTGATTAAGTGCATTCTGTATTAGTGGGTTTCAGTCTGCACCTTTTTTTTTTTTTTTTGTTACAGCATCACAAATGAGGAAAAAATGCTAAAACTGCACCTTCTAATGAATAAGTTATGCTGTGAATAAGTAAGATGTTGCATATTAATTTTACCTGTCGTTGCCTCTTGCAGGTGATATGAGTTCACGCCACTTTAAGCCAGAGATTCGTATCACATCTCTGCGCTTCTCACCCACTGGTGAGTAATGTTTAGACTTGAGGTTATAAGATTATTTGTCAAAATGATCTGTATGTATTTAAGATGTACCATGTTTAAACCTATTTGATGTTCAAAACCTTTCATCTTGTTTTCTTTCCTTTAACTTTCATCACTGTGGGGTGAAAAACCCAATTTTTCCACTATCCTACAACGAGGTTTCATCTTTCTGTACTTTACGAACAACTTTACAAATTTATTATATGATTCATTTAACAATTATCATATTCACCATTTAAAAGAAAAAAGCACCATACCACAAAATCCATGCACTCTTTGGGTAAATAATTTAGTTTACAGCGGGCAGTAACAGCGGGCCGATGAGTCTGAGTAAACAGTGTTTTACCTTTACCGTGTATTATTTTGATCATATAAAAATGAACATACTTTTCAGTAGTGTAAACTAATAGTAAGAAGATTAATAAATGTAATGACATTATCCAGTGTGAAATAATCATATTTGTAATAATAATAATGATACATAGATTAGGAAGACACTTAGAGACCTAAATGATAGGTCTGGGTTTACACATGTGTGTTGGAATGATTATACACGCAATAGGTTTGGAAAATTGAGTAAATATGTATAAATATTCTTTACTCCTGAAACAGGGCGCAGCTGGGCAGCTGCCTCTACTGAAGGTTTGCTTATCTACTCCCTGGACACTTCGATGGTGTTCGACCCGTATGACCTCGATATGGATATTACACCCACCAGCATACGTCGCCAACTCAAGAAGAAGGAATGGGCGTCGGCCATTGTTTTAGCTTTCCGTCTGAATGAAGCCTCCCTGACTGGAGAGGTGCTGGAGGCAGTGCCTTTTGACCAAGGCAAGTAGCCTTCATAAAAAAAAAAATAAAAAAAAAACTCAATCCTAACTAGACTGTAGATTGCTATTAAAAGTACTGGTTACTGTACTTAAGAAAAAAAAAATTAACTATGAGATAGTAGTATATAATTATTCTGCATACAAAAACACATCAGAATAAATGCAATTTATTCATTTAAAACACCAGAGTAGCTGGATGGTGGCAGTCACATCACTATTTGGTTAAACTTAAGTCATTTTGCTGATGGACTTTTGTTGACCTTCATCAGGGCAGTATCAGTTGCAATATGAAATGATTGCAATAGGGCTATAAATAAAGCATGAACCAGGAAATGTAATGTGATTTAATGTAATGATAATTTTAATAAGGGGGGGAGAGACGATCTGATTAATATTAGAAGTATGCTCATGCCAAGACTGAACTATCATTCATCTGTGGTCTCAAGTCTATGTAGAGAACAGTTTCCTTTTTGAAGCTGAATTGAATGTAATAAAGAGGCTGTTTGTGGAATTTTGCCTGTATTTTTATTTGATTTTTTTTCTATTTTGATATCATAGTGCCAGTGGTGTCTAGTTCCCTACCAGACGTATATGTGGAGAAGCTGCTAGACTTTGTGGCTTCATCCCTGGAGAAGTCCAGACACCTGCATTTCTATCTCACTTGGGCCCAGAACCTCCTGACCTTACATGGGCAGAAGCTCAAGAACAGGTTGGGAGAACACACATTATATTTCTCTGTATGTTTCTGAGAAAGCTTGCTTGAACCCCAGGAACATTCAGAAAAGATTATAAATGTGACTGTAAATTTAAAGAGTAGGCTTAAGATTCCCTAAAGTGAAAGTGAAAAAAAGTGAAAGTGACAACCCTTGTCATTGCGAGGTCAAGGCACAGCACACATGAACCACAACGAAATTGGACCTCTGCATTTAACCCATGCACACTCAAACCCATGCAGCAGTGGGCAGCTATTGAAAGCGCCCGGGGAGCAGTGATGGGGACGGTACCTTGCTCATGGGTACCTCAGGGCAAACTATTGGGAAGGGGTTTGAACCCCCGATCCTCCGATCATGCGGCTAACGCCCTAACCGCTAGGCAACCGCTTCCCAAAATGTAATGTAAATGTAATACAAAATGTAATGTAATGTAAATGTAATACAAACACAAGTATAACTTTTTTTTTTTTTTGCTGCTACCGTTTTATTAAAAATAAAGGGAGCAACGATGGATTATTTAAAGGAAATCATGTTTCATTGACAGGTCAGGAGCAATACTGCCAACTATTCAGCAGCTATTGAAGAGCATCCAGAAACACCATGATGACCTGTCCAAGCTGTGAGTCCATGTTCACACCACGTTCTTCATTTAGGCTTATAAATACAGTGGTACCTTGGGTTACGAGCATAATCTGTTCCGGGACTGTGCTCGCAACTCGAAATTCTCGTAACTCAAATCAGTTTTTCCCATTATAAATAAAGGAAATTCACATGATGCATTCCATACCCACATAAATTCAGATAATTTTTAATGGTAATTGTTCTACAAATTATTCCTCCAAGACTGGTCACTGCACTTGAAGCTAAACACAAAATTGCTTCATGAACACACACACATGATCATCAGCGTAAAGGATGTAGGATGTTTCCTCAACAATTGACGGACAGCAAATGGGAGAGCGTAGCGTAGATGCGAGCTCACATCCCGGTGTTAACAAGGTGAGAGAAAAGAACCATCGTCTCAATTGGTGTAAAAAGCACATCCGCACCGCGGGAGCATCACATGATGCTAGTTAGCCAAGGTGTGCGCTCATAACCCAAGCTTTACTCGTATCAGAAAAATTCAACACGCAAGTAAAAATTATTTGCTCATGTACCAAGATGTCGCTTGTAACCCAACCCTGTAAAATTTTGTAAAGCATTTTTGCTTGTAAGTCGAAATACTCGTAAGCTGGGTTACTCTTAACCCAAGGTACCAATGTACTTTATCTCTGAATGGTAATCTATCCCGTTTTAAAGTTTAGGTGCAAATTGACCACTTCACGGTAAACCAACTTCTCTATGAAATGATTTGATAGATATATAAGCTTGTTTCCAAATCAAGATTACGTTTTGTGTCGGTGGCTAAGAAAGTATGTGAACTAAAGGGGGGAAAGTTTCAGTAAGTAGCTACACTTTTTCACTGACTGTTAGCAACATTAGCAGAACTCTGATGAATCTATGATGCTCCTTTTTGCTCTTTTCAGCTGTGATTGGAACATTTACACTATGCGCTACATCAAGATCCTGTCCAAGCAGAGAGGGATGAAGAGAACAGCAGATTTGCTTAGCGAGGAGGAGGAGGAGGAGGAGGAGGAGGAAGAGGAGGAGGAGGGGTGTGAGGCCTTGAACTCAGAGGATGAAGAAGAGAATATGATGAGTGAGCCTGTCATAGTAAACTGACAGAACCGTGGTAGAAGAAGAAAAGAACTGAGCGAACGGTCAGACCAGAGGAACACTCAGGACAATGACTTGTCAGGACAGTTTAAAGAAACAGGTCTCAAACACATGCCGTTAGTGTGTTTCAGCATAGCTGCTGGTGAAGAGTAATCTTTTTATTGATTTATCCAAAAAGCATTTTATACTTTCTGGTGACGGTCATGTGTTTGTGTCAATAAGGATTAAAAATGTTAAAGATTTTCTAAACATGTTTGCACGTTGTATATTTCATTAGTGTTCATAATTTATTCATACATACATAATCAGTTCAGGCATTTAAAAGATTTAAAGAAAACTGAGATTTGCATGGCAGGTTTTACCAAACCATCCATCCATTATCTGCCGCTTGTCCCAAACGGGGTCGCGGGGGAGTGCTGGTGTCCAACCTAGCACACACAGGGCGAGGACAGTTAAGTTGGTTAATTAATGTTGGTTATCGCCTGATTTATCTTCATGGATTAAAATTATGGTGTGAACAAAATCAAGGTGAGGCTTAAAGCTAAAAAGGAAGAACCATGGCTGTCTAATCACTGTTTGCTGAGCAGTAAGTTTTTGCCCAGTGGGTTAAATATTACCCTTAAAATGCATTTAATAAATCTGCTTTGCTACTTCTTTTTATATGATTTTGAAAAGAAAAGTACATGACTCTTGAATGATTTTCACTGCCATTGGAAATCGACTGGTTGCTGTGTTGAGCTCTATTTTTTGTCAGATTCATCGACAGCTTTTAGAGCTACAAGATGAAAAACGGCCTCATAATCAGATATGCCGTTGTTCTCCGGATCGGGTCCTGAAAGGGTGTTGAACTCCTGGATGGTAAAACCCACATTGTGAAGCTCAGCTTCAATGATCTCCTGGCTGAGCTGGAGGCAGGAGAAGCGTGTGTTGTTAACATGGTAAAAACTCTCCCCTAAAACGCCCACCATGACCAGAACTCCAGCAGGCCGCAGCAGCGAGGCTAATCCACTGAGGGCCTTTTTGTATGCCACCATATCACGACAAGCCGCCTCGAGACACAGGGATGTTATCACACAATCTGCAGGCTCCATGGTTTGAGGGTGGAAAGGATTTTCTAAGCGGACATCACATTTCAACACTTGTTTCACCCTCTGTCTTAATTTGGCTTCCACTTCAGACGGACTGGAGGGAGAGAGTTTTAACAGTCAGAGCAGAAAACAGAATTTAAGCACTATGGTGCAAATCAGACTGAAGACCCGTAGGGCCAAAATATAATTATGCATTCATATTGACAAGTTCATTTATCATGTTCTTTGCAGATGATACCCAACTGTATCTGCCATTCCCTCTAGATGACCCTTCTATATCACAATGTATCTTGGCCTGTCTGTCTGATATGTCCACACAGATGAAGGAGCTCCATCAGCTATAACCAACAGTTATATTCCTTCTCATTCATTCATTTCTTCTTACACCTTCAGACATTGCCATCACTACACACACAATCTATATCCAAAATGTTCTCATTCTTGGTTCCCCAATGTTGGAACAAGGTACTAAATACTGTAGGAGCAGCGTTGTGCCTCTCTCTACCTTCAAGAAGCTCTTGAAGACTCAACTCTTCCTCCTCTAATACTCTAACATGCCTAACTCGAATATGTAATAACTAATAATCTCCTTAAACTCTCTCTGGAAGGACAATGGCTGTAACTTTAGAGGACTGTGACCTGTTTTTCTGACAAATCACAGCGTATCTGAAGTGTTTTACCTTTTATTCTCCATGTCGCAGACATACTGGATCACAGGCCTCCAGTTGAAACATCCCTCCTCGTTTCTCAACCATTTCTCAATTTCTGCTCGGTTCCTGTTTGCGAAGTCGGACAGAACTATCTCCTGATAGTGGTGACAGGCGCTGACCACGCTGTGAACAGTAGGTCCACTGCCCACATCCACCAGTCTCTTGCCCCTGTGTTCACCTGAATAAATAAATGAAGTTTGGTGTTCTGACATTTTGGCACCCAGTCAGCATAACACATCAGTAGTGAACATTTATAGCTATATTCATGACTTTGCCTCTGTGTATAATGCTGCTCTGGTGGGTTTGAGCCTGTAGAAAGGTTAAGGACTAGGCCCCATGATCAGAAGGTTGTGGGTTCATGTCCCAAATAAGTAGGATACTCCTTAGCAAAGTACCGTCCCCATCACTGATCCACGGGCTGCACTGTGCATGGATTAAACGCATGTTGTTTTAGTTCACCGTGTGATCACGAGGACAAAATGTTACTTTCACTTTCGTTTCAGATCTGCGTGTTTATGATTGTGGATATGCACTACCACTACAAACATTTTTAGTGATTAAAAGCCATTTTAAAGGTAAACATGACACGAATTAAATACCTGGATGCTACAACACTTGTGTAAAGGACCTTGTTCCACTTCGATTCACTACAGAAACCTGCTCCAATTTAACCCAGCTGCTGACTGCTGTGCTGCAGGAGTGAGAGCTGAAGGGTGAGGCTGCTGAGGGACCCACCTGAGGAGAAAGTCTTGCTGAGAGAGTCTAAAACGAACGTGAGGAGATTCTTCTCATCTGCATGGCCGCCTGGATGAGAGTAGTAAGTGTCAATGTACGATCTGGAGTCAAAATGCTGCTGATAAAACTCTCCCTCTGTGAATCCTCTCTCCATCTCCCTCAGTCTGGTCTCGGTTTGTCCACACAGTGAAGCAGGATGGAGTTTAGACCCGAGCTGCTCGTCGGTGGCTCGGTGTCGCAACAGCCTCTATGCGGATGTTAGTTTTCCTTTTTTTGTGAAAGTTTGTGATTTCTTTTTCGTTTTGTGCAGACTTGTATATTAATTTGGTTATTTATTGTGAAGAAAAAGTTTTTTAGGCACACAAGATTTAAGATCAAGGTTTATTTATTGATTTTTGGTGTAAAACCTTTTGGGTTAACTTTTTTTTTGCACATTTTTAGGTTTTTTTTTTGGCAGGTAACAGGTAGGGTGCTAGAAGCATTCCAAGCTTTGCTATCACCATGGTTCACAAATTTCTCTACGTATTTGAAAAAAAAAAAGTGAAAGTGACAACCCTTGTCATTGCGAGGTCACGGCACTGCACACATGAACCACAACGAAATTGGACCTCTGCATTTAACCCATGCACACTCAAACCCGTGCAGCAGTGGGCAGCTATTGAAAGCGCCCGGGGAGCAGTGACGGGGACGGTACCTTGCTCAAGGGTACCTCAGGGCAACCTATCGGGAAGGGGTTTGAACCCCTGATCCTCCGATCATGCGGTTAACACCCTAACCACTAGGCCACCGCTGCCCCTTTAATATTTATGAGAGGCCTGACCATCTGGTAAACACTGGCCAAGCTTGGTGACATGTTAAAAAGGTTTAACATTTGGAAAGCAAATGGGATACGTAAAATTTTACAAAAACCATTAGTGATCAGACAAACGCCATACTTCAGCCTTGGGGCTTCTACTGTATCACCAGTATCACGATGTGATTTTAGGGCAAGTTATTTAAAGCAACGCATTAAAATTTAGTAGCAAATTTTATTTTTACAGCACTGATTATCAGTAATGCAGCTGAAGCGGTCTAAAAAACAGCTTTTCTTATACAAACAGCTTACTGTTAATATACAGCAGACAAAATCTCACTCACTCATTTTCTTGGATGCTTGTCCTGGGTAGGGTCAAAGGTACTGGTGGAGCCTATCCCAGCTCTCACAGGGCAAAATGCGGGGAAACACCCTGGACAGGTCACCAGTCCATCGCAGGGCAGACACACACACACACACACACACACACACCCCTAGCAAGGCAATTTAGTATCTCCAGTCCACCTGATCACCTTTCTCATGCACGTCTCTGGACACAGGACAACATGCAACCTCAACACAGTAAGGACCTGGGCTATCCCAACTGGGAACTAAACCCAGGAGCTTCTAGCTGTGAGGAGACCACGCTACCCACTGCATCATTGTGCCACCAGAAGTCAAAATGCTCCTGAAAAACCTTCCTATAAAGTGACCATCACTTCATGCTTTTATGCTTAAAAAGAGATTTAATTTAATTTAAGACTGGACTCATTTTGGCAAAAAAAGCTGGTTATAGCATTTTTGTAGAAATATTATGGAGGCCAAGGCTCATAGATACAACATAAAAAAAATAAAATAAACCTGAAAGAACACTAAGTGTTTACAGGAGAGTGAGGCACTAATGTCAGCTCAAAATACCTTCGAGTCTCAGTAGTGGGACTCAGGAGTGGGCAAAGATGCATGACGTCTATTTTTTATTCTTTTGTTTATTTTTGCAAAATAACTTAAGCTTAAACTGATCAAAATAAATAAAAATACTGTAACCGAACGTATCCAAGCAAGAATCTGAAAAATATAAATATACATTTAAAGCAAAACATGAGAAGTAAAGCAGAGGAGAAGAAAAAAAAAGAAAAAAAAAAAGGCCTGGTTAGACAGAAAAGAATCCAAGTTTCTGCATACTGTAATCAGGTTTAAAAAATAATAATTCAATTTTTTTTTTTTTACAGGTTTCTTTAATGGGCACCAATATTATTTGAGACATAAACACACATCTGAATGCAAGTACCAAAGCGTTTAATTTAGGCAGCAAGAAAAGTGTATACTGTGAATTTAATGAATAAACACATTCGCAAAAGTCCTTCATTGAAACTCGTGTCCAGCAGTTGATGACAGTTGACTGATGTGTCGCGCAGCATACATTTAACCAAATGTAACAAAATAAGTACAGACAGACTTGCTACACAAGTATCAATAATACTGGCCACTGCTATGTTTTTTACAGTGTGAGTCAGTTCAAGTAAAGTGGGAGAGGGGGGGAAGAAAAAAAAAAAAAAGTATATATATACACATATATTTTCATCCAGATCACATCACCAAAACATTAATTCTTTAAAAACTACAAAAACAGACTACTGAGACAGTTTGGCTCTACGTAAAAAGGAGTGCAGTGCATCATTGTCATTTTCACATTATGTTTCTTAATTTAGACATGAGGTTACTTGGTACCCTGGACAGTAGATCTTAAATGATGAAAAAGAAAGGAAAAATGCTTTATATGTGGCAAGTATGCAAATGACAGACCAAACAGGGACATATTAACTAAAATGAAACTGGAACATGAAACCGCGGGTGAAAAAGTTTGTGACAAAATGGTAGCTTTATGCTTGTTTGCACTTTATTTTTCTCAAGAAAATAAGATTTTACTTGAGCTCCCCTGGTAATGAACGGGCATCAAGTAATGTTTTCGTTTTTGCCACATTCTTGACTTGGAACTGGCTGTACTTTCAAAGAACAGCCCAAGCTCTGGACACTTTGGCCATTTTCATTATAAACATAAAAACTTCTCCATTCACAAGTAATTATAGGCTCTTGAACTTTAAACAGACAAAGAATAAACAAGAGGCAAAAAATATAGCACAGAATGTAAAATTCAAGAGTACCAAAAATGACTCATGACCAGTGGCCAGGCTGTACCGTTTTCCCAACCAGAACCTTAGTGTTTCCCCCCTTTTCTATAATGCTGCATAGCAGAGTTCTAAAGCTCGAGAGGTGGTGGACGAACAAATGGTGTGGGTTAAAAAAAAATTCATTTTTATAAAATTCAGTTCCACTAAACAGCCACAACATTAATACCATCTGTCTTAAATCTTTTAAGCCCAACTACGACAAGACCAACTTTGCACCAACACATCAGTAGCAGCAGTTACTTAAAAGTTCTACAAGTTGTAAAGTGGGGTCCACATGGGCCGTTCCATTTTGTTGAGCACATCCAGCAAAGGCTTGGTCTAATTGAGTTCTATGGCATTTGAAGTCGACACTTTTATAATGTAAAGAACATGTGATTTATCAGAACAGGTCTTCTCCTGCTCTGTGGTCCAGGTATGGTATGATGCTTGTGTGCCCATTTTAGGTACTTTGAGGAATGAACAAAGGTTTGGATATGCACTTTGAGCGGCCTGCAGATATGCATCCCATAGATAGCAAGCTTTTATGACACCTTTCCACCTTTATTATTTTTTTCTTCCCCCATTTTGCATAACCCTGTCACTGGTTCTAACGTTGTGGCTGATCAATGTGTCGACAACATTAAATAAATTTTCTTACTGTAAGAGCATTATCCTACATGACAATTAAATCTAGTTGGCACCTTTTTACAGAAAGTGGCAGAGCTGCCCGATGTTGTTTATGCATCATGTTGGGACAACTGGTCCTAGATCAGTGCAGAAAGGATTGTTCTCTCTTATGACCCACAGTGCTTTGGGTCCGGTAGCTCTAATAAAACCCTCATGCAAACTCCTGGTCAGAATCCCTACAGAATTTCCTCAGTAGCTAAAACCATAAACAATTTTAAAACGTTTCCATTATGTTTCAGTTTCCTACAGCACATAAATTAACAACACTCCATAATTCATTGTCAAGAATTGTATAGTCTTGGGCTTTTTCTCAGACACATTGAAAATTTCGGCTTTGGTTTCTCTTATTTTTCATTGTTTCACTTCATAGAAAATACAAAAATATACATACAAAATGTTTTATCATTTGAAACATTAGGCATGGAGACATTTTTAGAATGTTATGATGGTGTTTGGAATTACCACCTTGTATGCCTGCAATAGAAACATACAACCAAGAAGTAATTATATTTGTAAAACTGAATGATCTTCTGATGGTCCTTTAAAATACAAGAAAGATCACAAATAGAAGTTACTCTCACAGTTATACATATTCATAGGTGGGACCACATTAGCCAACTGATGTATTGGAAATGCCCTAACCTAACAATTGCCACCTTCCAAAGCGTGAGGCTTCTAAAGCTGTTGAAATGCTGATGCTGCTTTAGACTTTACACCAAAGCCAGAGCACGAACACAGAACGAGTACAGAGGTGCCAACAGGAGACAGGCAGTTGTATCATGCAGGGACAGGACAAAAATGCTTTGCAGATTCCCAAAAATCAACCTTCCAACTCTGGTAAACTCACTAACCGTTCAAATGATATACTTAGGCTGCCAGATATTCCTTGCCCAGTGAAGGTTTGCTGCTGGAAACCGGCAGCTTAGGCGTTGCAGTTGGAATGTCTGTAGGGGTGAGGCCCTGTCGTTTTCTATCATTTTCCAATAATGAAGATTTACGCTCTCTATTTGTGGCCTGTTAAGAAAAAACAAATGAATGTAAAACCTATGTTATATAAAAATGGCAACTAGATAATCAACTAGATGGATTATAATAAAAGGCAATGACAGAGGTGGGACACAGGCCCGGTTTTAGTATGATGTGATACAGAAGGCAAGACTAAGAGACTTAAATATTCCTCCTTTATATGTTTGGAGCATTCGCTAAAAGAGGCTGAAGAACAGGTGATGTGTACATTTTTGGATGTTTAACCATGGTGCTGAAGAAGTTAAAGCATAAAGCATGTATTTAAAAAAAAAAACAACACAACACACACCCCCAATCACGCATTCACACACAAAATGTTTGTTCATGTTCAGCTCAATACAACGCACACTGACCTGCAATGTATTTTGCTCCAATTAACATTAACATGCTACCAAGAATGTAAAAGCCCAGCGGAACACTACTGAAGATACTAGATTCCTCTGTTGAGTGTCCCGAACCCAGGTCCAATTCACGCAATATCAAAGAGAAAGAAAAGACATGGGGAACATATGAGTGACTAACGATTTAGCTTCAACAAGCAATACATTAAGGCTACATGGTACACATGTTCCTGTACATTTCTCAGAGGTGATGGCTGACTTGCAAAAACATTTTACACTTGGGGTTTTTCTCCCTACTTTTCCATGTCTGTTTCTGAAGAATGCTCTGCATTCACTGAAAACTGCATATTATTCTGACTTAAGCTATACATTTTCAACTTGGGTACCTGTTTTTATATGTACCAACATCACAGCTCGAAAAAGACTGCAACTTCACTTTTTGGGATAATAAATGTAATAGTCAACTCATTTTATCTCTCACTTTTAAATACTGATTGACCAAACTTTTAACATCCTACAATTTACGGAGGAAGGGCACAAACCATTTCCGTTTATGACTGGTTCTGTGGTCTCCCAGTTCATTGCCTTTTGGACGGCCTTCTTCCATCGAGCGTACCGGAATTCACTTTCTGTTTAGGGAGAAAAGAACTTCTCACAGACAGCTGAATTAAAATCATTAAACGTAATCATTAAAATTAAATGAAGTAAAAAAACATCATTATCTTAAAACATACATACACACACACACATATATATATATAAAATATAATGTTTGTGTGTGTGTGTGTGTGTGTGTGTGTGTGTATATTTATTTATATATATATATATATATATAGAGAGAGAGAGAGAGAGAGAGACAGAAACAGAGATAGAGAGAGAGAGAGAGAAAGAGAGAGAGAGAGAGAGATAGAGTGAGAGAGAGACACAGACAGACAGATATATATATATATATGAACACACACACACAGTACTGTGCAAAAGTTTTAGGCAGGTGTGAAAAATGCTGTAAACTAAGAATGCTTTCAGAAATGGAAGTGTTAATCATTTATTTTCATCAATCAACAAAAATGCAATGAATGAACAAAAGAGAAATCTAAATCAAATCAATATTTGGTGTGACCACCCTTTGCCTTCAAAACAGCATCAGTTCTTCTAGGTACAGTTGCACACAGTTTTTGAAGGAACTCAGCTGGTAGGTTGTTCAAACATGACTGTGTTTCAACCTCCATGTGACACTGAAGATGTGCAAGTGTACCTATAAGAATTGATGCTGGTTTGAAGGCAAAACACACCTGCCTAAAATGTTTGCACAGTACTGTGTGTGTATATATATATATATATATAAATAAATAATGTATTTATATAATTGTATTTCCTAAAAAAGAAAGCAAAGATCTACTTCTAAAACAGAGAAATGACAATGTTTGTCATTTCCATATTCCAAAACACAAAAACTTGAGTAGAAATCTAACTAGTAGTATGCACATTAATACTACTAGAAGTAATTAACTAGTATTAATATAGTGTAATTATACATTAATAAATAAATAAAACTCAAAAAGCAGACTTGAGGCACAATGACCACTATAATATAACTTCAATACTACAATGTATTGTGGACAGATGCAAAACATTGTTTCAATGAATCATTTGGCCCTTAATAAAAAACATCTACCAAATTTAAAGGATTGGAAAACTGAATCAAAAACAAGGAATGCTTGAGAGAAACCTGATATTACATGATGTCACTTTGTTTATTACAAAAGGTTCACACCACTGTTCAGGAGAAAAGCAAGGGAGATGCTATCTTACCTTCTGGATTGATCTGGGGTTCAAATTTCTCAGAGGTGACCTCTGAGAGGTCCTCCGGGTTCAGACTCCACACACTGACTCCCTCTGCTGCTCCTGCAGCCATGGCTGCCCCTAGAGCTGTGGTTTCCGGCATGGATGGCTTCACTGCACACAAACACGGATTTACAAGTGGCATGAATCAACTCCAGGGGAAATGAAAATTCCTGGATAAATGAGCTTTTGAATTTTCAGAGCCCTCAAGACACGAGTCTCTCTGCTGGGGGTAAATTCCTGCCATGCCAGGGGCAGGTTATTTTATCATGGCCTCATGCCATCTTCCCTTAATAAATGTAAAAGAGACACTTATTAGGTGGGTTTAGGTGGCTTCTTTTTTTGATATTATCAAAAGGTTAATAACTCTCTTGCCTAGCAGGAATCTACAAATATTGTTTTATATTGTAAGATTAAAAAAAGAACAATTTTGAGCGATGCTTGCATTATACATCTCTTACCAACTGGAATGCAAAGAATATCAGCCTGTAGTTGCATGAGAAGCCTGTTAGAGGTCATTCCTCCATCAACTTGTAGCTGATTTAGAGGAATTCCACTGTCTTGATTCATGGCATCAAGGATCTAAACCAAACAAATCAAAAAGAAGTTTCAACCATGAGTTAGTTTTTAAGCAGTCTAATAGGGTATGCTATTCATTGGTTGATTTAGGAAATTAGCTTTGCATTTTAGTTGTATTTAACACATGATCAGCTAACCTTTCCGAGCTTCACATTAAGAAATCACAATGTGAGATTTAATATCAGTTGCTTCTTTTTACATTCAGAACCATGTACTCAGATAAAAGCTATTAAAAAAAAAAAAAATCACTGCATGCATTATATTTATGTATTTATTTATTTTTAAAATAATCAATTAAGGCTACCTCTCGTGTCTGAAAACAGACTGCTTCTAGGGCGGCAAAAGCCAAGTGACTTTTGTTTGTGAACTGTGTCAAACCACAGATGATTCTGTTTGAAAAGATAAACGAAACAGAAGTTAATAGATAGTTTTACCATAATTATATCTTCTAATATGAAGTAAATCTTTAACTCTGTTGCATTAAGAGCTCACTTATGTTTTCAACATCACAATTTGTACTAATACTGTATTTTCATTTACAGCAAAAACCCAACTATGGTACATATCAGACTCTCTTATTTAGCTCAATTTTTTATTTTTCTCCAATGTTTCCTTGTCTTTTACATATAGATAAATTATAATTACATTATAACGTGACCTTTTTCCCCTCCACTATCAATTTAGCCCTGTTCTGAAACGTCACAGCTGACTTTCAGTTACCCTCGAGCACTTGGTTCCCAGTAGGGGGCGTAGAGGCCAGAAAATGCAGGGACAAAGTAGCAACCATAGGATGTGCCAACACCAGCAGCCAGTTTCTCTTAAAGGAAAATAACACAACTAATTAACCATTGTTATGCCTTGGACAAAGAATGTGTGAAGTCTTAGGACAGTTTTTGATAAACATACAACAGCAGTGCTTAAATAATTCATTAAAGCTGTAAATCTAGAAAGTCCAATGTTCATACTATGTTTACTGAGCTGTGTGTCAGTAAAGTAAGGGTTAGTAGGCTACTAGATCGGCCAAACGGCTGTTTTGGCACTTCCTGATTGGGTCTTTATTTAATTTATCCACTTAAGCACTCACCGAGCTCAGTAGATGTCTGGATAATCCCAAGGTTATCTTTCAGCCAACGCACAACAGCTCCGGCTATGGCAACTGAACCCTGAATAAGGCTAATTATAGGTCAGTGCTTGTGTAACAGTGAAAGAATTAAGACCATTCCATCCATTCAGTTACATCGTAATTCTTATAACTACCAGCTTGCTTTTTTTTTTTTTTTTTTTTTCTTAAGCAAAGGAAATTATTGGGCTACTGAAATAAATTAACTGAATTCATGTATAGGAATAATAGCTGAAAATACAGGCATACAAGGACTCAGAATGAAAGTGTTTTCTAGAAAGAGTAAAGAAGGTAGGCATGTTTTTGTAAGGGTACAGTGTTATCAATGCTTATGTAAAAATGGATGGGAAGCTTCAGGTTTTCACCCTTATGAAATAATTACAATATGCAGAAACAGACCTCTAGTGCATAGCAGGCTGGCTTGTCTCGACCTAGTTTATATGCTACCGTTGTTAACAGGCCATGGTCTGACATCACTGGCTGCAGGAAACAAAAAGGATACAGATCAGTGAGACAAAGCATAATATTTGCCGGAAATGAACCATATAATGCTCAACTACTGAATGCTGTACTACCTTTGGTCCTGTGTTTCTAAGGAGGAAACACCCGGTCCCATAACTAAGAACAGAAGAGCAGAGAACATCACACATGCATCCACCCATTAAGTTGCAAATGAGAAACTTAGTGGTGGGTGATTCAATACAAACAGCTGCATATTACATGTTTGCAGTTTAAAATGAGTGTTTTTATTAAATATTTAATCTGCTGAGATATTATTATTATTATTAGAGTTATTTTTCCAATTAGCCTAGTTTAGTTTAGCTTTAAGACTTACAAGGCTAACATTGCTATCAAAAGAGTCATGTCACCAAAATAATTAATCCAGCAACAATAAAAGAAACAGAAACTAGAACCAGAAACAACAATCAGAAATAGAAAAGCCATTTACAAAGAAGCATTTCTTTCTCAGTGCTGACCCAGTTTTAAGCAAACAAATAGCAAAAATGACCAGGATAAAGAATACACAAAAAGATCCTTACGTATTTTTGGCCTGTCCATCCTGAAAACACATCTGTCCCACAAGAGCAGCTGATTGGTCCCCTAGACACTTCAACCAAAAAAAAAACAAAAAACATGCACTTTATTTTATTACACCCAATTTATCAAGCCATTTAAAATAAACTTCTATATGAAAAGAGAATTAAAAGATATTCAATTACCCCTGATATTGGAATACCGGTGAGTGCACCCGATTTCTGTTGAGGGATCACAAAACACAGTTATAAAAGATAACCAACATGCTACATTAGCCCTAAAACAGCCAACTGACCAACCCCTTCTCTGCCCACAAATGCTTTCATTCATAGCAGCCACTTTGAGGTTGGAAAGATTTTACAGTGCATTTATGGTTCAAATAAATAACGTTAAATAGAAACAGGAAATAAATATTGTTACAGGTAACTTATCTTTGGATGCATTTGTTTACTGCATATAAATGGTTGTTAAAAAAATGTGTACAATATAACAAGCATGCTATAGTGAGTGATGTAACATCAGTCCTGTGGTCTATGGTGCATGGGTAACTCATTAGAACTCAAAGCCTACTAATTGCTTTAAGCATGCCACATGGACCCACCCCCTTTTTCCTGATCAAAATAGGGGTGAATATTTGAAAAAGAAGTGAGCATGCAAAAAGGACTGGGAGGAGAAAACCACAGCACGGCCACAGGGTCAGAAAGTGCCTTCAAGTAAGCGGAAAAGCAACAAGTGCTGATTGAAAAGATGGCACTGTGTCTAGTGACTAATAGCAGGTAAAGTCAATAACTTGTGTTAAGCCAAAACACTGTAAGTACAGAATTAAATAGCCATCTAGTACATTTCCAACAAGAGCTACAATGCAAGGCTTTTACAACAGTGACCATGGTGACTTCCTTTATTATTCAAACAATGGATGATAAATTTCACTTATTTTTCAAATTGGAAATGCACTGCTAGATGGATTGATATCAAAGGGACATCAAGGAGGCCAACCAGGGCAGGGAAAAAAAAAGTGGTATTCCCCAGAGATGACAACACCAGTAATAAATGTACAGTCAAAGCCTACTCACCAGACTAGAATTGATTTTCTATCAGTGAGCCAGAGAGATGATAAGACAAACATTTGGTTGTGGTAAAAAAAAAAAAAAAAAAAAAAAAAAAAAAGGGCTTCTACAGGGCATTTCATTGCACCAAAAACCAAATCCAATCAGACAGAATAACATTTGGGCATCACTTACATGTAAAACTTAACAGTGATGTCTCTCTTAAGCTGTAACATGCAATGTTGCATTCAATTTGCTCTTACTTTTATTCACTGTACTTTAAATTTTACATTGTTACTTAATAACATGGTTAAGTACCGGTATATTTATAGGCTAGAGAAAATATCACCAAGTAATGGGTTAGAAACTCTTGACTCACCATTAATCCATAGATCTCTGAAGAACTCCTCACTTTTGGAAGAATCTCCATTGGTATGTCAAAATAGCTACAAAAACAAATCCCAATATCACAAACAAATCACATCTAACTGCTAGTTCCCACTCCTTCATTACAGGTTGCTAGCATTCCCTCAAGTTTTTCTCGTGCTTGTTTAATGCTGCTCTTGTTGTCATGTGTGGGTGTGTAAAGTGACAAAATGCTGGCGGGAAGGGCAGCATGTGGAGCCATAACTTAGTGTCATGGTACAAGGCATCATTTTAGTTACCAAGTATACATGAGTCAATGTATGGAAATTTGAGTCAATTCTCTGGCCTTTAGTTGTCGAACAACGCTGTATGTCACAAGATACAGCTATACAGATGCAAAATGAATCTGACAGCTTTGATTGAATTGTTTTCCTTAAGATATTTACAACACCAGGCCAAAATTTCACAAGTCCAGCAGCAAGTCAGTCAACTTGAGGCTTTCGTGTGATTCATCACTGTATCTCTTACGGATTCATAATCAATAAAGCAGAGGGTGTATGTCAATCTGTGTATCAAAACACCATTGCACAAGTTTGATTTTGATATTTCTTACCCTCTAGCACTGGTTGATCCATTTCACTCTACTAGATTTGAGTCATTATCATCTGAACCTGGGGGCTTTAGTTAGCCTGAGCGAAAATGTTCTGTGGTCAGCTGTCAGCTAAGCTAATAATTATCAGCTCTTCAGTCCTATTTAGTAACACAATTTAACATCTAGCAGCTGAAAGCTTGTCAAGGTTTTGATTTGTGCATGAGCGTGTCTTACCTGCAGAGATCTGGATCCCAATCCATAGTGTGAATATTAAACAGCATTGTCCTGCTAGCGTTGGTTACATCTGTACAATGGACACCACCTTTCTTTCCTCCAGTCAGGCACTAAAACAGAACACATTTAGCTTCAGTGAACAACCAGAATATTAAGGATGGACCACTACTCTTTGCTACTTCTACGACTCATTCAGCAAAAATAACACCTATAATAGCTTTTCGATGTCAAGCTAACATTTCAGTAATTATTGATTTTCTGATATAATTGTTGTACTAACCTAAATCTTTATATAATAAATTGCAGACTAGTCTCACCCATATGAGCCAGGAGTCAACCGTTCCAAACATGGCTCTGTGCGAAAGGACAGCCTTGTGCACGTCCTCCACATTGTCCATTAGCCAGCGTAGCTTCACTGCACTGAAGTAAGTGCTGATAGGAAGGCCTGTCTTATGCTGTAGAAAGAGTACGGTTTTCAATTTAACCCAAATATATTCAGTCAGCCATAAGATCAGAAGATTGCCTTGATAAAAAGTTTTTGCATAATCTTTAATAGACTTGCTAATACAGTTAACGCCAAGACTATTATACTATTATTATATATACACATTTACAGCATTTAGCAGCCGCTCTCATCCAGAACGACTTCCATGTCCTAATTACAGGGACAGTCCCCCTGGAGCAAGTCAGGGTTAAGGGTCTTGCTCAGGGACCCAGTGGTGGTAGTGCCAGAGGTGGGATTCGAACCTGGGACCTCTTGAGCAATAGGTCCATAGGCAAGTACCCTACCACTAGACCACCACCACCACCCTGTAAAAAAAAAGAATTTATTTATTTTTTAATAAATAAATAAATTGTATTTATTTATCTACTAAAGCCTTCTCTATCTGAAGAGCTAAGGATATTTGGTAAATAGAATTTTAAAGAAATAGTCTGACAAATAATAATTAGCCTTTAAAAAACAGGTCACGTGTAGTCCACATCTGTATTCCACACAGCATTCTTCTCACCTTCAGATGGTTTTTGTTCCTGCCTGGTGTTTTGTTTATGAGTCTCTCCACAGTGGATTGAGTGCGCAGATCCAGCCATACTGCAAAGATAAAGATGTACTCGGCATTCAGACACTACAACGGATCATAATTATAGTGTAGATAATCTACAATGATCAATCATCTGTAAAGTGGCCTCACCAATTGCATTGTAAAGCGGCTCGCCCGTTTCTTTATCCCACACCAGCGTGGTTTCCCGCTGATTGGTCACACCAACAGCTGAAAAGAGTTCCCAAAATGTGATTTATGGGTTACTGGTGCAAGCCTAAATCTTCACACACTTGCCTACAGTTGGCAATATAAAATAGACATTCTTATAGTTAAAATAAAAACTATAAAAATCCTATTGAATTGAGACCCACATGCAATCCAAATGTCTGGAGTCTGCCAGCAAAAGCTAGGAATGTTTATTACCCATTAGCATTTAAATTGCTTGTTTGTGTGCATTCGTGTTTGAGTTAAATGTATGGTGTAACATAGATGGTGTGTTTATAAGACGTAAAAGTGCTGAAAAGTAAAACGCTTTGATTAACTACATTTAGACTAAACTTGGTAAACTACATAACTCATAACCAACATGGTGTTAACTCTGGTTTAATCAATACATTAGATAATTTGCAAAAGCATGCATACCTACACAAATACAGAAGAAAAAAACACTATAAAAATAAAAATTGGAGACCTTTGATGTTAGAAATGTCAATGTGGAGCTGGGTCAGTTTCTCACAGGTTCTGTCCATGCACTCGTATACAGACTGGAGAATCTCTTTTGGGTCTTCCTCAACCCAGCTGAAAAGAGGAATAGTATGCATAAGCAACAATTCCCTTGAGGATGTGACCTTACTAACACTAACAACTAGCAATAATGCAAAAGCCCGTTCCAGGAGAAGCTTAAATATCTGCCCAGTTTCTGAATAAAACACTTGAGAAAGAGATAACTCATTTTCTCACATTCATGGCGCTAACTAACCCTAGCTTAACTGCATTCATTGTTATAAAAAATCTTGAAGTATTCCTTTAACAGTGCCATCAATGCACATGTGTGGAATTGAAAAGAAACACAGCCTTATCTCCTCTTCCTGTAGAGATGTCTGAAGTGACTCACCCCTCTTTAGGGAAACTTTGCTGAATTTCGACTTGATGGTGGCTGAGAAGCTCTGCTGTTTTAGCATTGAATACCTGCAGAAAAGCATATAATGGTTAAAATGAGAATTAAAGGAAAAAAATATTTGGATCTAATTTTAGTCGAATATGACTAAAATATAATCCACTCTTCTGCCCTGCCTAATGAGAACCTCTTCTCTGCATTGCAAAAAAAATAAATAAATAATATAAAAAAAGACTTTTTGGCCTGACTTTACACACTCTTTGCTATTTTACAACCATTTTATTCTTTTTTGTCCTTCAAGTCACTCTCCTGAGACAGCCCCAGCTGTATTCATATTTACAAGATGAACAATACATACAGGATGGATTTCCTGCTCATTAGCGCACTGTAAATCCATGCACTGGATTAAAACGAGCCATGTACAAGGCACTCCAGAATCCCTCAGATGAAGCCAAAAGATGCTTGGTATCTAAATTCAACTTTAGTTTAGCATTTGAACTATGACAGTTATGTTGCTGACAAACAGAAGACATAGTATGACCAAGCTGCAGGGGACTTTATCTATGATCAGTGATAATTGACACAAAAAGGGATCAACACTCCCAATCCTTAGTTCACGTAGTTGAAATGTGAAAACATATATAGTTGACTAAAAATTCTCCCTTTAATGTTCAGCTACACAATAAAAATGCTAATGTTTACAACTCAATGGCAGTCATAATATTTCCTTGGAGCTGGATGTGGTTTAAGCAGATTAACGGGGATGTTTTGAAAGTAAAGAATTTGTGAAGCTACTGACTTTCAGTGTTTAGGAATATTAGCCTTGCAAATCCAGACGTCCATTTCACGAAGTAAGATCTCTTAGTTCATCTAGACAACTTAAATACAGACTTAAGCCTGTCTAATAGGAAACATGCTCAAGGTAACATTTGGCTTGGGGGGGTACACAAAAACTAAAGAAGAAAACTATGGCCACCAAACATACTGGCTGATGCATCTGGGGTAAGTGGAGAATTGAGTAAGATTGATTTATCATGACCATTCTTTTATAGTACGAGTTACTAAGGGTTTAGAACCAGCAGTTAAATGGGGCTTCATTGGTCGGACTTGGGTGTCCAGCACATCCCATAAATGCTTGATCACAGAACTGGTGAACCTAGAGGCCAAGTCATCACTTCAAACCATTTTTGATTTTTTATTTGCATTTTGCTAGGGTTTATTTTCCTGAAAAACAAACTTTGCTATTATCATACGGTTGCTATGAAGGGATGTCCTTGGTCCATATGATATAATAGAAGATGTGATTTATAAACAGTAAAATGTGAAACACTAGGTGTGTCCCAGTTCAGGAGCTGCGAGTCAGAGTCGCGATCAGCCTCTCATCCTAAAGACTCCTTAAACGCAATCAAGCAATGCAGCCTACGTTTTCATGGAAGCGGAGGATTCATCATCATATTCCAAGACTCCAAGACGTTT
This sequence comes from Hepsetus odoe, assembly GCA_017165825.1. NCBI lineage: Eukaryota > Metazoa > Chordata > Actinopteri > Characiformes > Hepsetidae > Hepsetus > Hepsetus odoe. Next base: position 12,056,584 of record CM029386.1, read on the forward strand.
GTTTATTTTTAAAAAAATCATTTTAAAAAAGATGCAAATGAGACCAATATGTCTCTTTTTTCAGTTTAGTAGGAGTGAGTAGCTCTGGTTTGTTATTAATACTCATGGCACGAGCTGCAGCTGTAAAGGTTGATGGACAACAGGAGCGATGCTTCGTCTGTAGGCCAGACCATCTCATTTAATGCTCGGTTTGCAACCTAGTCCATCCTTCACAGCCCCTCAATTGGGAAACACCTACTGTGTGTCCTGACAACCTAACATAGTTACTAACTTTTTTCAGCAATGTGCGCTACAACACCTCTTCTGCTGGACTGGACAAGACAGGTTATGCTGTGCTACCCACAGAGGCCAAACATGGACATGCACAAATTTTTTGTAGGTTCCACAACTTCGTGCCTCCCACACTTTGGGTAGTTACTAAGCATTGCTTTCCACAAACATTCCACAAGACCCGTCATTTTGCTCTGACCCAGTTGCCCAGAATCACAGTTTGACTCTTGCCAAAGCCGTCTAGGTCCTTACCATTCTTCCAGCTTCCAAAACGTCTACCTTCAAGCTGTTTACACCTGCCTTAAATATCCCGCGTCAGTATCAGTTCTCTCACCTGTCAGTTGTTTTAATGTTGTAGCTGATCAGTGTGCACTGTCAGGAGGACATATCAGCTCTGATCATTTCGAAGCAAGGCAGGTGGCTAACTTAGTTGTACAATCCATTGCTACAAATTTACCTCCTACACATTGCAGTTTCTGTAACATCCTATCCAACAACCACACTAATCACCTATACCAGGCAAAGGCTGATTTTCAATATTTCACATACATATCTGCCAATTCTGATACAGAAAATTATTTATAGATCAAATCTTCCTAGATTAGGAAAGAATATAGCTGATTGCTGTTATTTTTAAAAGCTTAAAATGTTAGTAAAAAGGGTCAATCAAACAGTTCCTGGAGAGTGATGCATATCAGTTTGAGTTTATAGTTATCACTCAGATCTCAGCATCAGTCTCAAGGGCATACAGATATGACTTCAAGATCATTGAGCATCCCTGCATGCTCATGCTGTAGATATTCTGAAGTACTTCCTGGGTCTGGTGTGATTGAGTTTCTCAGGTGGTAAAGCTGATAGAAGTGGAAGCTGAGCATCAGTACATACGGGTACTGAAGGGCTCTGAAAGAAGTAGCTGCGTGTTTCAGCACCACAACAAAGCCTCCTTTCATGATGTGCAGCGTGTGCCATTATGCAACTGGATGAATCGCATTATTCAGCTGAAGTCCCACTTTATTTAATTGCACAGTTCACCAATCCGCCTACACAGAAGAAAACAAGCCACAGTGGTCCGCATTATCAGTAGCCAAGTGCAGAAATTCAAACAAGACTGTGTCAGAGACACACACAGCCATAAATAGCTAAACACCACCATAAATAGTCCTCTATAACCGCTCTCACTGGGGTGCTAGCTGGCTAACGCTAAATGGTTGGTCAACCTCGCTGTTTTTAAAAGGCTAAGAAGCCAGTAAAGTTGTTTAGAACCAGATTATGTAATATTTAAATAACTAACTTCAACGTTCAGGGCTAAAACAGCTCCGTTGTTTAACTCCAGCTCCCTTGACTTTGAGCACTAGCAACGGTTGATGACGCGGTCGAGTCCCAATCACCTCCACGATCCCTACATAGTGCACACCCGGGCGGTGAAACAAGGTCACATAGTGCACTTTAAATGGCACAGTGAGAGGATTGGGACGCGCCCCTGTCCCGTCACCCCACAAGTAGGCGAGGCGCGCACGGCAGACAAGGGCACTGAGGACTCTTCTCCCCCTAGAGACTCACCAAGAAGCGCGTGGAGCTTGTGCCTTGGTCGATAGCGGCTACGAGGGGGCCCAGCATGATCCTGTTGGAAGATGCGGCCATTGCACCGTTCATTGGCGATAGGGAGCTGCCGCGCGGTGAAACTGCTCCGAAGTGCCGCCGCTACCGCTCACACACGGCACCGGCACGCGGACGACACTGCGCATGCGTCGAATACGCAAGGCGCAGTCGACAAATAGGAGGAGTCATGCAAATCAGCCATGGTTCAACTCGACTCTTTCAGACTATCCGAGTCAACGACTCATTGATTCATTCTAGAACATCTTTCGTTGAGCCTGTTCAGCTCTTTTTTTTAAATTTATAAAAGGGGCAAGTTAAGGTAGAAACGACTAAAATGATTCGCAGTATTTTATCTAATACTCAAGTTTCTATAATAATAATAATGATAATTATAATATAACAATAATAATGATGATAATGATGATGATGACAATAATAATAATAATAATAATAATAATAATAATAATAATGAGGATGATGATGATAATAATAACAACATTCTAAAAACTACGGGATGTCTTTCATTCCTAAACATTTCTTAATTGTGACAAAGACAAAGATCTTCTATCACAGATATTTGAGATATTTAAAGACAAAATTTGACAATTCTCTCAAGACAACTATATGACAGAATATTTGTTGTATTTCTGTTTTTGGTAAAGGATTTTTAGGAGTAAAGGGGAAATGAGTAAAGGAGGTCTTTTTAAAGTGTTAGTACAAAACACACTGGCTGTAAAGTGTGCAGTGAAAAAAAAACTCCAATTATCTGTCATTATAGAGGTTTCATATCTGAGAAACGGGGGAGAAACACTTGCATCCTTCGTATCAATATTCTAACAGGACGATCAAAAGAGTCGGTTTCACAGAGTAACCCTGATCAGCCGGAGTATAAAACAGAGCACCAGGTTCGGAAGGTCGTGGCTTTGAACCCTGGACTAATAGGGGATGTGCCGTGATACCCTTCAACAAGGTACCGTCCCCGTCACTGCTCCCCTGGCACTGGACATTGCTGCCCCCTGCTGCATGGTGTGAATGGGTGAAAAGTAGAGGTTGCATTTCGTTGCGGTTCACTGTGTGCTGTGCTTCACAATGACAAATAGTCACTTTCACTATAAAGACTCCATGTCCTTTTCATCCCAGTACCACAGACTAACACTACAGGGCGCCCAAGTGGCTTAAAATGAAGTTTTCAGGTCAGAAATTTTGATTCTGGAAGAAAACAAATTACATTAAAAAAATATTGCTGTCATAATTACTATAATTTTTTCTCCAGTGTACAGGAAGTCCTGGGCAAATCTGAAATTTGACTGGTTGTTGAGCTGAACAGCTCATTGGTTGATGATTGACTAATGTATAAAAGTCACTGCTAGAATGTCCCGCATCAGCAGCAGAACAGCGTTTCAGAATATCACAGCAAATACATTTATGATGCTCTGTATAAAGTATATCAATTTTATGGAAAAAAACATAACATAAAACATTTAACTTGTATGAACCAATTTCTTTTGGACCTAAAACAGCTCTAGAGTAATTAAACCAAAATGAAGGGAAGTGCACAGACACCTCATGCAGTCATCGTCCACCCAGCTGCGTAGCATTTTGTCCTCTTGGTCGCGCTGTTGGGCTGTATCCGGATGCAGCGTCGGGGCAGATGTTGGAGCCTCAGCTGCTGTCACATCTTGTTTACAGAAGGGACAGACACTAATCCAGCATCTGACACGCTCAGGGCACCATCTCCCCAACACTCCCTCACACACCCCCTGTATTCTGTAAAAAAGTGCTTGAGCTGGACTGTTATCCTTTATGTATCGACAGACTGATGCGGCTAGTCCTGTAGTCATCGAAGTCTGGAGCAAAAGCATTACAGAATTTCCAACATGATCCATCTCTACCACCTCGTGTACAATTTATTACAACAACTTTATCCTTTTTCCTCTTAAAAAGTCCTGGAACCCTCCTTTAATTTTAATGAATGGCCCATACAAAGCAAACATGCCCATTTCACAAATGCTTGTGTGTTTATAATAATTGTGTTTATATAATTCATTTAGAATGTCAGAAACAGGACTATTTCTTTAGTGAAGAGAACTGGCGGTCATTTGTTATTGTGATGAATGCCAGAAAACGTTAGGGAAAGCAAAAACGACCAGAACATTTTTTTTTGACTGTGTTCCCCCTGTTAAATAAAATTCATAGCTTTGGTAAGACTGTTGTTTTTTGTTTGTTCTTTACCTCCAGTACAAGGACGTTTAATCAGGTTTTCAGGTCTTTCTCAGAATACAGAAAGGGGACTGATAAAGATGTAGCAGAGCTGCCGCTGGAAAACACTTTCTTACGTTTTGCTGTCGCATCACCCAGAATGTTTTTCTTTCACGGAATGCTTCCAGAATCTCAAACATCAAAAACAAACTAGAAAATACATTCTTGTGAGGTTTTTTATATACACAAACACACACATGTAGACACGTAGAACAAGTCTTTAGACAATGTGTCTAAATGTGAGGGACAAAACAACAGGGACAGTAGTTTGAATCTCATTCTTCTGCTTGTGTGGGGTTTCTCTTTCGCCCCATTTTAGATTGCATGTGTTCATGCCTAGAAAATGTTATGAAGTAACGGAGTTCGTTACTGAAATCAGGCTTCTTGTCATTGGCTATCCGAGATCTTGGCTGAGCCTTCAGCTTTAGGTTGGGTAAGCAGCTCCTCGATCCGTTGAAGGTTAGCCTCTGCGTCGTGGTCCTGCCCACTGATTTCCCCAATCAGGTCGTCTGTAAGCTGTAACCTTGCATTCCTACAAAAAAGGAAACTTCCTAAGAAAGCAGATAGGCTACTGATGCAAATACTTGATAAACAAATATAAGACTGATTAGCTATATGAAAAAAAACGGCTCATTGTTACTGGATGAGGTGTCATTTCTTTGAATTTGCACAATTTGTTTTGAAGTTGGGGGTTCGAACCCCTTCCCAATAGGTTGCCCTGAGGTGCCCTTGAGCAAGGTGCCGTCCCCGTCACGCTCCTCCCTGTAAAGGCCTGGTGACCTGTCCAGGGTGTGTCCCCCGTCCTTCGCCCTGTGTGAGCTGGGATGGACTCCAGCACCCCCCCGCGACCCCACTTGGGACAAGCGGCAGAAAATGACTGACTGTTGTGAAGTTGATTTAAAGCAAGGACCGTTCATCTTCATGACCATTCAGTCATGAAGCAGGTAAAATTGATACTGGATTAAAGCTTAATTATAGAAGCTGAATCACCTTAAATAAATCTCTCTCATTGGCCCTACAAGCTGTAGATGTTATTTCAATGGAATAGGAACGTACCATTCAGCCACCCTCAACTCAAAGAGCTCTCTCCGTTCTCGCCGTCTTCTTTCTCGCATTGTCTCTCCACCCAGCTTCTGTAAGCCAACGATCAATGCTCCGGCAGGCACACTGAAAACATACAACAACCCGCCAGGATTCAATCAAGCGGTCATCACATGGAGTGACCAATGAAAAGACATTTTGACACATTTTGATAAGATGTTAACACAGATGACCTGTTTGCCAACACATATAGGTGTATTTCGGCACGCTCCATGTTCTTTAAGGTAGGTTTCTCGGTATGAAGAGCAGCTTTTGTCTTAATAAAGAGAAGTTTTCTTTGGCTCAATAGCCATCAGCACCAGTTTCAGAAATCTGATGAACACTGAGATTTTGCCGTTTAAATAAATAAATAAATAAATAAATAAATAAATAAAAGCTCAATCGTATCAGTCAGGAAAAGCCTAAATCTGTGAGGTTACATTAATCTTTCCTTTTTAGGTACAGTGGTGCCTTGACTTACGAGTTTAATTCGTTCTGTGATGGAACTCGTAACTCAAATTATTTGTACGTCAAATCAATTTTCCCCATTGAAATGCCATTAATCCGTACTGGACCCCCAAAACAACACCGCGTTTTTTGGTTACATTTTTTGTTTTTAAATAAGAAAAATGTGCTTATAAATAACGAATATTGTATAAAAACACAATACAATGTGAGAATGAAACACACCATCAGCAGCTTCTCCATATTTTCTTGGATAGATGTCCGATGATTAGAAAATGTTTTAACACCCTTGGTTGGCGTTATAGCCTTTATTGACTCCTTCAGCTTCAGTGAGGTGCAGATTGTAGAAGTGCTATGCTCGTACTACGTGCACACCTTGGTCACGTTTTTCGATAATTTCTTTTTTTAATTCAATGCACATCATCCGCTTCTTCTTATAACGGCAAGCACAAATCCGAGCACAACACTGATGCGAGCTAACCGCTTAGAGTGAACGCGTGAGACACGGGATGCTGGCTGGATGTTGTTCGCTGCGCCATCTAGCGGTGGGTATCTGAAGCTGGCTCATAACCCGAATTTTAGCTCTCAACTCAAGCAAAAAAATGGCAGAGACTCAAAAAAAACTTTTTAGTTGGGACACTTATCATCAGTTTTTCAAAGATAATTTAGAAATCTATCAGGCCCTGCTTCTGAGCCCATGAAACAAAAATCTACCAATTCTGAAAAACAGTCAGAACGAGAGAATGGAGGTGCAGCTGTGCTACAAGTCTTGTAGCTCACAGCTTTAGTGACAGTGGCACAGAGTGAATGGAGTCTGAACATGCCACTCTCGTTGCTGTCACTCTCTCTTGAGAGATGTGTTTGCCCCAGGCAGCACTGCATTCACTCTCCCTCTCACTCTCTCACACACACTCTCACCCTTTAACCTCCTTGCCCCCCCCCTCGTTCTATCTGTGGGCGTTCTGTTGGCCAGCTGCGTCCTTCCCCACAACCCTGTGTCCATTTGCATCCACCCCCTCTGTCTTTCTCTCTCCCTCCCTTTCTCCCTCACACAAGCTCTGCCAGAGGTACCCATGTGCTGTGCAGAAGGCCCAACTCTGGAGGGCAGAACAGTGCGAGTGCCTAATCCAACAGCTGCACTGCTTTTTCTTTTTTTTTTTTTTTTAATCTTCCTGTCATTATTCCATTTCATTTCCATCCATCCCTCCATTTCTTCTTCTCCTCCTGGCTTAAAACTGAGAAAAGAATCCCTGTAGATACATCACCCCTTCCATCTTTTATCTTAAACTGTCTCTTGTTTTTTTTTCTTCTTTCACTTTTCCCCCTCTCTCTTTAGCCTTTTATGTTACCTCTAATTTTGTTTCTCTTTTTGTTGCCCGTCATCCTTCCTTTTGTCTACCTTTCCTCCCTTTTATCAACAGCCGCCTGTGTTCTTACTCTTTTCCCACCACCGTTCCTTCTCATTCCCTCTCCTTTTCCCATCTTTCTCTCTCCCCTCTTCATCAGGCTGTTTTCTCTCACTTGATGCCAAGATGCTCCATCCATTCCAGTCAGTCTATTAAAGTGCCTCAGACAGACAACTATCAGAGGCTCCTTTCTGTCCGAGTGTGTGCCTGGAAGCGCTGGCACTGGCGAGCTTACTGGCACCTGTGTGTAAACAGCCCCAGCGCCCGTCCAGGTGCAGCAAGGCAGGCGCCGAAATGAAACCAGGCAGCTAATCCAATCGGCACATCACGCTCTAAATAGCGCCCAATGCTGAGATGGCACGCTTCTATGCATGGGAGTGTGTGTATGTATGATAGAGTGATGGCTATGCAGACATGTGACTCCTCATACGCAACCACTGATGTGGAAATGTCTAAATAAAACACTTTCAATAAATGCACTCCTTTAATAATGGCTGTAACAGTCTGTATAAATATTACAATATTATCAATTTCTTTATATTGTTGAATAAAATCAAGTTACCTTAAACTATTATTTTAAACATGATTTCAGTTCATTTTCATTCAAGACGCTGTGGCCTCCGATCTAGATCATAGGCAATATCAGAAGGTCAGTCTTTAATTTTGCTCGGTACATTCTGTGATCCTGATCAGTTTGTTTCCGGTACATTATGTTTAATCTCAGGTAAAACAAGCCCCCAAAATGTCATTGCTGAGCTTTTCTGACCAATATAACGGTCAACTAAATCTACTTCTTTCTACTTTACTCACCCCAGCGCAACTCCAATAGCTGTCCCTGCCACTAATCCTCGGAGACCGAGATTAATCCGAAACATGCCTCCGGTGACAGCTTCAGAAATAAAGAAATAAAAAAATAAAAAAATATAGACAAAGGGTCCACAGGTCACAAAACATCACAACTAAAACATGTATTTCCACTGCACTATATTACAACTCACACATTTTAAATTTCTTCCTTTTATTCTCAATGAGTACCACATTTTTGTTCCTAAGCATAAGAGGAGCTATTATATTGTGATTATTTTTAAATAATAATCAAAATTTGATTAAAAGTGATGAACACTCTCGTTTTAGAATTAATAACATTTTAAAACCCACCAAAAACAGGCAAGGAGTATGCATGCACTTACCACCCGCCACAGCGAAATGACTCAGGGTGTTTTTGTCTCTGTATACAGAAAGTCCGGTGCTGACAGTGCTATTGGAAACAGAATTACGCTTGGACTTCATTGTTGTTATCACTTGTTGTAATCACATTGTTGTATTTCTTTTTAATTAACTTCTGTGTAAATACTCACTTAAAAAGGGTAACAAAAGCAGCCACTCTCCAACTCCACCTCCAGCCGTACCGCAGAAATCCTCTGATCGCTGCGTTATGGGCCGACCGCTGAAAACAAAAGCAAAATGAAAAAAGAAACGTCTGTGTTTTTATGCCAGTGATTTTAAGGAAACAGAGACTATAGACCACAAACCACATCAAAGCTTTGATGGACTTTGTTTCCAAAGGCAGTACATTACCTAACATTTCCAGAAATAATTAATTACAAAATGACCATATTTTAGCCTGAGCAAATGGATTTATATTAATTTTAAATTTATCTTGGGTGCATTTATGCCTGCAGTTTTTGGTGGCTTCGTTGCATCTGTTCTCAAGACACTTGATGTGGCACGGTGTAAATCGGGTCCAAGTTTTAAATAAACAAATATATATAGATGTTGGGGTCTCTTAGAATTTTGTTGGGGCAGCGGTGGCCTAGTGGTGAGGGAGTTGCCCCTGCATCGGAAGATTGTGGGTTCGATTCCCTCACAAGTAGGTTGCCCTGAGCAAGGTACCGTCCCCGTCACTGCTCCCCGGGCGCTTTCAATAGCTGCCCACTGCTGCATGGTGTTTGTGTGCATGGGTTAAAAGCAGAGGTCCAATTTCATTGTGGTTCATGCTTGCTGTCCTGTGACCTCGCAATGACAAGGGTTGTCACTTTAACTGTTTTCAGAACTCTCCATAAGGAAACTATATTTACAGCTACCAGGTTCTATGGGAAAAACTAGGCCAAAAATTATGCACAGTACTGTAACAACAAGAGTCCAGAGCTCCCCTTACCACTGCGTCCACCCTGTTTTTGAAGACCTCAGCCTGGCTGAGCTGGATAAATCTCTGGTGCGCATGGCGAGCTGCAGGCAGGCCTCCATAACAGAGGCCCACCAAGGCTGCAGTTATTCCACTCTTCACCACACTCCTCAGCTCTTCCGGGTACGGCTCTCCTTCTCTATGGAAAGAATATAGGCAAGAATAGGATGAAGACAGTACTCGTAACTAAATGACTAACTAAACTAAATCAGGACAGTGAAATCTAAAATCAAAATTAGTTGAAAGGGCTACTTCCTTAAATTGTGTATTTTGTGCTCCAGTACCACTGACTTCAAATAAATTCATTGTACATAAAAATACATTTTGTGTACTGCTTAAGTATCCTTAAATGTATTTATATTGTGGTACATGCTGAGAGATGTTTTCTACAAATAACCCCTCATTCCTCCATTAAAGCTCCAAGTGGCACAAATGTTTAAGCACTGGACCTGTCATCAGTTCAATCACCAGTGATGCCCCAGCCATCTGTGGCCAGGAATCAAAGAGCTCAGATTTGACTTGGTACCCCCCTCTCCACCATCACTCTACTCTCATGGTGATGCTAGCCAGCATAACAGAATTAGCAGATAGTGTTGTGTGGTACGTCTGTTTTGCAGTCAAATAACGTTGCTTTAGAAGTAGAGTTAGAAACTGACGTTGTAAGGGGAGTCCTAGCTAGAGGGTGATATTGGAGTTGGCTAAATCAGGGAGAAAAATTAGGTTACCAGTTCACCTTCCTTGGACCTCTGTTGCTACGTATTAACCACTGTTTATTCGACCTCTTCACACCTGCCATTGTAACATGTAAACTGATATACATGTCCACTGACAGAAGTTTTATTGTTGTGGCTGACCAATATAAATGAGATTTCTTTTGGTGAGGTTTGGAAGGGGCGGTTTGCAAAAACTTCAGAGAATAAATCAAATCAAATCAATTAGTACTCTAAAATTATAAGATGCTCTAATAAGATCGCTCTAATAGCAGGGAGCGGTGGCCTAGTGGTTAGGGACTAGGACCCTGGATCGGAAGATTGTGGGTTCAAGTCCCTTACCAGTAGGTTGCCTTGAGGTACCCTTGAGCATGGTACCGTCTCCTGTCACTGCTCCCTGGGCGCTTTCAATAGCTGCCCAATGCTGCACGTGTTTGCATGTGGGTTAAATGCAGAGGTTCACTGTGTGTTGTGCCGTGTACTCACAATGACAAGAACTTTCACTAATAATAAGGAGCTATTGTGTCCTCGTACACGATCACAAGTCACTTCACAAATGTATCAAACTTCCTGTTTACACAAACTGGGGAAATGTCAGTGGAGCTTATACACCATGACATCCTACATGATCACGCCAATTTCCTTTATACATGAAAACTACATAATCAATCATTCTTCACATAAAACAAAAGAGGAAACTGAAACCAACCCCGGCTGGAACAGGTCTTTAATACGGTCCCATCCCGTGTCAGGAAACTCTTGTTTACCCACATGTTTAGGCAGGGAGCTGAGATTAGGCTTCAGATCTGTGCTCTCAGCTGCGTGTACTTTGGGCAGGGCAAACCTGAAAAGATCCCACAGCAGTTTGGGGAAAAAGACCCTGGGGCAGGCTGCGTCTGTCGCTTTTGCCCCACTTCCGGATGTGTATGTATCGGGGCGCCGAGGGTGCATCTCGCTCCAGTGGGCTGCTAAATCGCAAGGGAAAAACACATGGCCAGGGGTTAGGGCGTCTTCATGTACTCAGAAACATGCGAAGCCTTTGGGAAAAGGAATATGGAGACAGCCTGGGTGCGGACACATAAAGCAATGCAGCTGTTGGGCAATGCAAAGGATTTTAGATTCTCTGAAAGAGCAGACCTAAAGAAAATCTAAGATGCACAAGTTCTAAAATGTCCCTTTGGCCCAATCATAGAGCTGCTTGGGTTCATTTTAATGCAGGCCATGGCAAGAGTTGTTAAATCAGCTCAGCTAGGTCGATTGTTAGAGATGACTCATTTCAATCCCCACCTAAAAGCTAAACATAATGATGAATTTAAAAATCTACAAGCACATGGTACTTCTTTTAAATGAAATAGTCCCAATAGTACTGTATTTACGTTACAGAAGGCTGACATGAATGGAAATGTGTATATTTTAACACAAATATACTTTTAGTGCTGCAATAGACTAACATTACACTTCCCATTTACACTTGTTTAAGATCTAAACTTAAAGGACCTATTACCTAAACTTTTACCTAACTTATGAAGCAGAATTACAACTCTGTCCAGCACACATTACGTCCAGGTTTGTATAATGAGAAATATTAATGAAATACAAAGTCATTTTAACAAAAAAAATAACTGACAGCAGAATGAATGAATGAATGAATGAATGAATGAATAGGCACATCCTAAAGTTAGCCCACAGCCAGCAACCACAAACTAGTTTTTCCTCTAAACCTTTAAGTCCAAACAATCTCCTGGCATCTAAAAACAGAAAACCAATCTCTTAAAACAGTTCAGAAACATCTAGCAGTGTGAGCACGTTCATGTCCAGCCTGTTTACCTTCTGCCCCCTTTAATGCTCCTCCATCCTCCGCTACAATGTCAGCAGATTCGCAGCGCTGCTTCAGCGCCGCCTGGCGGTGGAGGACCGAACAGCACCTTCTCCTCAGAGCACTGCAGCAGGCAGCACGTCTCAAAACACTCAACAACGTAAACGTGGCTCAACAAAAATGAGGAAAAAATATTGTAAGCTACATTTGAGCTTGTTAGCTAAATACATAGCTCAGTGGTTGCAATTAACATTAAACTGCAGAAATATCCAGAAAACCTGGGGCAATGTATGGTCCCAGGACCCAAAGTAGGCCTACGAGAATGCCTGCTAAGAAATATCCTTAAATATTTATTACACTATTAAAATGGTAACTTTTTTATTGTGAAGTATGTTAAGTACAAAATATTGAGTGTGATCTAACCAATGAGAAAAAAAAAAAATTACCACCAACTTGTCTGGTATCCTGTCCAGGGTGTTTTACCTGTGAGCCCTGGCCCTGGTTGGGATAAGCGGCTAGGGTGATATACGGATGTAAAGTGAAAGTGACTATGACAGTCAAAACATCACAGCACTCAGTGCACCTCAACAAAATGCTTCTTATGCATTTAACCCTTCTAACAAGTGGAGAAGGGAGCAACCATTCATCCACCACGCGGGCAGCAGAGCTGGAGACGGTACCTCAGGGTATCCTACTTGTCCCGGACTGGAACCCACAGAGTTGCCCCATTAACCATTCCCTACTAAATCATGAATCAAAGTTATATGGGGAAAAAAATAATTTTGATCTCACAGCTGAGAAATTTTTTAATGGGCCCGGGGAGCAACGATGGGGACAGTACCTTGCTCAAGGGCACCTCAGGGCAACCTACTGGTCTACAGTGGTTAGTGATTATATAAGGCCTGCGCGGAATAGTATATTTTAAATTGTTAATGTTTAAATGCTACATCATCTTGGATATAAATAATTTTACGTTTTAAATCTCACGTTAAATGCATTACAACAAGCAGCCTTGTGAGAGGTCATGAAGTCACATGTGCAAGACATTTAAAAAGGACAATTTAAAAGATAGCACACAGAAACAAAGCGGAGTTTGTAATGACAAGGTCCAACTGAGAACTTTAATCTTTTGCTTTGATTTTCATCATATTTATAATACATTTTACATCTAAAAACCTTAACATGTACAACATTTGAAAATATACTTTGTTCAACGTATTCTGTATTAACATGAGTATCTGAACATAGACAAACATTTATATATTTAAAAAAAAAAAACACACTTATGAGGTAATAGTGCTGATGTTGAATATGCACCAAGTGAATATGTTCACTGTTTTTTGTCTGGCTTTTGGCCTTCCCACTGCACCTTGGTCAATGAACAAAAGAGCACAGTGAAATCCTCTTTAGTTAGTAATCTAACAAAATAACAGCATATTCCCAACACACTTTAAGAATACTAGAACATATTCAACACTTTAGCACCAATGTGGCTCTAAATCATGACGTGAAAGAGCACATGTTTGATCTACAGGGTTTTGTGGGTGGCTGAAAGTATCTGTGGCACTTTGCGGTTGAATTTGGCTGCTCTATTTACGTCACTAGAGCTAATCATCTGCAAACGTTCCTACGGAGGTGAGGTTGATTTGTATTAATGTTACTTAAGCACCAACAACACTGGACAAAACGCCTTGGATGTTCAAAAGCACCTGTTCTTCCACTTATCAAACAGCAGAGGGCTGTATGATACACATAGTTTCTTATTTCTGGTTGATTTGAAGGGGAACTCCACCAACTTTTTTTAAAAAATACATTTCTTTTCGTTTTTATCACAGAGGTAGTGATAGAAGCCTTGTTACAATATTCTGAATCGTGAATACAGACTATTTTATTTTTGTATCCAAAATGATAACTGAACTTGAGCATCTTCTGTTTCTTTTTATGAAATATTAAGGGCAAAATGTGGGGGGGGACAGACAAAAACAAACAAACAAACAAACAAACACAAAAAGGAAGGCAAGTTGGGACGACATAACCTATCTATCAGGAATGAATTTCAAAAGTATTGTGGGACATTTCAAGCGTTTGTCATCTGTGTGATAGTCTTTCATGGCTAATTTCTATGCTAGCGGTTGTCAACACTTCCAGCTAGTAAACTTATCTGGAATGGTGCTTCTCACATCAGTAAATCTGAATACATTTGTGTAAATATTAATACATTAATTAAACTGATATCACCCATTCCCAATAACATCTGTCTTCATGTGGAGATAAACAAACACAGATCATGAAGCTAAGAACAAAAAAAAAAGTTTTACCCCAAACAGCAACCAAATAAAAACTACAATTGTAAATCCCGAGAAATAACACAATGTTCTGGCATCAAAACTAAAAATACATTTCATTATTGATAAGAGACAAATCAGTAACATACAGAAAGACTATAGTGTTATCAAAGTGACTGCAAAAAGAGAGTCAGGGAACCAAACATGTCTTTGACTATGAAATACATGTGGGTTGATGGGAAAAGTGTAAATTCTATATTTTAAAAATAACAGAAACCTTTGTACTAATGAAGCGGTAAGCATTTTTTCCTCCATCAGGGCTTCAGCTGTAACTGTTCCGACCATATAATTTGAAACGGAACAATATGTAATCAGCAAGAACAGTGCCAGAAAGAAATACGAGCTGCATTCATGTAATAAGGCCTTGTTAGTGAGTTGCTGGATGTGACGGGTGAAAATGACCAAGAAAGATGCACTCTGAAGCATGTAAAAGCCAGAGGTGCCTGTTTTTAAGTCTACAGGTTGAACAGTAGCAGAAAAATGGCATGAATGAAGAAGCTGCCTTTACAGTTGCCTTTAAGTATAGACTTTGCATGTGGAGTACTGTTCAACTGCAAAGCGCAATGCTTTTCTGATCTAACGGTTATCTTAAGCCAATAACAGTATTGGGCAAGTTAAAAACAGCTGCCTCCAATATTGCTTTTATGCAAATATAGTGAAAATGATCAACAATTCTCAGTGTATATTTCACTTACCAATCTTGAGGCTGATTACCTAGCAACTATTTTGAAACTATTAAACTATTTAAACTAATCTCTGACTACACTTAAACTAATATGGTTCAAACAGTGCCAAAGCCAGGAAAACTGAACAATAATCATAAATGCCTGGACCTAAAGAGTAAAATGGTGCTGCAGGTCAAAGTTCAGACCTGCTGGGCTTGTGAATGACCTGCTTGTAGCTAGTCTTGCGCTTGGGCTTGTACGTGAGCAGCTTGCTGAAGTCAGTGAGGAGTCTCTCCCAGTAACAGGACACATCCACCATACGTAGGTGATCCTCAATAAACCTTTGACCCCTAAAGGAACAGAGCACGGTCCCATCTTAGCAAAACAACTCAGTAACAAGATTTTTAAGGTTTCAAAGTGTTTGCATCTAAAATTAATCAGGAATTTGATTATATTACCTTATTGCAATGGCCTCTGCTACTTTGTCGTTTTCCTTGACAAACTGCAGCAATTGCCTGTATAAAAATGAATGTGCAAGATTTTTAAAAACATTTGTGCCCACCTCTACCTTACACACTTTCTAAATAACACACACACAAAAAAATAACATTCATAACATAGAGAGGCTCAAGGAATCATTTGATGGCTGAGTCCAGCGATTTGCCTCATGCTAATACTACACCTCTTATTGCACTTCAGATACACTTGTTTTAATTAGCCTCAGCAGAAAGAAGATGGAAGTGGGGGATGAGGAAGGGTTACCTGAGGTCAGAGAGGTCCTGTTTGACAGGGATGTAGTGTACCCATGGCCGGAGCTGAGGGTAAAAGAACTCTATCCATTCCTCCCCTATGTGGAACACCAAGGAGCCACAGAGAAACAGGTGTTTCAAGCGGAAGCTTGCCGCCACTCCTCGGAAATTAAAAAGGTATCTAATCAAGGGAGAGAGAGAGCGAGAAAGAGGCACACTTACAGACATTTCTTGTGTTGCTAGGCAGTATGGCAAAAACATAATATCTTGGAATTTCAAGAAATTTTCATTAAACTTCATATGTCATGGTGTTTGTTTTCAGAGATCTGATAAGTCTTCATAGAGAAAGAAGAAGCAGTAGTGTCTAAACCTAGTTAAGAAGAATTATGCTCGACCTAGAAGAATAACCCTGACAGCAGGTTTTAATTGCTAAGTATATCACAATACTATAACAAAATAATACTGTAGGTAATCGATCACAATAAAGATAAATATTATTATACTGCCTGCCCCTACTCTCTAGGGTAGATACACAGCCATCAAATACACAGCAGCAAATACTCCAGAATCTCAACTGCTAAAATATGTATATGAAATTCTGAATAATTATTTGAGAAGAATAGAATAGAATAATCCTTTATTATCCCCAAATTATATTATATAATATTATGCCCGAATGGGAAATTCGGGTATTACAGGGCTCTTTGACAAAAAAGAGCAGAAAGAAAAAGAGAATATATATATTTAAAAAAAAAAATTATATATATATAAATAAAAAATTTTAAAATATAAAAAAGAATGTATTTTACTTGTATTCACAGTGATCAACCAGTGGAATTTCTTTGGCTGGAGGTCTTCCAAGAGTGTCCTGTGGGATAAAGAAAAGAAAAAGAAACTTTGTCTATGTGAAACTAAAAGCTATCAAAATTAAACAAATGGTCTTTCAAATGTATTGATTTGGACAGAACAGGTAACAACTCTACAAATTGTATTTATTTACTGAATAAACAGTTTTCTTGGGACATATTTAATGTACTTTAGCATTTTAAATGGATGTTGTAATAATTCAACTAGAAATTGTATTCAATTGAGGTGGAAATTGGAAGTTTCGTGTCATTCATCTGCAAGCAGTATTCCACAATAACAAGCAAATAAAAATAATTCAGCTACTAAATATAAAAGATTGATTACTTATGTGAAAAATATTTCAAACACTTTGTGGTGACCCCTACAGTTGAGCTCTGGTAAATCCTACTTCTATCACTGATCCTTGAGATCCTTTAAAATACTTCACATTTGTGATAATATGGACAAAATTAAGAAAGGTATATATCTGTTTATGTGAGAACTTCCTGTGATCAATGGCTTTGGTCAGACAGGTATTCAGACAAAATGGTCATTCGACCAGTCAGGTCTTATGACAGACAGGCCAGACGGAAGCCATTGGCACGTTCAAGATTCATGACATTACTTTCTAAAAAGGTACACAACAGCATGCTGGGATTTTTGTCAAAAAAAGCATTGAAACAATTGACAGAAAATGAGAAGCAAACATCATTACTTTGATGAAAATAGACCATGATTCCCAATAGATGATGCAGAAGAAGCCAAGCCTTGCACATCACCATCTCTAATCAAACATGGTAATGGCAACATCACGCTGTGGGGATGTTTTTCGAGGACAGGGAACAGGAAGCAACTGCTCCCCATTCAGCCTTGTTGATTTAATACAATTCTACCAAGAAGTATCGGAGACCATTTCAAAATAAAGGTTTGTTCCCAAACAGACTTTAGGTTGGTGTAAAAAGAAACTTTGGTGTCTTGGTGAAAGTCAAGGGTGTGAAATTTTTTTTTTTTTTTTTTTTCCCCATTTTCACTGTGGACTGCATTGCAATGTTTATTGTGTGTAGACCAGGGGTGGGCAGCTCAAGTGCTCTGATCACCTGATAATCGGCAGATTTAGTGAGTGTACTTGAGGAGGCAACTACCAAACTGTGCAGGACACTGGCTCTCCAGGATAATAGGTCTACCCCAGTGTAGACTAATGAGGAAAAAAAAAAAAAAAAATCTAGTTTTGTTCAGATTTGAACAAAATATTGCATGTGGTTGGTAAACAGACCTTTTCTGATTTCCAGGCTTGATTCTTGGTGTACTCCGCGTCCACCAAGTCAGGAGCCTCTCTGGAAAGGAGGATTAAAGGGTCTCTCTCTGAACTTGTCCTGTATCAGGATCAAGAAGCCAAGCATTCATAAAGGAACAGCAAACATTTGCTAAGCATCTAGTACACGAATGATGAAGTACAATCAAGTTTCCAAATAAGATTGGATCATTTAATAGTACCAACTGTGTTCACCTAGAGCCTCTGAAGAATCCTTTGGAACTTTTCTTTTTCCAGGGCCAATGAGCTGCTGATCTGAGTGCATGAGAGAGGACACAGAGACTTTAAAAAAAATTTAATGAGTGAATTCTGCTACATTTAAAAAAAACATATGGAATGGGACATTTTATTAACTGCAATAAAATCCTCATGACAATGTAAAAAATATTTAGTCTAAGCTCAAGATTATGAAAATGGATAAAACTCACTTTTTTAGGTCCTCTCTCATCAGGTCCCAACGACCCAGCCCAGTGGGATAAATCGGCCACACTGCAGGTCCTCCCTCCCAAAATGTCCAAGCAGGATACATGATGTCTTTGTAGTCTGGCGTCTAAAAACAAACAAGACTTTTTTTCCCACTATTTTCTTCTCACCTAAAATCTTTCTGCCAGTACATAATTTAATTCTTTACTTTTTTTTTTACTAAATCTATAAAGACTATAGGATCCAGGAGAGTCCACCCAATAATATCAAGTGAACTCCATGATTCATCACTTTCCTCAAGTTGAGTTCAACTGAAGTACTCAGATAGTACTCAGACTAAAGTAGACTAAAGCTTTTTTTTTGGCTGAAAAAGAAAAGAAAATAAGACCTTTTTTTATAGTGCCGTTGTCAAAATACATTCACCAGCATGGACCACTCACTTGTAACTGAATTAGCCAGCTCACTTGATCTGTTTACAAATGCACACTCAACATTTTTTAGAAGAAATGTCTTGTTAAACTGAATGAGCCTTTGCACTAAGTGCTGATGCACATTCAGGACCCTGGTAATAGTCAGACACAGCAATGTAGAGTGGCTTAGAGCAACCAAACCAAAAAGAGGGGGCAGCGGTGGCCTAGTGGTTAGGGAGTTGGCCCTGCATCGGAAGATTGTGGGTTCGATTCCCTCCCAAGTAGGTTGCCCTGAGGTACCCCTGAGCAAGGTACCGTCCCCGTCACCGCTCCCCGGGTGCTTTCAATAGCTGCCCACTGCTGCACGGTGTTGCAGTGCTGTGACCTTGCAATGACAAGGGTTGTCACTTTCACTTCCACTGTAGATTTGAGCTTGTTTGTGTGACAAATTACACACCTTGCTGAAGGAGAGAACAGGCAGCAGCGGCTGAGCCCACCCAGGCACCTGGGGGTAGTCGCGCACATTAATGACCATCTCCACATCAGGCAATCGGTCAATTACTTCCAGGATAAAATGCTCTACTCCACTGCATCTGCATGTACAGGACCAAAGGATTTTAACACACAGCGCACATATTAGAGCCATATTAATCCCAAAAGTTTATTTTATGAAAACAACCTCGCTGGGAACATGCAGTCCTGTTCACGGTAAAGCTTATGTCCAATGACCTGGTAGTGTGTCCCCACACCACGTTGCACAGTATCTGACATCAGCTCCTTTGATATGCCATTCCTGAATGGCAGTAGGTCACCTTTAAGAACACTGGAACCAAGTGAGGGAAAAGCAAGTCAACAAAAAGAGCTTGAAATTAAACTGTAGTCAAGTGAAGGTTTCACTTGACTACAAAAAAGTTTTTGTTTTTTTTTGAGATTTTACCTGATGTGGCAGCTGCAGTTCGCTTGGCTGCATGGCTGGTACTTCTTGGTTGCATCAGAGATCTTATTTAGATGTTTCTGCCACTGTGTTTCTAGTGAAATAAGAAAAGTAAGGGTATTTGACAAATGCAAAAGGTTATTTCTAGTTAGACCCCAAACAGAAGGAAGATCACCTTTAGTACTGATACTGAACTTTACCTGATACTTCTTTCATTTTACTGAACAGCTGATGTTTCATAAGAATTCACCGCTAATTTATGAATATATTTTTAGAAAGAAAGTCTAAATCACCCACAACTTTGCCCATGGCCACAGAAACCTTTATCACTTAAAGACATTTAGAACCAAATTTGTTGTTAGTAGTTTTCTACATTTTAATAGAGGTGACTAAAATAGTTCACCATAACTGATAACCTTTAATAGAAATTAATATAAGGAATCTTTACATATCATCTCTGGCCATCGCTTACTAGTACTGAATGAAAAAAAAAAGGCTTGTTTCCGGCACTTTTGACCCAAATGTATCTGAGGAGATGATCTGCTGGTAGCCTTAATGGGACACTGAAACACTAACAGTAAGGTGTTTAAGTATTTCAGTCCTTGTCAGAAGTTACGGATATTTCAGAACACACAGAAAAGGTGATGCTCGTTGTTGAGCTCTCTGCTTGTTTTTTTTTTTTCCATTATTATTAGTATATTGTAAGGCTGGCCAATATGACAATAATTTATTTTTTATTGTGTGAAATATCACATTATTCTTTTCTGGGTGTAAAATGGTCTGTAATTAAAGAAACTTGGCCAGTGGTACGTTTATTTACAAAAAGAGCAGAATAATCCTATTAAACTGGATTTAGTGGCGAGTATTGAGAGAGAGAGAGAGCGTGTGCGTGAGAGAGAGAGAGCGCGTGTGTGTGAGAGAGAGAGAGAGAGAGAGAGAGAGAGAGAGAGCGCGTGTGTGAGAGAGAGAGAGCGTGTGTGTGAGAGAGAGCGTGTGTGAGAGAGAGCGGTGTGTGAGAGAGAGAGAGAGTGTGAGAGAGGAGAGAGTGAGAGAGTGAGTGTGTGGAGAGAGTGGGTGAGAGAGAGAGAGTGCAGAGAGAGAGGTGTGTGTGAGGAGAGAGAGAGGAGTGAGGTGTGTGAGAGAGAGGAGGTGGGAGAGAGGAGTGTGTGTGAGAGAGTGAGGTGTGTGAGAGAGTGAGGTGTGAGAGAGAGGAGTGTGTGTGAGAGAGAGTGAGGAGGAGTGAGTGTGTGAGAGAGAGGAGTGAGTGTGAGATGAGTGAGTGAGTGTGTGAGAGGAGGAGGAGTGTGTGGAGAGAGTGAGGAGGAGTGAGAGAGAGAGAGAGAGAGAGGGGGAGTGGGAGTGGGAGTGCGTGTGTGTGTGTGAGAGAGAGAGCGAGAGAGTGTGTGTGCGCGTGAGTGAGTGAGTGTGTGAGAGAGAGAGTGAGCAGGAGGAGGAGTGTGGGTGGAGGAGTGTGTGTGAGGAGTGTGAGAGAGAGAGAGGAGGTGTGGGAGGAGGAGGGGAGGGAGTGTGAGTGTGAGAGAGAGTGAGTGTGAGAGAGAGGAGAGTGAGTGTGAGAGAGAGAGAGAAGGAGAGAGAGAGTGAGTGTGAGAGAGAGAGGAGTGTGTGAGTGTGAGAGAGAGAGGAGTGTGAGAGAGAGGAGTGGAGTGAGTGTGTGTGTGAGAGAGAGTGAGTGTGTGTGTGAGAGAGAGAGTGAGAGAGAGAGAGAGTGAGTGTGTGTGAGAGAGAGAGTGAGTGTGTGTGAGAGAGAGAGTGAGTGTGTGTGAGAGAGAGAGTGAGTGTGTGTGAGAGAGAGAGAGTGAGTGTGTGTGAGAGAGAGAGAGAGTGTGAGTGAGTGAGTGTGTGTTCATGAAAATCACTGCATTAATGTTTTTGTGGAGAACTTATCAAACTTCCTGAAACAAAACGTATCACCATCTTTTACTGTGTAAAGTTCTTGATTAACATACATGTTTTGCCAAAGCCCTCAGGTTTAACATTCAGCGCAGCAGCTAACATGCAGTTGTGCTGGTTTGACGCTTTTTAATCAGCACATAAAAGCTTTAGTTGATTCATCGTCAAAACGTACCTTCGAGTAAACAAAGGAGATGAGAAGGGGTGAAGTTTTACAGCAATAAAGACTCAAATTCCCCCCAAAAGGAAGCAGCTAATGCTAACCTGTGTAACGGAACCGACCGTTGGTCATCACTGAATGAGCGTATCGGTATTTATAAAGCAACTCCAGCCAGATTACCGACACTTACACATCTAATCAAAGATGAAAATAGGTAAACGCAAAAAAGGTTTTACCTTTATCAGCTAGGATAAAATCAGTCCCACTCAGGAGGAAAAGTACAAACAGCCACTCAGGATCCATTTTCTTTGCATCGTTTAGTCGCGACTGGCGGATCTCCCTCATCGTGTCTGCGACTATCGACTCGTGATGTCTGAGTAGCGGCTGTGTTAGAAGGCGTGGCCAATATACATATCCACACATGTATATCACCATTTATCAACATGTTCACGCTGTACTGTAATAAATCCAGTTAAACAGGGCTATTCTGCTCTCTTTACAACAAAACTGTCGTGTTTACTAAAGACTGAAGATATCATGATATGCTCAGAGAAGAATATTGTAGTTGTAATTTATCCCACAAATTATAAATGCTGTTATGTTGCCCAGCCCTACTCACAGCAATGGTGTGAGCACAGAATTCATCTTTTTCTAGTAACCTGAGAGTTTTTTTTTCTTTTCTTTACGAAGCAGGATTTTGAGTTAAGCCTAAAACTGAGGATCACTCAATAGGATTTTCCTTCAGCTCTTTTCCTATTGGAAGATTGAGTTATCTGGCTAAACTCAGAAATACTGCTTTGTTAAAAAAAAAACAAAAAAAAAACACCATTTTGCAATGCATATATAAGCAGTATGTTAGTTATATACATGCACATATACACATTTGAGTGAAGTGAAAGTGACTCATTGTCATACACAACAGAATTAGTCCGCCGCACACACGTGCTGCAGGGTGCAGCTATTTAGAGCGCCCAGGGAGCAGTGATGGGGAGGGTACCTTGCTCAAGGGGACCTCAGGGCGTCCTACTGGCCTACTGGTCTAGGATTCAAACCCATGACCTTCCAAGCCTGTGTCCTAGTCCCTAACCCCATCTGATTTATAACAGATCCTCTGAACCTGTGTGTTTCTTGAGGGAACGGCTTGCTGAACTCTACACACAGCCTGTCACAGCATCTTGCATATTTACGATTTAAAGGCTACCTGTCTCAAGTTCCATACTTTACTTTGACGTTAGACTTTTTTAATCCCCTGCATGAAGTATCAAGAGTGATTCCCAGTGGTGCTCCTTACTGTCCTCATTTTCATCAGCACATCTTCTATAATTATCCCAGAAACAAGGGGGTTCCTAAAAATGGCCCCCAGACACAGGGGAATGAACACACTGGTGAAAGGCTGGACGATCTAGTTATCTGTACAAGCAGACTTGTCCCAACAGTCTTTATCGTGGACTAGAAGAGGAAGAGAGAGAAAGAGTTCATGCTAATACTCTATCAGGGATGGGTTTGACTGTTGAAATCTAGTGATTTCCTGCTGAATTAGGACCTTAATTTGCGTGATTATTCTGAATTAACTAGAATAAACTTTCTCTTCCTTCTCTTCTTGGACCCATCATGTTGCCTCTTTGGCTTGTAGTGCTCCCCAGCTTGTCTCTTCTCCCCGGCAGCACTGCGGAGGAAGGCCTAGAGTTCCCCAGCTTTGATGGCAAGGACCGGGTGCTGGACATCAATGAGAGGAACTTCAAGAAGGCGCTGAAGAAATATGACATGCTGTGCCTGCTCTACCATGAACGCATGCCCTCTGACAGGGAACTCCAGCAGCAGTTCCACATGAGGGAGATGGTGCTGGAGGTGAGGAGCCGTGGGAGGGGATGACAATATATGAGCCAAACAATATTGATAGCAGGTTAGATTTCTTTCCATGGTGTTTTAGCTACTTTAGCTACCATTTGTATTTCATTTCATTTATATCGAAGACATTTTATTCAATATTTCAATTTTGGAGCCTTATGGATATATTTAATTATAAATATTAGGATCTTTTTCTAACTATTTTTTTGTCAGTTTTAAACTTTAATCACTTTTCTACTCTATCTACAGCTTTTTTTTGTCATTAGAGACATGTCCAAAGGGATTTTTTACAATTGAATTGAACTCTATGAAACCGCATAGTAGCATCATATAAGAATACCTTTATACATTTATGTGCACCAAAACCTTTTAAAAATAAAACTCTGAACAGTAAGCGTGTGTCTTTTTGTGCACTCCGTTAAGAGAAAATCAGAGTGAAGCTGGTACTTTTTTTTAAATTCCTGATCACTGATATTGTAATTAAGCAGATGTCCTGTTTCACAAGAGCAGCCTTATTGAATGATCACAGAAGTGGCCTCAGATGAGCATGAAATGATCCGATTCTTTGAACTCCATCATGTAAAGCTTGGATGATTTTCATTGAACTGTGCTGGGAATCCATGGGAACTGAAGAACAAATCTGAACAGTTTGCACACACTGGTCTACTGGGGGCAGAGAGTAATTGGTGTGTAACTTAGTGCAGGAGTGACCTGGTTTAGAAGCCCAAAAAAAAACCTGGCCCCTCTCTGGAGGCTTCTGTCTGCGCTCCTCTCATTTCTGAACATCTCTTTTGACGACTTCCCATTTGTCTGCTCTCAGCTAAGAAGCGTCTCTGTGAAGCTGATCTCCCTGGAGAATCAGTCTGTCACCACGATACCTGCCAGTCACTGCAGTCTTAACTAGCCCTCTCTTTAGCCATGAGGCACGGACTGTTAGAATTAAGTAATTGAATATATTTCTATCTGTTTTTTAAATAAAGAAATGTTGAATATAAATCTTTGACACTGCATTATGTCCCCTAAAGTATGTGGACAAGTATATGTCATCATATTTATATGAGCTTTTTGGACATACTATTGTAATAGTACTGATATTAAATGTGTCCTTACCCAAAGCCGGAAAAAAACAAAAAAAAACAACCCCATGTTATTATTCCACCTCCACCAAACTTAACTGTTGACATGTGCTCAGGTAGTGTTCTCCTCCATCCACCAAAATCAGACTCATTCATAAGACTGCCAGATAGTGAGGTGGGATTCCAGAGAGCATGTTTCCACTCTCTCAGAGTATGCTGGCCATTGGCCTGTAGGTTTATTTCTGGCTGCTTGGCCCTGTGACATACTCCTTCAAACTTTCTTTCCCAGATGTACAAGGGCATTATTTCTGCTTGTTTTCTTATTCTTTCTTTCTTGATTTTTTAGCTTGTCGCCCAGATCCTGGAAGACAGGGACATAGGCTTTGGAATGGTAGATTCTCATAAAGATGCCAAAGTGGCCAAAAAGCTTGGTAAGCCTAAGTCTTGTGAGTTATTATTCAAGCATTTACATTTTATAGTATTATTCCTTTATACGTTGATAGTATTATTCCAACATTTACCTTTACGGAGGAGTGAAATGCATCACTTCAACAGAGCTATTGCCAGTAAAGATAAAACTTTTGTTGATGTAATATGCTGAGGTTCACAAGGAAACAATATAAATATATACCGAAAAAAAGTCAATTCAGTATTTAATCGTTTTCTATGTATTTTCTTTTTTATTCATATGTCTTTCCCCTTAACACTGTCCTGGCTAGGTTTGGAAGAAGAGGGCAGTATTTATGTTTTTAAGGATGAGCGGGTGATTGAGTTTGATGGAGAACTCTCTGCAGACACACTGGTGGAGTTTCTACTGGATGTGAGTTAACAGGCATTTTAAAGTCATTTTCCAAATAATTATGTTGGACATTACACTAAACTGCTGTACAGCTACTGTTATAAGTGTTTTTTGTACTTTTAAGCGTATTAATGTGTTTTTCTGTGTCAATTAAGTACACATCCTTTGCAGAAAACACACTGTTCTGCATAACTGATACACAATTCATGATCATTTACAAAATTCTTGGTAAAAATGTATATATTTATTTATATAAAATGTGACCTTTACAAAGGTTATGACACTTTTAATATGTTTTAATTTTTTTCAGGAAATACAAACATATTTATTTTTTGATAAAAGTGTGTACTTATATTCAAAACATAAAGTAAATTGACCCAAGGTTTGTATGCAGCTTAAAACAGCACAAAAAAGTGAATGATTTCAGTATTTACTTCAAGTGCTCACCAGCAGGGTGCGTAATTGTATAGAATCTCCTCATATTGCTTTGGTGATGGTGCTCACTTGGAGCTTTATTTACATGTAATTTAGATGCTCTTAGTGTCAGCAGAGCTTAGATTTCAGGTTTATGCATCTGGAACAGTATATTCACTCACAAGGACTCCCTAGTGTCTGTAGCTCCATGTCACAGTGTCTGCGGATGGGTTGTGTGTTCATTTACAGCAATGACTTGACTTTCCAGGAAAGCCCGAGATCAGTAAAATTATTGTAAAATTGTTATTGTAAAGTATTGATCAGTAAAATAAATACAAATATAAAACTTTTATTTATATACATTTTTATGTATTATTTTTATGGAACACATTTCTAAATATTGCAACTTTGACAACAAGACCTAGTACCATGGCATTTTTATTTTTTCCATTTGCTGGAAAACACCAATGTGAAAATGTCTTATTGACTGCACCAATAGAAACAGTCCAGATGAATTAAGAATCAAATATTTTTACATGTACTTGCAGGAAAAAAACAATATATGCTACATATATTGTTTGTGTTTGTGTATGTGTGTGTATGTACTTTAACTGTAGCTACTTGAGGATGCAGTGGAGCTGATTAGTAACCCCATGGAGCTGCGGGCTTTTGAGAGAATAGATGAAGACATCCGTCTCATTGGCCACTTCAAGGGCAGAGATTCAGAACGTGAGCATTTTACCTCCTGCTCTTTCACACTAGTGTACAGTGTAAGTTGCTGTGGTTCAAGCCCCCAGTATAATATGAAATGGGCTTTCATGTGGTACTTAGTTGTTTCTGATTTTGTGCATCATAAGATCACTAGATAACTACAGTATAATAGTATAAGTACTACTAATATCTGAGATCTAGAACTATCTACATCAGGAACAGGCAGCTCCAGTCCTAGAGGGCTGGTGTCCTGCACAGTTTTGTGATGTCCCTGCTCAGAAACACCTGGCACTGCTCATCTGATAATTGCTAGGTTTGGTGAGTGTGTCTAAGGAGGTAAGCAGCAAACGGACACCAGCTGACAGGACAGCAGCTCTCTAGGACAGAAGGTGTCCACATGAACAGTGGAAACAACAGTTTGCTATGTATCATGGTGAAAAATGAAGCAAAAATCAACAATTTTATTGTTATTCCAAATATTCAATGTTATTTGGCATATTGTACCATGTGGTTTTCCCATAATGATGACACTTGCCCATTAGTAAATCTGATTGCACCATGGGGTAGGGAAAAATATATTAACCAGTAATGCTTTTGTCCAATATATTTTGGACAAGAATTTCTATCTTAGCTCACTGACTTCATTTGAGTCAAGGGACATTTTTTTTTTTTTTTTGCTGAATTATTCCAATAAGAATGAGAAGTCAGAGAAGGGCCAGAGCTTCACCCTTGCCAGAATCTTTGTTCTAGACATGCTAATCATTCATCCTCAAGAAGGCAATTTCGGAAAATAAACCATGCACACTTGTAATTGTTCCATGGAAAACCATGCTCAACGAACTATAAATAGATCCTCCACTTGGTCATATAGATCGAGAACAATTATAGTCCTCTCCCCAAACAGAGAGGGAGGAAGAGAGAGGAGAAAGGTATTATCTTCCTCTTGTTATGACTGCTCCCCAGCCTTTATTAAAAATCCCATTTCAAGAAAGAGAGAGAGAGATTGAAGAGGGCTCTGCCGTGACCTCTAGACATATTGTTGGGGGGGCTTTACAGATACGGCCTCGCAGAGCCATTCGACAGCGTTTCGCTTTGAGATTTCACTGTGCTCTTCTTCCCCTGCAGTTTTCCACACTATTACAGTGCTTGATGGGGGCATGCAGGTGGTTTGATATCTCTTGTTCTCTGCCTACTGCTGTTACACATCATTGTCATCTAAACTTTCCCTTTTCTTTTAGACTACAAGGCTTTTCAAGGAGCTGCGGCACAATTTCAGCCTTACGTGAAGTTTTTCGCCACCTTTGACAAAGGGGTGAGCCCTCGCGAAATCAACTGCTCTTATCTGCTAGACGCATACAATATTAAAAGGGAAGATCTGAAACAGATGAAAGTCAGGCTTTTTTCTGCAACTAAATGTCTATGAGAGTTGATGTAGCGTTGTTTTTTGGGGTATTTTCTATGCTCTACTTACAGTACACACAGTCCTCTTTAACTCATAAACTCTAGCAGCTGTTTGCCTGCATGGAAGTTTACTATATTGTGCCATAATTTGAATGGAGGATTTGGAAAACAGCTGCCCAGAACAGATCCCTCAATTCCTGTGCAGAGCTTTACAGCTATTGAGTTGGGCTCATCTCCACAGTTGAACTGAATTGGCTGCCTTTTAAGTGAATTAGCCTTAAGCTTGCTCGGAGCACCTAATTAAGAATAAAGGCTGCACTGTGTCTTTGGGAGTGTTGTTTTACCGCACTCTGCTACAGGTGGCAAAACAGCTGACTCTTAAGATGAATGAAGTGGACTTCTATGAGCCCTTCATGGACGAACCCGTCACCATACCCGGAAAACCCAATTCAGAGGAAGAGTTAATTGACTTTGTTAGTCGACACCGCAGGTAACCCAGAGGCCAGTTTGGCTCACTTTATTAATTGCATGCAATTATAATTCTACTCATTAGATTTTTGTTTCCTGTACAGGCCAACGCTGAGGAAGCTACATGCAGAGGATATGTTTGAGACCTGGGTGAACAGAGTCTTTAGCTCTGTAGCGTAAACAATGATGATTTGATTTTTGATTCAATGATTTTGTGGAAAATATCTTTTTTTTTTTTTTTTTACCAGTGAATCTCTTTCTCCACTTTTTATCAATTTTTACAAAACTTAAAATTACAGTTTTAAAACTTAGTGTCAAGACTGCCACATATGCTTTGCAGTTTTACATTTTATTACAGCTTTTGCAATTTAAACATTTGACAAAATTGCTGGTATATTTCAAATTGTGCTTTCAATGTAAAACAATTGTTCAGCTCTGCAACACTTAGAAACTAATTCATCTATGTATTTTTTTTCTCTGACTGATACATAGGAAGATGACATGGACGGGATCCACATTGTGGCTTTTGCTGAGGAGGAGGACCCAGGTTTTTTTTTTTTTTCATTTTATCTATTAAACATACTTTCTAAACCAATAATGTAAAATAAATAAAATGGACTATCTGCATAGCTAGAAAAATCAGAGCAGACCTTTTCAAACAGATGTAAACCTTTACAAAAAATGTATCATTTTAGATGGATTTGAATTCCTGGAGATCCTGAAAGAGGTGGCCAGAGACAACACTAAGAACCCTGATCTGAGCATAGTGTGGATCGATCCTGATGACTTCCCCTTGGTGAGACCTTAGAAATGTTATGACTTTTATCAGGCCAGTCAGGAGTCTTATGCCAGAGCTGTAATGTCTGACCTCTCCACACAGTTGACCGCTTACTGGGAGAAGACCTTTAAAGTGGACCTCTTCAGGCCTCAGATCGGTGTGGTGAATGTGACGGATGTGAGTTACCCTCAGCAACACAACAGTGCTGTAACTCCACCCACTTGTGTGTTCTTTCATGGCTCTTTCAAGCTGACCAAAATGCCATTCTGCATAATGAGAAACTGTAACATGACAGGAAGCAGTGATGTGAACGGTACCTTGCTCAAAGGTAGCTCAGGGCAACCTACTGTTGTAGGATTCTAATCTAAGACCTTCTAATCTCCTACTGTAGAAATACGATTTTATAAGTATCTTTATTAATGTGTTACTTGATGCTGAGTGGCTAATTTGGCAAATGTTGTTGTTGCTGATCTGAGCTAGACTGACTGACAGACTGGAAATGTTAAAAATATACTAGATGTAGGTCAATTTCCCAACAAAGTATATCTGATCCATTCCTTACAGTATCTCACAAAAGTGAGTACACCCCTCACATTTTTGTAAATATTTTATTATATCTTTTCATGGGACAACACTGAAGATTTGACACTTTGATTCAATGTAAAGTAGTCAGTGTGTACAGCTTGTATAACTGTGTAAATTTGCTGTCCCCTCAAAATAACTCAACACACAGCAATTAATGTCTAAACCACTGGCAACAAAAGTGAGTACACCCCTAAGTGAAAAATGTCCACATTGTGCCCAAAGTGTCAACATTTTGTGTGGCCACCATTATTTTCCATCACTGTCTAAACTCTCTTGGGCACGGAGTTCACTAGAGCTTCACAGGTTGCCACTGGAATCATCTTCCACTCCTCCATGATGACATCACGGAACTGGTGGATGTTAGAGACCTTGCGCTCCTCCACCTTCCGTTTGAGGAAGCTCCACAGATGCTCAATATGATTTAGGTCTGGAGACATGCTTGCCCAGTCCGGCACCTTTACCCTCAGTTTCTTTAGTAAGGCAGTGGTCGTCTTGGAGGTGTGTTTGAGGTTGTTATCATGTTGGAATACTGCCCTGCGGCCCAGTTTCCAGTTTTTCTGCTTCAGTATGTCACAGTACATGTTGGCATTCATAGTTCCCTCAATGAACTGTAGCTCCTCTGTGCCGGCAGCACTCATGCAGCCCCAAACCATGACACTCCCACCAGCATGTTTGACTGTAGGCAAGACACACTTGTCTTTGTACTACTCACCTGGTTGCTGCCACACACGCTTGATACCATCTGAACCAAATAAGTTCATCTTTAACTCATCAGTCCACAAGGCATGGTTCCAGTAATCCATGTCCTTAATCTGCTTGCTTCAGCAAACTGTGGGCTTTCTTGCGCATCATCTTAAGAAGAGGCTTCCTTCTGGGACGACAGCCATGCAGGCCAGTTGGATGCAGTGTGCGCCATATGGTCTGAACACTGAGAGGCTGACCCCCCACCCATTCAACCTCTGCAGCAATGCTGGCAGCACTTGTGTGTCTATTTTCAAAAGACAACCTCTGGATATGACCCTGAGCACGCACACTCAGCTTCTTTGGTGGACCATGCCGAGGCCTGTTCTGAGTGGAACCTGTCCTGTGAAACCGCTGTGTGGTCTTGGCCACAGTGCTGCAGCTCAGTTTCAGGGTGTTGGCAATCTTCTTATAGCCTAGGCAATCTTTATGTAGAGCAACAAATCTTTTTTTCAGATCCTCAGACAGTTCGTTTAGACATTAATTGCTGTGTGTTGAGTTATTTTGAGGGGACAGCAAATTTAAACTGTTATACAAGCTGTACACTGACTACTTTACATTGTATCAAAGTGTCATATCTTCAGTGTTGACCCATGAAAAGATATAATAAAATATTCACAAAAATGGGGGGGGCATACTCTCTTTTGTGAGATACTATATATGTATATATACACTATACCGGACCAATAGTTGCCCTGAGATACCCTTGAGTAATGTAATGTCCCTATCACTGCTCCCTGGGTGCTTTCAATAGCTGCCTCCTGCTGCCCAAGTGGGATCACGGGGGAGTGCTGGAGTCTATCCCAGCTCACACAGGGCAAAGGACGGGGGACGCACCCTGTACAGGTCGCAGGGAGGAGCGGGACGGGGACGGCACCTTGCTCAAGGGTACCTCAGGGCAACCTATTGGGAAGGGGTTCAAACTCCCAAGCCCCCGATCATGCAGCCAATGCCCTAACCACTAGGCCACCACTGCCCCGCCGCATGTGTGTGTATGGGTTAAATGCAGAAGCTGCATTTCATTGTGTTTCACAAGTTGTCACTTTCACTTCATATATAGATATATAATTTAAGTGTTTTATCATTATTTGCAATATTTAAAAAAAAAAAAAACAACTTGTGGGCAAAACATGGATCAGATCATTTTTTTCATCCTTTATTTATACTGTCTACTGTCTGCACAATAAACCTAGTAGCCCAATGAACCTGTTGTTCAGAATAGTTTGTCTGACCAAACAGAATAGTTGTGTTTGATGAACTGACAGGCAGGTTATTTTGCCCTTTAAGTGTGATTGCTAATGAAATGATGAGTGTGTGATGAATGTATAAAGATGTGAGACTTTTGACAGGCGGACAGCGTGTGGTTGAACATGCCCAATGATGAAGCGCTTCCTACAGCTGAAGAGCTGGAGGACTGGATTGAGGACGTCCTCTCAGGAAAGGTCAACACTGAGGATGATGATGATGATGACGACTATGGGGATGACAGTGATGATGATGTCAATGAAGACGACGATGATGATGATGACGATGATGACAGTGCTGAAGATGATAATGATGATGATGATGATTAATTAGCTGATCATCTCTAAACGAATAATTTGCACATTTTGTACGTTTTATGCATTATTTATCTTAAGTTCCAACAATAACGTTCCATTGGTGCTTTTAGAGTGAAACCCATTTCTTGTTGGATAGACTGGCTCATAAAAAAATCTCTTCTGATCTGTGTGTTTTAGTAGAGTCTATAAGAGTCTATAAGAATTCATTCATTTTTGCAACTTGGTGAGAAAGATTTAGGAAACCCTGTACTTGTTTTCAGATAATAGTGTTAATTAAATATTGGACTGTGGCTACATTTGCATTCAGCTGTTATTTACACATGACTTTTATGCTCAGTGATGCTGGCAATAGGGTGGCTGTTACCAGTGTTGGGAAATGTAGGGACTGAAGCTTAAATACAATGAAGCTCACACACACTCTTACACACTCAGTTTTGTAGACGCTGATCCTGGACAGGTCGTCAGTTAATCGCAGGGCAGACACACAGACAAATACACTCCCACACACACTTACACCCAGGGGAACTTTTGCATTTTTCAAGTGATGTGCATGTCCTTGGAGCGTGGTAGGAAACTGGAGCTCCCAGAGGAAACCAAGGCAGATATGGAGCACACAAAAAGAACCAGGAACACCCTTCCTGGGAACTGATCCCAGGACTTTCTCACTGTGAAGCAACAGCAATACCCACTGTGCCATCATCACTGCTCTATTGGTCAAACCTCTAAAAGAAGGAAAAGAATAAAGAGTAGAAGAATAAATAAATGATAAATGTTCTTCTAATAATCTGCTTATGTAGGCATCGCAAGGATGGGTGAGATTTCATTCTAGTGTTTCTAGAAAGAAATGTATTTTACACTATTGTTCTCCCTTACACAGTTCTTCCTTTCACTTCCTTGAGAAATCTGACACGGTCACTCTTATCCTTATAAGGATTTTCTGCTCATGTAAATTGAATTACAAGTAAAATCAATTCTGACCAACTTTTTTCCCTTTGAATGACGGGATTGCCCAGGATCACCCTTCTCATAATCAGCCCCCAGGTGGCCAAGGTGGGCCAGGTGAGTTCCTACTGGTTTGGCATGATGACCTGCAGCTGGAGTGACCCTTTGTGGGTCAGACTGAACCCTCCTCTCTTCAGTGCACTTCATAGAGATAAGTCAGTGTTTGCAGGCTGATTCCAGGGCTGGTGCAAAAAAGGGCTAAGCTAAGACTTTTGCCTTGTCAACCCAAGAATGTAAACTCAGGTGAACATGCTGTGGGATTCCTCCGAGAGCTTGCTTATGTAGCAGCAGCGAGGCAAGCCCGAGACTGATTATTCTTAGCTACACTCTGTCTATGTGTGTATGTATTTGTGTGTGTGTGTGTGTGTGTGTGTGCATGTGTTTCACCTCCCATGCCCATAGTTTGGCTCCCTCATTAATATAAGGTCAATTCTCTCGCTCGCTCTGCCACTGCAGCACCTTCCGGCCCCTGGCCCTGAATTATTCACGCCTGTTTCAATTATTTAGCATCATTAGCTTGCGTTATGCATAACGAGTGGGTGAAGGGGGCATCCCCACACAACAGAGACTCGAAGCCTGGCTAAAATCTGTGGCACCAAAGCGGCCGACCTCCCAGGAGACGAACTGGAGGCTTCTGGCCATTAACTTCTGTTCTGTAAATAGAAAGCAGCAAGGGGACCGTGGGCAGCTTAGTGCGGGGCATTTAGCTCGATCTTTACAGATTCTACAGGCTAATTAAGCCTCTGCGAGGGATTAGATGATGGTAATTAGAACATCGCAAGTCAACTTGTCCTTTCTAAAAAAAAACATAGCTTCAGTTTGTTACGGTTGTTTACCTACACTATTGAAATATTCTTACATAACTACACCTCATTAATGATGCTATTAATGAATTACTCACCTTCTGTATCAACAAGTGTGGAGATGGATCTGCAGACTTTCTTTTTTTCCTGTAGCATAGGAAAATGACAATAATGCAAGGACTTTCATTCTGCATGACAAAACTATACAATGATGGTAAATTCAAGATAACTTTGCATCTGTTTACAAACTTATCAATGAAACTTGCAGAATCAGCTCTTTTGAGAAAAATGTGTGACTTATGAAAACAAGTAAACACGCTTGTTACAGCCAAAATGACTGTGACATCTTTTAAGGGCTTTTAAAGGGTAGCGACCTGCAGCTGAGTAAGAGCAGAAAACTTTGAAGTTAGTGCTTTATCACTAGTGAGCACCACTGGGGCGGCAAGTCCAGCTAGGCAACTGGCAAGAATATGGAAGACCATGATCAAGCCCGCTACTACTCACCAACTGAGCAATTGTTTTTTTTTTTTTATCTTGAAACTTGAAATTGCATGAGTACGACTCTCAGGACTCTAACCAACATCACAGTTTTTTGCAAGAACTTTTCACACCTGGTACCTGATGGATTTTATTTGTTTTTATTCATCTGTTCATACTTACTCATATATTTGTATTCTCTATTTCTATATCCTTCTCCTTTCTCCCTACCACATATCCCATAATCCCATGGCCTCCTTCCTATAGCATAAATCTACAGCTGCTTCTGAGGCCCATGCCCTTCCATCCCTGAACTCCTCAACCAGCCCAATGCCCTTTCACCCCTGCCACCCTAAATCCCTTTATTACAACCATTCCCTCATGTCACTGTTATCCTAAATCTTATTTTCTTCATTCTCTTCCGAGTAAAACTTTCTTAACTAGTCAAAAACACCCAAACAAGGTCATAGTCTGGCTCCACCGGAGGCCTTGGAGCTCCTGGGGGGACAGATAAAAAGGCACACTCTGAACTGTGCAAGGTAGAGAGAAGATTTCGACAGAGAGAGAGAAACTCTGGGCCCTTGAACCACCTGTAAGAACTTTGTTACTCTTTGTTTCATAAATTTGCTATAGCTTCGAGAGCTCTTCACCTCATCACATTCTCCTCTTTGCATTTTCATTTACCTTGAATGCATTTAAGGTATCTACATTATTTTTATTTTGCATAACTGTGCGTCTTCAACACCAAGGCCGAATTTAGTGTAAACACACAGACAAGATGATTCCGTGCTGTATCGATTGGTGCATATCGCTTACAGTAGACGTAACAAGTCATAAATGTAGAGACAGAGCAGAGAAAACAGACTTGAAGAGGGGAAAACACGAGCACTGGACGTAATGTTCACTAGTAGAAACTCGGAATAAAGTAAAACAGTTCATCTTCTTTATTTGATTTTTTTAAGTTGATTTGTTTTATTTTATTTGAGGTGTACTTTAACTTTAAGGTAGTGAAGACATGAGATGTTAAATTGTTCAAGGTTAGTGCTATAAACCCGTTCTATGGCAACACAGGAGTGCCTAGCAGTCAGAATATGCTGAGTGCTGCAAGGATTCCAATGGTTGCGCGTAATATTTTGGGTATTATAGTGGAAAAAAATACTGAAAACAAAAACATGAAAGCATAAAATGTTCTGATTCAGTTAAGAGGGTGAAGGATATGTGCTGACCTGTAGAATAATAACATTAAAAGCTAGTTTTAGGCTGAAATGTGCTGTTAAAAGCTGTGATTAACATTAAACAACATTAAAACTGTCCGTTTGTTAACCCAGTTCAGCCTCACTCTAGTCTACACTATGACTAAGGACTTTTAAGGAGGCAAAAAAAAAAGGTTCATCAAAGGTAATAAACTTTGGTTTTGGGGATTTATGACAAAGGTTAAATGCAAGGCCCATGACTCACCAAGTGATGGGGGTGATATCCGAATGTCTGAGGAGACCTTCAGAGCGGCCGACCCGAAGCAAAGCTTAAATACTAATCCAGCGTGACAAGTTTGTTATACTGAGTCACACAAGCGTCTGCTGCTTTTACTGCACTGATGTTCATTATGTAGGAGGACTGACTAGACAATCGCTGACTAAAAAAATCAGTCTAAATAACAGATTTAAAAAGGTTTTCAGCAGTTGGTTAGGAATATTAATTATGAACATGTGTGGAAAGATATTTCTATAAAGTTGATGCATTGTTATGAATGAAAAAAACAAGATATTTGTCATGTTAGGCAAGTACCTTTAAACCTCACGGGTTTGACAGACTCACTCTTTAATACTGTGCTGATGTTTTCTTTTATGATTTTTCTCTCACTGTAGTAAGTGATTAGGGAGGTGACCCAGGAATGGAAGGTCGTGGATTTGAATCCCAGACCAGCAGGTTGCCCTAAGGTACCCTTGAGCAAGGTACCGTCCCCATCACTGCTCCCGGGGCGCTAAATCTGGCTGCTTCCTGCTGCGTGTGCGTGGATGGGTTAAATGCAGAGGTGCTTTGCTGTGCTGTGCGCTCACAATGACAAAGTCACTTTCACTTCGAAACAGAATAAATTACCACGCAACAAAAGCATCACTCCAGGGACGAGCTTTTCCCCTTTTTCATACAGAAAAGAAGCCAAACTGAGGCAAACAGCCTCACAGCCACAGAGCTTTCAGCTTGATGTCCAGTCCCATCTGTCTGGTTATTCTGTTGATTGAATGATCCTGTCTATCATTTGCTGTGATTGAGTAGCTACTACTTTAATATGGCTACAATATTGAATTGGGCTTCAGAACGGTAATGCTCTCCTTTATTCAGCTTTATAAAAATATATATAAATAAATAAATCACCCTGCCACAGTTTAAAGTTGACATCATGGAGCTGCAGCTCCTTAAAAACCAGCTAAACTGACAGAGGAGTTACTGATTTTGTCCTACATTAAAATTAAAGGCAATGAAACAAACCTACTGAATGGCTTTGTTACAATAATTCCATAAATAAGCTAAAAATAAAAAAATCAGTATTCAAACATTCAGAATCAACCATTTAGAGTTGGACCAACTGACTGGACACATATTTGAAATTGATTTCTGTCTGAAGTTTTGCTCACAAATGAAAATGTTTCTGGACTCGGCATAAAAATACAGAAAATCAGAAATAAGGAACACTCTAAAGCTTTACCAATGTTCATACAAATGTTTTATTTCATACAAATAACTGTTGTGAGTTTTGAAACACATTTATTACAATGATGACAGGCATATAAACGTTGGCCTTTCAGAGTGACGAGTGAAAAGTGTGAGTTGTAACGGAAGCGTTTAGAAGCAGGAATGACTTAATGATGCACATGTACGGTATAAATACAAACACACTGTGTAAAAACAGAGGCACAGTCACATTGCGAGAGAGGTTCATATATAGCACACCCCAGGCATTCCTCATCATCATCTTCCTCCAAAAACATCGGAATGATTTTAGCAGATGAACACCTTTTGAGAAGAGTAAGAAAACAAAAAAAAAACAAAACAAACAAACAAAAAAAAAAAAGTGCAGTTATTCAGGTGGCAGAAAGATATTGTACAAAAATAGGGAGCAATGAAAGATAAATCTGCATATGAGGGTACAATTATGAATAATTAGGTTCTTTAATACCCATCACTTTCAGTGATTCCCACTCGAGGGCACTAAATGGCTGTACTTTCAAACTGGGGGAGGAAAAAAAAAAGATAATGCGTAACTATGCATTACTGCATATCACTTCCTTAAAAACCTTGAAATATTTCCATGCCAATCCTAATTATGCTTCTAA
This sequence comes from Hepsetus odoe, assembly GCA_017165825.1. Lineage (NCBI taxonomy): Eukaryota > Metazoa > Chordata > Actinopteri > Characiformes > Hepsetidae > Hepsetus > Hepsetus odoe. The sequence continues at coordinate 12,094,126 of CM029386.1, forward strand.
TTAAAAGAACGTGATAAGTGATATGACTGCATATTAAAAAAAAAAAAAAAAAAAAAAACCACATCCCTCTTACCAGTCACTAAAATGAACTCATTACTCAGAGATTTGACGTATGAACCCTCAATCAGATATGCTCATTAGCTTCTGCTCTATATTCCCTACAAGCATCTCAGTGTTAAGTGCTTTCCACATTATCACAATTCCTGTTTAAAAAAATAAAAAAAACACACAGAAAACCAGTTTAAATCATGATCTTTGGCTATACGGTTACAATAAAACATAAGTGACCTCTGAACTCTCATTTCTGCTGATAAAAATGTTCAGTTGCAATTCTGCAAGGTCATGGCCTGAGGTGCTTAAGAGGATAATTCAATCAAAAACAGCAACAGACAACACGGTAATGTCAGTTCTTTTATGCTAGTTTTCAAACCTTGCTAGCCACATGAGCGTTTTTGGACAAAATGTCAATTTATTTAAAGAAAAATACTCTTTGTTGAAACATGTAATCATACCTTAAACAATTCCAACTGTTCTCCAAAAAGAATAAAAATGGAATGGTGGTGTATAAATGCAGGCTGGCCCATTTTTTCAGGTCTGTGACGAGCTCCTTGTGGAGGCGCTGATTTAGAAATCAGAAAAGTGGCCAAATAGGGTAATCAAAGTTTTAGGCATCGTTTCTCTGGTGGGGAAAAAAAAAATTTGTTTTTGGAAATAACAGTTCATTCATAAACGTTAAATTTTTCACCGTGATGCCACTGGTCAGGGTAACACTGAGTGACCCCAGCAGAGGAAATTCCAGAAGCTCTAGCAATACAGCCTGGGGGTGGTGGGGAGGAGAAGGCTTTGAAACTTGGTGGTAAAGCCCCATTTTTTCAAAACACCATTAATTTTCCCCTTTTGCCTGAACCACACTGCAGGAAACTGAGTCAATTTTGAGGCTGATCTGAAGCCAGTTTGTTCAGGAGGCCTTTCCTTTCGACAACTGCAAAAGGTGTCCAGATTTTAGGAAGGATAAACTCCCTGATTATCCGGTGGTGTGGGGTAGGAATAATCCAATCTTACCCAAGAACCTCCTCTCAGTCCAATCAGGACCGGCCTGATTTCTAATGAAAGTATTAAACATCACTTATGTTTATGACTCCACTGTAGTATGGTGGAACACTGATCCTCTTATGGGATCACTGTGCTGGTGTCAAAGATCGTTAACCAACGAGGGCTTTTGTCTTCCGATGTTTGTTCACATGAACTTCTTTGAAATCAGATTCTTTGAGAAAACCCCAATGATCAGGCTGCTGATTTATTAGCACAATCAGATTTTTTTTTTTGTGGTGAATCCTAAAACTGCAGATTTTTGGCATCTTTGTTAACAAGAAAAAAAACCCCAACAAAACCAGTGGAATCTGCCTTTAGCTGTGGGGTGTTTTAGGTTTTATGATTTAGTGTTGGCCAAGCATTAGACAAAAAAATAATACACACAGGACGCAGTATTTGTTTAGATGCTAGTACTCTAAAATGAGACATCCTACAGGGGTTTATGTAGTGAATTGTCTCCTCAGTTAAAACTGTTTGGATTAATTGGAACTTGGGCCGTTTTAGTGTTTCTTATTCTTTAAAAACATATTTGAGACACAGAGTAAAAAATAGGCTGCTTGTATTTGCTTTAGCATTTGCTTTATACCCAACAAACAAAGCAGTTATGACCTTGAAACGCTTACTTTAACATCTTTTTTTGATGAAACAACTAAAAGACCAGAAGCTATCCAAAGAGCAAGCAGCCCTCAGAAAGTGTTTCAGGTGAAACCAAAACTAGCATCCCTTCCTCCAGCTGAAGACAAAACTCATGTGAACTTACTCCGTCACACACTTGCCAGCACCTTACATCTGTAAAAAAAAAAAACAAAAAACAAACAAACAAAAAAAACAACAATTTTGTATCAGTGGAAACATGATTATGCGGTGTACTGTCAGCAAAATGACAGATAGAATGTGTTGATGGAAAAAAGAAGCACCGGTAGAATTCATATGCACTTACAGTAGTTAAAAGTCATGACGGACAGTGTTTGCCAACCCTGTGGAGCAAATGCTCCGTTGCTATAACAACCTCTGCAGCAGAGGGAGAGTATAGTGGCCTGCGATCGCACAGCAGTGTTCAGGTGTCCGCTCGTGCAGAAACGTGACAAACAAGCGGCGAAATCTGGTCCATGGGGGTTGGTTTGATTCACAGTGTGTTCGCCTGAACTTGTCATTGTCTGAGCTGTGAGAAAAGAAGTGAAAGATTGTCTATCCTTTCAGAACGGGTCCTTTCACCATTTCGAGTAGTCCGCTGGATAGTTATATGTTCAGTTCCGTCTCGCTTCTCTCCACTCTCTCCAGGTTTTAGAAAAAAGAAGTGGACTCGTGTACTGTGCTCTCTCGGAATAGATCCGTTTGTCTTAGTACACTTTGGAACATTATTGGAACATTCGCATTGAAGGCATCCCGCCAATGTGCCTGCCCAATCTGATATATATATTTGTTTCTATATCAGATATATATATATTTTTATATATATAAAAACAACAAAGCAAAAAGAAATATATTCAAATATGTGATATATAGTTTCATATGTATATTACATAAACAGAAAAAAAAAAAAAAAGCACAAACCCTAAAATTAGAAAATTCCAATCAAAAATAGCTTGTAAGCGACTGAAAGAAGAAGAAAAGAAAAAACGGAAACTAAGTTTGCCTACACAGAAGTCTCAGACTGTAGCCGCAGGACAAATTTGTGGGACTTTGGGTCAATAAACTCTTCAGAGAGCTTGATGTAGGGGATTTTCTTGGTAGTGGCCACCAAGCTAAAGTCTTTGCACTTGAGCAGAAATATGGTGCCCTCCTTCAGGCCACTGGTCACTGAAGCCTCGCTGATGAGGGTCCACTGACGGGCTAGCCAGTGCTCACGGCCGTACTGCAGCGTAGGGCCTGGCGTCAGGTAGCTCTCCAGAAACGCCTGCTCCCCAAAAAAACACAAAAATATAAAGAATCATCAACACAAGCGGATACATGGAGATTCAAACCCATAATTCTTTGCTTACTAGGCCTCTACTGACCCTCCATAATCATACAACTAGGCTTCCAAGATCAACATATAAAAACTGAAAGCATAAACACTGCTTACTCAGATGGCAAAAGTGAACAAGCAGACATCATAATGCCAGAATAATAGAAAATCAGGGGCGTTTTAAAGCTGTGTTGGGCATTTTAGTTTTGATTTTCATGGATCACAGTTGCAGCGCTTTTTATTCTTCTTGTTTCTGTTTTGAGGTTGATACGTAGCAGCAACTAATAGTTATGGTTAAATGACTTATTCATGATACTGACTGGCATTGAGAACGGAGATTATTTCCCTGCAAATTAACCTCCCAATAAAAGTTCTTAGGAGACCAAAACAGTGCGATGAATTTTCTTGATACATGGCTACATATTGTGGCACAGGTATGTTTAATGCTGAATCGCTGAAGCACCTGGTTCTGCACACTAAGGAAATCATCTTTATGTGGTTTCTGTTATGTTTAAAAATACGAATTGATAAACATACACCTTATGTGCAGAAGTGTGTAAACACTTTCTTGCAGCTTTTACTCTTCTGAGAAAGCTTAATGCAAGGGTGTGGGAACACTGCTGTAGGTTTGCTGCCGCTTTGATTGCATTCGGTCACCAGAGAAGGTTGTGATGTTGGATAATAAGTCCTGGATCACAAATCCCATTCCAGCTAATCCCGAATCTACTGGATACAGCTCAGTCACTCCAGAGACTGCATGTCTGTTCAACAACCAAACGCGAGCTTTGCGTATTTCTAGCTGATATTTGACACTGGGCACCGTGACCTTTAGCTCCTGTGAGGCTGCTCCAAAACATTCCATTATAAAGGCAATGCTTTTCTCTAGAGATTAACAAGCCATATGCATCTAATTGAGCTCCATGTGTGAACTGTGAGTAATTTTCACACTATGTGCAAGTATGTGTGGGGTTTTACCTTAGGTGTCATGTTGTGTGTGATGCAGAAGGCCAGGTGCTGCTGGATGCTCTCCATGCTATGGCAGTGCTGCTGACGGGTGGTGCGCAGATACTTTTGCAGTGCTCGTGCCATGGAAGGGAAGATAGCCTGTGCTGCCTCGCGTGGATCCATCACATCTCCAGGCGACTTCTTTTGCTCTTCTTCTTGGACACGACGGATGTGTGTGAAAGCCTCTTCGACTGCCACTACTAACCTGGAAAGGGAAATGCAATGCGTTTGTGTGCTGCTGCACTGATGCCTAAAAAAGGCTAACTTATGTTAACTAAAGGAAAGCAGTGAAAACATTAACAAACAAATTACAAAACAAATGGACAAACATATTTTGATTGAAAGCTGATGCAATAATTCGCTTTCATTTAAAATTTGACGGGAAAACTCAGCTGGGAAATTTCACCATTTATTTACCGTCAGTGAATTCCAGCCTGATTTCATAATTTTGAGCAAAACAGTGGAATCAAGGAAAGACAATTGGCTCTGTGCTCTCAAAGTTCAGGGAATCTTGCTTTGTCATGTCTTTGTGGTTACCGGATTCATTATGATGAAATTACTGTGTTACATTTGAAACATGTGGCCCTTAACCGACACAAATGAGTCAGAAATGGATTTGCTTCCTCAGGCAAACAGTCATCAACAAATATGGGTCATATTTACAGAAAAACACCAAAGGTTTTGTGTCCACTTCCATAAAAAAATCTTATATATGGTTATACTTGATGGAAAGTATAACCATACATAAAATTTGAATGTAAGATTGAATGCAAGAATGTTGCGGGGCCTAGTAAGCGGTGGCCTAGTGGTTAGGGAGTTGCTCCCGCATCGGAAGATTGTGGGTTCAATTCCCTCACCAGTAGGTTGCCCTGAGGGATCATTGAGCAAGGTACTGTCCCCATCATTTTCCCCGGGCGCTTTCAATAGCTGCCCACTGCTGCACCGTTTTTGTGTGCAAGGGTTAAATGCAGAAGTTGGGGCAGCGCTGGGTCTAGTGGTTAGGGAGTTGCCCCTGCATCGGAAGATTGCGGGTTCGATTCCCTCACCAGTAGGTTGCCCTGAGGTACCCACTGGGTTTGCATGGGTTAAATGCAGAGGTCCAATTTCGTTGTGGTTCACTGTGTGCTGTGCTGTGACCTCGCAATGACATGGGTTGTCACTTTTTTCTTTTTTCAAAAGATACTTGCATGTAGCTCTCTCACCTGGCTTTGCGCTTTCGGACACGCCTTTCGTGCTCTGCCTCCTCGTAGTAGAGCTCGTTGTGGCTGGAGTCCCGACGGCGGGCGGCAGCAGCAATCATGGCACGTGACTGGGACTGGGCAATCCCTGCTCCTGCATTATTACCTCCTGGACCTGAACACAATTCCAGAATTAAACATTCATACCAAACCCGTGCAAATATTCAAAATAAGTTAGGAAAAAAAAAAAAAAAACTTAACCTTTAAAAGACATTAATTAACCTGATACAAAGCCCTCTGCCTGCCTGATGACATTGAAGCTATGGAAAAATATGCCAACCCACTAGTCCAAGTTGGTGTAGAGCACTTTCTCCTACAGTAAACCCAACTGGGACAGGCCTCAATGGGTTACAAAGGAGATGGCAACATCATAATTTGTTGGGCTTTCGTTTGATCAGCGTTAAACACAAAGTAGCTTCGGGGTTACTTTGATGCATTAGGCCCCTAATTGCAGACAGTGTTGTTGCAAGCATTCCAATGAATGTGTTTATAAAGAGGTTGACATTGTAGGCAAGTGCAGGCAATGAACAGCAACAAAAAAGGTCCAACAAGCCCAGCAGACTCATTCCATAAAGACAGAAGTATGCTCCATTCCTTTCCCAAATTCAAACATTCATGACGAAACAATCTGCAAATCTAAAAGTCTAAACCACGTTTCCCGAGTTCTCTTCCTCGCCTACGCGAGTCATTAATATTCAACTATTCAAATTCCATTTCTCCCTGGTACCTAGTGTCTTGAGGCGGTGCCAAGTGTCCGTCTTCATAAACATCCTTTCCAACATCAAAGATATTGTTTTGTGCATGCTGATTAAAGCCGCATTAATATGCAAGCGGGGTCTGTGGCTTCCTGAAGCTGATGTTAATGTATGTTAAAAGAGGGCTGGGCATTGTAAATAAGTGATAGAGGAGCAGGGCCCAGGATCTGTTTAATTACTTGACTCCAGATGTTGAGGGTTTTGATTTTTAAGGATTATAATAGCTGTCTATGATTAATACAGGCTCTCACAATCCCAGTTCCCAAACATGCCATGCCCTCAACATTTTTTTCCTTTTCTTGAATCTGCTTCACAGTTTCAAGTGGCCGTTCATTATCAAAACATTCAGATTCGTCAGATGTATGCTAGACTAGAGAGAGGAAAAATTGCATAGGACTTGGAACCAGTAGATAAAGAGACAAAGATTTCAATGCTCTCAAAAGAACAAGTTCAATGGACCATGAAGTAGAACCCCTCAAAAATGGCAGTAAATGAAAGTATAGGAGCAATTATTGTGAGAGTGACGTAACAGTGGCTTGGTAGTTATTTAGTTCTGACGGTTCTTTAGTTCATTTTTTTGACCTTTCAGGTCCTGATATGGTCCTTTAATAAATTTGCAGCCACTGTTACCACACTAGGTGTTGAAAAGAACATCAAGAAGCCAGTTAAGTAATGATGATCATCAAATGCAGGACTGCAAAAGAATTGGATTAAAGCACTCTGTAAAAGTTTTAGTACTGCTGTGAAGTTTTCTGCATCCATCTTTCCCCTCTATCCTGACCAGTCTCCCAAATCATTGTCCATGATGCTGCCACCACCACGTTTAACTTTATTCTCCGCTGCCGCTTCTCTGATGTCCTTCAAATCCATTTTAGGAAAATAGGAAGAATCCAAATCTTTCCAATTTGAGAATGAATAAAACAGCCATGTTCTCATACATTTATTGCTGCTGAAATTGTCTTGTATGTTTCCCAAGATTGCCATCTTGACACAAAACCTAAAGGACACTTTTACTGACCTAACTGCTTGGTTTTAAGTCTCATGCAGATCATTAGCTGCGAGACCGTATAAGAAAAATGTATCCCTTTCCTAATTATGTCTAGTCAATTCAGTTCGGTATACAGACTCAAGGATCAGCAATAAAGGTGTCTTACCTAAGAGTCTGAACACTTATGTAACTAGGATATTTCCATGTTTTATTTTTTTTGTTTTAAACCTGTATCACTTTGACATTTAAAGTACCGTGTATAGGCCAAAGAGGAAAAAAATAATTTTAAAATGAATCAGAAACGGCAAACAAAACATTTAAAGGTTAGCAGTTAACACACATAGCAAGCAGCCACACAGCTGCGGCGCCCAGGATCCAGTTTGGGAGTTAGGTCCCTCGCCCAAATTCAAGTGCACTTCACCCATGGATGTAGAGGGAAAGAGGAAAAAAAAAGAAAAGAAAAAAGCTCATTGTTCACTCCTGTTGAAACCATTTTTCCACCACCCTGGGGAATTAAGCCAGCAGATTTTTTGATGATCATTGCTGTGATGATAGATACAGAATATTAATAAATCTAAAAACTAAATTTTGAATCCTAATAAAATAACATAGGAATAACAGGAAATCCCAATTCCTTCTAACTTAGTATATTCTTCTGGCAGAAGATACCAAGAGAAAGAGAGTGCATGAGAGTGAGAGAGAGCGAGAAGGCAAGAAACTCTCCCATGTCCCAAGGGCTGGCTTGGGGGCTAAAGAATCAGAGCAGCAAGACTATTGATTCAACAGAACTGCTGTCTCGCTCAGCCAGAGAGAGAGAGAGAGAGACAGAGAGAAGCTGAGAAGAGAGAGAAAATGCAGACAAAAGCCGTCAGGTGGACAGGGATTCCAGCAGCCAGTCTACAAAGTACTAGGATTTGAGACTGAAGAGATGCCGCTCTCTTCAGCATTCCACTTCTGTTCCAAAGGCATCCGAAAGCATTGAGTTTACCACATTTTTCCTCACTGGGCCATTTTATAATAAAAAACAAAATCTGAAAAACAACAGGGGAGAAAATCTGAATATCTGTCAATCTGAGGGTGGTGTGTCAAAGTATGAATGACAGACTTAAAGAGAGAGGACCAGAGACATGAAAGAAAAAAGAAAAAAGCTAAAAACCTGCCAGAAATACTAAACAGGAACGTTCTTACAGTAGAATAATTCATGCCGGCGACTTAGACCCATGTGCTTCTGCAGGGGAGACTTTTAAAAACGATATAAGAAGCAATGTGAAATACTCGATGGACGGGGAGGAAAAGAAAAAAAAAACAAAAAAAAAACAACTTTCTCTTTCTCTCACTAGAGGTAAAAATGCCTTACAGCTCCTGAAAGTTAAATAAATAAGGGCATTTACACAATCGCCTTGCACAACGCTTTTAGTCAGTTGCCACAATGTTAGAAAGCTGAAGGGATGTGAGAGGATCTGTGTGTTAGTATTTTACACCGGACATGACTTAGCAAGTCAGATTTGTGTATAGAGAATTTCCTCACTTCGTTTATTCAACTGATTCGACCCAAAAGGGCTCATGCAGCCTGTAGAGCTTGGCAGGATCTTCAACAGTGCCTAAATGATGTATGCACACAGAAAGGTTCTGGAAAATTCAGACTGTGGCGAAACATGCTTTATTTGAAACATTCAATGAGAAGTGCGATGCGGCTATTTTTTAAACACTCATTGAGTACAGAACAACTAAATGTGATGAAACCGGATGTAAGCCTGGGCGATAAAACAATAAATACCAAAATTCAACTTTCTGGTGTGATTTTTAATAAGACATGAGCTAGAATTAGCACAAAGACTTCACTTTGAAGACATGGTGCTGACACAGAGAGTGTAGAGGTCTAGTAAGCCTTAATTTTGCTTAAAATATTATTCAGAATTAAAACTGAGAAGTAGGGAATCATTTTAAATGATTATTTTTCTATCCAAATCATCAAGAAAAAGAAAAGACTTTTGTCTTATCGCCCAACCCTACGGTACTCTTAAGGTGGTATTTGTGTGAGTTTGTGAGGGAAATTTATTTAACAATATTATTACAAGAGGCTAAGTGCTTAGCATTCAGGAATGTGATAACACAGTATAATATTTCACTTACTATCCAAAAGGTAAGCTTTCAGCTTTGCTTTAAAGGCATCTTTTTTGATGCAAGTGTTAGAAACCAGAGAAGAAACCAGAAAAGGCATGTAAGCAAATCTGAAAAAAAGAGCTCTATTACAAAACAACATTGCAATTATACTGTAAACCGGGGTGTCCCAACAGCGTGTTTGGAGATATTGCTTCAGTCTCAATGTTACAGGAAATGTGATTCAGATCCTAGAACAAACATGTCTGGCTCTACCCCGTTTAGCTTGATGGTGTGTTTTAGCTTGGACCAAGCTGTCAAGAAAAAAGATCTCTAGGAACAAGGCTAGCAATGTGCTTTGAGTACTTTTTTTAATGAGCTAAAACTAACGATTAAATTGCAATGGCGCTATGTTGCTAACAAGGCCGACAAGAAGCAGAAGCTTATCTTTCATCAATTAACAAACAGTACTGTGCAAAGGTTTTAGACAGGTGTGGAAGAAGTGCTGTAAACAAAGAATGCTTTCAGAAATATAAATTCATTAATTCATTTTGATCAATTTACAAAATGCAAAGTGAGCGAACAAAAGAAAAATCTAAATCAAATCAATATTTGGTGTTACTACCTTTTGCCTTCAAACCAGCATCAGTTCTTCTGGCCCCCACAGAGCCCTGATCTCAACATCATCCAGTGTGTCTGTATTACATGAAGAGACAGAAGGATGTGAGGAAGCCTACATCCACAGAAGATCTGTGGTTAGTTCTCCAAGATGTTTGGAGCAACCTACCAGCAGAGTTCCTTCAAAAACTGTGTGCAAGTGTACCTAGAAGAACTGATGCTGTTTTGAAGGCAAAGGGTGGTCAAACCAAATATTGATTTGATTTAGTTTTCTCTTTTGTTCATTCACTGCGGATGGATGAAAATAAATGATCAACACTTCCATTTTTGAAAGCATTCTTTGTTTACAGCATTTTTTCCACACCTGCCTAAAACTTTTGCACAGTACTGTAGGTTCAGATAAAGCTGTCCAAGGCTGTTTTTAATCACAGGCTTATGTCTCATACAATAACATCACAAGCAAGCCTAGATGAGATTACTCAAATTACTGACACCGTTTTAAGGCATTCACAGTTTGCAGAATGTTAAGTAACGAAGAATAAGTTAACATCAATTTTACATTAGTTTCATAGCTGTAGAGGGAAGATAAAGTAGTAACAAGCAACTAAATAAAACATGTCTTTGCTTCTGCCTAAATGCTGGGGGAAAATGTGCAATTTTGATTGTTTGAAATTAAGCATTGGTGTCTCCATTCGCGCATAACCTAAAAGAGAGTGTCATCTCAAATATAAGCAAGGGGTTCACTCACCATCTACATTGTAAACTTTGAGACCGGCCAAGTGTTTGGCTGCACGAGACTTGGAGGCTGTAAGCAGTGCTGGGTTGTGTACTGGGAAATCTCTGTAGTAGTTCTCCAGTATGGCTACAGCTGCCCTCTGGATACTGGAATAAGGGAATAGGAAAAAATAGTTGTACAAGCGAATGTTAGACTAGGACCAAGACAGAAGAAGAAAAAACCCTTCAGAACAATGCTGCAAAGATTAACAAGACTAGTTAATAAAAATATTTTTACATTATGAACGCTAACAATTTGGGATTTATAGTCTTTTTGAAACATTTTTCAGATTTGCAAAAGCAGCCTTAAATGCAGCCAAAAATACGAAATTAACTAGAAATGTCAAACTGTCAAAATACTGCTAATCTCCAAGGCAGACTCTCTCAACAATTCACACAATAATTCACGTCCTCTCTTGCTGTAGATATGACAGACAGATAAAATCTCAAAGCTCACAGCACAATTGTTTTTTTTTCTTTCCTTTTTTGTCATGAGCGTTAAGCATCATCTTCTCATTAAAGCTCTAAGAATTCCCCAAGAACCTGTCACATCTTCTGAGCACTTTATACAGTGCTTACGAGTAGCATCAATATAAACCACATTTTGTGATGCATCACACTGTTAACAATGCCAAGGTTTGCTTGGTTTTATACACCAAAAACTGTTCATTTTTACAAAACCATTAATTCTTACCTACAAAGCCAAAAATAGGCCAACTTTGTCTTACCCAACTGCACTGAATAAACCACAGGGCAGAGCTTAACCTCTAAAAGCATCAGGCCCAGCTGGACTTGACCTCCCATTTGTTGAAAGCAGATCTTAACTTATCTTAACTTCCAGTTCCTGATTACAGGGACAGTCCCCCTGGATCAATGTGAGGGTTAAGGGTTTTACTTAGGAACCCAATGGTGGTAGTGCTGGAGGTGGGATTTGAACCGGAGACCTCTTAGTCCATTGGCAAGTATCCTACCACTAGACCACCACATCCATAGGTTTTCAATTTAAGTCCCAGAGAACTGTGTCTGTATTTAAACATACTCAGGTGGAATTGACTAGAAACGTTCTGTAGATAGCTTTAAGTCAATAACTTAAAAGAGACATTTAAAAAGACACTCTTTATTCTCAGGTATAATCCACTGTAAACCCTTCAGGGAGTCCGACATCACTACAACAAATGAGACACGCCATCGTTTGTTTAACTGTGTTGAATTAGATACCTTTTGCCTCTTCAAATGAGCCCTGCATCTAAGCCAGAGTCAAAACAGTCTAAACCAAGCTCAGGGCTTGTTTCCTGGACACTGAAACTGAGAGCAACACACTTCTCCAAATCAACAAAGCAGACTGCATAGTCTGCCAAGAGCATCTCTTTCACTCATTTTCAGCCTCAGCTCTATAAGCCACATCTGTTTATTTAAGTTTGATTACCACAGACATGAACCTTTCCAAATTTCTTAATACTTGGAAAAAACGAAAAAGGAAAAAAAATGTAAACTTGTTTATAGAAGTCAAACTAACCAATGGTCGATTGCTTAAAAGCCTCTCTAAAAGGTCTAAACCACATCTTAAAAGAAACCTTCTGAGGTATTTATTAGCTGGAAGACCTGCTTTCGCTCTTGAATGTTCAAAAAGTAAAAAACAATGGCAGTGATGGACAACATAATGGCAAAAAAATTGTTTTAGCACTAGTCACATTTTTCAAACAGAGAGCAGTTTCAATGTTCAGAACCAGATGCCCAAACCGGAAGCTTGTGTCATGCTTTAAGGGACACTAATTCAATTCTGTTGAACATAGCATGGGCCTGGAGCATGTGCTTCCTATTTTCTCTCTCTCTCTCTCACACACACACACACACACACACACACACACACACACACAAGCTCCAATGTCTACCCTAAGAGGAGGTGGGATGACAAAGAGCAGGAGTAAGAATGGGTCATGTTAAGTGAACAAGAGACTCTTCACTTCCATGATATATAACCATCAATATTCTTATAACCCTTATGCCTCTAATTATCCCTGTGATAGGTGAAGGAATTGAAGCAAAGTCCAACTGCTGTTAAAATGTATTGCTGTGGCCACCTTTTTTAATATTGTGCAGCTTAAAAACAGCATGAGCTTTAGAAAACTGTGTTCGATTAAACTGCTCAAACATCAATTTAACCTCAGTTCAGAATGACCGTATGTAGCTTTGAAACCAGTTTTAAACTTAGTCTTGAGGTATACTTCTGCCATTGGCTAAGGCAGTTTGCTGCCACATTTCTTGGGGCAGGTTCTACTCCAGTAAATGGGTGTGAGTGTGCAAAAGCGGTAATGTGAACTTGCTTGAGAAAGGATCATTAGACACACTTGTTTTCTTGCAGATGGTCCATCAGATCAGTGCAAATATATTCTGCCATAAAGAGTAATAGATTGTAGTGTCCACAGCAGATGAAAGGCTCTGGGCAGCGGTGCCCATCACTGCTCCCCAGGCACTTTCATAGCTGCCCCCTGCTGCCAGTGTTTGCATGGGTTAAATGCAGAGTTCCAATTTCGTTGTGGTTCAATGTGTGCTGTGACCTCGCAATGACAAGCATAGTCACTTTCACTTAAATCAAAATGTTTATGCACCCACTGAGAGTGTCATCAGGCAAAGAAATCGTCCCTCACATTTGGATACTGGGGGTAAGTTGGTTTCCCCTTTCTTTGCCTGAGATTCCTCTACCTAGTGCAAGAGCTTAACCCTCCAGTTTTGTGATGATGGATGGATGGACGGCTACTATACATTATACCATAGAAAAACTTTCTTTTTTACAATACAGTTTCAAATATAAATAATAAATCTGTTATAAAAACCAGGCACTTAAATATGAGGAGATGTCTAAAAATTCCTTTGTCTTCTACTAAGGGCTATAATGATTAATGTACAATAGCACGCCTAGCTCCTCCCCTCCCATCTACAATACTGGGTTGCACTTTGTGCTTATGTTTAATGGTGACATGCTAATTTAGCCATTTTTCTCATAATTCTTAATGTAGTGCTCACCTTTGCATAAATAACGACACTGTTTTACAAGACATTAGAAAACTGATCAATAATGTTAATGATTTCCACTTAGTATGGACTATGAGTCAAGTTAGCATGCTTGGGTGAACTGCTCAATTCCAGCTAATATTTCAGGAGAGGAGGAAAAGCTTATATCAGCAGAAAAGAGGAGGAGAGAGACATCACAGAGAAAGCCCAGGAATGAAGACAAACAGGCCGGAGGGCCCAGGGAGACGCGTAATTATGATAACACAGCAGCCGCCGGGGCAGACGGCGAGCCAGAGACATGGGAGTGTGAGCTCCACACCGCCCCACTAATGATGACGGAGTGTAGCCCAGGAGGAGCTCCTCTCTGGGATCCGCTCAAGAAACTAGGCTCTTCTGCCCTCCAGGACTGTTTCTATATAAATAACAGCAACATTAGCAGAAACTTTAGCTCCATTAGAAACTAGGAGTAGATTTATGAATCCAAAGCTTCTCAAGCTTGAAGATCTGGGTCATTTGCGCTGAGTAGTTAGCAAGTTTATTGGAACACATGAACAGAAGACCAAAAGAGAAACATGCTGAGGCATTAGTCTCAACAGTATTAGGAAAAAAAATGCCTACAGAATATCCATATTTCAGCTGTAAGGGACTTCTATACAAAAAAATGTGCTAATAATTTGTTACGGTTGTAAAGTTTATTAATAAAGCTCTTTTCATAGACAGCTAAGGTACACAGTGTTAAAAAAATAAAAACAGAAGAATACTAACTAAACGTTTACTTGTGTCTATTTTTTAAAGGAAGCAACTAAGCATGCCATAAGCAACGAGGGAAGTTGTTCCACAGATTTGGCAACATATTGAAATGGTCAAGTCAACTTTATTTATATAGCACTTTTTACAACTGTTGTCACAAAGCAGCTTTACATAAACCGGGACCGAGCCCCAATTGGGTAAGCTGAGGGCGACAGAGGCAAGGAAAAACTCCCCGAAACAGGAGGAAGAAACCTTGGGAGGAACCAAGACCCAGGGAAACCCATCCGCCTCTGGTCGACACCGGAAACAAAAAAGGAAAGAGAAAGAGAAAGTGCATTTCATAATTAATCAATTAAGAGATGACTTCCGGTAAGCATGAGTCACAATAAAAGAGTCCATTTGTGTCTATAGTTGGAAGTTCGGCGAGCTAATAGTGGTGGCTCTGCCAGAGTGGGTGAAGATTTTGCTAATCTTAGTAGCAGCAGCTCATGCAGATGATCCAGTTTGATGTAGCTGAAAGTTCAGGTGAGGAGAGAAATCTGATGATAGTAGTTTCATCAGTTCGGTGGAGTAGTTGGTATGGATTTCAGGAAACCCCCAAAATATACAGTTGGCACAAGTTTATAGTCCATCATGAGCCACAAACAGTAGATTTGGACTCGTAGTAGGTCAGGAAAGTCTTTTGGAGTTTGTCCATTCAGGGCTCAGTAGAGAAAGAACTAGATCTTAAAATGACTTCTAAAATTAACTGGAAGCCTGTACGCCAGTATAAGACCAGGGTTCTATGAGCTTTTTCGCTGGCCAAGCATGCATTTTAGATAGTTTAGATTCAAGAGGTGGGATATTTATTTAGCCCTGAAAATAAAGTAATACAGTAGTTCAGATGAGAAGAGATAAAAGCATGGATAACCATCTTCAGTTTCACTACTGTGTTATCGCGTTCATGCTTCGCCAGATTTTTTGTTTCGCCTCATTGCTGATCTTTTTTCTCTCTTTTCTTTCAAACGTGTTGATTGTTCACCTACTTTGCTGCTTTTAAACCTGGTAATACTTTACTTTTACCCTGCTACGTAACAATGACATGTCTACACTGTTATGAGCATTTTTTAACATCATCTTAGCTGCTTGTTGCTAGTGTCTATTATTTAAATATATTATTATTAAATATAGTCACGAGACATGAAATTAGCATGTGACAAACTTATTAAAACGCAACAACACTGTAGTATCAGTCATGTGTCTGTAACGATGACATGGCTATATTAAAGAACATTTAACCGTCATAACTCATGACAACATGTCATGAAGATGTCATGTGCTAAGTGCATAGTTATGTCAAAGTTCTGCAGCAGGTGTAGCCTAAACATGCCTTATTCAGGGGTCCTAGGTGCTTGAGATAAGTCGCAGCAGTAATAAAACAAATATAACAAACATTCTGCAATGTGCCTTTTCAGATTCGCACAAGTGGTCCAGTGGGACAAAAATATTTAAAAGGGTGTGTCCATCTGCCATGGTTTCGTACTAACAAACTCTGCTGCAATCATCATACACACGGAGAAATAATTGCTGCTTAAGTATGGAAAAGTCCATTTTAATAGGCCAATTTTTCCCCTCACTGAATAACAATCTTGAAAACCTTAATACAAATTGGGGGGGCGGAGCAAACATTCTGGCTTCCCTATGGAGGAAGCAGCTTCAGCGCTGGCTTAAACTGTGGTCGAGGATTCCTAGGCCGTGATCTTGACAAGCATCAGCATGACATTACGCCTTCTTTTCATGCAGGATTTCAGATGAGCGTAATGCCAACTTCTCATCATGTTAAATCCCTCCGTTTCCACTTCACAGCCACAGTTTTGGATGCTCTCCCGAAAGGTGCTTGCTTTTTGTCAACATGACACAGCATGAGCCAAACATTAGGGAAACCAACAAGCCCACACACCAACAGTTTGACAAGAAAAACTCAGAAAACCACTCCATACCCTCCAGCGCTGCTGTATTCTCGCTGTCTGCTCGCTCTTTTGAACCTGGCGATCACCTGTCTGGCATATTCAGTTATAAGAGTCTTCTTCACACTCAAAATGTCCACAAACCTCATGTTGCCATCATGGAATTTTAGCTTTTATTTCTAATGCTGATAATAGCAATGAGTGATTTGTTTCTTTTTTGCACTTTTCATGCTACAGTTGCACACGCAGTGGTTAAGTTGGGAATCTGGGTGTCACCAACAAGACAACTGTAATTTAATTTATTAATAGCCTGTCTGTTTCTGTCTTATGGCATAATTAAGGCAATGTTCTTGGCTGATTTTAGTACAACTGTTCTGTCTGTTTGGCATCAAAGTTGTGTCAAGACATGTTATGATTCCTGATGAAAGCCACAATGGTCTTTAAATGAGCAAGAGATGATGTTTCATACACTGTAGCCTTCTATCTTTCGTCAGAACCACCCACTGCTGTTTTTTTAAATATCTGAAGCAGCTGCCTCCTCTCTTGAAGAGTGGAAATGATCTAGAAACCCTCTTTAAAAAACAAGCGCTACAAAGATTTTATTGCCATCCAATCAGATGTGGAAACCTGTTTTTCAAGCTACTGAAAACCCAAGCCTTCCTGTCACACAACTAATCAGTTTAAACGATGTCTTTATAGGAAAATCTGCACACTCAAAGGCCATCTTGGCAATGCCCCCAGGGATCTACTTTCACTTAAACAAAGCCACCTCTTTGAAAGAGCAGAGACCTAAAACTGGAATTGAAAGCCTCATTAAAGCTTTGAAATCAGTGAAATCCTAGAAAAAAAAAAAAAGACTTTGAAATGACTTTTTCAGACTGCATTGCAATCAGCTCTATCAAATTATTATACTGGAGGTCTGCTCCATTTGCAACTTAGATGAACCAAAGGTGCTGGAGCTCTTCTTTGTTGTTCTCCAGCCTAGTTTCGGCCCTAAACTTCGTCAAACAATAGTGCTTTGGCCCATGCTGGACGTTTTTCATCAACATTTTCATTCAAAAAAGCTAAAAGTTCAATTTAAAATAAATTAGTACTTTGGTTCTTGAAAGAATAGAACAGTATATCATAGAAAACACATCAAAAATATCTGAGAATACTTCACTTGTGTGAGATGCAGTCATGCAGAATGAATAATGCTACTTCTTTATGCTGGTTATATTTAACATTTTCAACATCTTTGATTAAATGTTCTTTTAATGGCTGAAGCAAAAAAAAAAAAAAAAGGCATAGGCTGCTTATAGCAAGTCTGTTCTCACCTGAGTTGTCCCAAGTTGTAGTGTCGAGTTTCTCCATCTGTTGAACGTGACACACAGATCGAGAAGCATGGTTGCAGCTGCCTCAGCTCCAGCAGCACAATGGCCAAGTAGTGTATGAAGAGGAGAGCATCCACAAGGGATACAGCATACTGCACAATGCCCTGATAGTCCTCGTCCTGAAACACAGGGGAGACGGAAGGGTATGAAAGTCAATAGTAGGTTTAATAAAGATATTTTCATAGTTCCTCTTAAAAATCCATAGACATGCTTTACACTTAGTCTTGAATTATCCTCTTAAACTGCAGGTTTAAGGCTGATATTTCAGTGTCCAGAATACATTTTTCATATCCTGTGTGATGTCATCATAAACAACTACCAAAAATACGTCATATTTGCAAGCAAGTCCATCACAGCAACACAAGTCCGTCATCACTTTAGTGTGGAGGTCAGCTGGCAGCCCATCAGCTGTTCATGGTTACTGAGGGAGAATACAGTCACTACTGTTGTTTTTCCTCAGCTTGGACGCTAATGCACTATTGTGTGCATGTGCAGATAAATAGGATGTTAAATATGCAGTAAAAACAGTAAAACATGAATTCTGATCTGACCACACCCATTATGGCTGACACTCTTAACGTTCAGGGGAAAAAAAAAAACCCCAAAAAAACTATTGTGCCACATTAATCTAATATGAATATTGCTTTGAGACAAATTCCAAAGTGCATAAAGCTCTCTTTCAGCAACAAAGTCATTCTGTGCAATTTGATGTAAATGCTGCATTGTGGCAAACATACCAATGCAGATTTTTTTTTTAAACAATTCAGTGTACGCATGACCATAGGCATTTAAAATGTCCTGCATGCATTGCTCTGCTGTGGAACATCATAAAATATTATTTCTGTATTGTATCTGTAACCCTTTTGTGCCATGATCTTCTGTGTCTTAGAAGCATTAAACACTTCAGGGTCCCATCACACAACTCATTTCTGACTTGTAATCTTTTGCAGGATGGCATGTCTCACATCAAACCACCCTGAATGACTTTGCTTACAGCTTTAAAGCTTAGTGTAAAAAAAAAGCAATAACTATTGAATCTGAAACCATATAAAGCTAGGCTCAGGCTAAGTGCGTGTCCTCTGTATCCAAACAGTAGGCCAGTCTGGGAACAGATTGCATTCTTGGGTGCTTTCAGAGAGCCCATTAAATCCAGGCATGTGTTAAACTTAGCTGCGAAGTACATTATTCTGCTTAATTTTTGTTTGGAAATGGTTTAATGGCATATTGTTGCTGCCATGATCTTTTAAACCCTTACCTGTGTGTCCAAGATTCGCACGCCATAGAAGAGCCAATAGGAGAGCACAAACAAAAACACCAGTGTAGCCAGCAGGGCGCGGAACACAAAGATCCGAGGCATACCCGCTCTGGCCGGCCGGAAGAACAGTGCCCACACTGCTAACAACAAAATCAGCAGCTTGAAAGCTACAGAGATGAAGAGGCCCTCGCAGGCTGTGCCGCAGCCTCGAAGCCGGTCCGGCCATAGCAGGTGTGGCAGAACAAGGAATGCCAGTGGTGTCAGGAGCACCAGCAGGCCCAAGATGATGGAAAAGGTGACAGAGAGGTAGCGTGTACAGTCCAGTCCCACGCTGTCATCCATGTCCTTGCTGATGCGGACGATGTCCTCCTGTGAGAGCGAGTGCTCTGAAGTGCCGGTGACGGCTGTGGTGGTCTCACCCCAGTTGTCATCCTACAGAGCAGATTTGAAACAAAAGGGGGGGAAAAAGAAAAAAAATAATAAATAAATAAATCACTCATTGAATATTGAGGTTAGTAACTGTATGCTTTCCTCCTCTCCTGAAGAGAGGCAGATTAGCAGCAATATTTGTCATTCATCATATTTCTTCACTTGATTTCAGTACAAGAAAAAGAACCTGCTATACACTTCCCCTACTTCTTTCATCAGATCAAATGAATGATGCAAGGCAAGACGAGATTCTGCATTTGAATCTAAATGAACTTAATGGTCTCAAATGATCACAAAACTCTGGTTTAACGATAAAGAAATATTTCCCGTAAACTGAAAGCGTTACTATTTGAAGGAAAATTACAACACTATTAAAAATGTTTGTGCCAAACGAGTGAAAGACATTCTTAATTAACTGAAAACGCGCTAATCACACCTTAAACAGGACAAACTACATTCAGGTGTAACGTGTACACAACTCCTTACTATCTTTTTTTCCTCATTTTATGGAATTGCATTTGGAAGTTTCATGCAGCTTAGTCTTCCTTGCATGTCTGCTTTATTCTGTATTTATTTATTTTTCCTCTTCACAGAGTGCAAAATAAACACAGCGTCTGAGGTCAAGTCACAGCAGCAGTGCTGAAGGAAAAAAGGAGGGAAAACGGCAGTCACTCAAGCAAGAGGTTAGAACCCCAGGCTACTATTGCTGCGCTGAGATAAACACCAGAACGCATTAGGGAAGATGTCGCAGGTTGGCTAAGAGAGGCACTGCTTTTGCTTTAAGTGGCATTAATAATACAATCATGCTAGTGTGTTTTTTTGTTTGTATGCCATTTCCAAACAGGGCAGCTCGATTCATTGGTTTTAAACTTGGATTTTAACATTCAGCAATTACACAAATAAAATAATAGCCATAAACGATTAGTGGGGAAAGGACAGACGAATAAGGAGGACAGACTAGCCATGGCTCTCCAATTTGGCAAAGAAATTCCTGTGCATCCCAGCCACATCAGAGAGGGTCTTCAGCACAGGAGGAAAGACTCACCTGCACGTGCTCCTTTCTGAATGTTAATAGGCTAGTGTTTCTGGTTTAAAACCTTCAAGATTACTTTAGAGGTTTCTAACAGCCTGAGGCGATGCACATAATCTTATTTACTGTGATGTAATTTATTTTTAATGTAATGTATTTACACCATTGTCATTCATTCATTCATTCATTCATTCATTCATTCATTCATTCATTTTCTGCCGCTTGTCTCAAACGGGGTCGCGGGGGGTGCTGGAGTCCATCCCAGCTCACACAGGGCAAAGGACAGGGGACACACCCTATACATTTAGTTTCTTTTTAGAATGGTTTTAATTAAAATTATATAAAAAGAGTGAGGCTTCAAATCATTTAACAGAAAAACAGTAGAGAAAAAAAAAACAAAAAAAAAACAACCTGCACAAAGCTGGTCAAGACTACGTTACAGGTTAAGAAAAGTCACAGCTCCAGAGTGCTAAAATAACACAGATTATGCCTCCCAAATAGCAGTCATAACAGCACTCAGTTCTACCCTCACATGCACTTAGAGGGCTGACCACACTTCCTGCCAACACTGTGTGTGCACCGTCCTAAAACAACACTCATGTACAAAAGAACTTGGTGTTTATAATGCTATATGGCTGTGTGTGTGTGTGTGTGTGTGTGTGTGTGTGTGTGTGTGTGTGCGACACTGAAATGACGTCAGGGAGAGAGAGATGGTGGTGTAATGTGCAGAGTTGGCAGAGCGCTTTGTCTAGCCTGAGGGCAACAGAGTGACATCGGAAGGAAAAGGGAGAGAGAGTGGGAACAAGTATAGGGCGAGGAACAGAGGACTGAATGGAAGGATTGCCTTTTACATCATGAAACTACAGAAGAACCCAAGATGTTTTGAACATGCCACTGTAATTCTGAGCACCACCTTTTCACTCAGAGGGTACGTTGCTCAGACCCCCAAAAAGAAGCCTGAACCAAGACTAAGCAGTAGTTTTAATGGATAAACACAAGTCAAATAAATAAGTGTTATCGTTCTTTACCCGTTGTCAGTCTGAGGTCCATCATTAGCCTCCAGAGGATCTCTGAGTATACATTATTCTCTTTGGCACCTACAGTTTGAGCAACTGATTATATACTTTCATATTATTATATACACATTCAATTATAGAATATTTTTCTGAAGTGCAATCTATGGTAGTCGTCTTATTTTCATGCACGTTATGCTGCGAGTTAAATGCACGTTAGCTTGTTCATAGCACACTTTTATCGATAGACCTACATTTTTTCAAAGACATTTTAACATTAAAAAAGCAAAAACATTTGGGGGTACAAAATGCAACTACAAAATGACAGACAACCTCAGTGGTCTGTTGCAATCCTCCCACAGTTGAGCCCGACACTCCAATTTATGTTGAAGAAACGCTCCACTACATCACAGAACATCACCACCTGCAATATGCAGGCCGGACCCACGGGCCACAGACTGCCCAGCCATGGCCTGCTCTAGTCAAGATCAGCCATAATGAAGAATGATGGGTCTCAAGTATAGCCTAAAACTGCACACCACCACTCCTTAAAGAAATCAAAATAAGTGAAAGTGAATATTTGTCATTGTGAAACACAGCACAGCACACAGGGAGGCACAACAAAAAAAAAAAATCATCCTCTGCTTTTCATCCATACACACACGTGCAGAAGGAGGGAGCTATTTAAAGTTGGCAAGGAGCAGTGATGGGACAGTACCTTGCTCAAGATTACCGCAGGGCAACCTACTGCTCTGGGATTCAAACCCATGACCATCTGACTCTGGGGCCTAGTCCCTAACCATTAGGCCACCGCTGCCCCAGAAGATGCAGAGGGTAAAATAATAAAGAGAAAAAGGAAATGGAGCCTGAGAATAAATAGTATGCAGTGGCAGGCAAGTGAAAACGCCCTTACACGTCAAAAAAGATCAACAAAGAACAACAGAAACTACATGGAGGCTCATGCTTGAACACTTGAATTGGAAACTGATCACCAGCAAATCATATGATTTTCATGTTCAGGTTCATGTCAACTTGCTGTTCACTCTAAAAATACTGAGAAGCAAAAAAAAAAAAAAATAAATACTGAAAATAATCAGAGATGATTTTTTTGCCACTCAGATGCGATACATCCATAAAATATACATAACTTACACTAACCCTGAACTCAGGAACTAAACATAAATGTTTATTTTAAAGCAAATCTTATTGCCAATTAGCCCTTTTATTGGTACTTATAATAAAAAGTCAGCCCTGTTTTCTCTGGTTCTTACATTTTTTATTATTTTTTTTATCTTGAAGAAGCACTGAGAAACACGCACACAAACACTGACAAGAATTCCACTTAAGTGCTTCCCTGTCTAAGTCTATAGTAACCCAAAGAAAAGCACCATCTGTGCACTGCAACAAATCTATCTAGTGAGGTCCTGATCACCCTCCAATGGATTGGACCTTTTTGCTCAGATCTGCAGCAGAGGCACTCTATAAACTCATGGGAGTAGAGTGAAAGAGAATGGATGTAAGGAAAGAGAATAGATGTAGGTGCTCTCAGATGGAAGAATATTGTCTTATAAATAGCACAAAAAACGAAGAATGGAACTGGAAATCTAGGCTGCCTTTAATTCCTCCTGAGAACAACAGAGCACCACAACAATACCCTCAATACAGAGATGGGAAGCTGAAGTAAAAGAAAAGGAGGGGGGAACAGTTTTGACTGGTTAAGATTTAATACTGCCTATATATGGTTCCTATCAGCCTGGAAAAAAAAAAAAAAATCAAGGCATTATTCAAAAGCCTGCATGCTCTTCAAATCAAAGCTGCCAGTAGACCTACAGGCAAGTCCACAAGCTGTTATCATTGGGCAGTTTTCTGTGTGCAGTATTTATAATGCAAAGATGCAAAAACACTCACTGACATTGTGTTTTAACAGGTATGCGTTTTATTAAGTGCAAACAACAGCTTTTATAAACTGAAATCATAATAAAATATCTCCTTCTAACAAATGAATGAAGAAGGAGAAATAATACTAAATTATATAAAAGTAATAAAAACAAATAATACTAAGAAGTGTTAAAAAAAAAAAAAAAAAAAAAGAAGTTCAAATGTAAATCATATTCCTAATAAGAACAAGCACATGCTGGAAACCATGGTCTACTGTTTAGAAGTTGTCAAGTAAAACAATGTCGTGCACTGCGTATTGAAGTGTGTAGCAAACTGGCTTCAATTTTGTATGCCTGGCCTGATTACGTGATTAAAACCCATTACTCAATAATAAAAAAAATTTTTTTTTTTTTAAATGTAAAAAAAACATGAAAAATAAATAAAGATGATATTATACGTGGAGCAGCTTAGTGACTCCTAGTTTGACACAGATCTGCAGAAACATTCAGCTGGGTCCAGCAGTCCTCGCATGGTGCATTGTTTGTAATTCACACATTTTTAATTAAACTTTAAAATGTTTTTTCCAATTAAAAGTGTGGATTATTAACAAAATGATCAAAACAATCCCCGCAGTTTAATGTGTTCATAATCGCCGCTTGATTTTACACAAACTAAATAAATAAAAAATAAAAATCCATCTTTCGTTTCAAGAATAAAAGCAATTGTTCAACTTCTGTGCAAATTATGTAAGCATTTTCAACCATCCATGCAACACTATGTGGATTCCAAGACTGTGAATATCTTCTAGTTTTCAGGACAAAAGCTCTTATGGAGCACATGGCTGTGTTATGCAGAGGTGTTTAACTGATGCAATGAACGCTCAGCTCCATTTGACAAAGCACTCTGCTGCTGCTAGTAATAAGCATAAGAAATTAGTTTTGCACTAAAAACACAGGAATCGTTCTTGCTGAGGAATTTCGCTTCCAGGCACGACCTGGGTGCCACACTGGTGCATACCAGTAAAAAAAAAAAAAAACATCCGTCTCTGTCATACCTGCTGTGGTTCGGAGGGTGGCGAGCTCAGCTCCTGTGTCGCAGGTTCACTCTCTACCTCTGGCTCTTCCATATCCTTCCAGGACTGTGTGAGTATGGGAGCCTGTTTTCCAGCACGAGAGGCAAGCGAACGCAGTATGAAAGGCGAGTGTTGGCGTCACTGCTTTTTATGGCGTTAAAAAAAAAAAAAGACCTATACTCATGAGTGCCACAGTTTAAAATAAGGGCTTTCAGCGGAGGCGAAAGAGAGGGAGGGCAGGTCACATGAGACAGCTGAACATGGAAGGAAACGTGAGGGGGTCCATTAAACAAACAATTCTGCCCCCGAGAGCGAGAGAGAGGGCAAAGAACGTAATCGACCAATTAGAACCCGGGTGGAAGCCCGTGATCAATCCATATCTATTATAATAAGAATGGATCCAAGTGTGACCCCGAGGCATTCCATCTCTATCTGTCTATGTATCTCTCTCTCTCTCTCTCTCTCTCTCACTCCCTCCCTGCCTTTCTCCAGTCCCATTCACTTTTGCTCCACTTCTTCCAACCGAGAGAACAATGAATGTTTTCGCATCTCTCCCTTTCTTGTTCACTCTTTCTTGCTCAGCCAGCAGCAGAGAATAAATAGAACAACAAACGTTTTCAGGAGAAACAGGAGAAAAAACGTTTGACACTGTCTGATCAAGGCATCCTTACATAGGGAACGAGAGAAGAGAGTGAGCAAGGAGTGAAAGAACCGTTCTCGTACAGATTATGAATGTAACTACAACAGCAAAGTGAAACCTGTGGGAATAAATGAACCAATACCTGAGGGGGAGGAAGGATGAAGCGTTACAGGATTTTGAGGGAACAAATTACAGAAACAGTTACGCAACATGCAGTCTATTTTGACAAAACTGCAGTTTTAGATGTGAGGAGTCAGATTCTGTTTAATGTTCTAATCTGGCAGTTAGAAAAAAAAAAAATAACGGGAGCTGAGATCTCAGGGTAATGTGCTCGACACCCGGTTGCTTCTTCGTCTTAGCTAAGAGTCAAGTTCTTACAATTGTTTGCTATATAATGTAAGGTCAATTCTAGTTCCCCCAGTTACAAAGTTAATATAAATGTACCCTTAAAGGTCCTTGAGAACAAATGATGCCACTTTTTTGTGGTTTAAAAGTGCAGATCATGCACTTTGTAACTTTCTCAAGTTAATTATAACCACAAAAAGGCTTGAGAAGTTTTTTTTATAAGGCTTTATATAAGGTTTAATAGAAAATGACTTAACTTTAGACGGTGATAACAGTACATTTTGGAGGAATTCGTGTTTTGAGTATGTACTACAACTGAATGATAAAAAGCAACAATGTGGGTTAAAATGTGGAAAACTCTGACACTTAACTGATACTTTAAGATGCATTCAAGTTGTTTACCTGAACTTGTACACCCATGAAAGCACTTATTACTTCTTTGTAATGCTAAACCAGGAGGATTTAGTCTCAAAAATTTCCTAAATTTTATACATGGTCATTCATAAGCATCAGCACACAATCACAGCAAACGGATTTTCTGAATTGAGACATCAATATCTTCGATGGAGCGCTAGTGACAGGAAACATTCAATTCTTATTGGATACAGGCTTAAAGCGTTAGCATTGGCCTTGGGTTTTGGAGCGAGTCCCAGACAGCAGTGCTACAGCTGCATCCAGACACATACTGTACCGCTGTAGGCAAACGCAGCCAGACTTCTCAGGAAAGACCCACTCCATGCATGCATACACAAAGTTGATTACAATCATTCATACTCATCCGTCTGTGCCACAGACAACCAAACACATCCACAGTCATGCTGCAGTCAATAACAGTGTCAAAAGTGTGAAATTCCTCTTATCATTTAGGCCATGGTAAGTTAGCTGATTGCAAAGTCCAATGATAAATCCTGCTATAAGCATATAAAGTCAGCTAGTCGATGTTACTAGGCTGTCAGCTCTGTCTACTTAAATGGCAAATATGCTCTAGCCTTTTCTGGTAGTATGATATTGTATTTGTAGTATGTGAACTTCTGGTCGCAAGCTTCAAAGCATGATGAGCAGCGAAAATGACTATTTGTCATTGTGATCATACAGCACAGCACACAGTGAACCACAATAAATCAATAATTTCTTATGCATTTAACCCACAAACACCGAGCAGCAGGTCAAACCAAACATACGGGGCCAAAGGAGCAGTGTTGGGGGACGGTACCTTGTTTAAGGGTCCCTCAGGGCAGCCTACTGGTCTTAGACACGAACTATGATGTCTCATTTAGAAGCCTACTGCCTAAACACTAGGCCACCTCTGCTCAGTTGGGACACACTTAGACTTGTGTTGAAGCTTTGTCCAGCTGGGACAGGTATAAATACACCTTAAGTGTAAGTCGCTATTTAGTGTAAGTCGCTATTAAGTTGATTAAAATGTAATTACGTTTCATCGACTAAAACTATGAAGGACAGAAGTGACGAAAATAAACTCTGGCTGATAGGCTGTAAAAGTGAGAATTTCTGCAACATAAAATCGGCTTCGAAAACTTGATAATTTAGATTAGAAAAATGATAAACAGTCAATGTCTTATACATCATCACCAGACGGTACACAAAAAAGCGCACAAAATTGAATCTCTTAAGCTCGGATGTATCTTTAAACGTTAATTTACTCCAAAGTCCCATACACAAAATATATGTAAAATCTAGAAAAAGATTAGAATAAAGGCACACCACACTCATGTTACCAGCACACAGACAGAAATAACCCTGAGAGGTAACCTAAAATTGTTCAGCGGGAAGCTATACGCATTAATATTACAGAAACCACTGTGCCTGTCACTAACTTCAGCACAAACTTCAACTCAAGCAGAGACTTGACTGGTAAGCGTCCAAAGCAGCCAAGTAGGTCACAGAAGAGCGACAGAGAGAGAAAAAGAGAGAAACGAGAGGTGTGACTGTGATGTCAACACTGCTATCTTCCCAGAATGCTCCTGACTAATTATACTAACTCCCACTCACAAAACGGGAGGAAACAAATCCATCCCGACGTATGTTTTAATTATCCTAGGCTGAAAAACTCAAAACTGGTTTTGGACAAATCAAAACTAAACTTGTAAACTAAACTAACTTCAGGGAGGATTTTGTCAAATCAGATTCATCAGTTTTCATTACAATTATAAAGTGTGCCAAGAAACTTGAAAATGGCTGTGAAAGTATTTATATAAAAAAAAAAAAACAAAGTAACTGGCTGCAGATCCAGAAGATACAAAAATCCACAGTGAAGAATCTCACCTGCATCTCGTCTCCGCGCATCGACTGGTCTCCCAACAAGGGCTCTGCTGGTGGAGCATTGATGGTGACCGATTTCTCTGAGCGGCTGCTGTCTTTACTGCGGGACTTGTGCCGGTCCCGACTGCGCTCTCTGAAATGCATTAAGAAATAAATAAATAAATAAATCAGTATCAGGAGCTTTTATTTGCAGTGCTTGAGTTGTATTTTAATTGTTTTATTTTCTGATATTTCAGTCGGATTCATCACTTGTTGCCTTTTTTAAACACTGTGTTCCTTTTCATGTCCTCTCTATTAGACACATTTAGCCTGTCTGTCCACCTGCAGATGTAAAGCTGCTGCTGATGGCAGTCCACAGGAGGTCCTACGGTCTTGAGCCCCAATGAACAGGAAACCATGGCAACTACTGTTTTTTTGCCAGAGAACACATCACTGTACTACAAAGCGGTGGTGGGGGAGTGGTAGGATTCTTGACCAGGTTCAAATCCCACATCCAGCACTACCACCATTGGATAGCTGACTAAGACTATTAGCCTCAAGCTGCTCCAGGGAGACTGTCCCTGTAGTTAGTTAATGGAAGTTGTAAATGTGAAGATAAATGTAACTGCAGCAGACAATACAAAATGGTACAGATGTGAGGTGGGATGAAAAAGCCAGTCTCTTATGTTAAGGGATTCACTTGGAAAGCTTGAATGCGTCCCATGCAAAATAAACAGTGAACTAGCTAAACACAGCCCTGCGTGATGATCAAATGTTTTATGTTTAGGGACTCGGCTCCAGGATTGGAAAGTGAGTGAAAAGTGAAAGTGAAAGTGACAACCCTTGTCATTGCGAGGTCACGGCACAGCACACATGAACCACAACGAAATTGGACCTCTGCATTTAACCCATGCACACTCAAACCTGTGCAGCAGTGGGCAGCTATTGAAAGCGCCCGGGGAGCAGTGATGGGGACGGTACCTTGCCAAGGGTACCTCAGGGCAACCTATTGGGAAGGGGTTTGAACCCCCGATCCTCCGATCATGCGGCTAACGCCCTAACCGCTAGGCCACCGCTGAAGGCCACCGCTGAAGATAGTGGGTTCGAATCCCAGACCTGTAGGTTACCCTTAATCAAGGTACCGTTCCCTTCACTGCACCTCGGGCGCTTTAAACAGCAGCCCCCTGCTGCACGGTGTGTGTGGGTTAAAAGCAGAAGCTGCGTTTCATTGCGTTTCACTACACTGTGTTTCACAATGACAAATAATCACTTTCATATAGTATCCTTTTTTGCATTAATACAAATAATCTAAATACTATACGAACCCTTGTTAATAGGTTAAGTAATTATTGGTTGCTCCTTTAAGAAAGGTACTTTCCGTTCTAGGGCTTTTGAAAGCAATAAAACATGTTTACTTAAGGGTTCGGGTTACTCTACACACCTCTGAGTAAACTCAAGCTTGTGCTGCTGATGAGGCAGTTGTTTTCAAAATGCACCGAGCAAGGAATACATAAAAGCCTAAAATCCTTTCAGTCCTGGGTGATACTGCTTAAAAATGTCAATACATTGAACTACACAATAGTAATAATGGTTGCTACTGCTGCTAGAAAGCTTGAATGCCTGTCATTGAAAAATAGGACTATGGATCATTTTTTATGAGGCAGTGGTTATTATAGCTAATGATTTTTCCCCTTAAATAAACACAATATAATAAAACTAAAACAATACAACTCAAACTACACTGAAAGCAAAGCCAACATAATCCTTGGGGATTTCACTTTTGATCTACTTGGTTATTTATTCATTTACTCGCTGCTTTGCACGCGCGCACACACACACACACACACCTTGAGCAGCTGTTCAAACTAGATAAAGCAAGAATAGCATGAAGGAGGGCCTTTCCCCTTGGCAGAAAGGCCAACATTTAATTCCATCTTCATGGCGACCTCGTGACAAATAACTTTGGTTTCCCTCTTAATTCCACTCGTTCTCCTGCTGGTTTACTGTAAAACCTTTATTCCTTTACTGGTCCATTGTCTTCTTAAACTACACCCACCCTCAGCCACGTATGAACGACATTAAAACAGCCGAGTTCATGCCTGACCTCAGTACTCTCGTCTCAGCACGGTTTAATCCACCACCAGCTAGGCCTGCTCTGTAACCTCCTGCCATATGTTCCCTCAGAGATGCTCAGTCAATATCAGTGGCTAATCCCTGAGCCTTTGAGTCAATCTGGGAAACTGCTGGCTGTTAATTTTGTTCAGAGTGTTACAAAAACAAAAAAGGGGTATTTATGGGTGCTTACTGATAGCCTGATGATAAAGGGAAATTATGCAGCCCAGTCCTAAAATAATTACTTATAATAGCAAACACGAAGGAGTCCGTTCATCCTGTTCATCGATCCTGAAGCATGTTCAGTAATAGTAAACTAGTGATGGCAAGATGGTGTAACGATGTAGTTAGGCATTTTCGCAAGGATAATGTATTAATCCACATGAAAACACTAATTGCATGTTAAAAAAACAAACAAACAACAACAAACAATATGGTATATGTGGCCACTTAAGCACAGGCACTGAGTTATAAGGCTGTGCAAAATGCAAGAATGCCATAATTATCTTAGTGTCTCTAAAACACAGGACAACTACATTATTGTGCAAAGGTTTTAGACAAGTGTGGAAAAAATGCTGTAAACAAAGAATGCTTTCAGAAATAAATAATGATTGTTTATTTTTATCCATTTACAAAATGCAAAGTGAGCGAACAAAAGAAAAATCTAAATCAAATCAATATTTGGTGTTACTACCTTTTGCCTTCAAACCAGCATCAGTTCTTCTGGCCCCCACAGAGCCCTGATCTCAACATCATCCAGTGTGTCTGGATTACATGAAGAGACAGAAGGATGTGAGGAAGCCTACATCCACAGAAGATCTGTGCTTAGTTCTCCAAGATGTTTGGAACAACCTACCAGCCGAGTTCCTTCAAAAACTGTGTGCAAGTGTACCTAGAAGAACTGATGTTGTTTTGAAGGCAAAGGGTGGTCACACCAAATATTGATTTGATTTAGATTTCTCTTTTGTTCATTCACTCCATTTTGTTGATTGATGAAAATAATTGATTAACACTTCCATTTTTGAAAGCATTCTTTGTTTACAGCATTTTTTCCACACCTGACTAAAACTTTTGCACCGTACTGTACATTTCCATTTAAAAAGACAAATTTAAACAAATTATAAAAGAGGTTAAATCAGCAGCCAGTGTAAAGTAACTGCACACGAAAAGTGACTTATTACTGGTCAGTCCAATATACTGACATGCTCAACAAGGACATACTCAGTTTTCCAACAATCTTGTTTTGCCTGTGAATTATATTTATATATATGGTGTACAAAGTGTATTGTGGAACTGTCTCATGCTAGTGTCAATCTATAACAGACTCTTTCCTGCGTCAAACACATACGACTCCAAACAGGAAAAAGTTTTTAAAGCAAGATAGGAAGTCAACAAGTCATCTGCATGACCTTTGGTAACAAGTCCACAGTTTCTGTGTAGAATTAACTGGAGGCAATTACTGTAAATAAGAATTTGGTTGTCTTTCGTGCAAGGATTTGTCTGTGACACTATTTTGCCCCCCCCACAAAAAATTCCATGTATACCTAAATAAAAACGGAAAAACTATTTCCATATTCCTCCATTTGGTTTTAGATCTGTGTCTGTTCGTAGGTTGCCATCTGCCCACTTAAAATATAAAAATACTGTAAACAAAGGGTTTCAGTTTGGTTCAACTGAATGGTCAAAACAAAAGGCAGCTAAAGGATATCCTGCAGTTTTGACGAACACTTTTCATAGCGGTAACGTGACCCTCAGCCACATGAAGGGGCTCTTGTTAATGTTGTGGTTTCCATCACCTGCTTCCTTGTGCTGCTGGCACACTATTATGACAATTACTGGACCCGGTTGTGTTATTAAAATGGTGCTGGGATTTGGAGAAAGGGTTATTTGGTTTAAATGGGCAACAAGGGGTGGACCTAACTCCAAATCTGATATACAGAACAGGTCTGAGCAATATGGCAGAAAAGTAACAATGAGATATTTTTTGTGAGATTTGATCAGATGGACCAGAAATAGAAGGAAAAAAAGCTATTTAAAATTACAAGCAGCAATTAATTTTTCACAGATTGAACACTACTATAGCTGTTTAAAGTAGTTTTATCTGGGGTAAAAGGAAACTGTAAATTTGATTGAAGTGAAAGCCAACAATCAAATACAGGTATCACATGCCATCCTGAGAAGACTGACTCCAGTGTTTGCAAACGATCAACAAATCATGTGAAGCGTGAAAGGCAAGTGTTTTCACAGCCAGAGTTCTGACTAAAACAAAATCTCTGAGGCAAATGCACCACCAGCCACTCTGCTATTCTAAAATGCAGGCATCTTTAGAGTAGATTGGCAAAGCAACATAATATCATGGTCAACATCAAACACCAGTGCATCCACAATTTGGAACGAGTAAGATATGAAGGAGCCTGTATGATGCATGATTCCTGCCGGAGAAATATTAAATTACTATTATCATTCATTTGCAGTTCGCTGTCTAGGAGAAAGGTAAGGGTTAGCCCTAAAATAACAAAATATCAAGAGCAGCAAACTAAAACAAGCTAAAGCAAACTAACTCAACTATATTAGACAGGCAACATATGATGATAAGAACCAGACGTAATATCATTGGTAGTCCAGAAACCACCAGGCCACCTCTGACCCTGTGGAGCCAATAGTACCAGGCACCGGTAAAGTGGGCTGGAAAGCGGGAATGAAAGACATTCTCTTCCAAAAAATTATGGAACAGCAAGGCAACTGGGTTTGAGATCTAAAAATAAATATGAGATGAGAAATCAGATTTTCTGCTTCCAACATTTCCTGGTTTTTACATTTAGAGGTGTTGAAACAGACTGAACATGTTTTTGGTATACGACCGCCCATATTTTCTAAGTTAACAACGAATGCAACAGTAAATGAAAGCAAAATTACACTTAATATTTGGTTTTATATTCCTTGACTGCGATCCAGTGACCACTAACTCAGTATAGATAACTGGAAAACAGTGTTCAGCAACAGCAGATGAACAGGGCTCTCATTTTATGTTCGTCAGGAAAGAGTTTAATTTGATTAATGGCAGTTGCCTTCCAGCATACCTTCTAAATATTTGGGTGAGGATGATGTCATTCCAGAGAAGACCTGATTTCCTGCCAGTTTTTCACACATTTGGAGTAACTTCCAGTTCTACAATCTTTGTCTTTCACCAGCATTACCTAGTGAAGGACTGAATGTCAGTGAATGCTTTAGTTCATGCTGGCTCAAGACCACGGTCCAGTATTATTATATAATACAGCATATATTTATGCTGTATTATGCATATATTATTATATAATACAGCATATATTTATGCTGAATACGATGAGATCCACAGGCCTTTTAGGGGCTACTGCTCATAAATGAATCAACAGCCTGTTTCAAGTTGAGTGCCTCACTGTCTAAGTAAAAGATAAATGCAGTGTTAAGTGCTTGATACTGCTTTTTCACTACCTGCACACAATGTAAACACAAAGAAAAGACCCAGAAAATGCATTCAACCTTAATAAAGTGAAGTAAAAGCCACTAATTTGTTATTGTGCAACACAGCACAGCGAACCGCAACAAAATTCAACCTCTGCATTTAACCCCCACACCGTGCAGCAGGAGGCAGCTGGGTAAAGCACCCAGGGAGCAGCAATGGGGACGGTACCTAGCGCAGTCACCGCTGCCCCAGGCAATGCAAATAAAAACAAAAGCAATGCTCAAGCATAGCATTATTATGTGCATATGCTTTGCCTTAACAACAAAAATCTATTTGGCCATGAAGTTTTGCTTTTTATGTGGAAACATTCCCTCCCTTAAATTAATTCTCACTTTGAGTAAACAGAATCCACCCTTGGGTTATTCCACCCTATTCCAGAGCGCAGCATATTGTTGACATTATGACAAACGTGAAATGGGAACACTCAACAAAAAGGGTAACTTTGATATTCAGGTCAGGTTGACAGTTGCTTTCTCATTTCCTGCACCACGATGGCCTAGGTGGAAGAGAAATGGTGCGGCACATGTGACAAACTATCCTGGACATACTGTAACATGACAAGCAATTAGAGTGCAATTACAGGTAGCAAATGAGAAATGTAGAAGAGAAAGCCCTTGACACACATGCACACATAATCCCTTATATTGCAGGATTCCCTTACCGAAAGTGAGTGAACACTTTAAAAGAAAAGCACTGAACATTTTAGAACACATTAATGCAGAGCTGAAATGGAGAACATATTTTGGGGAACTTTTTAAGCCACCCTTGCAACCAAAGGATTAGCGCCTTTGATATGAGGTTGTTTCATTCACTCGGTTCCCTGTATAAATCAAGTACGGATCCATATAATTACAATTAGGCAAATCGAAAGACCCAATTTTCCACATCGATGAGTGGTTTTATGAGACCTAGACTAATTTACTCAATAAGTAGAGGACAGTCTGGTCTTGGATGGGGGCTACATACACAGATCGTGCAGATTCACTGCAAAGCAAAATGATTCGGTTGTACTGTCTCAAGTGAAAGTGACAACTTTTCATTGTGAGCAGTGATGGGGAGGGTGTCTCGCTCCAGGGTGCTTTATGGCAAACTACTTGGCCAGGATTTGAACCCACAGCCTTCTGATTCTGGGGCCTAGTTCCTATCCACTAGGCCACAAAGCCCCAATGCTGTGACATTGATATTTCTTTGTTTCCAAAAAAACAAAAATAAACAAACTGGTTTTATGAGAGCAATATTATTAATACATAAAAATAAAAAAAGGCTGTGTTAGTATGTATCAGGTTATAACCTTGGCTAACGGATATGAACCAAACAAGCTCTTTTCCAGCACCTTCTATTAAAAAGGTCTAATATTCTGGCACTGAGCTGTCTGGATTTAGAATAAAATGTTCCTGATAACAATGTATTCCTTTATGGCCCAAGCCAAACATGTATCCAATGCTGGGACACAATTTTAATCCAACCGCTTGTTGTTGTTCACAATAACTTGACAGAATAACTGAAGTAAAACCAGGATAACCAGTTTTGAGTTTCAAATGCAGACCGCATCATGTTCTACTAGTAGCAAAGATCAATGACTCATGACTAACACTGAGTGCCGTGAAGAGAGAGTGTGTGAACATTCTCATAGTGTCAGTCACCTAGAAACCATCACCAATGGGACCCATTATACTCGCGAGAGGGAGGTGAAAAGAGGCAAATTTAAAGCCTCTTAAATTCCTTTAGCCTCTGTTACTAAGTGTATGTTCCTTCTGTGTCGACATGAGTGACAGGCAAGCATGAAGCTGAGAATGATTCTCAGACTCCGTAGAGGATTCCTTGATATTTCCTGCTGCTTTTGATCTTCTCCTCCATATCATGAAACACATGTGAGAACGAGGGGTCTCTGTGGGGAAATGAATAGGGAACAACTGCAAAGGATTCTGTCCTCCACACTTCAAATACATTAAAGAGCCAAAGAGCAAGTGCTGAGGGGGAAGGCGGTGGTGCAGGGGCCCTCAAGGATCGAACATAAAGTACGAATATTTTCATTTTCCTGCAGCTGGGTGGTGGACATTTGGGACAGACTAATTTTTCAGTTTGTCTCTGCCTCTTGATAAAAAGAGTAGTTCTAGCACTTAGTTAGTTACTGACTGAATTCTTACTTCGAAAGGAATCCTTTTCATTGTTTGTGTTTTTTCCTGCAGGCAGACGTGAACATGGGAGACGGCCAGCACAGGTACAGACAAGACTGGCTAGATTTAACATAATGGATGAGACAGACATTGTTAAAATACGACTCACCCAGAAAACGTAAGAAGAACGGGCAGCTTGGTCATTGTTTTAAGATAAAACAAGAGAAATAAGCTCAGTTAGCCAAGGCTTGATGCCGGACATCTATTGAAAGAGTTGAATGTACAAATAATTTGGTTAACTAAAAATAATAATGCTAATGAATCCTTTGTAGGCTTTATTACAGAATACGGTTGTGTGCCCATGTGTATTGAAAAGCACACCTGCTCCAAACATGGCTCACCTAACCAGATTTTAGAACAGGAACAAGCAGCCATAAATTAAGTTCAAAATGAAAGGCCTTCACGGCTTTGCCTGTGTTCCCACTACAGTCACATCAGTGACAGTTTAGTTTAACCCATGTCACACCTGCGCGCCTAGAGAGAGCGGGAGAGGGAGGGAGAGAGGGACAGAGAAATTGATGAGAGTTGAAAGAGTGCATCTGTCTTTGAAATGTTTGGTATAGTGAGAATGTGCTTGCGAGAAAGAGGGAGATTAAAAGTAGGGTAAGACAGAGGAAATTAGAAAAAGTGAGACAAAGCAAGAGTGACAGAGAGATTACAATGGAAAACAAAGACAGTGAAAGAGAAAAATAGAAAAAGTAAGATAAAGCCAGAGAGATCGAGACAGAATGAGAATGAACAAAAAGAGAGAGGGCAGGGAGTCTGAGGAAAAAAAGAGAAAAACTGAGAATGTGAGTGACAGAGGTGGAAAGATTATAAGATTTAAAAAAAAAAAGAGTGAAGACAGTGAGAGAGAATGTTATTTAGATGGCAGGGAAGGCAGGTACAACATAGAGAAAATACCATATTACAATTGTATTGGTAAAACTGTTCCCGTTGTTCTATAAACCATTAACCCAGTAATTGGCTGATTTAAGAGTGATGACTGACCTTCCTTTTCATCTAATCACCCACTAAATGCCACAGTCATTGGTGCCTTCTTTGTATAAGTTATTTGCATACATTTGAGTTTCACCATGTAGGAATCTCAACACTTTTCAGAAATAGTCCCCCTCATTTCAGAGAACCATCACGTTTGGGATAAAGTAACTGTAGGTATATTAAAGCTGCTGAGGACTTGTAAAGCTGCATATTCCTCATATGCAACGGCTGCTTGAAGTCTGCAACTCAGACTTCACCAGGTGCCAACTCTGGTGATGTTGGACCAAGCCTCTGCTGCAGACACCTTTAAGACAAATGTGCCTCTATTATATGCAAGTTGGGAAAATAAGTATTGAACACGTCAATGTATTTCTCATCAAATATACTTCTAATGTGGCTACTGACATGAGATTTACACCAGATGTCTGTAACCCCAGTAATCCATGCATACAAAGAAATCAAAACAATTAAGTCGATAATTTAAGTTGTGTTGTATCGGACGCGCAAAAAGGCATGCGAAGCCAAGAAACCATCTGAAATGTGTCAGTATTTTAAAAGCAATCCTGAACCCTAACATTGCAAATTAATATCATCTGTTTTGGTCCCATTTGATGGCCTATAAAAAGGTTTCTTGTTACAAGGTATCACGTGTTGCATCTCATGATGGGTAAAGGCAAAGCACTCTCTCAAGACCTTTCAAAAACATAGTGATGCCAGAAATACAGATGTATTTCTAAGCTGCTGAATGTTCCAGTGAGCATCGTTGGGGCCACAATCCAGAAGTGGATTGTGTGCATCTATGTATGCTCACCGCGCAAGACTCCACTGCTGTTTAAAGTTTGCTTCTCAACATGTGGACAAGCGAAGGAAATACTGGGAGAATATAGTCTGGTCAGATGAGACCAAAACTGAACTCTTTGGATGTCAATGCAGACTGTTTGGAAGAGAAATGGCATTGAACATCACCCCAGAAACACCAGAACAACAGTGAAGTTCAGAGGTGGGACCAAACGCTGAGGATGCTGCAGAAAAGAAAAATAAATAAATAAATAAATAAAATAAATCGACCATCAAACTAAACCAGGACTAAACCAGATTAAATTCATTTGCAATAATGGGGGTAAGGAGTGCTTTTAAAATTTAAGCTGGTTTCTTGGCTTCACATGCCTTTTTACACATCCTTTTCTTCATGTGTTCAATACGTATTCCCTGTGTCACCCTGCTTTACTACACAAAACTTAATTTTTGGACTTAATTATTTAGATTTTTTTGTATTCCTGGATTATTTCAGTGGTTTTATTTAATATATAAGACAAAGATAAAACAGGATTCAGTATATAGAGTACCTTCTGTAAATTCCAACTGAGCACTTAATCAGAATGAATGAGTGAATGAATGAATGAGCGAATGAATGAATGCCAGTGCAACACTGCTATAGAGCGAGATATCAATATACAGGCTCCTTCAGCACCTGTCTCCAACTGCCTTCCTGAACCTGTCAAGTGAGAGCATTCTTCTACTGATAGATTAATAACCCATAATATGAGAGAGAGAGAGAGAGAGAGAGAGAGAGAGAGAGAGAGAGAGAGAGAGAGAGAGAGAGAGAGAGAGAGAGAGAGAGGAGAGAGAGAGAGAGAGAGAGAGAGAGAGAGAGAGAGAGAGAGAGAGAGAGATGGTTAAAAAATAAATAAATACAAAAATAAATACAACAAAGAAACAGGAGAAAAAAAATAAATGAGGACTTATTTTGGAAGCTTAAAGTCATACAGTATCAAACAATACAACATGTGTTGATTTATGAGCTACATATGGGGTATGGAGGGAAGAATAAGCTGTAAATGTCATTGCTTTCCTGCACTGTCAAAGGTTAAGTCCCAGTTTATAGCAAACTGGTATCTTACCCATGCCTGTGGGACCCCCTCGACCGGCCAGAGTGGTATGAATAGCCAGAGTAGGTGGACTCTGTGTCCATGGCTATGCTTTCCCGCCCCAGCGACTGACTGAGGGCGTTTTGGAAGTTGCTGGGCTTGGGGCTGGGCAGACGTAGTGGGAGCTTGTGGGCGGTCTTATCTGGCTGGAGGCGAAGCTCACTGAGGAGATTGGTGGAGGCCGTGTACTGCTGAGTGTCAATCTTGGACGCAGGTCTGGGGGCTCCCAGCCATCAAGCATCAATCTGGAAAAAAGAGAGGAGGAGGATTTCAGGCTCATTTGCTTATGTTAGCCCATAACTTGTCTTTGTTTCCAAGCAGACAAATGCCTGACAAACACAGGTTTGCAAAGAAAACAGAGGAGAGCCTTCAAATCAAAACAATGTCAGACATGTCTGGAATATATCCTGTGGCTGGGGCTCTGAGGGAGGCAAATTTTAACCTTGCTGTGCGTGATGGCGTAACCATATATTTAGTTTCACTGTAACATTCATATTTCAAACAATTAAATTTCATTGCTGATTCTTCCGTTCTGAATCCTGAATCCTTTGAATGACCTCTGTTCTGAATGGCTCCTCTGTATTGTGTCCAATAAAAAAAAAAAAAATAAATAAAAAAAAAAAACACATTCCAGTCTGAAACCACCCGAATGGGTGGAGCATGCCTGGTGTCTGCTTAAAAGTTGGTTTTTTTTTGTGTGATTTTTATTTCAATCTTTCTTGAAATTCGCAACTTCAGCCCGATCTTCAAATGGGGATCATGGCTTTTAAAGGGTTAAACTTACGTGTCAACAAAGCATGTCCCCGTTTCCTTTAAACAAGTCTAAACTTTTTTTCTTCTTCACCATTTTAAAAAGAAAAAGTCAATTTCTGGAGATAAGACTTTTTATTTTTTTTTCCCCCCTAAAGAGTGAAAATGTTTGTTTTCCCCATTTTTTCCCCCCTCAGGAAAAAGAATGTTTTTAATTGAAGAATAAATAGTGATGAGCAATTAAAAAATTGGCTGAATGAATGAAAGTGCACATAGTCTACAGGGAATGCACAATTTCATACTCAATTACTTCCAATACTTTCATTAAAATATCAGAAAAACTTAAGATTTTTTTTCCTTTTCTTTTTGGAAAATCGCTTGACTGGAGAAGTAGAAACCGGTAATGCCATAAAAACATTCAATTGGTCAGTGCTCTTTGATCACTGATGAGAAAATCTAAATCAGGTCTACTGTCAATATCAGTTATTCCACAAAAGAAGGTCCTACAGTCGTTAAACTCATTTATCCATTTGAAACTTTAACTGACATTCATCACTAACAGATCAGCTCCACCCATCACCAGAGAGACAGCTTGTCTAGACTGACAGTTAAGAAGTGAAATCCTGAGGCTTCACTGACATCAATGGAGACGAGTGCCAGTCACGAGTGGTTAAATTTAGAAAATGCTCATTCCATCTGCTACCATACGCAGGGCAGCACTAAGAGGATTTTGGAGAGAGGGATTCCATCAGGGCACGATAAGATGTAGTAAGAGAGGCCTGTCTCTCATTTCTGAATTTGAGTTTTAGATCTAATCAAATGAGGGTGTGTGTGTCCTTTAAGTGAAAGTGTCAGACGTTTACGGACACAAAGAGCAGCTTATTCAGGCTGAGCATCATTGGGGTGGGCAACATGACAAAAACATACCATCACGGTAATATCCATGATAAAAAATATTTTTTTTGCTGACATAAGACAAAACAAGACCACAATTTAAATATTACAAACGCACAATAGCAATCAGCAACATCCAGATGTTAAAAAACATCACAAGCGCTATTACACCAGTACCTAACGGTATAATCTGGCATGACAACACGAACAAAACACTTCATTTTATTCTTGCCATTTAAAAAGCCGATTTTTTTTTCATGAGTTTCATAAATACAGCTGTTAAGCCATGATCACAGAGACTGTTTTTCTTGAAATTGAAGTAAAAATATAAGAGAATAGGGCAGGCTCTAATAGTTACACCTGGGTAATTCCTACTGAAAGTGTTGCATGTCTCAGTGGGGGAAACTTGAGCAAGGAATATGTATGTGTTTATATGTGAAAGCTGCAGAAAAACAATTTATGTCCTGAGGTGCCGAAAGATTTCTCTCTGATTCACTTGCATGGTGTGTGTGTGTGTGCATTATTACTCTTTTTATAAGGGGAGAGAGAGAGAAGCAAGCGCTAAAAGATCTTTGGGAATGTTCAGCAGTCACTTTAAAGCAGTCTAATGAGTCTCGGTTTATAAAGAGAGGACACAAATAGAAGACGGAGTAGAATAAATTACGGAACAATTCCGATACGGCATGATTCATGCCATTAGTTTGGGTCTTTGAACTGGCTGATGTACAGGCTATAGCTGAATGCGACAGGTCCTGGCAGAAACTAACAAGCTGGGCCTTGTCGATACAGAGGTGTGGGTGTTGGGTGTTGTGTGTGTCTGCCTGTGAGTCAAGATTCCACTTATTCCTTTACACATGTAAAGAGAAAGGTTACCAGTCTTTAGCTTGGTACTGGAAAAATATATGTGGGTGTGCAGAGCTTATCAAACACTTTTTTCTTAATAAATCTGAACCATCATAATAAATGGTGTCAACCTGTAATATTTTGGGTTCAGAAACTGTCACTCGTGATACGACGAGTGAACACAAGTCCATGTCAATGTTTTTTCAACAAATTTAAAAAGTATTTATGTCTGACCCCAGCATTTTTGTTTTCTTTTCCATTTTAAAAGTAAAAGGTTCATCACTTGAAAGAAGCACAACTCGTTCTCAGGTACCTGTGCAGCACCCTTTTTCTTCAGAATCTATTTTTGTAACGTTGCCATGGCATTTGAATGTAATTTCACATTAACAGCTCTATACAATGATCAGGGCAATAAAACCACCTGCCAATTATGCACCTCTTGCTGTCAAAAAAGCTCTTGGACCAGCAAGGCTGAGAACATTGTGAGGAAGTTGGAACGTCAAAAGTAAAAACCCAAGGTTTCTCAGCATAAAACATCCTAAAATGATAGTGTCTGCTTGCCTTCTTCATACTTT
This sequence comes from Hepsetus odoe, assembly GCA_017165825.1. Classification (NCBI taxonomy): domain Eukaryota; kingdom Metazoa; phylum Chordata; class Actinopteri; order Characiformes; family Hepsetidae; genus Hepsetus; species Hepsetus odoe. The sequence continues at coordinate 12,135,408 of CM029386.1, forward strand.
TTCCCTACATCAGCAATGCAGTGTGTGTTCTGACAACTTATTCTTCACCAGTATGAGCTTTTTAGCAATCACAGAAAGGTTAGCCTTTGCTCCACATATAAATGAGCCTTTGGTGCCCATGAACCTGTTACTGGTCCTACAGTCATCCCTGCTTGGAAGGTACTAACCAGTGCATATTGGGATCACCCCACTTTGGTCGTTTTAGAGATGCTATGATATCAAACCATCGCCATTTTGTGCTAGTCCAAGACACTGAAATCATTTGCCTTTACTATTGGGGCAGCGGTGGCCTAGTGGTTAGGGCGTCAGCCACATGATCGGAGGATCGGGGGTTCGAACCCCTTCCCAGTAGGTTGCCCTGAGGTACCCTTGAGCAAGGTGCCGTCCCCATAACTGCTCCCCGGGCAGCCCACTGCTGCACATGTGTGTATGGGTGAAATGCAGAGAGCGAATTTCCCATTCGTGGGATTATAAATAAAGGATTATTATTATTATTTCAACTGCTTCAACTGCCAACACAATAAAGTTTTCAACAACATGTGTTTTCTTTGAGCGTGACTGTTGTTTCGCTGACCTAGATTTGATTAAAAATACAGTGTTAGTAGGTGCATCACATGCTGTGTGGTTAGCTGTCTAGCTATTAGCCCTGTCATTGCTCTAAAACTCACTTTACATGACTCACCCTGTCCCCTAAATACAGCAATTCGTGTCAGTGAGGAAATTACAGAATTTGGTCTGTCCTCCAGCTGTCAACATGTCTGTTCTGTGCTTTTCCTTTCTTGGGCAACAGAGGTCCAGTGGTAAGGGACTAGGGCCCAGGATCGGAAGGATGTGGGTCCAAATCCCACATCAGTAGGTTTCCCTGAGGCACCCTTGAGGTCTAGGAAACCCACAACCTTCTGAAAATGGTGCCTCATTCCTAACAAACATTTGTCATGGATGTCTGATGACTGCAACCACGGGATTTGGACTCTATTGTCCAGAGTGAGCAAAGAGAGTGAGACAGATATAGAAGCAGCTGCCAGCGTTCAATAAAGAGATTAATTCACTTCCTTCTAAACTGACAAATTCCACTGATCTATGATTTGATCACAAAGGTGCTTGCATAGCTTTTCAGAAGCTTTACAGAACACTATTAAAAGTCTCGATCAAATGAACTGCAGTGCTGTTTGTGCCAACATTTAGAGCGTATTAGCTAAAATTAAATATTTGTTCTGTATGCAAGGGGTCCCCGATAGGATAAATAGGTTTAGTATCCGTTGTTGTGCAATCCAACTACATTACCATGTGCCAAAAACACCAAGTTTTGCTTAGCTAAAAACAACATACTCCAGTTCAGTAGCATGGTATCTTCAATTGGAAACTCCATTATAAGCAGCAGCTGTAAACAAAGATTTTTTTCAGAAGTTTGAATTTTGCTAAATGTAACCAGGGAAGAATGAAAGGTAAATTAAGGGGTGACAGAATAGGATAAAAAGGGAGGGGGGGAATGAGGGATGAATAGAGTTGACAGAGGGGCAAAGACAGAGTGAGAGGAAGAAAGAAAGCAAAAAGTAATACAGACTCCCTTGCTCTACTGCCTTCTTTCTCCACTGCTAGTGTTTATGTCCCCCTCAGAGATTAGCTGCGCTTTCAGGGAGAAAAGAGGGAAAAATGCTCAGAAGGGGCTTTGAAGAACGCCTGTGCACCTACCCAGTAAGTGTGCGTGCACATTTGAAAAGCGAAAACATGGTTTTACCAGTTGAATTTCGATGAAGACTTGCAGGGTCTATGAAATAAATTTCCTTTCACAAGGCTTTTTTGTGCGTGCTCTGTGTGTCTGCTCCACTGCTCCACGCCCGCAGCCAAAGATCCTGACTGAGATTACAGTAATGAGGATCGGTTGCATCCATCCGGAGGAACGGTATGTGTGCGCGTGTGTCGAGGGATGGTGGGGGTGGGGTGGCTGTGAGGAGCGCCACTAAGCTCAGCTCCACATATCAACCACTTTAGCCTCAAATCCCAACAGCAAGTCAAGTTACATGGAATACTATACACAGACTTCACGGAACTAGAGAGCGGAAAATTGATAAGCATCTTTTTATGATCTACTTTTCATCTGCTTCTACACAATCTCTCGAACATTCTCTATTTTACCAATCTAATAATCTACATGATAAACATACTGCTAGAGTATGGGGGTACAACAGAGATAAGCATAGATTTTTTGATATAGACGCTCTTTTTAAATGTTATTTGACTTCACAATTGCTTCAATATAAAAGCCATTTGTGACAGATGCCATAAAGAAGCATTTTTGTTGCAGTTCACCCATTTGGCTTCAATGTACCATACCTTTAAGACAAGTTCTTAAAATAAAAATGACGAGAAAGACTCTTGCCGAATGAAAACGTGGGTGTAATATTTGCAGACCCTCACTCCATTCTCACACTTGAAGGGATTATGTAAATATTAGCACCCCTCATTAATATCAACTTGGACCACGGGATTAAACCAGCCCCTGCCGAGTCAAAATATTTGAATCCAGAAAATCCTACGCTCATATTTCTGACTCCAAGGTTAACTTTATCATGTCTGAGACTGGTCAGGACGCTCGTTTGCATATTGCGCCAATTTTACGGCCATGGAAAAGAGATGCTTAGTAATGAGAAGGCAATCTATGCTTGATGTGCTCTCAAATCTAGGAGCTTTAAATCTTCCAGCCTTCCACTTGTTAATTAAACTGCAGTGAGAGGTTTACGAGTGAGGATCAGACTAAAGATGGCAAGTTCACAGAGCACGTATATAATGGATTTGCCAGAACTGGATCAGCCTGGCATTTAAGCTTGTGGGAAGCTCTTGGAGAAATAATTCCAAAAGTCTCATGGCAATAAAATGCAAGCAAAGAAATATTAGAGATCATACTACAGAAGAACAAGTAAACTGTGTACTGTTGGTTTTGCAGTTATGCTGTATGCTTCCTCATTCACCGGGCATTCGCTACTCACTACAAGCTTGATAAAAAAAAAAAACGTGTATTTGTCATATATGCAGTGATGAAGTGTAATTGGTGTCAATTTGGTGGCGCCTGCAAGGTCAGCTAGCTATAATAACAGCTGAAAAATGAGAGAAGAGTACAGAAACTGTTGTTGCTCAAGAACTAGTGGTGAAAACCAACAGCGCAGGGATTATTTTGGATTCAGGAGAGACGACATGTTACAAAAACAAGTGCTGTGTAAAAACACGCACCAACTCCCAAACACAGCCAACCTCCATCACTATCTGAAATACAACCATAAACTACACAAATAATTCAAAAGTATCCAAACAACGAAGCCACAAACAAAAAGCAGCAGCAAATGATGATGACGACGACATCCATTTATACTATTTAAGGCCATAAAAGACCATTAAAAGGAAAATCATGAATTACATGTATACAGAATAAGATGATCCCATCCACACGAGAACTTCCAGTTACTTCATCCTTCATTGACCCCAGGTTCAAAGTGCAGGACATCAAGAGCAGGTTAATGGACGAAATGAAAGAAACGGCACAGATGATAATTAGGTTATATGTTTTAATGATCTGCACTGGTGGGATACAAGATGTTCTCTTTCTATTATGTACTAGATAGTCTATTTAATAGTGTATTGTTTTTATTTATTATTATTTCTTTTCAATACTTTTTGGTTTTGGATAACACTTGGTTGACAGATTCCTTGCACACTTGGTGAATAAAAGATTCAGACATACTTTAATCAGATGGCACATTATCTGAATGTGAATCAACACGTCTTCTGTTTCAGGAGGGAACAGTGTGGCTGATAGCATGAATCCACCCAGCAACAAGACAGCAAAGCGATCACTGGGCAGCAAGCTTAAAACAAATCCTCGCCTCACTCCCACTACACCTTCAATGCAGCTTAAGGAAGCTTTTGAAGCTGAACTTAACAGTTACTTGCTATCCTCCACCAGTGCTGTGAGGCAGACTCTTTTGCTTTGAGGGAAATTTTCCAGCCTAGCCAAAGCTCAGAAAACTAGCTTGGAGGTGTCTTTGCAAGCCTGCCACTAGTTCCCCCTCTGAGAGACACTTCAGCACATTGGGGAATGCTCTAACATGAAAACATGCATGTTTGACACCTAGCAAAATTAACATGCTGGTTTTTCTTGGCAAAGAACTAGCCCAAAGGAGTAACTAGGGAAGAAAGTTGCAAGAAATCTGCTTCTTTTGGCACCTTTTCACTTTCCAAGATTGTGTTAAACAATCTCTAAGAAATTCTACTGCCATCTCTCCTAAACACTGCCATACTTTCACAGGTATATCATCTGGTATATTCATCGCTGCCCTTACTTTCATCTTGCTTATTTGCTCATTTGATACCTCCTGGATCACTATCACAACATCCAATTAAACATTTCTCATTCTCTTTATTCATCAGCCCCTCAAAGTACTCCTTCCATCTGCTCAACATGCTCTGCTCATTTGGGTGTATGTTTCCATTTCTATCCTTTGTCTCCCTGACCTGCTGCACATCTTTCCCAGCTCTGTCTTTGTACCCTTTGTAACTAACTGTTGTTGGTCCTTTTCTCCCTCCTTACTGTCCAACCTCTCCTACAATTCACCAAACACCTCATCTTTAGCCTTTAGCCACGTGAAGTCCTTAGCCTTTAGCCTTCTCCTCTGTGACCATCCCATTTCTTCTTCATTAGCCTCTTCCTCTGTATACAATCAGGAACTTCTGGGTTCCACCACCAGGTTTCCATTACCTTACTTCCTTTCAGGTCACACCAAGTACCTTTCTAGCTGTCTCCCTTTTTTTGCAGTAGTTACCCAGCAATCCGGTAACTCTTTACTACCTCCCTGCCTGAATTCCACCTTGCAGTCTTCCTGTTTCAGCTTCAACCATTTAATCCTTGACTCTGACCTCACATTCCTCCTCTTCTTGACCTCTAAGGTCATCCTACAGACCACCATCCTATGCTGTTTAGCCACGCTCTCTCTTTCACCGCTTTGCCATCTCGAATCTCCTTCAGACTGACCCTCCTGCAAATGACAGTATGAAGGAGAGATTGCAGAGTAGTGACAGGTAAGTTCCAAGGAATAAGTAGAGTAAATAAGTTGGACGGACAAGCAGTGGAACCAAAAAGTTTCTGTAAATGTTCATCATAAAAAAATCTTATCAAAATCACTTCTGCACTCTTCCATTAAACCTCAAATCCCAGCTGATCCACTGAATACTGCTGTTGTGCTCCAGTGCAAAACACTTGACCCCAAGCTGCTGTAACATAGCACCTTGTCCCCCCCGTGATACAGCACAACTGCCTTGAAAAAGAGCAAGCCTTTTTCCTGTGACCTACAGGGGTGCGTGCCAGCATTAACTGTCCAATGATAGAGCTGAGTGCTTCTCATACCGGCACCCAAGCACCCGTATCAAATCTCTCCCCTACACATACCCACATTCAATTACACTGGGGGTTTGATATACTCAGGTCGAAAAAGCTAAATAAAAACAGAAGTACATATAAACTCCACTCTGAATCTTTGTTTTCATCATTACAGAATGTTGAAGAAAGAGTGTTCCTAGAGATAAACGGGTGTCTGGCATGCCTCTCATACCAAACATTTGTCAGGTGTTTATGACTCTAAAGTGCACAGAATTAAAATTAAAGAGGTAATTTAGTTAAACTGTCGTTCTTTCAATGTAAGTGAACACCATGTAAAAAACTGCAAGAAAGAGGAAATCTTTATATGTGATAAGGGCTCAAGGCTTTCTAATGAAAATAAGACATTTTTAATCTTTCACACAGGCATACAGGAAAAACAGCAAAATGGCAGGGACATTTTTTGGTTTTTCAGATTGCAGATGTAGGTTTTCTTTAAACACTAAAAAGGTCCTTTATAACATATCACACTTCTGAAAATGGATTAAAAGGTTATTTAGGGAAACTGAAATGATTCTTCCAACGCACCAAGCAAAGCACCCTTTCTAAAACACTTCTTTTGACACACCACATAAAAGGAAGTTCTGCAAGAGAGTCAGGGAACACATTTGCTCAGATATAATCAACTGACCCCTAACAAACCATTATAAATAGTGCTTTAAGGAGGCATTGTGTAGCATGGTTGGCTGATGACCGTTTATATCCAGTCTTCTCCATTACAGAGAGCCGGAACTATGTTATCCATGACAAATAAAACTGATTAGAGGGCTACAATGCTCTGACTTTTTTCAGATTTTGTCTACTGGATTAGTAGGGGCCCTTAGCAAACCATTTTCCAACATAAACGTTTTACTACACGAGGCACAAAACATGAGAAATGTCCTTACATAACCTTAACACAGAACAACATAACCTGCAGCATTACATGAACTTAAACCTTGTGATTAAGCTTCTGAATCAGCAACATGGCTACCGGAGCACTGATGTAAAGAACATTCCAGTGGCTTCTTATCCAGCAGAGAATTTCAATAAATTGTTCTGTCAGATGTACATCAAGACAATAGAACAGTGAGATTTTCCTAAAACACACAGTCCTTTGCCACGACGCTGTTTATTTTCTTATATCTGCTCCATCACTTCCTTTTTTCATGCATAAACATCCTCCTGTAATCACCAGCCACACCCGTTATGAAAACATTTCAGGCGCTATGGAGGTGCACGTCCATACGGCTTCTGAAGAGAATTTGAAAAGACTTCCCTGGAGAACATTTTCTACACCTACTCCTCCTCAACACAGTCTGAAAGGTTAATACCAGAATCAGAACATCAGCCAAGTTTGGTTGGTATTAGCAAAGAAAAGCATGTCATCGAGTAAGTTTGACTGTAACCCATTTACACAATGCTGATGAGCGCTGGGTATTTAGGAAAAAAGAAAGTGTGCCAGGAGAGAAAGGAAAAAGAAAAACAACCAATGCAATCTGCAGTGGAAGATCTAAAATCCATCCATCATTTGCAACACCTAATCAAGCACATGTAAAACAACTCAGTAAACTAGACTAAACAACCATTGGCCCTTGTGCCCAGAGCAGAACACTGGTAACAGGATGACAACAAAAGAAACAAAAAGGACACAAGCTTCAAATAATAGAGGAGATAAAAAGCCCAACAGCAGAGGTGGCAATCGATTTGCTGTGCTTCGGTATTCTGCTGACGGGGGGCTGTGCGCGAAATGAGAATCCATTCATGAACATTCAAATCAGAACTGCATTACAACAGCTAATCTTGGATTTAATCTTTGTGCCCTCTTATTATGGAGCTATGGGATAAACGACCAAGAGACAAGCCTGCACAAACTTCTGTGTGATGAACAAAAGGGTAACTGCTTTGACAAATCTGCAGAAGAACGTGTAAATGAACTCATTTGTGTGTGGATTTTGCAGTGCCAGTCACTGTGAGAGGAATTTTCATTGACCAGTCAGCTCCTGTTTGGGTGCCAGCATTGTGGGTGCTCCCAAATTGCACATGTGGAATCAAGACCTAAGAGGGAAGAGGAGAAAAGAGGAAGAGAAAAAAAAAAAAAAAAAAAAAAAAAAAAAAGGAAGTGTGAGAGTGCGAGAGCGAGAGAGAAATCACCATGGGACACAAAAGAAAAGGCACTGGCTCTGTTCCAATAAGAACTTACAACATCCCTGGCTCCAGAGTGTCCATGACACCAAACTTCTAAACAAAGGAAGAGGAAGAAGGGGAAAGGGGAAGACGGGAAAGGTCTTTAGGAATAGCCAAAGTGGTTCATCAATTCAAACTCCCCCCCAAAAACTTTATTTATAAGCATTGTTAATCCCATGCATGCCTGAGCAAAAGAAGGAAATTGTAGGCTTTGCAAGTGCAAGAATGTATTGCCAATAATCACATGGTCATAAAGTGAAGTGAACCGAATTAATACGACAGAACTTCAACAACATTCCTGCCTGCCATCCTCTCCCCTTTCAAATAAATAAGAAGCACGCAAGAGCTAATGCCAAGGAACAAGCAGCCAGCAAAATGGCTATGCATCAGTTATACAGACACCCACTTCAACACTGGTGGTGGCATGATAAACAGATTTTCAGGACTGACATTTCTGATTGCAAGCGGAGGCTACAGTGTCTTTGAACGAACAAAGCTCTAGTTATTTAGTTATTTACTACTCAGACAGTATCAAAAGCCCCTTTCCTTAAAAAAAATGACCTAGTTTGGATCACTGAAGGTTACTTTAACAAAAACATTAAAAAACATTTATGACAGTGGTTTTATACTTCTAAATCCTCACAAACTATTTCAAATTCAACTTATCAGTACTGTCCACAGCTTTTCATTCTTTGCATGGACAAACTGTTCTTATTTCTAAATGTCTATGGTGATGCACAGCACCCTTAAATAAAGGTTTGTAAAGCAGGAACCACCACCAGGAAAAGAAATAAGCAGAGGCTTATTATGTGGTGTATTGTGAACAGACCCAACTTACTGCTGCATCCAAAGGTGACAAGCATTTAGATCACAACCCTCTGTGGGGTGATTTCCACTGAAATATTCATTTGTTTTCAACCTTCTCAAAATGATTTAGATTAGAAAAACTATTCAGGGCACTGTGAGATGGGAGAGAAGCACACACCTTTCTGTATGGGAGGAAGGAGTAGGGTCTTCAAATCCCATGTGTACATCAACCGTGATAATCACACGTTTGCCTTGCCGTCAAATTCCCGGCTCAGAAAAAAAAAAGCAAAAAAAAAAAAAAAAAAAAAACTATATAATTGACGGCGTTGAATTATTCATTGAACAGCAGGGGAGAAAACCTTACTCTCCTGAAGAGACAAGTGTTTTTTCTCTTTGGTGCCAGGCAGTGTTTTACCACAAAAGCGAATATCAATGTTCAGCATTTTCTCAACATAACAGCTCCTTTTCAGAGTGCAGTGTTGAAGAGGGGAAAAAAAAGAGAAAACTGACTGTTAAAATGCATGAAGCTGCCTTTAAAGAATAAAAGAGATTAATGCGGGACTGATTTGAGGATAAATACCCTGGAAAATGGTAGAGATTACCAATCTTGAAAGAGTTAAACACTACAGCTTTCCCCGAGGGACTCTGCAAGTAAAATCCCTGCCTTGCAGTGCATGCACTGACCCCACCTCTGAGGATCTCAGGTGTTTCAATGAACTAGTGCTTCAATTTTTTCCTTTTCCTGTAGTAAAAGCTTTGCTCATCATACTGACTCCTTGTTTTGACCTGATATACAACTGTCGATTGTTTATACATATAAGTAGCCCTTCACATCCATTCCAATCAGCTAAAAATAGAGCAAAATACAGCATAGAAAAATACACCATATAGAGATGCTACCGATCCGAGGCAGATACGAACAGAAAAAACCCAAGAAAACTCCATCGAATCCTGTGTAAAATTAGCATAAATTGCAGCAGGCTGCGTATTTTTTCCAGGATGGTAGAGTTTTTTTTTGTTTTTTTTTAGAAACATCTGTAGGACTGCCCCTTTGATTAGTCAGATTTAGCTAGAAGAAAGGAAAAAAAAATAATATCTCCCACTTTCGCTTTCAGTATTGCTTCGTATTATTATAACTACATATGATCAAACTAAACGTATGCATCACTGACTGGGATTTTAGCCTCAGTGTAGAGATTCCTGCACTCTGTCAGCACTCTAAAGCGGTGCAAAAACTCAGACTGTCGATTTGAACAACAATCCATCGTCCACAGTTCATCAGGAGCAGCCGGACCAAACTACCAAGCTTGATCAGACAATCAAAACTTCACAGGGGTGAGGTCACGTAACTCATCTGGCGTGAAGTGCTCCAGTTCAAAACAGCTCACTTTAAAGAGTAAAGGTCCCGGATCGGCCACGACTAGAGGCGCCAGTGTTGCGAACAGATCAGATCTAGAAGTACCATTGGTTCTTCGTCCCATCGAAGGCATCAGGAGGACTCGTTCTCAGTCAGGATGCCTGATCATGGGTGGTGGTGGTCTAGTGGTAGGGTACTTGCCTATGGACCTCTGGATAAAGAGGTTCCCCGGTTCGAATCCCACCTACCCATCTAGCACTACCACCACTGGGTCCCTGAGTGTCTCCAGGGGGACTGTCCCTATAATTAGGACCTGGAAGTCGCTCTGGATAAGAGCGTCTGCTAAATGCCGTAAATGTAAATGAACACAATCAGGTCACCTGCAAAATGACCTTAGACAGGTCGCTCCAGATTTCTGCTGGAACCGAAGGAGAGAAGCTGTCCACGTTCCCTTCCAGCATGGCAAACCCAAGAAGGGACATTCCTCTTTGGAATCATGTCTCTGTGGTCAGTCCAGTCTCGGACGCGTCTCTGTCTTCACATGTGTCTGCAAAACGTGGTCCCCGCAGCCTGACACACCTAGTTTCTCAGCGGCCTAATGGAAACCTCACCTGACAATTTAGCAGCTCAGAGAGTGTGCTGGCCAGCTCCCAGTCCTACCTGTAGCCTCCCCGAGTAAAGTGAGCGGCGGGCGCGCTAGGAAAGCGCCCGGTCTTTCCTCGAGGCCTGGAGCTGGAGACAGCCCAGGTGGAGAGACCTGCGGAGGAGCGCCACCGGGAGCAGAGCGAGCCAGAGAGGCTCGAACCTCGGCTGGAGCGCCTGCAGCTTCTCCAGGGTTTCCCCCAAATCCGGCGAGCGCTGCCGAAGCCCCTTAGTTACGGTCTCCAAGCAGGAGGAGTGCAGCTGACAGTTGGGGAAACTCGGCGCTTAACTCCTTCTACGACCCTTATTCCGCGGAACAGCCGTCGGTTGGCCTCGTAATCGGGTCGGGAAACGACACGGCGACGTCCTCTTCCACATTATTTTGAAAACGTGTTTGCTAGCTGGTGGCCAAAGCGGAAAACGCGCGCGCGCGCCCTCGCGCTAATCTGCGGGAATTCTGCTCGTCCCCGGCGCTCAGGTTCGCTCCGAACACGCAACACGGGCGAAGTCGCCCGAGTCTACACGCACGAGGAGCGCAATGTTTGACACGGAATTCAAATCTTTTTTTTTTTTTGGATCTGGGAGCTAGCCACACGTAGCCTGCCTGCTAGCCAGCCCAGCGCCGTGTGACCGGCTGGCTGGGCGGAAAGCTCGGACTAGACGCCGGGAATAAAGTCCGCTTACCTCCACCCAGCGCTGCCATTCCCACAGAGACGCGGGGAGAAAAAAGGCTCATGTGAAAGTAATCCTGAGGCACGGCTCACACCACACACCGAGCCGGCTGGACGCGCTGGGAGCTCGAGGAGGAGGAGGAGGAGGAGGAGTTCGACTGAGGCGTGCTGGAGGACCCAGGGGCCGCGCGCCCGCCCAACACAAACACTGTCATCATCATCATCATCATCATCACACACTCACACAGACAGAGAGACAGAGAGAGAGATACACACACACACACACAGACAGACCGAGAGATAGACACACTCACACACACACAGACAGACAGACAGAGAGAGATAGACACACACACTCACACACACAGTATATTTATGTTAATATAAATGTATGTGTGTTTACTTACACATCTATAAACTGCATTCAGTATCTTTATACACACACTTCAGCTCTCCTCCTCTCCTAGTGTTGGTTAAACGAACTGGATTTATCAGGCCAGTGATCAGTGTGCTGCTGATGCTGAACCTCTGGAACATCTGTGCACCTACAGACACTTGTGGCAGTAAAGCAGGGTTTTTTTTTCATATTTCTTTTGTTAAATCTAGCCTAGTACAAGGATGTTCTCTAGCTCCTCTGTATATTATATTTGAATTTCTATGTGTGTGTATGTTTTCTCACACTGGTACCAAGCATTAAGGTACTTTTTTTGGGGTTTATTCATCAAAAAGTTTCACCAAAAAATGACAACTGGCAACAATATGGTTGACGACTCATTCTTTCTCACTCACACACACACACACACACACACACACACACACACAGAGCCTGTATGTTGTAATGGTAGACAGCCTGCTAAGAAGGTGGTTCCGTTCCTGTAAAATGGGCGGGGCTTCAAGAATTCCCACACATGGCCTTTCAGCATCTCCAGGAACTGGCAGGAATACAGCATGGCCAGTGAAGCGCTTACCCTGTCCTGCCAAAAACCAACCTAAAAGCAGCAATTTTTGAGATTGTATCTGAGTCAGCCTTTGAGGACGCCTGTCCCTGAAGTGGACGTTCATTGTATGTCCAAATATATCCAGCCACTCTTTAGAATTTGTGAATACGCAGTTTTCCTTAGTCACAAAATACATCATATTTTTTCTTACTAGTAAAAATAGCCAGCGGTATCAACGCTGTGTATTTTGAGCCTGCAAGCACCTGAAAAGCTACTCTACCAGGGGGTTTTGTGTTTGCTTACAGTCCATGTTTGTCATTTAATACAATCTCTACACTACGAGAGACTCCGTCTCTGTCTATTCTGAGAAAAAAAAACATGGCGCAGTAAGCACCCTGTAAAGTGATCCCTTGCATGAACCACCTTTACAGAAATGTATGGGGTGCATGATGTTGGTACATTAACACATTCCCTGTTACAATATAGTCCTGATAATTGGTAAAATGCAAAGTGTTATGTGTAAATAAACAAGTTGAACTGCTATTAACAGAGACATCTTTTTAATGCGCTCACGCTGGTGACACACAGCTCTTAAAAGTGAGCAGCTAAAAGGTAAGAAATGTGCACTAATCTGGCTAAATAATGAAACAAGTGACACTAAACTTGTGCAGGGGTTCATGATGCTCTGGATAAGATGCCGTAATTTCCACAAGAATGTCACAAATATAAACGTAAAGGTCCTGAAAGGCTTGTGTCCGGCCCAGTTAGGTAGCTCCATCCCTCACACATTATCACAGGCGTGTTGAACCAGGTGCTTTTAAGCAGGTCAAGCATGTTGGCCCTCCAGACCCGAAGCTCTGGAGCCCTTTCATATAAAAAAAAAAGTAAAGTTCTTTTTGAAGTCTAAAAAATGACATTGTTACATAGATTATGTCTTGTTGTATTTGTTTTATTTATTTAATATACTAAAGTTTAATCAGTAAAGAACACTAATCTTTGATTTCCACCTCCTTTTTGCTCATCAGACATTCAGTGGGTAAGAAAATAGACGAGCAGGCTGTCAAAATGGAATGTAAACCATTTTATCTCTGAGTGTCTCGACCCATCAGAGGTCACAAAACCCTCAGGAGCTACCCGTCCTACTTTAGGTCTGCTGAAATGACCTTGGTTGCTCTTTTAGGCTGGCCTGAGATCAGTTGTAAATATTTTCGCTTTGGAATGGAGATGAAAAAATGTGAGCGAAAACTGGTCCTAGATCAGTGGACAGAAGCCCATTCAAGCCTTACAGGCCCTGTGTAGGCCTTGGGTGTTATCACTGTATTGATCGACATGTCTTACCGCCAGCTTAACAATCTGCTTTCTCTTCTTTTCTCTAGTGAGGTGAATGTGGGTAGAATAATAATCAGCCAAAGCTCATTGTTTGCACTCAAAATTCAGTTTATCCAGTGATGAGTGTCTTCAATTTTTCTATGGTTCTGGCTCCAGAAAGAACTGGGCCATAGAAAAAAGGGATTATATCCTAATTATTTATTTACCATTGACACATACTTTGTTACCCCTCTAGTTTAAACTGAGTTAAATAGTCCTTTAGGCCATGTCGGTGCAGACTGCACTGAACTGCTTTGGAGACAGGGCTTGTTTTGTGGATCTCCTACATGTTTTATGGCTGGGATTTAAAGGGCCTTGGGGTCATATAGAGTGCATGACCTCTGACCTCTTCTTTCTTCTACTCTCTAGGGGCAGGCAAACATGACAGGCCATTTGAATGACCAACTCCGAGTTAATCAGTCTGCTCTCTTCACTGGAGAGAGAATCATGAAGATAATATATGAAGATAATCTGGGATAATAATTTGGGGAAGCTCTTAAAGCACAACCCAGACCATTTTTTCATGATCACTTTTTTCACAAGTTTGTCCCACACTTTGCCTGCATTTTCTGAGATCCATCAACACCCCCCGTAGTCTTGGTTGAATTAAAAGTAGGGTCTTTCATATAGTTTTTTAAAGCATGCGCCTTTAGAATTTTTATGATCAGATAAGACCTCCCCCGTGTGGCCAAATGTAGGTACTACACGACCCTTATCCAGCCACATATACAAGTTTAAATCGAATTTATTGACCCACACCATAAAAATTAAACCACAAACAAGTCACCGTGGTTCACTTGTGCAGGTGTTATTATTTCGAAACATATTACTGTGTGGAAGCAGATTCACACCGGTTTAAAATACATAAAATACGACTATTCCTCTTGATTTCGGTTTTACCTTCATCGACCGATAGAGGGCGCTGCAATTTCACAAGAACGCCACACAGACAGCTCTTTGATGTGTCATGTTTAAGAGAGTTTCAATGTTTTGTTTTGTTTTTTTTTTTATCTCATATGTTCAAACTTTAGTCATTTTTTTAAAAGAAAAATGACCCTATGAAAAGCTGTTCCCACGAAGATATTAGTTTTAGAAATTTAGGGTCTAAAAACCAGAAAAATGAAAGGAAATGGAAGAGAAAAGACACTTTTTAACTATTATGGTCATATTTTATAATACCATAATATACATTTTTTTAATTTCATTTATTATTTATAATAAATATAACTGTATAATATATATGTCTCTCTACATGTCTATATATATATATATAAGAGGCAATTATATAATTATATATAATGAAAATTTGAGAGAGAATTTATTTCAGTTAAAAATAGTGTTTCTTTGGGTTGTCCTGACTTATTTTATTATTATATAGTACAGTATATTTATCACTGTACAATTCAGAGCTATTAACCAAAGCCTGTTCTGAACCGTCCATCCGGTTTAAGATGCACGCGCAGTTATGAAAGCAGGTTAAACTCATTTAGAAGGCCTGCAGTCTGGAACAGTAGATGAGAAATGGTTTAGTTGGCTGAGAGAGGATGTAAAGTGCAGGCTGAGTTGTTAATGTGGTGCGTATGAACGTTAATCCACGCGTGCGGGTCCAGTGTGTACAGATGGGCCGAGCGTGAGCTTGAATGAGGCCGAGCCTATCGCATTGTGAGCGCCTCTCTCTCAATATGCGAGTTAATGAGAACAGACTGACTTCTTTTTTTTCTCCAGTCTCTTTCTTCTCTCTCTCACTCTCTCTCTCCCTCCCTCTCTCTGTGTTCCTCTCGCCCCTCTCAGTCTATTTCCATCTGTTTGGAGACAAAGGGCCGTGAGCCAGCTCCAGCCTGGGTCCCTGCTGGTGAAGTAGGCAGGCATAATGTGGTCCATCCCGGGGGCCACATTTCAACACATGGATCTGCCTTTGTGTCTTGCTGCTGGCATAACACACACACACACACACACTCTACAACAACACACACCTCTGATGGCCATCAAGAGGACGAGAAAAGGGGCGGGTGGAGAGAACAACGAAGAAGGGGGTGTTTGAAGGCATTGAGGACCAAACACACTTATAATGAAGGTGCAGAGAGGGAAGAGAAGAGGGAACAGAGGAGCAGACTAACTAACCCCCACCACCACCATCTCCACTCTGAGTTGCTTTTTCTAGACCTGTGGACATATGGCTGCTTGTTGTCATGTTTTCTTCTCTATCCAGAAGACAAGACGCTCCTCCATGGAACAAAAGGGAATGTGTGTGTGTGGGTGGGTGTTTTTCATGGTTTTTTTTCTTTTTTGCCCAAAAGTCTACCTGAATGATGAGAGAGCAGGGTTCCTAAAAAGGGACAATGGTGATCGCAGTTCTGGGCCCATCTGTAGTCTTTTCTGACATATGGTCACTTGTAGGCCTTTGCCATTACATAATCCGTGGTGAAAAGAGGAGCAATATGGCTCTTTCTCACACACATGCATCGGCCACACTGACAGCCTGTTACTACCCACAGCAGGGCTGCAGCTGGCGGGAGCTTTGGGTTGGAATTATACAGAGATGTAAAGGAGAAAACGCAGAGAAATGAACGTGTGGAGCGGACACACATGGCCTGATGACGATAATAACAATAAACAAGCACATTCTGACTTTTTCAGCCCTTTCGAATTGCTCATTTCCAAACGCTTACAGCTGCCCAGCGATCGGCCGATTCACAGACCAGGCAGACTTTAACCGAAGTGATCAAGAATAATGAACTGACCGTTGTGAAGCCACTGCAAATGCATTTTATCTTCTTTCTCAATCCAACTGTATGCACCATTTTATATGTGTATTTTTGTTGCTTCTCTTCTAGAGCATATTAACTGAAGATTTTAGCTTTTTTTTCCTGAGCGAACTAATTTTTGCTTAAAAAAACGATAAAACACAACACTTGAATGAGGTATTCTTCTTTTTTATGCATTGAACTGTACTATTATTTTTTTTGTTGTTTTTTTTAAAGAACAACTATAAATTTAAACTAACAGAAAAGGTGCATTCCTTGTTGGGACTTAAAAAAAAAGTTTATAATGAGAGAAAACTGCTTGGCCTTTTAACCTCCTGCTGCAAAATGGCTTCATATAAATTTCCAGATTTTCTTCAAATTTTGTCAAACCTGCAGGGGAACCTAATTGGTCTCAAGTGCAGACATACTGTCAGCGTCTCAAAACTAAGCGATCTGACTTGACGTTTTCTTTCAGAGAGGTTTGCTGCTGTCCTTGGAGAACAATGCAGACTGCGGCAGGTTGTGCATGACCAGTAAAAATCATCTCAGACCAAAAAAGGAAATAATTCCCACAACAAAACAGAGCGTAACATGAGAGAAGCTGTTCTTTCAGCAAAAATTTTTTTTTTTACTTCATCCACAACTAGGCCGCTGGTCAGCTTTTGGTTTGGTCTGCCAGAAAGTTGCTCTACTACCATTTCCCCACCCAGAAAAAATAAAAATTTTATTCTATCTTCTGTATGAATTCTTTATTTCTAATAAAGTCTTTTGAGCATTTTAATAGCAAAATGAACATTTAATTAGTTATAGTTTTTAAAAACCCACCTACCTTCATCATTTATATGTTGTTTTGTCTTTTTGCCATTTTGCCCACCACAAACACTGCACCCTGCCCCCCCTAAGGTGAAAAAACTGGGCACCCCTGATCTGCAAAGTCACAGGGTTGAACAATCCTGAGATTCTGGCCCTGAAATTGACAGCGAAAAAGGATTCAGTCCTCTACGAACACTTAATCTATATCTATAACTACCCTGTTAAAAGCATGTTAAGCCTTGGATTAGAGGAGCGGCCTCAAATCCCTTTTGGTGGTCTTGTTTGTGCGCGTGTGTTTAAGTGAGTGAGTGAGCGTGAGTGAACATCTTTTCACAAAGAGCTTCAGAAAAGTTCGGCCACTGAACCAGCGAAAGGGCCACTCCAGGGCTGGAGTATAAGAGCCAAGTTGTGAGACGAGACGACGGGAGCCATTGAACAAAAGATAATCATATTATGAAAATGTTGTAGGATTAGTCCAACACGATGCTAATGGCTGGGTGCGAATCATGACATGCTTTGCTGTTAGTTTTCATAAGGTTTGGGGCTTCTGTCAGGCCAATGTCGCTTCTCTCAGGAAGACCCCCGTGTTTGTTTGTGTTGCATAATCTACATAAACAGCTCACACACTTTCATATAACACAGCAGAAAGCATTGCATTAAAAACACAAAGGATTTCCTTTGTTTTAACTCTTCTATTTTTCAACCTCTTTTTATCCCTTACAATGTATGTATTTTATATATATATATATATATATATATATATATATAAATGTGTGTGTGTGTGTGTGTGTGTGTGTGTAAATTACGTCTAATCTGATTGGCTGACCTGTGCTGAATCTCACTAAAAGCAAAAGCAGTCTAGGCTCAAAAAACGCCTTTTTAAAAGGTTTACACTTCAATATAAATGTATCTGTTGAAGAGCAGATGTAAAAAACAGTGACTTTTTTCAGATTAGTTTGCATTTATTGACCGGGCAGTGAGTGATGGCTTCATATTTCATCTTTTTCGCTTTATTAGTACCTTTTTTAAGAGAATCAAAGGACAATTTCTGGGATAGACATCCGTCCATCCATCTATCAGTCTTTTTTACCTTTCTATCTATCTATCTATCTATCTCAGTCTTTCTATCTATCTATCTATCTATCTATCTATCTATCTCAGTCTTTCTATCTATCTATCTATCTCAGTCTTTCTATCTATCTCTCAGTCTTTCTATCTATCTCTCAGTCTTTCTATCTATCTATCTATCTATCTCTCAGTCTTTCTATCTATCTATCTATCTCTCAGTCTTTCTATCTATCTATCTATCTATCTATCGATGGACAGAGAATTTAAAAATATACAATAACAGATAGATAGATAGACAGATAGACAGATAGATATATAGATAGATAGACAGATAAGACAGATAGACAGACAGACAGATAGACAGACAGACAGATAGATCCACAGGTACACGCGCGCGCGCACACACACACACATTCAGTTTTAATATATTCAGTTTAAAATGATATAAGGCTCCTTTCTACACAATTATTTCCTCCTCTCTCTCTCTCTCTCTCTCTCTCTCTCGCTCTCTCTCTCTCTCTCTCTCTCTGTGTGAGTGTGTGTGTGTGTGTGTGTGTGTGTTTCCCACGGGAGGTGCCAGACGGCCAGTAATTTGGTTGTCTTGGCTCGTCTGGAGTAACACCTGCCCCCTCTCTGGGGAAACGGCCTTTCAGCCAGGAGGGAAGAAGAGGAGCAAACACTTGCCGGACAGAAATCCCCTCCTGAGTGACCACTGCTCTCCGTCCACATCTTCTCCTCCTCTGATTATGGAGCTGAGCAGCAGCACGACCGGCCTCCCAAAGTCTAACCGCACCTAACACACCTCCCCGAGAATTAAAGCACGTGCCGTTTAAAGTGCTCTTCAGTCACGTGACTCGCGGACGCCCTTCTCCATCATTTGTCAAATGAAGACAGAAGACTTTGCAGTTTCTCGCCTCGTTGTTTTATTAAAAAACAAAACAAAACAAACAAACAAAAAAACTCACCAGTGAAATCTGAAAAAATGCCTTTGTTAAAAACCAGCTGTCACAGCGACTCTACTACAAAATATGTGCATAAAGCAATAAAGGGCACGACCCTGAAAAGACGAGAAATCTTTGGATAGCAGACCCCCCCCCCCGTCCCGTCCCGTCCCGTCCCGTCCCGTCCCGACCCCCGCTATAAAATAAAGTACTGTAATCATCTGTCTCAGTGCGGTGATGAGTTCACAAATCAAACCATCCAAACAGTAAACACCAAACAACAACAACAGAAAAATACTAAAGATGTCATATTTGGTCGCGTCAGGAAGCTTGTTCTTCCTCTTTTCTTCTCATAAGTCACATCATCTCATAGACCATACAATAAAAAAGAGGAGGGGAGATGCTGCTCATCAGTGTGTTTTCATCCCTCCTTCTAATTTTCTTGAAAGAGGGAAATTATCCTCCTTTTTAAACTAAGTGGCCGTGTTTATAGAGCAGCCTCCATGATTATTATTATTATTGTTATTATTGTTATTATTGTTATTATTATGACGCTGTGCAGGTTATACTCGTTGGAGAAAGACGACAGACTTTTGAGGAAAATCTCACTTCTCATAATAGCCTAGTTCTAATTTCATCAAATAGAAATCAACACCGAAAAAAAAGTGCAGTTGGACTCTTAACTTGTATTTTTCTTTTTCTTCTATTTTTTTCTTTCTTTTTTTTTTTTTTAATGAAAGTCACAGTCTAACACACATGGTAACGTTGCTTAGACCAAAGGCTACGAACAAACACCCCAACATACTGTACATTTATCAGAAACCAACATAAATCAATAGCAAAAAATAAAAACAAATAAATGTTCAAAAATAAATTAAAAGTCTAAATAAATAAAAACGCCCAAATAAATAAATAAATAAATAGATAAATAAATAGATAAATAGATAAATAAATAAAAGGTTAAGGTCACGATGTATTTCAAGTGGCACTTAAAAGTATTCATCTTTTTTTTTTTTCTTCCCTCTCCTGGCTGGGAAACTACTTCTAGATCTACAGAGCAGCTACTCTGGAGGGAGGGATGGAGGGAAGGATGGGGAGGGGTTGTGTGGTTCAATCTCGGCTGCCTTCCTTCATCTTCATCTTCAGTTTCAGACCAGCCGGTGATCCAGGCTGCACGCTGAGCTGCTCCAGCAGGGCCTGTAGTCTGAGAGGCTGTTGGAGTTTAAAGTCCCTTCCTGTCCCTTTCTGTCTCCCCCGATCAGAGCGGAGTTCAGGGACCGCAGTCTCTTAAAGGCGGACTCTTGGAGCGCTCGCCACGTTTAAAGGGGGGCTTACAACTCTAAAAGGGAAAAAACGAGTTCATGTTATTCTAACAGCCCCAGATGGGGGCTATGAAGAGGACACCCTGCTCCCACCCCGAGTCGAGGTTTGCCCCCTCAGTCTTCACCACGAGCCGCTAAACGTCCAGGACGTGGTTTAGGTAGGAGATGTAGCAGATGGCCAGTCTGAGGATCTCGATCTTGGACAGCTTCTTGTCGGGGGGCAGGGTGGGCAGCAGTTTCCTCAGCTCGCCGAAGGCCACGTTGAACGCCTCTACCCGGATGCGCTCGCGCGTGGCGTGCGCGGAGCGGTACTTGGCAGTCGCGCGCCGCCGCCGCCTCTTCTCCTCGCGGCTGAGCGTCTGCGGCGCCGCCGGCCGCCCTTTCCCCTCGCCCTCCGCCGCCTCGCCCGACAGACAGCCCGTCTTCATGTCGCCCAGCACTGTCTCGGCATCGGACTGACTCCAGGGCAGGTCGGACTCGGTCTGGTCCGGACTCAGCATCATTTTCCCCCTCGGATCTCAAGCGCCTGATGCCACACAGACAGACAGACAGACAGACAGACAGGATACAAATCAGATCAGACAGGAGGAAGAGTCAGAAAAAAGAGAAATTTAGAGAAATCGGGAAAAATAAAAACGAGGACTTTAAAAGTGCAGGAATTTACTTGGAAAAATGCCACGTTAGCCAGCTGATGGTTTAAAAAATCTCTCTCTCTCTCTCTCTCTCTCTCTCTCTCTCTTCTATATATGTATATATATGTATATATGTATGTGAGACAGTATATATATATATATATATATATATATATATATATATATATATATATATATATATATCAGATTAAGAGTATGGAGAGTCTAAGAAGCTGAAGAGCAGGGAGGATGAGAGTCATGGACCACAATATGAGGATATCAGGAGATTTTGTTTCATTGGTTTTTAAACTCTGTAGGAAAAACGGAAAAGATGGGATATTTTTTGTTAATTAAGAGTATAACGAGAAGCAGCCAATGAATAGTTAGACAGAGAGAAGAGTCAGGGGATTTAAAAAATAAATCTAGAAAATAATTAGAAAGTAGTTAACTGTAAATATGAAAGAGAAGCCACACGATAAGCATCTGAAGGGTTTTTGAAAAGTATAAGAATTTTTTTTTTCGTTTTGAAAGGAAATAGAAAACAGATAGGGATCTAATCAGACATTTTAGACAGGGCATTTTATCTCTCTCTCTTTTTTATTTATTAAAAAAAGAGTACGGTGACATAAAGATGAGTAAGTGCAGGAAGACAGGGCAGTACATCTTATCCACACTCGAGATGAAGGTGGCAGTAATGGACCAACTAGCTGGATGCCAACTGACATAAAACCCAAAGAAGACCAATAACCAATCAGATCGCGAGTTTAGGCTCATACCTGACACTCTGGCTCACCTGTGTGAAGTTAAACCTCAACTGCTGGAGCCTGACTGAAGAGAAATGTTAAGGCAACCAGGCAATGTTTCTGAATCTATAGAAATCATTCGAATAACGTGATTTAAATATTTTTTTCCTGTAAAATTGTAATAATATATCATTAGATAACAATTCATACTTTTTTCTGCATAATATAGTCCTACAGATGATGCCATTCCTGTGTTACTATAGTAAAGACCATTATGGTTAAGTGTCATGGAGGGTAAACAAAAAATAACCAAACAAACAAACAAACAACAAAAATAACTGTTGCTATTTTGCAGGCTGAACAAAACCAGCAGATAAAATATTGAAAGTGTTTGAGGCTGCAATTTATTCCTGCTCTGTTCACCAGGAGGCTGCATGAGTTGAGTTCTGCCTTTGTTTCCTTTCTCACAGCCCAACAGATGCTCAGCAGATCTCTGTGCTGTTGTTGTTGTTGTTGTTTAGGTGTATATACAAATAAACCCCTCTGGACCAAAGGCCATCAGTGCATAAGCCCCTCTGAAACTATAGTAAAAACTATACCCGTTCAAAGCTCTTTTTTCTTTTAAAAAACATTATTTTATGTCATTCAATGCCATTTCATCAAGCTTTCTAAAAATAAGTACAGGGAATAAACAGCTCGGTATGGCGCTTCAGGAGGTTTCCCCTGTAACCCCCCTCATTCCTGTCCATATTGTTCCCCTCTACACAAAATGAATGCAAATATGATCATTTTCGAGTCATGTTCCGTAATTAAAATCATCCATCTGTCCCACTATAGCGCCTGGCGCTGCCTGACAGGACAAAACGGAACTGGAATAATAAGAGGCTCCAAAGGTTAACATCTGTTGGTGCAACTCTGGGTTTGAAAGCACATTTCCAACGCTGCACGCCTGTGCTTGGCTGGGCTAAAGCTTTATGACATCATTTATCACACGTAATAAACATTAACATCAGTCCATAATACGTCATAAACAATCGCAGCGGTTTAAAACATGTTTAAAAAATGCTAATTGAAATGAATTATTAATTGCAACAAAATAAAGGCAAAACTGACACCTTCAGAAACATGCTTTATAAATCAGCAGAAACACTGATGGATGTAAGGGGCTGGGCTATTCAGGTGGAACCTACATTTTAATATATTTGTATTTTTATTTATCTGGTTTGATATTTTTGCTATTTCGCGAGTAAATTCGAAAAAAAACTTGTCCAAAGTCATTCTTAAAAATATTTTGCCAGCCCGTATAATACAGATTTTGATAAATATAGTATTTATGTATAATAAAATGATACATAATTGTATTTATTAAAAAAAATTATAATAAAAATGTGTGTGTGTGTGTGTATGTGTTCAAAATGTAACTTTTTTTTTTTTTTTTTTTTTACAAACCGTAATAAGCTGACAGGTCCTGTAAAGAGTGTCCCTAATGTCCTCTCTGCACTCCCACTCTGGTCCCTAAGCGCGCTCGGGTCCTTCCTCACACATCCTCCTCATCCCGCCTTGCTGGTCACTCCACTTCTTCTCGGAGCATCAGATCAGAATCAGCGAGCGACCACCGGCCCTGCACGCTCTCCGACTAGCCCGCTGCTCTCGCTCTCTCTCTCTCTCTCTCCCTCTCTCTCTCTCTCTCTCTCTCTCTCTGTCTGTCTCTTTCCCGGATAGATAGGGACGGATAGAGACAGATAGGGATCTTGATGAGGTTCTCTGTGACCCCTCCGCCCGCAGACAATGGAGATGGCAGCGGCGGGATCTGAGTGGAGAAATGCTGAAATGTTGTCAGTCCCTCCTGAATCGAGTTGGTCTAGAAAAGCCGCCCACCGAAAAGGTGATCAGTCCTGGAGTCTAAAATCATCCCCTAGTGAGGAAGTGCGATCTGAACAGCAGAAATAGTGGAAAGCTGTCCGGAATGACGAGGGGGTGGCATTTATTTGTGGGGTGGTATTGTCTAACACCGCCCCTTCTAACATCACACCTCCCTCCCTCCATCCCTCCCTCACTCCCTCTCACCACCCTCCTCCAAGGTCCGTGGAAAAGGATGCTGAGGAGGGATGAAAAAAAACACCCAGAAGGGTCTAAGCATTGTACATCTATCCTCATTCATGTCAGAAAAAGAAAGAGAAAACTGGCCTGGGATCAGGTATAATTTGGTGTTAAACCAGGAATCAATGATATTGAACTTTTTTTTTTTCTCAGTTTGTCAAATGTAAGCAAATCAAGGTGAATGTTTTGGTCCCAGACAAGTAACGTCTCCTTTTGCAGCTTACTTTATTATCTGCACATTTACAAGTTTACCCTTAAATGAAAAAAAAAAAAAAAAGGAAAAAAAAAGTTTTTTAACACATCAAGCATGCAAAAGTCTTAGACAGCCATGGGGACTGTTTGAAGCTCAGTATCATTTTATTAAATTACATTACATACATTAGCTTGAATGCAAATAAATGTAAAGATATTAAAAAGACCATGTCGCTCTGTAAGATTTTAAAACACTGATAAAATAATAATGTTAGAAGACCACTAATTTCATGCTGAATTATCCATTCATAACAGCTATAACACATTTTTGAATTTAAAGAGCTTTCCATACATAATTCACCCATTTAATCTTCTGAAATTAATTAATTAGAAATATTACATCAGCTCTGGCAACTTACTGCATGTGTTTATTAATTTGACACAAGATCTTGCCACAGATGAAAGATTTCTTTGTTCAAAGAAATGTTAATTTTTTCACAACATTATCTAAACCCATCAGAGCCTCCTATCCGTGCACCAAGGAGCCTGGGGTGAACATGTCTGGAGAGGCTGTCAAACTGTTGGAATTAAAGCGAGATGTCAATCAAGGGGAGGAAGAGGGACAGAAGGGTGGGTGGGGGGGGGGGTTTCTGCTCCAGCTGATGCCAGTTCTGTCCCCTCTGGATCTGTGACCGCAGGGAATTTGACGGGCAGGTTTGGGTTCTGTACGGAGCCTTACACTATCCCCAAAAGCAGCATGACTGCACAAAAAAGCTTCTAAAAGTTCCCAGGTCCAGATGCTTTAAGGGCTTGCTATGTAGTTTCTCACAACAAAGTCCATTTTCCAAGGAAAACGAAGCATAATTTCAGGGGCTTCAACATCTGCAAAATCGACATTAATGTGCACTCAAGCAGCAAACAGGTGATACAACATTGGAACGACCTGGGACATTTATTTCTCAATTGTTTAAGAAGCTGTTCAATCTTCTCCTAGAAGTCTGCGCTCGCATCTTCCCAGATCTTTCCATGTCAGTGCTTCAGTGTTATTCTTGTGTATTTTTGGCACGCGACTGGAATCCTGGCAGCCGTTAGATCAGCAAAGTGACCCTGGTGTCACTCTGTTCCACATCCCACCCAAGGAGACCAGTAGGTTTGGTTTAAGGCTCCATGTGTGTGTCCGCCTATCTGCGGCGGTGGTCAGGGAGTGTGTTGCGGTGGCCGACCGTGCCTAACGAGCTGATTAAAACGATGAGGGAGGCTCCACTGAGTTGCCGTGGCCCCGAGCCACTGCATGGTGAGTAGGGGGGGAAGAGAGGGGCCGGCTGTTTTCTGCCGCCATTGCTGTGAAGGGGAAGGGGGGAAGAGGTGGAGAGGTATAAGCCAGAGGGCTGATGGAGCAAAGGAGTGGTGGAGACAGCGGGATGAAAAGGCAGAAAGGAAGGCGTGATTGATCGACAAGTTGCCTTCAGCTTTCTGTCCAGGGAGATGTGACACAGAGAGACTAAGAAATTTAGTGGGGGGGAAGGCAAAGTGTATGTGTGTATGGGTGTGTGTTTCGGTGGTATCGGAGACATGTCAAGGGTGAGGAAGAACACTACGCTGACAGGGAGCACACATGGGGTCACTCTAATTGCGTAGTGTCAGTAGGAGCAAGCAGCCTCCTGTCCTGAGACACCAAGTCCAGAAGCCTTGTGTCTGACTGCAGCAATTATAGTACACAAACTGCTCCACAACAAGCACATCACTCACACTCTGCACAGAGGTCACAAACGGGGCACTGACCTGTGCTTTCAATTAGACACTCGTTGATTCTGTCCCTTTTCCCCTCCCAAGCCTTTACATCATGTCCCAGACACTATCCTATGACCACTAACCAGGCAATACCTTGCTCTAGGACCATAGTGTGGAGAACCACTGTGCAGGTAGATTGGGAGGGGCTATGGTGTCCAGAACCCCTCTTTATTGAACCCTCTTTTAAACAAACATAACTTACATAACATAACACACATGACACATGTGTAGCTAACTTAATAGCCTTAGCCTTAGAGCAGACCATGGTATTACTTCTCCCCTTTGAGCTCTGGGATAGGCTGCAGCAAACCCTTACAATCACCCTTACAATGAATAAATGGCTCAGAGAATGCACGGTTGGAGGATGGATCGATTAATTAGAGCAAAAACTTGGTTGATAGATAAGTAGATTCAGTAAACAAGTTTTACTTTTACCATTTTACAAAAGCAATTGATATATAATTTTCCTTGTAGCAAAGGCAATTGATTTATCCTAATAACACTAGTGGCCCCAGCCTTGATACAGGACGATCAATCCACTTCCTGAAGGAAGAAGAAACAATAACCCTAGTATGCTCAAGAAGACCTTGTCCAGTTTTCAAGCCTCCTTCTAGGGCCTTAGAACAGCTGGACTCCAGTACCACCTTAATTCACCTTGTGCACCTTGATTCACCAAGCTGCCTTCTCCTTTGCACTACATCAGTTCCTGCCGGCCCCGAGACGAAAGGATGAAACGGATTAGGCAATCTGTCAGTAAGAGGACTGGTGGCGGAGGAGTCCGTCTGGATTAACCAGAGAGTGAGGAAGGTGGATATTTTCCTGATGCACCCGTTAAACTTAGTCACGGTGCCATGTTGTTGATGGCAGTTGTGAGGAAACTACAGAACAGGTGCATGTTGACACATCTACTGGGAGTGAATAATTGAAAACCGAATGATATGCGCCAGACATTAGGGGATGTTTCTTATGTTCAAATCTTCACAGTCTATAGTTGACAATAAGTGCGCAACCTGACTGGCTGCTCTCTTCACATTCAGAGGACACTTGTGCTCATCGCACGTCAAAGCCACATCCAAAAAACAAGAGCCACAACAACAATTTCAGTTTTATTTCAAGCCTCTAAATACTGTGTTGGGCTTGGGTTACAACCTGGCATCTTTGCAGTCTCCGTTCATTGCTCCTGGCAGAGCACGTGTGTGTGTATGCAGCAGGAGGCTTCCACAATGACACTGGAGCTGGCCAGTAATGAACAGGAGGTGTGGGAGAGAGAGCAGGGGGCCTGTGGTCCCATGTGAGAATGTGGCCATCACCGAGGCCCCCGCCAGCATTCTGCACCATCTGTAGTCCCAGCAGGGATCCCCCCACCACATACAAGTACATAAATGAAGCCGGACGCACACACTCTCACAAATGGAGGTATAAGGAGGCATATTGTGATTGTTGGTTATTTCCTGTGTCTGCATAAAAACAAATCTGCTTTCTGTATTTCATTTTCGACAACTCTACAACAGCCTTGCTATCAACTCCTGGATGGAAAGTTGGGGAGTAAATAACATATAAAAGCATTTTGTAGTCCTGGAGGACTACAGCATGCAGAAGTTTTGTTCACAAGTTTCTTGAATTAGAGAGAAATAATAAGCTCAGTGCTGAGGATAAAGACCACACCTGTACATGATAAATCAGTTTTCCAGATACAGGTTAAACCTTAGCTAAGACCAAAAGGGGTCCAACCACTGCCATTGAAAACAGGTCCAAGTCTAGATTTAATCCATGTACAGGAAGTTGACTGAATAGAATGGTAGTGATCTTTTTGCCTTAGTGGTCTGTGCAATGGTGCAACTAGGCTATTATTTGATGGATGTCATGAAAGAACAGTTGACTTATCTTAAACAACCATGTTTGTAAATGAACATTGTGAGGAGAGCCTTGCAGAGGCAGAAAGATCCACATATAAGGTAAATGGCTTAAAAGATCCATTTAAAAATGTTTACCATGAAATGAGCTTGAGTGGTACTTTAAAGCACCAAAAGGGAGTGTGTTTCCTAACAAAGAACTGGTTCTATATGGAACAAGAGTGTGAGTTGATAAGACTCCTGACTAGCAAGAAACTGGATAACCAACATGGATCTACACCCATGTCATACATCTGTATGAGGGGTTTTTAATGGATTTTTAGCAGCCTTCGTCACCATGGGGCCTCCTTTGCCATTGAGCCTAGTGCAATTTCAACCCCCTTCCCTGAGTGCCAATGCTACTGACGCTATAAACGATTGATGTAGAAAGTTAAATTGTCATGTAGGAGTTGGCTAGCAAATTGACACAAAACAAAGCTCTTATATGAGCTAAGTATTTGTTACTCAGATACTTCACATCCATGTAAGTATCAAGTCTAGAAGTGATTTAGTTCTGCTGTGAAATTGCATTGGACCCAGATGCTACTGCGCACTTTCTGGCTTGATCTGAGGCTTGAGAGGAACAAAGCCAGTGTAGCACAGGGAGAGACAAACAGACAGACATGTAAAGCATCACTTGGATGGGAAGAAAACCGAGTCAGGTGAGAAGAGGCCCCATTAGTTAGCTAGTGATTCAGGTGGGTGCAGATGTCCTGAGCATCTGGGTGCAACAACGCATGATCTCCCTTCCACTCTGCTTGCTAATGCTTCTGCCAATAGCTTTCACTACTTCTCTTTATCTCTCTCTCCCTCTGTCTCTGTCCTCTCTGTCTATTATTAATACATTTCACATCAGTATCAGTAACCTTGACTCACGCTTTTCCCTTTGTCCATTCTTTTAGTCTAAGAGCCTTAAACTTAAAAACCCGAGGTCAGTCTTCGTGTTGTCTCTTCTTATTTAACTCTTAACATCTAACTCACCCTCACTCTCCCTTCATCCCTCCCCCATCTCTCCCTCCTCTTCCACCTTTTGGCCTGTGTTTGTATGGCAGCGCGGCCTGCTCTTTAAATCGTTCCTCTTTTGCTCCTCCAGCTGGCTGATGGGTTCATTAGACAGAAAGCCATGCCAGGACTCCTTGATGCTCCAGTAAAGTCACAAGGGTGTATGTGTGTATGTGTGTGTGTGTGTGTGTGTGCACACGCATGCAGCCATGTGTGATTTGCAGACCCCTCACCGCTCCCTTGGCATCTAGGCTGGCGCTGGGACGAGCGACCAGGATGACCACATGGTATTAGGAAGAGTGGGGGAGGCCGTTTGGGGCAAACTTGGACTTGGGTCTCTCTGCTGTAATGAACTTGTTTGTGCGTTGGCTCATTCATTAGTTCCTGAATTACAAGCATCCAACCAGCCTCTTGGCACCTAGGCAGCCTGTTTGTCTGCAAACCGGATGGGTGACTGGCACTGGCACGGGATGCTTAGTTCGGATCCTACATATTCTTTGGTACAAATGAAAATGGCACAGGATAGAAATAGGAAATGAAGTGTGATGCTGGAAGTACGTGCCTGAATGGGCCAAACCTGAGATCTCATAGCCTGAAGGTTGGGAGGGGGGGTAGTGAGGTTGTCAAACCAAAGTGCTCTAAAGACAGTGGAAAGGTTGGTCCTTTACCTTAACACACACTCACACTTGAACACAAGAAAAGTACAAGCATGTCCACCTTCCTCACAGGACACTCTGAGGCATCTCTCGGCATGCTGAAGCAGAAAGTGTTGTTAACACTGTTAGGGAGATGGGGATTGCAACAGACAAATGTGATAACAGCTAGTGCTGTTTGAAGGTGAACCTCCACCTCAGGAGTTATCTCAGTCTGTTTTTCTCTTTGTTTTTCAGGGCCATAAATTCATGACATTTGACCAGTCGGACTTGGTGTGTCTTCAGCAGGCTGGCCAGGACTGTCATGAAGTATCCCACCTTGAACGTTTCATTATATTATGCCTAGCTGATATTCAGATCTCCTTTAACATTTTCAACTTATACCTAAAGTTTCTTTCACTTTACTCTTGAATTTCATTGGACCACCTTTAGCTTTGATTACGACATGCATTCGCTGAGGCATTGTTTGGATAAGCTTCTTCAATGTCACATTTATTTCCATCCAGAGTTGCATTAATTTTTCATCAAGATCTTGTAGAGATGATGAGTGAGTTGGGCCGCTGCGCAAATTCTTCTCCAGCACATCCCAAAGATTCTCAATGGAGTTAAGGGCTGGACTCTGTGGTGGCCAATCCATGTGTGAGAATGATGTCTCATGGTCCCCGGACCACTCTTTCACAATTTGAGCCGATGAATCCAGGCATTGTCATCTTTGAATATGCCCGTATCATCAGGGAGTAAAACTTCACTGATGGAATAACCTGGTCATTCAGTGTATTCAGGTAGTCAGCTGACCTCATTCTTTGGGCACATAATGTTGCTGAACCTTGACTTGACCAACTGCAGCAACCCCAGATCACAGCACTGCCCCCACAAGCTTGTACGGTAGGCACCAGGCATCACTTAATGCGCCTCTATTCTTACCCTTATCTCTGAATCAGGGTAAATCTGGACTCATCCGACCATATGACCTTCTTCTATTGCTCCACAGTCCAATCTTTATGCTCCCTATCAAACTGAAGCCTTTTTTTTACAATTAGCCTCACTGATCAGTGGTTTTCTTAAGGCTACACAACTGTTTTGTCCCAATCCCTTGAGTTCCCTTTACATTGTGTGTGTGGAAATGCTCTTACTTTCACTGTTAAACATAGCCGTGAGATCTGCTGCAGTTTTTTAACGATTTGATTTCACCAAATCGCCAATCATGGTCATTCAGGATTTTTTTCTGACCACATCTTCTATGAAGATGATGGTTCCCCACTATCTTTCCAGGTTTTAATAATGCATTGGACAGTTCTTAACTTAATTTTAGTAGTTTCAGCTTCTCTTTAGATGTTCTCTTTGCTTGATGCTTTCCAATAATTTGAACCTCCTGTAACAGATTAACATCTTTTCCACGACCACAGGATGTGTCTTCCGACATGGTTGTTTAAGTAATGAGAAGCTACTCACTGCATCAGTTATGGTTAAATAACTTGTTGCAGCTGAAACATAATCATCCATGAAGAAATTATCCAATGGGAGGCTCTTACCTATTTGCTTTGTTAAATCCAGGTAGACATTTCTTTTTGGACAGGCAGTGTATATGCTATTTGAATGACTTGTTTTACTTTATGTGGCTTAATTCTATGTTACAAATAACCCAGCTATGTGGAAGCTATTTTTAGCCTGGCCAGAGGCGCATATATGTCTCAGACCAGAAGGGAGAATTTAAAGAATAATATAGAAGTGACTTACAAAACAATAAAACAAAATTTTGGATGAATACATTTTAAGGTACAAAAGCAGTCTTCATGTTTACTCTCAGAATGCATTTGTCTGATTGATGTCAACATTTGCAGATGATGTTTCTACAGAAATAATATCTGGAGCATGTTCAACATAAAAATATTTAATCTTACCTTTTGCTTGTGCAACCCCAGCCCTGGTCAGAGTTTTACTTATCAAACAACAGCTTTTGCTTATAAAAGACTGCATTGTTATTTTTGCATTATTGTCCAACCGCTAGTAGGCTGGAATTTTGTGGAAGGCTGCAAAGCGTAAATCTGTATGCCTTGCTACTTCCTCAAAGCTTGTAACTGCTCTATTTAAACAATCGAATTGCTGATTTGTTGTATTTTACTAAAGACTCAGCTCTACAAATTGCTTTGGTGCTATTAAATTCTCTTTCCATCTACTGTCCAGACAGTACTGTACTGTCAGACTTGAAAGGCTTTCAAAATTCAAGACAACATTCATTATTTTTTCTTTCAGATTGCAGTTATTGACAAAAACAAAACCATGCTGGAAATTGATTTGTGAGCAATATTTCAAAATTACGCTGAAAGACAATCAGCAATTGAGCTCAGCATCTTTTAAATGGAGGGTTAAATGGTATCAGGCTCAAAGAGAAGCGAAAGTAAATCACACTACCACTGTTCTGAAAGTTAACCAGTAAAAGTAAATTAAATACAGTAAAAATACAGTTATATCTACCCTGCCTTACCTTTTTAATGCATGAAATACCCCCTAAACTGCCCTACCTTTCTCAAAGCAAAGTAGAAAATAATAAAACATGGTATGAGTCCAGCTATTTTTTATATAACCGGTCATCCACAGGTAAAGTAAACGACTTTGATTATCTCGTTACAGTGACGCCTTTTAAAAGTTTGGGTTTACTGAGTGAGCCATCTTTTTTTTTTTAATGTTTGACTCAAACCCTTTTGATCCATCCACTACCACAGAGGAATTACTGTGACACAAATAGCCAAAAAAGTTAATTCTGGTAAAAGGTCTCTGAATACATGCATCACAGCTGGGTTTGTAAGCATCACTTTCCTGTGGAAGAGATGGCAACAGGATGTACTGTAGGATGATGGCAGGTCAGCAGATGCAGTGTGGGATGTACTGGCCAAATGAATTTCATGAAGGCCTCAAAAATGCAGCTTTCTGTGTGCCAGAAATCAAAACACACCTTAAGAGGTGTTCATACCTTTTTACAAGTTGTTTCAGAAGCAAAAGGAGGATCTACACTTTATTAGGCAGGGGGTTTTAATGTTATGGTTGATTGGTGTAATTGCCTAATCAGCTTACAGCGGTTGAGCCCTGGCCATTGATGCTAAAATCATGAGTATTTCAGCACAGTCTGCTTTTTGCTTGGGGCACAATACATGGAACCCAGTCCAGTCTGAGATCATTTCCATATTTCTTAAAGACACAGATTGGCACAAATTGTTTTTAGTAGTAAAGAATCAAGTAAAAGTAAAAAATGTGTGTTTGCGTATATTGTGTGGGGATGGGGTGGGGGTCAACCATTTAAGAATGAACTCTCATATCAAGAGCGTATGTTAGATGCCACAGAGATGCTTCCTACATAGAGCACAATTAACCTTAATCTCTTAATGTGGATAGTTTGGCCCTTACTCTCCTTCACTACCATTTAAAGTGTAACAATGTGTCTGCACCCACTATGGAGAGCGGGGCTTTGTGGACTGGGGCATTGGGGTATCCCTTGCCAATGCCTGAAGCCCTGAATATGGCTGTGGTGGGGCTGAGGACCCGGAACGGGTCCTGTCATGTACCCCATTTAGGGGGTTGTTTGCTTTATCTAGTTTTTTGATTTAGTTTTGTTTGGTCTCCCCTCAAGGGCCCTGCTCTGGGCGAGACAGGGTCTAGCGCCCCAGGAGTGCAGCTTTTGAGGGGGGGCTTCTGTCACAGTAGGCGGTGCTCTGCCTCTGACTGGGAACACCTGTGCTCATTAGGACGACAGGTGTGCCTCATTGGGGCAGAATCTATAAGTCAGAGCAGAGCGTTGGTCATTTTGTCACCTCCTTTGCACTAGTGGTTCCTGAGTTCTGTGAGTTATGTTTAATAAAGTTGAGTACAAGACACCTGGCTGCAAAAACACCCAAGCTTTACACCCTCTTAGGTGTAAGTATTTGTACTCTTTTGCAAGTTGGGGAAATTGAACATTATTAGGCTTTATGAGTGTGCCTTTAAGAAAGGGCAAAATAAAATACAAGACAAATTGTGGGCTATAAACCTATTAACATTCACAAATGTCATTTGCCTTCAAGAACAATTAGAAAAACAATGCCACTCATTATCTTAACTGCATATCTTCAGCAGGGTAACAAGTTCTGGAGCCTAACCAAGCATGCACAGGGCGAGACATCATGGACAGGTTGCCAGTTCATCATAAGACAGAAGCACTCGAAGGAAACCCACACAGACACAGGGGAGAACATACCTCACAGGAAGGACCAGACTGCCCAGTTTGGGAATCAAACCCTAGACCTTCTCTCTGTGAGGCATGCCGCCAATATGAAAAACAATGCAAAATTCTATAGTAATGTAAGACTAAAAGAAGAACTCATTCTGTTCAATGTTAACAAAATGAGTTGCGAATGAAAGTTTAAAATACCAAATAATTATTTACTGGATCACAAAATAACCACATAATTTAAACATTAATACACTGAGATGTAGAATTCAGGTAGACCAGCAGCCAATAATGAGCACTGCTTAACTAATGACCTAATGAAAAAAGTTTGGTTCTAGCTGGAGCCAACTTTTCAGGTTCTGAACCAATTTATTTTTTCTTGAAATGCTCTCGGTTCAAAATTTGGTGCCTGAACCAGAACAGAGCTGGTTCCCCATACCAGCAGCCTATAATGAGCACCGCTTAACTAATAAACCTGCACAGCGTAAGTGACCATAAGCATAACAACGCTAATCAGCATAACTCTAAAAACCAGCTACCAGAACCACGCTGTTTGTAACGGCATCTCGCTTGCTCTCTCTCTCTCTCTCTCTCTCTCTCTCTCTTTCTCTCTCTCCCTTATGTAAACCCTTCAGAGCATAAACCATGTTTTCCTCTTCATTCACACACACACACACACACACACATACACACACACACACGCACACACACACACAGCAAGACCCACACAAGTCTTCTCCACAGTTCCTGGTCATTCAGGGTCACGACCTTCTGCAGTGGTCCTCAGGTGCAGCTTCAGCTGGGTGAGAAAAACAAGAGATAAAAGAGAGGACAAAAAAGAGAGAGCTTTAGAGCGAGAGAAGGTTAAGGTGACTGTTAGAAGGAGAAATTCAGAGCAGAATGAAGCCCTTAGAAGGAAGGAGAAGCACAGCCGTGGGAGGTGAAAATGAAGAGGGAAGGACGCCAGTATCTTGGCCAAATGAATCAGAATCAGAGTCATTCATGAACTGAGTCATTTGAACACAGAACATACAAGGAAATTGGTTCTGACGGCGGAGCCTGACAAAGGCGAAGAGAAAAGACGAAAGCACTGAGAAGAGAAGAGGCAGGAGGAGTGGAGGAGAGGAAAAGAGGATAGGAAAGAGATGAGAGGAGAGGAGAGAGGCAGGAGGGCAGCTTTGTCCCCCTCTGCCCCCCTCCTCGCCCCTCCCCCTCGTGTGTGTGTTACCCCTGGGACTGCCCCGGCCTGGCTCGGCCTGTACGCCATCTGCTGCATAATGTAACGGGATGGAACCCCAAATCCTTCATTTACACTCTCTGCCTGTCATCTGAGTGTGTGTGTGTGTGTGTGTGTGTGTGTGTGTGTGTGCATGCATTTTGTGCATTTTTTTTAGATTTTGGGTGTATATTATCATTACAAAAATATAATTTCCCTGAAAATATAATTTCCCTGAAGATAGTAAGTTCACAGGTGAAGGAACAAATCTTCTTGACTTCCTAATAGGTCCATTTTTTACTATTATGCCTATGTATGTCTTTCCTTAACGTCCACGTATCATGTTTATGTGATTTTGTCACCAAAAGCAGGCATAATTCATTTTTACCAAATCAACTGCCCTTTGTTCCTCCTTTCTCCTCATTTCTAAGAATGAAATTATTTTCTGTGCATGTATAGCTGGCATACGTAAATAACTTTTGTAAATATGATGTATTATGTCTGTATTATGTCTCATTCAAATGCATTAATTATATATATATATATATATATATATATATATATATATATATATATATATATATATATATATGGGGGATTGTGCCAGTTTTCTGCTTAACAGTCATCATTTATGCCACCACCTTTTTTGACATCATGCAGCACTGATTCACTTTCCAGAATGTTTCAGTGTTTCTGGCCACACAAACACATACACACACAAACACAGACTTATTAAAAACCCTCCCTGGTGCTCATAACCGTAGGTGTGGCGAAGTGTCCCCTCTATTCCCCAGGGTCTTCTGAATTCGGCCATCTGTTTTTTCCCCCTAATAACATTTTGTCTTCTTCTTCCTTTTATCCTCATCTCCTCTTTCTGTATATTTGATTTCCTTCACACCATTTTGCGTAATCACACCTCTTTAGCACTCAATTACATTATCCGAGTATAATCTCCTGTTTGTTTGTTCATTTGCCGTTGTTTATCACCGGCTTTGGAGCTGCCTTGCTACTTTGCTAGTGTCATCTGTGCATTGTTGTTCACCCTGGGACAAAGAAAGCATCAAACAGTTTATTTAGTCTTTTAGATTTTATCTCCATATCTCATGGTTTGCTCATTTACAAAGCCATATTATTCTATTGTAAATTATTCAATGTTAACAATAAAGATGCAGCAAAGCCTTGAGCATTGCCATAGAAGCACCATTTCCAACTCTTTAAGGAATCTCTTAAAAGTTTAAAGAGCCTTCCCATAATCCAAAGGTAGCAATTTAAATGTTCTTCCTTGAAAGGTTCTTAAAGATTCCTCATAACCGCTCAAATTTCACCCAGTTTGGAGCAGAATTGCTTTGATCAAGAATGTATCATCAGTGAAGGAGAGGCTATACAAGGGTGGAATACCAGAAGAAGGACCAACATTATTTTGGTTCTAGCTCGAGCTGACTTTCCAGGTTCTGAAACCATTTTATCTCCTGTTGAAATGGTCTGAACGGTTCATAATTTACTCCCTGAACCAGAACAGAGCTGGTTCCCCACTGGATGACAAGGGCTTTAAAAAGTGGTTCTTCAATGGCATTGTCCAGTATCTCTTGCCGCATCTTTATTATGTAGTACCATTATTGTGTAGTGTAGTGGTCCCTCTTTTTCTTAAAGAAGTTTTATTGCTCCTTCTTTACATTAAGAGATCAGTTTTTCTTTCATTTTTATGCATCCTCAATCTCCATTTAAAAGTCTAGCCAACACTAAAAATATATAATACAGGGTTAATATTCTTCTAGATACAGGCCACAGTTTCACTTATTCAAACATTTATCACAAATTAAGCTAAACTTCCAAATTTTTAAAAGGCTCATGCTCTTCATTTTTATTGCTTTTGTTTTTCAGTGAGGTTCATTTGGGATATTTATGCAGCTTTATGTACTGTACATGATTCATTTGTACATGAGCATATTCCAACCTCTTATTCATTCTGTTTAGCTGTTTTTGTTACTGTAACTTTATAAATCACATATTCAAATGACCTTTATGTAATCTTCTTAGTGAATAGGCAAGACTGAACTTGTGACCTGGACATTTGGGCATATGTAAATGAGCTTCTGTGACATCACAAGAACAGTGATTTCAAAGCAAGCTGTTTTTGTAACATCATTTCAACTTATGATCTGGAGACTAAATTACATGTTTAGGAATGCATTACTTAAACTTTACCTTAAACCAAGGAAGAATGAAGTTTTCCACAATATCTAAAAAATCTCTCTGTGGTTTCTTGCTATAAGT
Organism: Hepsetus odoe; assembly: GCA_017165825.1. Taxonomy (NCBI): domain Eukaryota; kingdom Metazoa; phylum Chordata; class Actinopteri; order Characiformes; family Hepsetidae; genus Hepsetus; species Hepsetus odoe. Next base: position 12,172,366 of record CM029386.1, read on the forward strand.
ACATTTACTTTTATGGCATTTAGCAGACGCTCTTATCCAGAGAGACTTCCAAGTCCAAATTACAGGGACAGTCCCCCTGGAGCACTTCAAGGTTAAGGGTTTTGCTCAGGAACCCAGTGGTGGTTGTGCTAGAGGTGGGATTCGAACCTTGGACCTCTTGATCCATAGGTAAGTACCCTACCACTAGACCACTGTCACGCTTGGTTAAGTCACAACTGCAACCCCTAGCATAACCATTTCAAAACATATTTGTTACTGGTTGCAGAAAAACAGTCATCAAAATATTTTTTTTCTGGTCAAAATGAATTATTTATTCTATTTCTATTTTTTCAAATGAAATACTATGCCAGCGTTGGCCCCTAAGTAGTCTGTCTCTTACAGTCCCCATAAATGCCCTGTCTATCTCTGATGAGTTCATCTTTCATTTACCATGGTGATTATATCCATGATCTCATTCTGATCATGTTTGCATTGTGCCTTCACATTATTGATGAATTTTTATTCATCTTAGTATTCATCCTATTTGTAAAGCAGCCTTGTCTTAGCTTATGCACAGCCAGTTCAGATGAATTTGTGACCTCTTGTCTTGAAGAAGAAACAGTATGTGACATTTGCCTGTGATCTGAGCCTTGAGTCCTGCAGGCACAGAGCCACTGAGACACTGCGAGAGCCTCCGCCAGTACGAGTCCATCAAGAAGACCATACGGCTGGGCACACACAGAGTAACTGAACCTTATGACATTTGGATTATGTTACAGAAGGCCTTGAGTATGTGTACGACCATAAGTGTGTATGGGTGTGTGTGTTTATTTGTCTTTAATGGCTTGCATGGGTGTGTTATTTATGTGAAGGTAGTAATTGGTCTCACTGTCTGTCTGTGTTATAATATGTATGTTGTGACTCATGGTATGCTCAGTCACCCCTTCATTCAGGACTCATCAGTCAGATTTTATTGCCCCAATGAATAAAAAATAAGCCTTTTTCATTCTTTATCAATTAAATGTAAAAAAGTCCATCTTTGTTTTCGAGATGACTCTCATATCACCTCAGTTACAAACCAGCACAGTTTGTCAACCAAATTCTCAAGTCTTCCCCTTCTTATCTTTTTAGTAATTCAAGGGGTTTGGCATCAGATGGCATTGGATCGATCAGCATTGTTGCCATGGTTACAAGGGCTTTGGGGGGCAAGTTAAAGCATGGAGCAAGAGAGGGAAAGTGCAAAGATGAAATGTGCACAGCACACCCACACACACACACTCACACACACACATACGCATGCACACGCACACGCACATGCATGCGCGCGCGCACACACACACACACACACACACAAACACACACAACACCTCTATTTCAGGGACTATTCACTGTAAAGAAAAGAAGGGGAAAAAAGTTTGTCCTTGTTGCCAGAGAAATATCAAAGCTTGCTCATTAGTACAATCTCCAAAATATACTCTCATTCAGAAAAGCATCAAATAGCATTATTCACATGTAACCATCTCAGTTCTATAGCACCGTACAAATCTCAATACGGGGGCTATTAAACTGTGAGGAATATTTCAAAACAATGTTCTCACAATAGAACTATAATGAGACATTGATCAGATTTACATGGCCATGCTAAAATTCGATATTGGGTTTGAGATAGCCCATACTGTATCATGATTATAGTTTTTACAGACAGGACAAGGCCATCTGCATCTCATTTCACCAGGACCAATCGGATCAATAAATCCTGCCAGCCTGTTAGACGTTTGCTGAGGATAAAAGTTGTCAAGGTTGGATTTTCATGCATTTTGAATTTGTCAATTAATGGGACATTCAAGCCTAAAACTAGCATTTAGTATTTTATGTGTCATGTTACATGTATTGCTTTGAACCTCATTCAAACAGCTTGGTGAATGGGAAGGGCTATAGGCTGTTTAGATGGATGGAAATATATTGATCATGAGAACTCTGAGTTGAAAACAAGGCTGGTTTTTCACATTAATGTATACATACAGTACTGTGCAAAAGTTTTAGGCAGGTGTGGAAAAAAAAGCTGTAAACAAAGAATGCTTTCAGAAATGTAAATAATGAATGTTTATTTTTTATCAATTTACAAAATGCAAAGTGAGCGAACAAAATAAAAATCTAAATCAAATCAATATTTGGTGTTACTACCTTTTACCTTCAAACCAGCATCAGTTCTTCTGGCCCCCACAGAGCCCTGATCTCAACATCATCCAGTGTGTCTGGATTACATGAAGAGACAGAAGGATGTGAGGAAGCCTACATCCACAGAAGATCCAAGATGTTTGGAACAACCTACCAGCCGAGTTCCTTCAAAAACTGTGTGCAAATGAACCTAATTGATGCTGTTTTGAAGGCAAAGGGTGGTCACAACAAATATTGATTTGATTTAGATTTCTCTTTTGCTCATTCACTGCATTTTGTTGATTGATGAAAATAAATGATGAACACTTCCATTTCTGAAAGCATTCTTTGTTTACAACGTTTTTTCCACACCTGCCTAAAACTTTTGCACAATATTGTATATATAAGTATGGACTGGAGTGAATGGTATATTTTGAAATTTTAACAGTTCTATTACATTAGTGCCCAGACAGAATACATGAGTGTAAACAAAAGAGAGGATGTGAAGTGATTAGGATGCAGGGAGTAGAGGTGACAAAGGTAAAGGAAATTTAAAAGGAATTTAAATATTTGGGATCAGCAGTTCAGAGTAATGGCGAGTTTGGAAGAGAGGTGAAGAAGAGAGTGCAGACAGGTTGGAATGAGTGGAGAACCAGCGAGAGTGAAAAGAATAGGTTACAGGATGGTAGTGAGGCCAGCTATGCTATAGGGGATGGAGACAACAGCACTGACGAAACGACAGGAGGCAGAGCTGGAGGTGTCAGAGTAAAAGATGCTGAGATTTTCGTTGGGTGTGATGAGGATGGACAGGATTAGAAATTAGTATATTAGAGGGACAGCTCAGGTTAGATTTTTTGGAGACAAAGTTAGAGAAGCAAGGTTGCGTTGGTTTGGACATGTCCAGAGGAGAGACGAGGATTATATCGCTTATATTATTGAGGATGGAGCTGCCAGGAAAGAGGAAAATAGGAAGGACAAAGAGGAGATTTATGGATGTTGTGAAAGAGGACATGTAGGCAAAAGCAGAAGAAGAAAAGGTTTTAATGCATTAAACTCTTATTGTAATTTTGTGTTGTTGTCTGTTAGTATTGTCTCACTACAGTATCCAACCTGTATTGTGCAAGTGCACCATGCATCCTGACAGCTAGTGCTTTTTTTTTTGGGGGGGGGGGGGGGGGGGCAGCATCTATTCAGATGACATTAAGAATAAAACCCTTTAAAACACCTAATAGGTAAATATTAGCTGCATTCTAAATGCCAGACTGTTGTTCATGTGAGCTGCATTTCTAGGTCTTTATATAATCAAAGGCTGTTTCAGTAAGAAGGAATCTTGGAATAAAGCAGGGAAATACGCTCCACATTCATGGGAATTTCATGGATTACATTGGTGGATTCATGGTTTTCTGTTGCCTATGATCGCTTATCCTGAGCTTGAGAAGTTTCAGGAGACGAGGTGGTGTATAAACCCTGTGAGCTTAAGGTAGGATACTGTATTCTTAACTGTACATTTTTCAGCAATTACAGTAAAAAAATACCATAAAGATAGAAGTCTGCCATCGCTGACATCAGTGGGTTTTTGCCCATTTGCTATCATTCAGCTGAATTTCCACTATGAAATATTTGTTCCTTCTTCCTTCTGATATAGTGACCATCTTTTTTGGCTGAACACTTGTTATTTGGTCATTTTAACAACAGCAGAGCATCTTCCAGTCTGGTGTGTTTTTATGTTAAGCAGACTTGCGGCTCATAATTAAGGAGGCAGCGTTGAACATAGGGGCAAGTGCGAAAGTTAAAGAAATCTACAAACCTCAAACCAGACTTAATGACAGAATGAAATCTCCTGAGATGCTCTGGTTGCATTCTTCATGTTAATACTGCAGTTATATATTAGATATAGTATAGATCTGTGATGCATGGATGATATAGTTACATACATTCAGTTTTGAAAGATAACCAGTCATTTCACTCGATCTCCCATTTCGCCGAGGCAACTTTTTTCTTTTTACAGAAAACATTCCATCTCTTAGCCTGTAAGACTCACATTTTCCCCCCTCACTCTCGTCTGATTCTCCGGCGTGTTGGAGTAGTTTCTCGTCCCCCATTCAAACCTGTCAACTTTAATGTATTTTTTCTCTTCTGTTTGATTGCCAAAGGAGAAGAGAGATGCTGTTTTCTAGAGGTCCGTCTCGCTGGCGAAATTAGTGTGTCTGATGAATGCGTTTCTTTTCTTCCCCCACTCCCTCCTTTCGCATTCCTTCCTTTCATATTTCACAGAGGGTGGGTTAAGGGTGTGAGTGTAATGTTCCACTCTTGCAGACGGATATTAATATTGATTTTCATGGAAATTACTTTCTGTCGTTGTGCTGCCCAATTTACAGAATATCCAGCACTGTGAGCTGATTGTGAAGGATTCTCTGTTCTTGGCCATTGCATTTTTTTTTCTTGTGTAAATTGAGACCTAAATCAAACAGAGCCTCATGGAGCAGGAAAACCTCAATTTATCAATCTCTATGAATGATAGATATTATGTTTCAACATAGCACTTTGTCATCATGTAACTAGTTTTGATGCAGCAACAACACAGGTAAAGCTACATGTTGCACACCCTTTGAAAAAGTAATGGTGAACATAGGATTCCGTTGGAAAAAAAATTCATTTGTATGGGGCGTTACATATCACTGAGGTTCTCCAGATCCTGAAATAGTTCTCCAGACCGGCACATCCCATTTGTTAAATACTCATCCTTTGAAAATCCTTTTAAAGTAAGCAAAGCAATTTTTCTGTTGCCTTACCAAGGGTTCTTTGACATTAAAGGGTATACATAGATATATAGGACATGGACAACCCAAAGAACAATTTGCATGCTAAAATGGCTCTATGATACAAAATATCATATATGTACGCTGTATGTAGATAGTTCTTTAAGGCACCCATATTACATAAAAGCAGAAAAGTTTCTTCACACTTTTATGCATTTAAAATAGTTTAGGTTTGAAAATGGACCACTAGCCTCACAGCTCCTATGGACATTAAACTGCAAAAACTACCTGTTTTGAATTTTCCAGACATCAACATTTTTCCATATATCTGCATATTCAGCAGTGTAGTCCCAGCCAACACAGAAATTCTAAGAAATGTTTGAAATCTGTCAGATTTACCACAATAACAAAAGTGGTCAGGGATAAAAAGAGTTTGGAAAATCATGTAGAAATGAATTTTGACAGTTTTTGTCACACGGAATTATACAAATGTTAGAACCCAAGGGAAAAATGATAAAAAAAGAAAAATGGGGGATCATTTTTCTCATTTGACATTTTTTGCTAAGAGTGTGTGACATCACTCCCAAAACTCTTTTCAGCTCCTCTTTTCAGAATGCATGTAGTGTAGCCAATGAATCGGGATAAGATACATCCACTCCCCCCACACTTATGCACACACACAGGGATGAGTTACATCACATTAATTTAATGCCTCATTCCCCTTATTAATCTGAGCTTGCGTCCACATATCTGACTGTTTGAAATTAGGGGCCAGTCACACGGTTTACTGTAGACAATGGAGCTAGATTTATTCTTCATCCACGCTTCATGCACAAGCACACACACACAGTTCATGCATGGACATTACCCAGCACCCAGGCCCTAAAGGAAACCCTCACTGCCAGCTGCCACCCATAATTAGCTAGCCCTGTGTGGCTGAGCTGTGATTGTGTTTGACCTAGCTAATAAAGTGAGTGTGAGGTGTGTGTGTGTGTGTGTGTATGTGTGTGTGTGTGTGTGTGTGTGTGTATGTGTGTGTGTTTGTGGCAAACAAAGGCTCCACAGTGTTTGCATTGCTAAACTGTACAAGCTGGCTTATTGTTTAATACGATGTTTAATATGTTATTGCTATTGGACAAGCTGGCCGACTGTTTAATTTTCACAAAATTTGTATGAATTTTCCATAAACAAAGCGAAATTGATGATGTAGTGTGAACCGATGATAAAATTGGTGAAATATTAGACAGACATTGCCCACAACTTCAGTTTTTGTCCTTGAGCCGATCCATTAGTGAGAGAAATTTGACACATCATATTGGAAAATGACCCCATGGGCTGACTGAAGGCTCTGTCGATTGCACTGATAGAAACTGCCAGAATGAAGTACACCTTGGCAAGAACAATATTCAATATCATATACAGGGAGTATGATCTGCAGGCACAACTATTTCATCACAGAAATAAGTACACTTAAATAATAATAATGATATGATCGTTATCTGAGCTTGTCAGTTAGTCACTAATTTAAGTGGTCATATGACTAGATATTGTTATAGATCCATTAAAGCCACTATATGATATAAAGATATCAGTTATTTTGCTTGTGCAGGAACCTTACTAGACAGAAGTGCTGGCATGATACATTTCAGTCAGTCATTTTCTGCAGCTTGTCCCAAGCGGGGTCGCAGGGGAGTGCTGGAGTCCATCCCAGCTCACACAGGGCGAAGGACGGGGGACACACCCTGGACAGGTCGCCAGCCCATTGCAGGCATGATGCATTTAACACCATAAAATTCATGTCAGCCCTCCAATGGCACTGTCAACAGATAGGATGTCAAATTTGCCAGCTGTAAAGATTTGGTAAGAAATAGTTAATTGTAGAAAAAGCATAATGCATACTACATCAAAATGGTATTTTACCATTCTGGCATCAGGCAGTGTATTCATTACTATTTCATGCAATAACTTTCGGTGAGGGAGCTTCTACAGGCACTAAACACCTAAGACATCTGGTTTCTATCATCACCACTATGAACAATTCTGTTATTTTTCTCTATGAATAATAATTTCACATCAAACCACTCTGAATTACTCTTTAAAATCTTGTTTAACATTTTATTATGAAGACATTCTGAAGAGCAGGAAAATGTTTAATACTAAATCTTTTGTTTTTGAGACATTAGCATATTTTGTACATGTCTGTGCCCTCACTGAGTGAATGAATCATTGACCTCACTTAGATTTTTTAAGCTGATACCTATCATTATGTTCTCAGCAGGACAAAGGGTCAGGACCATGGCATCTTAAAAGTGCCTGATGTGTCATTATCTCCTGGAATCAAATTGTTTAGAATGTAATTCATGATGATGATATAAGTTTGGTCAGTGACAGTGCCAGGAGTGTGACATAAAGCACAGTTGATGGTATCAGTGTATCCCGTGTGTGACGGACAGCTCCATTGATTGGCAGTGACCTCCTCCTCTCAATCTCTCCCCTGCGGCTGAAGAGAGAGCGAGATGGGTTCGCAGCGGTGGGGAAGCTGGTGTTTTGCCGGAGGAGACCAGGACGCGGACCCCCGCCATTGTTCCACAGCTGCCACCCCTCCCTCCCTTATTCTTTCTGGGTCCCTTGGTCTTTCTCTCTCTCTCTCCATCCTCCCTTCATCTCTCCATACCTGGAAGCTACACTTTCCCTCCGCCCCATAATGAAGAGTGACAGTTGCTCTGCAGACGGGTCAGGCTCAGTAACATGTCCCATGTTGTCTCTCTCTCTCTCTCTCTCTCTCTCTCTCTCTCCAACTTCCATCTCTGTACTAAGCCTCTCTCCATAACATAATAGTGACAACAGGAGATATACCCAAGTGGCTATGGTTTCCATCGCACAGGGCCCAGTGAGGGACTGCGATTGTATGAATTATGAGCACCTAATTGTTTTTATTCATGAGCTGTGTGATTGATATGATGAGAAATGAAACTCGCTAATTGTCCCCTGATATGAGGCCTCGTCCTGTAGGACTAGCTGTGGCATCACAAAACCAAGATATTAAATAGACTTCTCCCATAAGACATCTTTATAAAGACAATCCTTAAGGCAGATTTGAAATCCATAACACCTATGTTAAATATGGCTGCGCAATCTGATAAAGTCCACTATGGAGACTATTCCGCTATAGTCCACTATTATAGACAGGCAGGCAGCATGATTACAGTTGCGGTGTCTATTGTCTTAATAGTGACTTAATGTGTTTAAAAAAAAAGTGTACATAAGAAAGATCCAAGAAAAAGAACTCTGCAGACCATATGGTAGCTGTACATCCATTTTCTGCTTTCCCTTTGTGGAAAGCGTGTTTCTGAATTTTTGGCGATGGGAGATATTGGGTGGGGATTGTCAAGTTCTGTGGAAAATTGTGCGCTATGTGATGATACGCAAGGCCTTGCTTGTCATACTGATTCTCTGTCTCTCTCTTGCTCTTCTCACAGTCTGTCCCTTATTCCCCATGTAATCCTACACATGAACCGTAATTAAAACTCAAGTGGAAAAAAACCCTAACGATTAAGGTAAGCGTGAATTGGGGGGGGTGTAAGAAGTGGGGAGGGTGGAATGGAATGGGTTCCGGCAGAGTACATATCTTCTGATACCTTCTCCCCAAAGAGCCGATGGGCCTGTTTGTCAGCTGCTGCTGCTGCATGCTTTATTAAAAATCCCATCCGCTTCAATTAACTGCGACTACCAAACACTTTAACTCCGCTTTAATCCCGTCAAGTTGTTTAAACAGGCGTCGCTGAGGATGGCTTTTAAGCATTAGAGGCTTTTTTTGTCTCCTTTGAGGGCCTTTGGGGCTTGTGACTGGGAACTGCTGCTTTTTGCAAAGCAGTCAAGGCCTCACTCTCGCACACATGATCACGTGTGACTTCCGGTGGGCAGTTAATATCCCACAAGCGCACTTCTTATGGGGGCTGACAGTTGACGTGGTGCTGTTGCTGAGTGGAATCGGTGTTGCGCTGATAGGAGAGAGTAAGGTGTAAATTGGGTGAGGCTGGACGCGACACTGCAAGTGTTAGCCTGGTGAGCTTTCTACAAGCGCCGTTTTTTTCTCTCACACCCTTACCTGAGGGAGAAACAGTGTGTGTGAGAAAGAAGCAGAGCGAGAGATGGGTGGGTATGTGTGATGGGTGGGTAACTAACTTTAAGACAAATGGGACTGTAAAATGGAAAGTTGCACTTTTCTTGCTGGTTTGAACTTAGAAATAGTGTAAGAGTTGGCGCTGCCAATGTGGCACGCATGCAAGTTAGCCAAACAAACTTGGGGTGCAACATGAGCCATAAATAAAAATGGCATCCCTCCTCCCTTGATTTGATATTAATTAATTTGCTGAGGGTGAAATAGGCAGAGCTCTACCAACAGAAGCGTGATTTAACGGAGAGCAGGTGTGCCTTGCCCTTCATCATCACAGCTCCCTGGCCCCTTAATTATGCTCGCTACTACGCACTGCCATCAGGAGGCCAGTTGCAGTTGATGTATTTTTAATCAGAGCTGTTAGCATCAGTGATGGATGCCCATTGACTCAGCCTCCACGTGGAGAGAGCGGGGGGGCTGTGTTTTCATGGCTGCCAGCTTGCTTTTTTTTGCATGCATGTTCTTGCTTCTGGATGTACATGGCAGATAAAGCTCTGCATGACATGCTCTCACCTGCCTCCTTGGTGTCTGAAGGAAAAACTTTCCGAAGGGGGTCTGCAGTGACCCTGCAGTGCATTCTTGCACAAATGCATAGACTCACACTTGCGCAGTTGGGATCTGGGAAGATCAGCTTTTCTTTTAGTCTTTTAGCTTAGTTTAGAGCAAAAATGCATACCCAAAATGTAGTGAATCAGTCAAGACATGTTTGATGTCCAAAATTTGCTTCGCTGGTTTTTTGCACAATGCTGGTGGAAGCTTGTACTTTAGCAGTTCACATGCTTAAATAATTGCACAGGAGCCTCAAAGTGGAACAGGATAATATGAAAGATGCAATTTTATGGTTTGTGACACTGTGTAATGGGAAGATTCCCAAACAAGCAAAAATATGCTTTTTTGGATGGCCCACAATAGATGCTTTGAAGCCCGCTGTTAACCAACATTCAGCTAAATGCAGCTTTAAGACGTGCATTCTGGGCATTAATTTTCTTCTAACACATCATGTAGGCCTTAGGCAAGATCCCACAGTCCAGGAATTTGTACAAGTGAGATGGCTCCTTCCCTGGTAGAGAGCACCGTATGTAAAGCTTAGTTCTAGGGGTTGCTCCTCTGGGGCTCTGGGAGAGAGTAATGTTCATCCATCTGACTGGAAGCTCAGGAACTAGGGGTCAGTGTTTTGTCCTGTACAGGGTACAACTGTTGCCACAGGGCTACATTCAGGAGTCCGCTTTGTAACTCCCACTCCCCTCCCCCCTATCCTTAGGCTCTCACAGCTACTGTACACTGCCTCTCCCAGGGTGGATGCAGGGTCTTTCTGAAACGTGTGTGTTCGACTGCTATGCAGCACATTGAGCTAAAAATTATTCCCTCTTTTTTTGGAAAATCCCCACCTTTACTAAATGCTGTTCAAACCTAGATTTGAAACAAAACTCATTCCCATCCCACAGAGAGTCACTTTATACTCTATTTGATATATTTCTTTTTTGCAGACCAGCCTAACATAAAGTTCACACAAGAAATTCGTTTTTTAAACGTTTGTGGACTTTCTGAATTTACAGTCATGGAATTGTTTTCTTTACCCCAATGTAGTCCAATAGACCAAGACAGATTTGGTCTGTGATAAATGGACACAGATAAATGGACACAATTTTACATCAAATTTGTGGTTTCGGAAAAAAAAAAAAAAAAAACCCACACGTTTCCTTGTATCTCCAGATTAGATAATGAGCCAAGGGATTCCCATGTTTGTTTAATTAGTTTGGCAATAGGCTGAAAAAAGTATGAATAGTCATACTATTAGGCATAGTCATAGTCATAAGAGACCTTAGTAAAATAAATATGAGGTCACAACTATATAGAAACATTTAGACAATAAAAGACAGAATTGGGTTGCCAGAAATTAGACCTTGACCGAAAAGGTAAATGTTTTAAATGACTGCAGCAATGGCAAACATGCAGGGGAAGGGAAGCTTGTTTGTTTTACCCCTAAAAGCACTTCGGAGGATGCTTAGAGGCAAAAAAATGTACGGAATGTAAATCTTGAAGAATCAAGATTTGTTGAATATAGCAGCATTTTTGGGGTCCAGAACCAAAATTAGACGCCACCTCCATGGCAGAAAAAGCCTTTTCTGTTTATTAAGCCAACATTGACTCTTGCTAGATGCATTTTGACTGGAAAAAGTTTCTGTAGTAAGGTGAGACAAATGTAGAGCTTACTAAACAGAGCTTAATAAACACTGATGTAATGTATGTGATGAAGGCAGGATGTAGGTGTGAATAAAAGAACTGGTTTAAAAAAAAATACGAGGACAAGGCAGGGAACAAGACACAACAGCAATCACCAAGAATTATACAGAGCATGCAGAGAGACTAACATGGGAAGTACAAAGACTGGACAACCAGACATATGGGTACTTATAAACAGTGAATGTGATAACCCAAGGAAAGGGCTAAGCCAAAATTTGGATTTGGCTTATGTGGAACAGGAGCTGATGGGAAAAGAAGCCTGAAATAATCTTTTTTGAGGGGTGATCTCAGATGCTTCCTGTATATTATATTATCCAGGTTACTAGTTTTTAGACAGAAATCAATGACATGTTGAGATTTTTCTTTTTTTCCACTATTTTCTTCGTTTGAAATTGGCCTGATAAAATCTATGAAAGACTACACCTTTACTACAAACTGCATCTTCACCTACTGTGCTAATATCTCAGGAGCGTATTTATCAAAAAAAGCCACTTAAGCCACAAAAGTCTATGGCAACGAATTCCCGCCCAGTCATGCGGTTTGCACAGTTCTTAGAAATAAGTCTCCAATTCTTGTAAGTTACATTAGCTTTGCAGGCCCAGTACAAACAAACAAACAAATGAACAAATGAATAAATAAAGTAAACTTCGTGTCGTGTCTGAACACATCTGGGCTAAGGGATGAAAAAAAAAAAAACGCGTTAAGTGAAACTTTTTATGAACATTTCCATGTGTTTTAACAGTGAGTGCTGTTGAAAGCAACATGCACTCATATCTTCTTTGTGAATAATATTCTGCTTCAGGATTGCAGACACGCTGGTTCATTTTTCCCACCGAGTGAGGCTGCAAATTGTTTGCGTACTGAAAAATGGATGGGTTTCCTCAGGAAGGGCTGGAGGTCTGCTGGATTCTCAAGAAGAGCTATGAATCAAGGTAATGGTTGAAACTCTGCTCCTAGTTGTGGTCAGACATGTGTGTCTGTGCACACACAGCCAGTCCCATATTCTTCCTTCAGTTACTTTACCAACTACTCTCTGTCTGTAATAATAAATGAATTATGACCCAGAAGCCTTCTGCTGCTCCTCTGCAAGAAACAATCAAGCAGCCATTGAATCCTACCTACCTGAATTCAACTCAGCTCATATCTAGACATATTGCAGATAAAGAGGAACTAAAAAGATGCCTTCATAGTGTGCATTTGAGTGTGTTGTTATTTTTTCCTGTCTGGGCTCACCTCAAGCGTGTGCTAAACATACACAGCTGCCTGACTCCGCTGAGAAAACGTTGACAGAGGCAGTTGGTTTCTGAATGCAGGGCACTTTAATTTACGCAGACTTAGCCCTGATGGCATGGCTGACATGGTTAATATAGAAAAGACTGCCAAATAGCATTTTAAAAAAAATCTTATGAGCTTTAAGGGATGAATGTATACACATATAGCCCAAGGGTTTTCTGGGAGACATCATATGGCAACCACTTTTGAAGAACCATGTGAAAAAGCACTATTTCTTTACTGAAGAACCATTAGCCATGCAAAGAATCCTTTAAAGGTTTAACCAATCTTTGCATGATTTAAGGGTTCTATTTAAGGGTTTTTCCCCCCCAAAAAACTCAACATTTTTAATGAAGGTTCATATAACTTAACAAAGGTGCTTCACACTCTCAGTGCTCTTTAGAGGCACAAAGAAAGGAATATTCTATGGCCGTTTCATAGTTACCATCCTCAAACACACTCACTTAACCTACCAATAAATGTCCCACGAACTATCAATCTGACCATGCAGCGTTGATCATAAATCTCAAACAGACAAATGAACAACCTAAATGTGGTTCCTCAGTGGTTCAACAAAGAACCATGAACACTCAAAGAACTATTTCACAAGGGTAAGATGATTTCAGTACGTAGGTAATTGGTGAGGTATAAGCTCCTATAATTTGTCAGCCTGCCTTGTAGCGCCAATGTAAAACTAGTTGAGCCACAAATCCTGATAGTCAACATTTAGGGAAGTTTGTGAATTATTTTTTCAACAAACCATCGCGCTTACTGAATAAAGACATCTTGTGCTCCTTTCTCCAGCTTGCGGCATTAACATGCTCTGGAGAAGGAGCACAGGAACACTCAACCTCTCCTAACACCCCTGTCACTCAGAGAAACGTTTCTTCTGAGTGCGTTTTCCATCCGTCAAGGGTCAGCGAGTGAAGATGCCCCATCTTCAGCCCCCCTCCCCCTTCCATCCTTCTAGATCCTCCTAGGTGAATCTCTACCTTGTGCTTTTTCATCTGGGCATGACCTGTTGCTAGGTAACCCTGGGTCACAGCTGTACAAGGAAAGTGGAGCCTCTTTTTTATTTATCAGGGAGTTATAGGGGAGGCAGGATGTAATTTATTAGTTTGATATTGCCAGGCAGCTCAAGTTTGGGATTATAAAGGGGCCTTGCGCAGAACAAAGCATATTCAGTATGCGGGTTGAATTTTAAGAGCACTCTTTACGGTGTTTGTGATGTAGACCACAATCTGCAGAGACTGACAAGTGACATGGCCTTGGGCTGCATATTATCCCTCTTATGGCCACTATTGTGATTTTATATGTCTCTGCTTTATGTACAAAAATATTTTAATTTTTGGATTTGAGATCATGATTTAATTTTATTTCCTGGTATTTACATCTTGATATGTTAAACTAAAAAAACAAATACAAAGAGACAACTAAAGGCAAAAAAACATAAACACTGGGGTGTTCAAGACTGGGAGCAGCATGGGTGAAAGTGAATTTCAGGTATTTAGGAGCAACAGAATGGTTTATGCCAGGTAGATGGGAGAAAGGAAAAGCACAGAATGTTCTTACAGTGAAACATGGAGGCGGATCCACTCTGATGAGGTGGTCTGAGGGGTGTTATGAGGGGATGAAATCTGGAGACTTATATGCATCACTGGACAAAATTTCATTTTTTCGACAGGATAAAAAACGTTTTTCAGAATTGTGCCCGAGTTATTATATCTGTTCCAGATAAAAGCTTAAGTTTTAAGAATTATGTTTTGGCTTCTTCAGTCTCCAGACTTTCATCCTTTTGAGCTGGCATAGGACAAGCTGGAGCAACAAGTTCAAAATGAAGGTCCAGCAAATGAGACAGAACTGTTTGCATTCTTGAAAAGGAGCAGGGCGGTTTGGACATGATGCTGGAAAGGTGTTATAATTTTGTGCTGATGATGAATGTAAGGGGTGGCTACTGTGATAAAACTAATTGCCTTTATAATGTATATTTTTACATTACACTTCAATTACCGTCCGTTACATTTGTTTTAATGTTTTCTAAGATTATCTTGTTTCGTGGCACTCTACTCTGACTGGGCACACCTGGTGCCTTGTTATGATGTCAGGTGTGCCTCATTGGCTCATTGGTATAAAGACTCCAATGAGTCAGAACAGAGCATTGGTCATTCTGGATTCCATGATGGGTGACTGTTTGTAAGAAGCACGTTGAGTTCAGTATTTGTGTGAGTGTGCGTTAATGTTCATGTTTAATAAAGCTCAGTTGCAGACTTCCAGCTTTGGCTTATGTCTGGACAAACCATCCCACCTTGCAATAAAACTGTGAAAATGTGTATTTGTTTGTTTGTTTAAAAACAGAACGTAGGATAAATCATCTCGTTGCCCGAAGTGCATGTGATGCTTCTCTTTGCAGGTGAAGCTCTTGCTTTTTGTTTGAGAAAATCTGCTTAATAAGCCATTACTTCATTATTTCTATCTAGATGTGCATTTTGATCCAGACCCATCCCACCCATTGTTACACTGGAGCCCTCAGGGCATGTGAGCCTGTTCATTGTGTGTTTTCATTGTTTTATTGCTTTTGTTATTGTTTGAAATATTATCCAAACTTCACAAATTTGAGGCAGCATGAACTCCTCAGACATCAAAGTGTAAGGCACAAGGGAGAGTCCGCTGTGTGCTTTCATCGCAGCCACATTTGTCGCCTCTTCCTTTCACTGCCCATCGGCCCTTAATGACAGCGCTCCACCTTTATCCCAAAACACTATGATTTATTAACCCTCCTTTCTCTCTTTCTCTCTCATTTTCTCTCTCTCATTCTTTTTCTCCTGTCTCTCATACTCGCTCTCTCTCTCTCGCTCTCTCTCTCTCTCTCACGCTCTCTCTCTGCATATTTTCTCAGATGCGTCCTTTAGGCCATCTTAGATCAAAACAAATGCACCTGCACTTTTTTTTTTGCATCTGCCACTCCCTCGAGACCTGTAAAAATTGACTCCCTGGCTTCCTCCAAGAGGCAATTATGGGCCATCTGTTCCCGGCTCGGTAGTTCCAGCTCGTTTTGTTTCTGCGATTGTTCCTATAATATTATACGCTCTGAATTAGAATCAGTAAAGATGAAAAAATCAGAGTGGATTTAATCTGAGCTCCCATGACAAACCTTAAAGCTTAGATATGATGCATGAAATTGTCAATATTTGCCATTTAAACACCAAGAAGTGATCTTTCACTCGAAACATGCAGGGTTTGGAATCAATGGATGACCCTCTAGCCCACCTCAGCACTGCTGCCTTAACTGTGTTGTCTAACAATTCATTCTGCATGACCCCCCTTGGCATTAGGCACAATATTTGTTTGCTCCCTCGCCCCATTGTTCACTGTCAAGAGCATACAGCAATAAAACATCTTTATTGGATCGTCAGAGGTGCAGGTGCTTGGGAAAGATTATTTGAATCCAACATCAACAAGACAATATTTGGGAAAACAATACCCAAAATTGGCAGTGGCAAGCAAATAATCTCAAATAATTGCATCTATGCAATATGCAACAAATGAAAGGTGAAATTTTTCAATTGCGCTTAGAGCTGCTGCTCCTATTCAGGGAAGGAACATTTGTTACCGCATTGGACCAGGAGACTTAGGCTGTGGTAACACTTCCCTTTAAGGAGCAGAAGTAAGATGACCTGCATTAATAGAAGACGGGTGGAGGGCGAGTATGATGGACAGATGTAGAGGGGGAAGAGGGGAGGCTTCTGTGAAAGTGGATGCTGAATATGTGGTAAAGGGGGAAGAGAACTCAAACCTCCTGCTGGTGTGGAGTAAAGCTAGCAGACCACTCAATCTCTCTGTCACCGAAGATTCTCAAGAGTATCTAGAGTAATCCTACTCTTAATCTACACTTCAGAAGGGTTCTTTAGAGTGGAATTGTAGGGGGAACTAGGTTCCCTAATCTTTCAGTGGATATTTCAGTTGACCGGTCAACAGGTGGTTCTCAAACAGGTGAAAATCAGTGAATTATCAGTGATCCCCTAGATCATCTCCAAATGCTTAAATTGTTACCAAACTGGTGGAATATCAGAAGCTTGAGGATCAGGATTAGGTGATGGCAGTATCCTTGGGGTGTAGATCAAGAACTTTAGGCCTATCTCCAGGACTAGCATTGTTTAAGCCCTGGAGCAATCCCAAGTAGTTTATAGACAGGGAGACTTTCCCTGTCATTCATTCAACGTGCGTCACTCTAGATAAGATCTTATGAAGAATCCTATAAATATAAATTATTAAGAATAGATCTGAGTTTGCAGATCTAAAAGCTGTGTAATGTAAGGCTTCTTTCAGTCATGCAAGATATAACTGACTCTGAAAAATCCCAAATTGTAAAAAGTATTTCAGAAGGATGTAGCACTCTTGAAGGACCAGATGGATGGGCCCGTGGCTGGATCAGTAACAGACACAGAGCTCCACTTCCACTCAGATGCCAGCAAGGTGGAGGTGGGGTACTGGTATGGGCTGTATTATTAAATATGAGCTGGTTGGACCCTTTAAAGGTTGAAGATGGATTCAAAATCAACACCCAAACCTACTGCCGGTTTTTAGAAGACACTTTCTTCAAGCAGTGGTTCAGGAAAAAGAAGTTTCAAGAAGACTGATGATGACTGAAGACTGAATGATTTTTCTGTAGTTCTGCACTGTGTGGCTCACCAGTAAAGGCCTTAAAGAAAGAATAATGACATGGCCCCCTTCCTCAGTTGACCTAAACCCTGTTGAAATCTTGTGGACTTTCCCAAACAGGAGATTTACGGGGAAGGAAAACAGTCCACCTCTCTGAAGTGTCTGGGAGGCTGTAGTTGCTGCTGCACAAAAAGTTGATTGTCAACAAATCAAGAAGCTGACAGACTCCATGAATGGAAGGATTAAAAGTGATATTGAAAAGAAGGGTGGATATATTGGTCGCTGAGGTTTTTTAATTCATGCAGAATTTTTATTATTTTTTTTGTGAATTTTGAGTTGTTTGTGTGTTATGGGACCATTTTAGTTTTCCGTTTAGTTGCACAATAATTCTGCCCGCTAATAGTTGCCTTTTAATTGTGCACACATGTATATTCCCCTGAGACTGTTCACACTCACGTTCAGGTTTCAGGGTTATTAACATTTTGGATTTGGCTGATAACACCGTACTTGTTCCAGATAAAAATTTATCCACAAAATACTCACTTGCCTTATAATTGTGCACACAACGTACCATATTCTCAAGCACCCATCTAGATACCTTTATTTTAAAGAGCTCTAGGGCCGTTACGATCTATTAGTAGCAGAGGGATCCACTAAAAGCTACACTGTGTGAAACACAAGGTTCTTTGACTTTTTTCTTCACCTTTTTTGAGTCATAAAGCAATATATCAGTGTATATTAATTGCACTTTTGAAAACCAAACAACATCAATAACAAAAGCAATTTTTAAAAATACCAATAATAGATATAGATATCTATAAAAAAAAATCTGATCGAACATACCGAAATATGACCTTTTCCTGCAAATAAATCTACTTAGTACACATACATTTAGTCATTTAAATTGAATTTAGATTGCTTAATGTAAGCAGATTATAAGTGACACAAGTCTAATTTAATAATGTGTTAATATGAGAGTGTGCATGGTCCAGCAACATGATAATAGAGGCTGTTCACACTGGCAGAAATCATGAACCTTACATGTCACAACTTGGAGGTTCTGATTCAAAGGTGCAGTAAAGGCAACGGAACGACGGATTCCAGCAATTTCATATAAATCTGAATAACAGCTTGAATCTGTTGAATTCTTACATTATTATGGTTGTTATAAAATTATGAGGCTCTAGAGCTGGTGCAGCGGGTAGTAAAGCTTCAGATCCAGACCCACAGTGGCAGAGAATGAAATCACTACGTAATAAAACTGAAAAGAGTGAACGGTCCATCCAATCTAATCTGTTTTGTAGCAATTATCAAAATAGGATTCCCATATTGGGAAAACAGTTCTGAGAACTTTCTACAATTAGGAAGAACCATTCTCCAGACTAGTGTTATCCCACTGGTCAACTTAAGAAAATGCATCTGGAAAACAAAAACATGCAACAACATATTAAAATGTGAAGAAAATCACTTATTTTTTAAGTTACTAAGTTACTCCTTTTACTATCACACTCAAAATATACTTAAACGGGGTTCGTTGAGGGGTTAAACTGCAAGATGTAAGATGATGTATTCTACTACCAAACTGAAACGAAGTTCCCTTGTTTTAGCACAAACTGATGTTTTAGTCCTAAAATGGACATTTCCAGACTTAACTTTGTAAAAGTGAGGAACACGTTTCCCCTTTTAAAAATCAACTCAGGAGTGTCCAGTTTCCAGTGTAAATGGAGTACATTTGCTTCCCCAAAAATATCAGTTATCATTTTTTTTTTCTAATAAAAGACCCTTAGAAAAGGATCCTTTATTTTGAAGAGCATTAATGTGACATCAGTTTAAAGGACACATTTTTGGCCTTGGCCTTCACTCAAATAAAGGTGCCAAAAAGCAGGTATCTTTCAAGGATACAGATGAGCTTCTTTTGGTTTCCCAAAGAACCAATTCCTAACATGACATGTATGAATCTAATCCCCCTCCTTCATTTTAATCACACTCTATATAATGTTCTTCTGTATCAA
Organism: Hepsetus odoe; assembly: GCA_017165825.1. Classification (NCBI taxonomy): domain Eukaryota; kingdom Metazoa; phylum Chordata; class Actinopteri; order Characiformes; family Hepsetidae; genus Hepsetus; species Hepsetus odoe. The sequence goes on from CM029386.1 coordinate 12,191,625, forward strand.
TTACACACTTTCTTAGAACAATCAAAGCCAAAAGCAATTTGGGAAAATAGATTTTTTTAAGGCTGTATGAACAAATTAGAAAGGAATGCTGTGTTTCTGCTTTAAATGCTCTGGGTGCAATGACCAGATGGAAGAGCGCGATGAAAGAGCCGTGCACATAATTTGGTCTGATACGGAATAAAATGGGCAAATTGGGAGTAAGCAAGGCCTGCTAACCTCCTGCCCCCTTAAAAAGCAACATGAAATGTACAAATACTCGGAGAACAAATGGTTTAATCTTGTTTGGCTGAAAGATGCCAGTGACTCTTATTTTAATCATATGAGTCACATTCTTGCCTCTTCATGAAAAAGCCTGCCAGATGGACAAAATAATTAGAGGGATGAATAATGAATGATCGTGATTGATGATTTAAAAGTTTGCCATCGTATTTATGAAAGAGGACCTTACCTGAAATACAGAAAAAATAAAACAGCTACAGTTGTGGATGGAAAATTGGCCTGAACCTGCATACCCTGAGGGCTCCCTTGAAAAAGTAATGGGACACCATGCATCTGAAACTTTTAAAGCCTGCACACTTTATTTGTTCGGCTCATATTAAACACTGACCAGGTTTGTTTCCTCACATGCAGATATTTTTTGCAGTATTAGGTTGGTATTAATGACAAAGCCCCCTCATTTTGTTCTGTTGTAATGTCAGTATGCATCAGCCTTGTTTTCACTCATTTTTTTGATCCCCCTTTCGTGTGTCTTTCACGGTTTGCCAGACAGCCTTTGTTAATATGACTTTGTTCTGGTTTGCCTGCTTTGAAGGCAAAACAGTTAAAATAAAGAATGAGTGCATTAACCTTTCAGATGATACAACAAACGATCAATAGTTTATGAAAGAAAACTTTAAATCATTTAGATAAAATTTGTTCTTCATACCAAGGAAAACACTTTGATGAGCATGAAGCTGAATGTAATCATTTATTGGAAGCTGTTTTACACTTTTAAAATAACATTCATAGAAATCAGTCATAGAAAGCCTGCTTCTGGATTCCTGAAGAAGAGCCTAACATTTGAAATGTTCACATTTTGAGAAGGTAACATTCATGTATATGTTATGAGCCTCGAAAATGGTTGAAATACACTTTAAGCCATAACATATTATTAATAAAAGAGGGGTTTTATTATCAGCACAAATGACTTACAAATGGTCATTTTCTGAACCATCATCAGTCAAACAGAAACCATCTTTAAAGAGGCAAATGAATGAGATTCAGCTCTTCTGCACTTACTGTGTGTGGCACTACAGTGGGGGGCAGTTGCCCTCTTCTGGAAATGAGGTAAGAAGGAGATTTTAATATCAATGCAGTGAAGAGTGAAGCAGCTGAAATGGTCCTGCACTTTAGATGACATTCACTAATTCTTTACTAAATCTGATTTTCAGACTTTGAAGAAGAAAAGATTATAGTCCTCGATTAATACAATCTGTGATTTATATACATTAGAACATGTGAATTTAATGATACTTTAATATCTATCTATCTATCTATCTATCTATCTATCTATCTATCTATCTATCTGTCTGTCTATCTATCTATCTGTCTATCTATCTGTCTGTCTGTCTGTCTGTCTGTCTGTCCGTCCGTCCGTCTATCTATCTACCTATCTATCTATCTGTCTGACTGTCTGTCTGTCTGTCTGTCTGTCTGTCTGTCTGTATTTATCTATTTCTCTTTCTCTATCTATCTATCTATCTATCTATCTATCTATCTATCTATCTATCTATCTATCTATCTATCTGTCTGTCTGTCTGTCTGTCTATGTATGTATCTATTTCTCTGTCTCTATCTATCTATCTATCTGTCTGTCTGTCTGTCTGTCTGTCTGTCTGTCTGTCTGTCTGTTTCTTTCTATCTGTCTATCTATCTATCTATCTATCTATCTATCTATCTGTCTGTCTGTTCTGTCTAGTTACTACATTATATATATTGGTTAACAGCATTTATTCAGGATATATAAGTGTGCAGGTACACACACACACACACACACATACACACACACACACACACACACACACACACACACACACACTATTCATGTTTGTATTCATTTATTTGTTTATTTTTCTTAACATTTCAAATGAATAAAAATAATGAATAGTACATTATTAATCCAGTGTGCAAAAGTTCATTCTCTTGATCATCCTCTGGTCCTGTGAAGACAGTCAAACTTAACTTTGAACAGTCTCGATCCCGCAGATCCTCACAGAGATGCTGCAGAGTTGAAGAAAGCCTGCTGTTTGATGACATCTTGTGGAGAATCTGTGCAAATGAGCAATTCTTTCTGACACCAGTTGAATTCACTGTGCAGTTGTACTTGTTGATCAGGCTTACTGTGGTTTCTCTCAGTCTCCTGGGCCATGGCTCTGGGTGAAAAGATATTTACAAAAATGTTTATAATGGTCTTTATAATTAGTCCATTAAACATGGAGTTAATGCTCATCTTACAAAATATAATGATTGACACACACTACAATTTGAAAACAAAAATAAATAGTGAACTGAAGTAAACATTATTCCATTACATTATGCTAACATGTGCAAAACAATGAGGAGAGGAGGTGTTCAGGTAACATGAGAGTTTGGGGGAGGATGTAGAATAGAAAGTGGAAAAAGGAAGGCGGAGCTTCTGGTGTAAACCCAGACCACCTAGAGTCAGAGAGAGGCAGGTGAGAGACACCTTTGATCAGGTAGGAATGTTTTACTCTGTCTTGTTAAAAGTGTGTTGTATGTATCTGCATGTGTATGGACCAAACGCCCAATTAGCATGCTGATCCAATACACAGTCTCATTTGCAGAGAATTATACCATCTCATAACTGCTTCTGAAAGAAATATTTCTTTGTGCAGTTATTTTGTCATTGGCTTAATCTGTGCAGGCAATGGCATTTTCCCTACCATTGCCAATGTGTATGATAAATGTGAATATTACCAGCAAAACCTAAAATTTTTTTTAGAAACAGCCTGATTTTGTTTTGTGCAATAGTTTTATTGATATAATTGGCAGCCTAGGATGTCTGTGATGGCATGTTCCCTGCAGAAAGTCCAATGTTTATATTTCCTTGATCCACACACTAATGCTATGCAGACTCTTTGGTACATTAGCAACCTGAGCCCTCATTCATCTTTAATGTGAAGTAATCCGATCGGCCACTGGTGGCTGCACTGGAGGTGAGGATTTGTTTCAATGGCACACACTGACATTTTAACACAGGCAAAAAAAAAAAAAAAGACCTTGACCCATTTATAGAAATAATCATAAAATCATTCATTTATTTTAGAGGTATAGATATACTACTGTCATCTCATTTAATTGACTCTTATTATAATTGATAACATAGAACCAAATCCTAGTAATGTTCTATTTTCAGTATTATTAAATGGAAATGTCTTTCTTGGTCTCAGTGACCTTTTGGTCCAATAGCAGTTTTTAAGAATCAGGCACTCTAAATGGTTCTTTCTGACTGTATAGTATGTGCATTATCTAATTATTTGAAAAAAATGTCTCAGGATCAGTAAACCAAATGGGCACAAAGCAATATTTTTGTCCATGCTGTCTCAGAATGGTCAGATGTTTCCAGAGGAACTTTTCTGTGAGAAAACCCAGGTAAATTGATATCACCCACCTTTCATCACTGAAAAGGCCTTGTTGTTGCTGCCTTGAGGCAGCCAGAAGGGCATGATAGAGGCATGCGTAGTACATTCCTGCGGTTCTGTAAGATGATTTTCAGAACAAGGGAACACTTAATAACTTTACAAGAATTAAAAAAAAAAAAAAAAACTCAATAGAGGTTGAGTCATTGCCCAACACCCATGGAATCACTCATGGGGTTAAGCGTCTTTCTGTGGGATTGTCCCAGATAAAGGTGCCCCCAGTGGTTAGCAGAGAAGATTGTGTGACTTATTAAACAACAGAGGACTAGTGTTCTCATGAAAAGATACCTTTGAGCTTTGCTGTCACAAAGTGCTGTCCTGGACAGTAGTGGACGCTACAATAGAATGCAGCTAAGGACGCCAGTTCACAGGACATGACTGTTCATTATGTTCATTGTATAAAAACTGTCGGAGTGATTGCTGTGCACCATAATGAAATCGCTCAAGCATGTGTTGATAAGTAAATTAAAGACATTAAATGTTTTAGTGACATCTAAATGCTTAGAATGATGTTTTGTCAAACTTTAAGTTATCCATATAGAGCAGGCATAGTTTAACTGCGTCCATACCTACATTAAAATACCAGCATAAAAGCACAGTGCTGCAAAAATGAGTCCAGTGTCCCAGTTAAACCATTTAACTTCCAACCAGAAGGCTGTGGGTTTCAAAGCCTGCTGAGCTGCTTCCACATTTGAGCATGCTGGTGCCTGTACTGATATCTTAGCAGTTGGTGACACAACAAAATTCAATCTCTTCAATTTACCCATACACACACGTGCAGCGGGGGGCAGCTATTGCAAGCGCCCAGGGAGCAGTGATGGAGACGGTACTTTGCTCAAGGGTCCTTCAAGCAATATTATTGCCTCCACACAGTCTGATTTCCCCACAGGGAAGGAAAGAAAGCTACACTACACAAACAAGTCCTCGGGCAAGACTGTTTATACTGCGTTCACCTAACCCTTTAAAAAGTTTTCATTTGTAAAGTTACCAATACTGAACAATGTCAGCATAAGCAGCGGTGGCGTAGTGGTTAGGGAGTGGGCCCCAGGATTAGAAGATTGTGGGGTTGAATCCTTTACCAGCAGGTACCCTTGAGCAAGGTACTGTCCCCATTGCTGCTCCTCAGGCACTTTGAATAGCTGCCCCCTGCTGTGAATGGTTCAAATGCAGAGGTGTAATTTCTTTGTGTTTCGCTGTGCAATTTTACTGTTTACATACCGTTTTTGTCAAGTTATAATATGGATTAACACAATGAAATGAAAAAGTAACATAAAGGTTGAGAAAAAAGTTAAAAATGACATGTTTGTTAGATTGTTCTTGGTTCTGGCAAAAATGTACTTCAATATTTAGAGCAATTTTATATTAAAATGAGTTCTCATTCAGAAAACCTCGATTTGAAAAGAACTTTGTCTATAATATGTACTAAAAAAAGCCTTTGTAAAATACTCCTTTTTGCATTGCTCATTTGTTTATATATCTGTTTATGATCTGTCACCTGCCAAATGTGTTCAATGCCTGATTTTTTATTTATTTATTTTTTTAATAGGAATTTAATTAGTGGGGCTTTTGGAACTAGTAATCAGATTCTAAAAAATCTCAAGATGATGCTTCTTGGATCACACTTCAGTAAGAAACCCATCTCTGGAACAGTTTATCAGCCTGTTCACAGCAGCCCAGTGCGACTTCCCACTGCATCTCCAGAGAAATCTGATCCCTCCTCCTTATGCCTAAATGCCGTTCCCACCTGGATAACACAGGCCTTGTGTGACTTAACACAAACTGAGCAGGAGCTACAGCGCCTTAGAGAGCAACAAACAGCTGAAGTGGATGAAGTTAATCAAAGCCTTGACTCTGCAATCCTTGGTGCTCAGAAAGAAGAGTGCCACCTGTTGGAGATAGTGGAGAAAGGCCATCGGGAAGCCCACCAGAGACTGCAGCAGTTTAAAAGAGAAAATGCGGCAGCTGCTCGAGTGGGACAATCACTAGTGGACCGCCAAATGCGAAAGATGAGCCAACTGAAGGAGCAAATTCATATGTGGGGTAGATGCCCTAGTGGCCCCAATAAAAGTCAGTTACTGAGAGGAGTCAGAGAATTAATGCAGCCCTGGGAGATCTCTATTTCCCTTAAAAGAGCTACATTCCAGCCCAGTTTCCAGCCTAACACCTTTACCTTCGGAGAGATTAATGTGCAGGAACACAGTTTGAGTTTTCCAGTTGGAGTCTGTGGACCACTAGGGCAGAAATGTGCCCTTCACACTGGTGAGATGGCACATGAGAGTCATATGGCTGTGTCTGAGCAGACCACTGCTGCTTATAATGGTGGAGGAGACAAAGAAGCCTCAAGGATAAACAGTGGGAGTAGTCGCGTTGTCAGGAAGATTCGCATATCAACCGCTGAAGAGGATGTGTTAGGTGAAGAAGTAAAGTTACCAAGTCCGAAACCACGCAAGAGAGATACCTCAGAGTCCTCCCAGGATGATGGATCTGGATCTGACTCACGTGGAGAAGATCTGTTTCTTGCAATTCTTCCATTGTCAAGTCAAGGAGAGTCAGAGGGAGAGAGCCCTGGATCTAGACAAAACAGTATTAGAAGGCGCTCTTTCTCCAAAGGTAACAGGAACAGGAAACTTGTGCCAGTTTCCAGCCAGGAACCATCTTGTCCTCCAGAGGAAAGTGGTTGTATGGGCTCAAAATGCCACACTTCAAGCTCAAAATCAAGTTATAGCTGCTTGGATCTCTCCTCCAAAGAGCAACCACAATATGGCACAGCATCATTTGTTATACCAAGGCGATCCCCCTCTCCAGCAGACAGCATGGACTCCAGCTATACCTTTACAATCAGGTCAGCAAGTAGTCGCAGCAGCTCCCTCAAAGGAGAAAGCCGACATTCTATCTCTACAGCAGACCTGTCTACCAGAGGTTGCCCTTTAATCAGTGGGAAAGAACACCAGAAGAACTTAAGTCTGAGCACCCTTTCTACTCCGAAGTCCAAATTGTTTCAAGGCATTAAACGATCCGGAACACTGGACATAAAAAATCAGCCTCTGAAAAACAGCTCTGAGAGTTCCAACAGAGTATGTCGGTCTTTGTCTATGTCTGCAATAGAAGGAAGAGCTTTGCGCCCAAGCAAGACTGAGCAAGATGGAGACAGAAGCAGAAGGGAACGAGCAGATGTAGGACTGCCAAGAGTTGAGGAAGAGAAACGTAGCCTTAAAGTTGGGCATTTGGTCAAAAAATTTGGTAAGCATGGTTCAGGACGCACTGATTTCACCTTGCCTAGTGGAATTCATGCCACACCTCAAGGCCAGCTTTTTGTAGCGGACTGTGGTAACGTTCGTGTGCAGGTAACAGACCTACAGAGAAATGTTGTGCAACAAGTGGCTCCACCAGCATATGATGGTACTTCACGACATTGCCGCAACTTCTTTGATGTTGCTGCTAACAGCAAGGGCCTGATAGCACTGACTTGTGCTGCAGAGCGTGCATTGCTTGTGTTTAATCGCCATGGCCGTCTCCTCCAGACCTTTGGTGGATCAGGTGATCAGCAAGACTTTGAGGCCCCAAGAGGAGTCACTGTAACAAGGCTAGATGAATTCTTGGTGGCAGATATTCGGTGTGGCACATTGACAGCTGTCAAGCTTGATCCTAAGACAGGATCCAAGATGGAGCGTACCGTTGTCACAGGATTTCACAGGCCTTATCTGGTTGCTGCATGCCTGAGTACCGGCCTAATGGTGGTGTCCGAGAGAGGCAATGAAACTGGGCGTGCACCTTGTATAAGAGTGCTAGAACCTGGGTGGAATACCATTCGCATCTTGGGTGTATGCTCTGGTATGGGGCCTGTCCTTTCAAGCCCTTGGGGTATCTGTATCGATGCTGATGGGGATGTCTTGGTGGCAGACTGGGGAAAGCAGCATCGTGTGGTGCTTTACCCTGCCGTTGGCGTGGGTCGACCCATTATTACCCAAGGCCTCAGTAGCCCTAGAGGTCTTGCTCTTTTGCCCGAAGGTCATCTTGTGGTATCAGATAGCATGAACCATTGCATCAAGATTTACCGCTATAAATAAGGCTTAAATTCCGCAACCCCAAAAGTACTTGCTTTTGGAGTTCATTTCTGCTGTCAAAATTGAGTTTAGTTCCTTCAAACTGAAAAAAGGAGCATGTTACATGCATTAAGAGTATTCTAGAAAAGAGATTTGATTTGATCTTTTTGTAGATATTTATAAATTAATTAACAAATTATTCAGATAATGTTAGAATCTTTATCTGTTTAATTAAAATGAATTAAAAAGAATGCAGTATAGGGGCTTGTTTCATGCATGGATGTTTGAATCACTGTACATGGTAATGAATATGTTTTCTTTGAAGCATTAATTGAATTCTTTTTCATTTTTAGATGTGAAAAAAGAAAAGAATGAAATATCTTACAAAATGTTCTATTTTTTAAATAATTCAACTGTAAAACTCTAGGATATCTGTATACGTTTATCAGAACAGACATAGATCTATACAGTACTGTGCAATAGTCTTAAATCTCCACTTTTCTTTATGCTATGAGTTCAAAGACTATCTTGCCTTTTTTGATATATTGTTGAGGACTCCAGGCTTACTGAATTTTAGGTCTTTCATTTTCAGTCCATTTCTGTGCCTGGCAGGTTTCTTATATATATATATATATATATATACTGCGATTGGCTGGCGACCTGTCCAGTGTGTCCCCCCCGTCCTTCGCCCTGTGTGAGCTGGGATATATATATATATATATACAGTACTGTGCAAAAGCTTTAGGCAGGTGTGAAAAAATGTAAACAAAGAATGCTTTCAAAAATGGGAGTGTTAATCATTTATTTTCATCAATCAACAAAATGCAGTGAATGAACAAAAGAGAAATCTAAATCAAATCAATATTTGGTGTGACCACCCTTTGCCTTCAAAACAGCATCAATTCTTCTAGGTACACTTGCACACAGTTTGTGAAGGAACTCGGCTGGTAGGTTGTTCAAACATGACTGTGTTTCAACCTCCGTGTGACATTGATGATCATCAGCACCTGTTTGGTAAAACTGGTTGATCATACACCGACTATAATCCTACAGAATCCCTGACTTTGTGCAAGTGTACCTAGAAGAACTGATGCTGGTTTGAAGGCAAAAGGTAGTAACACCAAATATTGATTTGATTTAGATTTTTCTTTTTTTTACTCACTTTGCATTTTGTAAATTTATAAAAATAAACAATCATTATTTATATTTCTGAAAGCATTCTTTGTTTACAGCATCTTTTCACACCTGCCTAAAACTTTTGCACAGTACTGTATATATATATATATATACGCTGTGAAGCTGTCAAGAACCAGCTGCAGATGATTCCCGATAGCCAGTCTGTCGCAGTAGAACATTTGTTCCCAATTCTTTAAATGAATCTACTCAAGAAGCCCAAAATAAAACGGTTTGACCTTTAGATGGCAGTGGGCATCGTCTCTGTACATTTTCACATTCACTTTGCTAATTTTCACCTTTCATGTCAACAATGTTTATTAATTAACTGCAAAGATGATTCAATGATGATGCATTTGAAGAAGAGAAGAGACCATAATGTGCAGGGCAGAGGACTAGGATCTGAGATCTAAAATACATGTATCAGTATGTCGCAGAATGAAATCTGGCTGTGAAATATCACTACATATACTGTTGGTGTAAGTATATAAAATTTCATTTGAACTTTTAAATATTCCTTAATGTAATTTCAAGCACTTGTAGCTTGAAAAGGTAGCTGAATTATGATCAATATTTACGGTGTGATGTTAATTTTCACATACTTTGAAATAAACTGAGTGTGCTGTTCAGAGTCTCTGGTTGTCCAGTACATTTATGTTAAGTATATATATATATGTATGTATTTTTTTTGTATATATATATTTACAAGAAAATGACAGAATACTAGAAGTGAATGTGTGAACGAAAATGCTTTCTGTTAAACACAGCTTAATGAAGTACTTACTCTTGAATCCTTGAATACACTTGAATACAATTAACATTTGTAAAGCACGTTCAAAGTAAATAGCAAAAATCTTCATGAAAGAAAACTGACATGCTGCTTTTAATGGGTAACTTTTTGATCATCACATATCTTCTATCAAGCTCTGCATTTTTTACCCTCCACATGCATTGAGTCATGATGAAGACCTTCCATTCAGACAGAGAGTCTATTCAGTAGTAAAGGAGGAGAGAGAGCCATGCTGACAGACAAAGAGAAAGAGAAACAGTAGGGCCACTTGTGGTCTGGTAGCTTCCCAGCAAGTGATGACTGTGGCAAAATCATAACATCCTCCATGTCAGGGCAAACTATTTTCCACATAAGGGTGAAGGGAGGTTACCTTCACTGCTTCAATGGCATTTTCACACAAAGAATCTGATTCACATGTTGGAACAAACCTTTAAGACGAGATATAGATTTCACTGGACAGAAAATGGACAGAAAAGGTGATGAGAGTGATGATAAAATATTTTTTATTAGGTTGACCATAATAAAAACTAGCAATACAATGTAGAAATTAAGAAGAAATGAAAAAAAACAAAATGATAAACGTAAATGGTAATATAATATGAAATGATGGCATAATAATGCAGCACTGGCAACTTGTCCAGGGCGTCTAACCCATCTTTTACCCAGTGAGAGCAGGGATATGCTCCAGTACTGCTCACGACTCTACAAGCGGCTAAGAAAATGAATGAGAGTGAGAGATTTCTAGTGATTCACAGTCATCAAATAACAGTAGTTTACCCGCTACTTATGTACCACTTAAGCAGTCTGAACTGCACACTCATTATAACCGTCAAATCAAGTCAGTTTAATTTATATAGCACTTTTTACAAGTGTTGTCACAAAGCAGCTTTCCAGAATCGGGGTCCGAGTCCTGAGTGAGCAAACTGAAGATGACAGAACATGGAGACAGCAAGAGGATTAGAATATCTGTCAGGAACAACAACTTTTTTTTTTTTTTTTTAGCAAAGATTCAGAAACTAGCATCCAGGATTTCATGGAGGAACTACCAATAATACCCAGTCCTGTCATCGCTAACGCCTCTGTTTCCCTGCCTTTACTGCTTTGCCAACAATAGACAAAATTCTTTTCTCTAATGGCTTCCTGCCTTATCTGCTTCCTGTTATATCTGCTACGAGCATTTCAAGGTTGTTTCCCATTGAGTTTTCCATTACAAATGTAACTGTTCACGGGTGCAGTTGCTGGCTGTCTTCTGGGAACTCAGTAGTGTGAGACACTGTAAGACAAGGACAAAAGTAAGGGGATTTTTACTATAAAGGCAACCTGCTGGTCTGGGATTCAAACCCACAACTTTCCGATCCTGGGGCCTAGTCCTTAACCACAGGTTTTGACAAAAACACTAAACAGAAATGACAAAATGACTAAAAGGTAACCACATATCATTGAATCATGGGTAATGCTACACTGATTTGTCAGTTCTAGTAAATGATGTATCATCAGGTTCCACTATTTTATTAAAATCGACGACTAATCACTAAATCAAGAGCACATTTTGAACATCTTTAAAGAGCTTGAGCAAGTTTAAATATAGGTTCCAGTACAGCTTCTGCTGACACACCTAGACATTTCCTAACAGCATTAAGAGTAGAGTAGAGTAGAGTAATCTTTTATTATCCCACGAACGGGAAATTTGGGCATTACAGGGCTCTTATAAAAGTGACAGATGTACAGAAAAGAATAGAAAAAATATATAAAAATATAGTACAGGAGAAAGTACAGGAACTATAAATAATAAATAATCTATCTATCTCTCTCTCTCTCTCTCTCTCTCTCTCTCTCTCTATATATATATATATATATATATATATATATACATATACATATATATATATATAATATATATATATTATATATATATATATACATATACATATCTACAGGGAGAATTAGGTGACCATATATACAGTGCACAGTAATAATACACGGTAATAAATATGTTTTAAATAAATTATAAATATAAATAAACAAGTAGCAAAATATAAAATATAAATGTAATAATAATAAATGTAAAAAATTAATACATTTTGCATGACTGAATGATTAACATGGTGGTTAGTAACTGAGTCATTACAACAAAATACAATATATATAAATAAAGCCACAATGTATAAAAAGCCTTGTTTAAATAAACAAAATACAAGCCTTCATTATAAATTAAATATAGAATAGAATAGGCTTTATTGCCATTGTACAAATATAATAAAGAATAAAAATAGAGAAGAGAAACCACCAATGACATCATGATTTCACTTCCCACATAAAAAATCAAGACCTTCCGAATTACAGCAAACAGTTACTGAGGATCTGAAAAGAAGAAGCCCAGGAGAAAGTCAGATGTCATAAAGAAAAGGATGGATGCTTTCCATGAAGAAACTCATGGATGCAAGATAGTAGGCTGTTTGAAATGTGTTACTTTACCTTCTTGCAAACCAATACAAGCCAGTATTACTAATAAGAAATTGAACATTAAATCTGTACTTGTTATCTCACATGTAGATTTTTACACTTTAGATAAGGTGGGTTATTCAGCTGTGCATTTTGTATATTGTAGTAAGAGAGGGGTAGAAAGTATTCTAAATTTTGAAATCTGTGACAATCAATTTACACTACAGTTGCATTTAATAGATATTTGGTAGAATGTTAGTTAATATATATTCTTTATATAATGTTCTCCACACATTCATTAACTCAGCTGCTGGAATTCCTGGAAGCCAAATCTAGAACCTTTGCACTGGAAGGCAACCAGTATGCCATTGTGCCACCCACCTCTTTAACAATCAATGGAGAAACTGACAAAAAGGCAAAGGTACTGGCATGAGAGCGAATTGCCTAATCCTAAAATTTTGTAACATAGTACTTTTTTTTACCTTTGCCCAGTCAAGCTCAAGTAAATTGGGTCAGGTTCGGCAAATTGTTCCAGCAACATATACACCCACGCAGCCCCCTTCTGCACCCTCCCGCCCGGAGAGTTAATATAAAAGTTGGGGTTGCTCCATTCCAGCCCATTTAAAAACACACAGCTGACCTGGTTTGAGCAAATTGCTCATCATGAAGCAGCTCCTGGTGTTCCTGTGCGGGTGCTCAGTTGTGGCCCAAATCTTTGCAGCTCCAGCGTGAGTATCACTAAACTGAACAACGAATGAATTTGACTTAAAAGTCCTTGATCGCACAATTAGAGCTCATACATTTACTTTGTTAAAACTGGCTTACAGTCTTGTGTGTTTGACACGTGTTCTTTCTCTCTTTGCTGCTGATTGTTAGTAGTTCATTAGATCAATACTGCAAATACACGGCGGTCAAAGTCGGCTGCCTAGCTCAGCAGCTTTTTTCACTGAGTCATGCTGTTGGCATCCAACTTATGACCAGTACCCCTGTTTTTTACCTGGATCTATATTCAGTTTTACATACAGCACGGTTTGTTGAACTGCTAAACTCTTTTTAACCCTTTTTATGTCTTTATATTACAGACTGCAAGATGTGATGATGGCAGGTATAGACCAGTATTTGTGCTATTATATCCTTTTTTGTTTTTTTGTTTTTTTAAAGATTTATCTTCAGTCGTTCCCCTGGATTTTGTGAAATCATGAAATAAACAGAATTTCAGTTGAAATGTGTACTATTTTATAATCCGCTGATTTAGACAACCGCTCTTTTTTAGATCATCCTGTTGGAAGTCCAAAGGAAGAATCCCATCATGATGCCAAGTTTGACCGCTGTGATGGCATTGAATTTGATGCCATTGCCCCTGATGAAAAAGGAACTGTATTCTTCTTCAAAGGTTCCTAGTGATAATACAGCACATTTATTCTAAATGGTTTTATCCGTTTTTAAACATTTTCTTTACCAGATTAGCTATCATGTCTATTTTTGGTTGTTAACCATCATATTGCACTCAGAGAAACAACAGCAGCACTCGGCGCAAAACAACCTTTCAGCAGTTTCAGTGCCTTTAAATAAAAAAGGAAATAACTAAAATGAAAGATTTTGTCCTAGAACATCCAAGCCAAAACTGTTAAAAAACCTTTTTTCAAGCAGGGAAAGAGAAATAACAATGTAGCCAAGCACATTGAAAGATGAGAGGAGCCCTCAGTGCTTCTAAGCCTGCAGGAAAGACTTAATGCAAAGCTGACGTTGGTTAAATATATTCACTTTTGTAAGTAAAATCTGCAGGTGTTCCAGGAGTTTTTTAAAACTAAGAAAGCTCTCCCATTGTTTAGGACCCAAAAATCGTGAATGGACAAAATCTTTAGTGATACAAACAACTACAGTCCTACAGAGGTGTTGACAGAAATGACCATTAACAGTGCTTTTTCCTACATTCTTGCTTAGGTGTAATACTTTTGGTTCCCTCAAAGTGAAAGTGACTATTCTTGTCATTGTGAAACGCAGCACAGCGCAGTGCAATGAAATTCAGCTTCTGCACTTCACCCATACACACACGCAGCAGGGGGCAGCTATTGAAAGTGCCCAGGGAGCAGTGACTGGGACAGTACCTTGCTCAAGGGTACCTCAGGGCAACCTATTGGTGAGGGAATCAAACCCACAATCTTCAGATCCAGGGCAACACCCGAACAACTAGGCCACCGCTGCCCCTGACACTCTTGAGTATCAGGATGAGCTAAAAAACTGCATATGGCTTTAGCGTGATTTGATCATGAAACTGATTAAGAAGATTAAGGCTTTATTTATATATAAGAAGATTGTGGGTTCAATTCCCTCACTGGTAGGTTGCCTGAGGTACTCTTGAGCAAGGTACTGTCCCTGCCACTGCTTTCATAGCTGCCCACTGCTGTATGGTGTTTGCATGGGTTAAATGCAGAGGTCCAATTTTGTTGTGTTGTGCTGTGCTGTGCTGTGACCTCGCAATGACAAGAATAGTCACTTTCACTTTTTTCATGTTCACTTTCATTGTGAAACACAGAACAGCACACAGTGAACCCCAACAAAATGCAGGTTTCTGCATTTTACCCATACACACACATGCAGCAGGGGGCAGTTATTGAAAGCACCCAGGTATCAGACACAAGGACGGTACCTATCTCAAAGGTACCTCAGGGCAACCTACTGGTCTGGGATTCAAACCCATGACCTTCTGGTCCTGGAGCCTAGTCCATAACCACTAGAGCACCACTGCCCCGAATATCATTGTTTTTGCTCTGTGAAATATGTTTGTGGAATTAAAAAAAAAAAAAACATTTTTCACTGATGAAATTTTTGATGAAATTTTTATCTTAACAGGTGACCATTTATGGAAGGGTTTCTCAGGCCCTGCTGAGCTTATAAATGGCACATTTAAGGAACTGGATGAATATCATCACCTGGGCCATGTGGATGCAGCCTTTCGCATGCACAATAAAGACACAGATGCGCTAAAAGACCACGACCACATCTTTTTCTTCCTGGTATGATATGTTTCATTGTGATTAAATACCTTCATATCTTCATTTTTCTTTTTTAAAAAGGAGTCATTTGACTTTTGTAAGATCATTCAAAAATCTTTCCACTCATGAATATGAACGTGCTACAGGATGACAAAGTCTTTAGCTACTACAACCATACTCTGGAGCAAGGCTACCCATTGGAGATCCAGCAGGTGTTTCCTGGGATACCTAGCCACCTGGATGCAGCAGTGGAGTGTCCTAAAGGAGAGTGCATCACTGACTCAGTTCTGTTCTTCAAGGGTGAATAAATGAATCTTTTATAAATGTTACCTACAACAGCTGCTGATGTTCAAAAACACATCTGACCAAAATTTACACAAGTACACTTGCTCCCAATGTAGTCAAAAATATCCTTTTTTGTTGTTGGAAAGTTCAGGGCAAAATGATTAATTGTAAAATGATCTAATCTGTGTATTTTCCTCAGGAAATGAAGTGTACAACTTCGACATCAAGACCAAGACAGTGAAGAAGAAGGTGTGGAGTCACTTGCCTAAGTGCACCTCTGCATTCCGCTGGATTGAGCACTACTATTGTTTCCAAGGTCATAACTTCACCCGATTCCATCCCGTTTCTGGAGAAGTGGAAAAGAATTACCCCAAGGATGCTAGAAACTACTTCATGAAGTGCCCAAATTTTGGTGGGTAAAATTTATTTGGGTTTATAATAAATTATCCACAGATCATCAAAAAAATAACACATTATCTGGTGAAACCTTGTTGATTTTCCATAGCACTGAAATCTCAGAACATGGCATTGTCTGTTAACAGACTTTTACATTTCTACATTTATTTATTTACTGTTTGTTGGTTTGTTTGCTTTTAAACTGTAATGCAGGTCATGGAGCTGGCCATAGAAAGCCGCAGTGTAAACTTGATGCCATCACCTCAGATGACACTGGCAAAACATATGCCTTCACAGGTAATAATGACTTCCTCCAACAGCTATAAAGGAAGCACATTTTAATTTCTAAAATCTGTGTTCTCGCTCCGCACAGAAAACATGTACATAAGGTTGGATTCTCACCGTGATGGGAGTCACCACTTCCCCATCACAAGGTCATGGAAGGAAGTTTCAGGACGGGTAGATGCAGTCTTTGCATATGGTGACAAGATGTACATTATCCAGGTGAAACAATGTTTCTCAAATTACGAGAAATGTCTGATTATTATTTTAGAAAAATAGTGTGTTTTAACCATAGTGAAAATTTTTTTTTTTAATATAAATGTCATATTAAAGCTACTTTTACTCCTGCCATATATGTTCGACAGGGTGATCAAATCTATATCTACAAATCAGCAGTGCATTACACTCTGATAGAAGGATATCCTAAACCACTGAAAGAGGAACTTGGCATAGAGGGACCAGTAAATGCTGCTTTTCTCTGTGCAAATCAGCATGTCGTCCACATAATCAAAGGTTCGGCCCCATATTTTCCAATTTCACCCATTACATAGTGTAAAAGCTACTCTTATTATTATGCATTTGGTATTTGCAGTAAAGATTAACTTCGTGGATAAACTTAAGCCATGTTTTCCTGTTCTCATAGGTCAGAAACTGCTTGATATTGACCTGGATTCAACCCCAAGAACCATAAAAAATGAATTCCCAATGTCTATTGCTGGAGTTGATGCTGCTGTATGTGGCACTGATGGTGTGAAGGTGTTTGTTGGCTCAGAATACTATCTGTACCAGAGCCCTAGAATTCTGGCTGTAGGCAAGATTCAGCCTCTACCCCAAAAGTTTTCACCTGAGAAGTTTGGATGTGAAGCATAGAAGTTTAATTAGATGTTTTCAGCAAATTTCAGCAACTGTAGTTCTGTCTACGTTTAACTTGTCTGACCATAAAAAACAGTAAAGCATAAAGGTCATTTTTAATTTGTCTCAGTTTTTATTTCTATGATTTCAACAAAGGTGAATAAAAAAGAGAATTAAACACGCAATAAACATGCATTCATTGAAAAAAAAAAGATATAATGCAAACTAAGGGCTACAATAAACTTGATCTCGCTAACTGTGGATATAGTTCTTAATGTTCCAGATTAAAATTGAAAAAATGCAAGACAGTATCAAATAGCAGATGTGTACACAAACATTAATGGTGGTTACCATAAAAATAACATGATCCTTATTGTATGTGTTTTTTTAAAGTAATCAATATACTTAACAGACTGTTTGCACTATTAAATAAAGCACCTGATTTTGCTATCAGGTCAAATTAAATGAACAGAATAGCAACAAATCAAAGCAATAGGGAAAATGCATTCATCATGATATTGATCACCCAAGCTCAATTTTTAAAGATCCAATTTCTTCTTGGTTTCCAAGGCAACTCTCAATTTCTGCCAGAAAAGGTGGGTATCCTTTCTGAGTTTTGGCCAAGTAATGTAGGTATGCTTCTTTATTAGTCTCCTCATCCTGTAAAATGGGGATAGCTGATAGGGTGGAATATCTTCCAGGAACAGCAAGATGAGAACATCGTACTTCTCATCGAAGAGTCGGAAGCTGGCAACCTGGATTTCTCTAGAACACCACTCGCTCTCCAGGTAGTGGCGACTGATCACACAGATTGTCTTGCGGCTGCTATAGATGCCGTCCACAATGTTGTCCACGATGGGTTTGCCTGGCTGAAAGTCTCTGTGGTGCAAACACAACTTCCAGCCTTGTTCTCCTTCCAGCTTTGGTAAAAGTTCCTTCATAACCCACAGTTCATCCTGGGTGTTGTAGGAAATGAAAGCATCATACTGGAAGTCATTTGTTTTTTGCTTTCGTTGTTTGCTATCATAGAGAAAAGCTAGGAAAACATAATAGGTGTACGCAACCTGCCATTTTAGGAAATGGTAGAGGAATGACCAGAGCAATGTCAAAAAGACCAAGGAAAAAGTGGAAACAAAATAGGTAAAGCTCATATCCACATTGCATGACTTTACATCAAGATCCAGAAGTCTTGTCCCTCTAAGGTTTGATGGGTAATTACATTTAAACGTGTCTGCATTTATAACTTGGGTATGATCGCCATTTATTGTCCACTTAATGAAGCAATCATTGGTGCAGTCACACATAAAGCCATTCTTTTCAAGGTCAAGATATATCAGGTTTGAAAGAAATTCTATTACAGTCTTGTTCATGACAGCTATTTCATTTTGTCTTGCAAACAACATTTTAATTTTTGTAAGGTTGGCTTGCATGAGGAACTCTAATGATTGTAAGCCACATTGGATCATGACAAGTCTGTATAGTTGTTTAAGAGGCCGAAATACTGTGGGAGACATTGAAATTAATTCATTTTTGCTCAGATCCAGAAACTTGAGCATAGGTGTGTAAACGAAAGTTTGAGGATGTAAGGATTTTATTTTGATACTTCCAGCCCACAGCACTTCTAAAGATGTCAGTCCCTTGAAAAGGTTTGAAGGAACATTTCCCATCCCTTCTCGGGCTTGACTGTGAATTGACAGAGACGCTAAGCTTTTTAGATTTGCAAAAGGTGGTTTGTCAAGATCCATTTGGCATGTGTAAGATATGTAGTTGTTATTCATAAATAGATGCTGTAACCTTGGAAGTCCTGAGAAAACTGAGGCGTTTATTGAAAGCTGAGTGATCTTGTTTGATTGCAGGTCCAAAAAAATGAGATTACTTAATCCATAAAATGCACCTGGCTCTATGGCTTGTATCTGGTTGTCTCCTAAAAACAAGAATTCCAAAGACTGCAAAAATCCAAAACTTCTATAATTAATAATATTAAGTTTATTTTTGGCCAGATCCAGCATCTGTAAATTTTTAAGCCTTATCTTGTTGAATACTTTTAGAGTCATTATGTTTGAACCAATAATTAATTCTTTCAGGTTGTTCAGGTTTTGAAAAGCACATGGTTCTAGAGAAAATAAAGGATTTCTATATATGTGAAGTTTTAGTAAGTTTGTAAGATTTGCAAAATCTAAGCATCCTAATATTGTTATGGAATTGTAGCTCAGATCTAGGATCTCCAACGTGGACAAATTTCCAATGGCAATAGGAACACTTTTCAGCTTGTTGAAACATAGAGACAGTGTGCCAATTTTTTCCAGTGCTGAAAATGCTAATCTTGAAATATTAGTAATATTGTTTCTAGACAAGTCCAATGTAGTCAGCTGTTTGCATGGTTTAAATTCCTGGTCTGTTAAAAAACTTAAGTTGTTTGCTGGTAAGCGAAGAACTGTTAAAGAGCTACTCATACAAGCAAACTTAATTAATGATTTTGCCTTGACTAACCCTAGGTTTCCCAGCCTCACGTTAACCAGTGAGGAGTTCACCATTTGTAGCACCAATGCAATGTTCTCTGTTACCATATGTATCCCGCTTAGGTTAAGTCTCTTCACATTTTGGAGGTAGTTCTTATTCTCTACATCCCATTTCAAACTTTCATTGATAAAAGCTAAGTCCACAAACTCAAGGTGAGGAACGATATCTGCTGTGATTCTGAAAACTTGAAGAGGATTGCTGGACAAATCTAGACCTTTCAGATTTAAGGAAGTGTTAGATACATCCCATGTTTGAAAAGTGGTAAATCCATTGCTTGCAACATACACATACGAGAGACTGGGCAATGCAAAAAGAGACTGCAGCTCTTGGAAATTGTGCAGTTGATTTCTGGACAAATTCACCATTATCAAACTGGTAAGAGGATCAAAGACAGAGGGCTTGATACTTTTGATGAGGTTTTCATTTAGGCGCAACACAGTCAGGTTAAACAAATTTTGAAAGAATCCTTCTTGGATGGTGGTAAGTCTGTTGAAGGCAAGGTTCAGCTCCTGCAATGCCAGTAAATGACTAAAAGCTCCATCCTCTACTTCATTAATGACATTGTTTGACCCATTCAAATGTGTAAGATAGGACAGGTATTTTAAATCACTGAACTTTATCTTTGATATCTTATTATGAGAAACATCTAATACTCTTGAAGAGTTGGGTAAGTTCTCTGGGAAAGCATTAAGATTCTTCTTACCACAAAGAGCCTTTATATTTTCAGGGTATTTAAGAGACCCTTTAATGTCACAGCTTTTCACAAAAAAACCATCTACCACACTGACATGTGGGGGAAAGGCCACCAGTATCAGAAGAAAGATACTGTGGCTCCAGGAGAATTTACTAGATTTAGAAGGCATCTTAAATGAATTAGCTGGTCCCTTAAAGGATCGTTACATTCCAATTAAAGATAACTTTTCATGAATGTCTGTAGATCTGGCTTCCTCCCGTGGTCTAAAGCAAGCAGAAAGTAGGCAATATCAGTGATAATGAAATTTATTAATTGGTCATTTAGGCATTATTCAGTCACAATCAAAGATAAAACAAATTATTTAATTATTCATTAATTATTTTAATTATTTTAATCATTTACTTGAATTTAACTTGGTTATGTAATTCTGAAGAAATTTTATGCAGTTTTATCATTAACAAGCATAAAATTTATGACATTTATAACAAGAGTGCATTTTTGAAGAAAAAAACGCTCGAATAATCACACAACTTAATTAAAAAGTCCTGCCAAAATCACTTACTTTTTCAAAAGTGGCCACAAGAAGTACATTCACAATGAGGTAAAATTAGGCTGCCACTACTTTAGCCTTCTCACTGGTTGTGCAACTGGTTTTAAACAGCTGTTTAAAAAAAGAAAAAGCACACAGAACAATTTCAGTTCCTGAAAGATAATAATAATCAGGAATTGCAAAAAAACCCATGTGACATTCAGATTTTGACAGAATGCAGAAATGATACTGATCCATTTATCCATCCATCCATTTTCTGCTGCTTGTCCCAAACGGGGTCACGGGGGAGTGCTGGAGTCCAACCCAGCGCACACAGGGAGAAGGACTGGGGACGCACCCTGGACAGGTCGCCAGCCCACTGCTACATTTATATTTAAGAATATATTTTCCTAAATGTATTCAGAAACATTTTGTGCAAACCCAGATTTTGGTGGAGCAAATATGCACGTTCAAGGAAACCACAAACACAAACCCAGAAACAACGCAAACATTTCTGAAAAAACAAAATCAAATGAAATATATTCTGGTTTAACTCACTTTTTCTCCTTTTGGGCTTCTTTAGCAGCATCTCCTCTGGCCTCTTTCATTCAAATGAATGAGGAAAAGTTATTTCTAAAGTGTTCTGGCTCCTCCCTCAATTTAGTTCAGCTATCCCTTGAGTCATGGGGGGAGCCTTAAGGGTGGGGCATGATTAAAGTTCTGCCTTTCTACCTGTCTAGTTCACCTAGTATACTGCCAACAGGTTCAAAAAGTGATGTCGAAAAGTGACAAGGCCAAAGCTGCACGAGGGGTGGCCATGCACTGATGGGTGATGTGGAGCAGAGTATCAGCCTGCTAGGGCTCTCCATGACATTAAGTGGTGCTCAAGAGCAAAATGCCAGTCCACTGGCCCTTTATGAGTCAATGGTCTGTGTTTTAGACATGACCAGCTATTGGGTGTTTTCTGGAGCACCTGAAGGTTATTTTGGCAACTACCGGATACTCTCCAGCACTCCAGGTGCTGCAGTTAATGTTGTGGATGCAAGGTGGCTCCAGGGTATGGTACAAAGCTGTGGATGAAAGTGGTTTTTGGGTTTTTCAGGGTGTGTTTCACTTCCCGGCCAGTGTGCATTGGTTCTACCCTGTACTAGAAAATGAATATAGTATCCATCCATCATCTGCCGCTCGTCCCAAACGGGGTCGCGGGGGAGTGCTGGCGTCCAACCCAGCGCACACAGGGCGAGGACGGGGGACACACCCTGGACAGGTCGCCAGCCCATCGCAGGGAGGAGCGAGACGGGGACGGTACCTTGCTCAAGGGTACCTCAGGGCAACCCACTGGGAAGGGGTTCGAACCGTGAACTGTGAACTGTCGAACTGTGTCTGTAATTAGGACATGTAAGTTGCTCTGGATAAGATGATTAGATAAGATGATCCTCCACATGATGCGTCCCCCGTCCTCGCCCTGTGTGCGCTGGGTTGGACACCAGCACTCCCCCGCGACCCCGTTTGGGACAAGCGGCAGAAAATGGATGGATGGATGGATGGGTGTAAAAGGTTTAACTGAGATCATCAATCAGTTTGGTTATTTTGAGTTTAATAGGATGCCTTTCATTTCCTTTGAAACTACAGAGCCTGCAAATATGCTGACTCAATAAGATGTCCTTACCAAAAAATCCTCTTTTGTCACTGGGAATAATCCACCCACAGTGAAGATATCAGGGCTTCCACACACAGTACTTAGAGAAGCGCTCTTTTTCGAAAGGTGAAGAGTAATCCTATATTTTAGACTATATTTTATACACTTGAATAACTTTACATTTTAGATGCATGTCATTTCTAATAAAGAACAAATTGATGAAATAGTTTGTTTTATTAGAGTATGGCGTGTCTTAACATTTGAAAGTGAGTTCATTGTTAAGAGTAACTTCTGTATTCATATATAGCACTTCCTCATTCAGCCAAACTTTAAGCACATGGAGAATGGACCGGAGGCAAACACACACGCTTTCAAATTTTCAAAGTGTTTTTATTTGTTCACTACAAGTAATTTAGGTAAGGATTTTTTTTCTTCTGTTTTATAATCAACAATGTAGCATTTAGGTGTGAACATATCATGCATTGTGATTGAATAAGCGTCTCTTCAGTTGCCATTTGTGAATGTTTTGCAGTTTTTGCAAAAGCTTGTCACTTTGGACTGTTTGTTTGAAGACTGATGTATATAAATGCATATAACCTTGCCAGAGTCCTAATTAATGTCAGGATTATGGGGTCCCAGATCTCCCATAAGACTAAATACCACCACCTTATATACAGGTGCAGAAAAGTAAAGGTAAAACTCTAATAACAAAAACACAAAGTATTTTTGGCAAAGAACATATGGACTGTCTCATTTATTTGTCTGAACTGAACTGTGATTTAGGACCTGCCTTCTGATTATTTATACATTTTTACTCCTTAAGTCATTTGAAATCTCATTACTTAAGATCTTAAATTTTCAGCAAAATTTGAGTAAGCTTTGTCCAGCTGTACCAGCCACATGTTTCACTTTCAATTTATAATGTACTGGACTAACATAATTTATTAACTCTTCATGTCTGATATCAGCCCATTAACTCTTGTCCTGCTGGCTGTATTCAAACTAAAATATAGGTTTGAAAATACTTTGCCTTCACAAAAATAAGAAATCACACACAACTCACAAACAGATTTTCTTTTTAATTCAATAACCCATATGTATATATATATATATATATATATATATATATATATATATATATATATATGTGGTATTATATATATGGTGGTATTTAAATGGTGGTATGGTGGTATTTAAATGGATTCTTATATATATATATATATATATATAGATTATGTTGGATTTTTATTATCTAAAGTCTGTCTAAAGGCATGTATGCTAAAGCTGTGTAAATTTATATGAGATTATAAAGTGGTTCATATGAGATTATAAAGAAGGCCAAATATCCATTTTTTCTCTTTCTTTAGATCCAGCGGTGTTGAAGAGGATGCAAACTTAAATTACCTAGGAATATACTGTTGCATATGATTCTGCTGGATACACGAGATCATTCTGAAGATTCACGCGTCTGGTTTAATCACCAAATATTTAAAACTCAAAAACATGCCAGCTGAAGATCTTCCTACAGCGTTCTGCACATATCTGTTTTTATTGTCTTGCTTTGTGCACGTACCTCCAGTAAATGGATTCTTCGTGAAGAACTGCTACATCAAAGGCTCTCTAAAACACCCTGTGAATTTGATGGCATTGTGCAATAAGAGGGAACTTATTGCTATACCACAAAATGTGCCAAATGAAACAAAGGTACTAGACCTTTCTTGGAATCAGCTGAGAAACATTACCCTAAAGGATTTCATCCACCTGACCAAGCTGCAACACCTGAATGCATCACACAATCAGATCAAGCATGTAGAGGAAGGGGCTTTCAAATATTTATGTGCCTTGGAGGAGCTAAATCTTGCCTCTAACCAATTCACTAACATCTCAGGAGGCTTCTTCCAGAATTTGTTCAACCTCACAATACTACGCCTGGATAATAATCAAATTACCAACATTAGTGCTTCCACTTTTGCTCCTCTTATTAGTTTGGTCATGTTAAATCTATCAGGTAATAATTTACTGGAGATACATAAAGCTCAACCTGTCCTTCAGTTGCTCAACATTCGGGAGCTGCACATAGCAAGAAACGGATTTACATCTTTTCAAACATTACAGATTTCAAATATATCCTCAGAACTGAAAGTCCTGGATATGTCCCAGAATCATTTGCAAGTTTTCAGAATCACAGCAGATGTTTTTCCTCATCTCAACTCATTAGGCCTGGCATTCAGTAATGGAAGCATGACATGGGATGTGCAGGACATAAACTACCTTAGAAATGTCAGAGCCCTTAATTTAACGGGAACGCAAAAGACACCCCAAGAAATGAGATCAGTGCTTCAGACCTTTAACACTTCATTGACTGATCTCAGGCTCTACCAGTTTAAGGAGCAAACCATCAAACCACTAATTATAACAGCCTGCCTGATCAGCACATTGAGAAATCTTCATTTGCAGTTAAACAGCATGGAAGCAATATCAGAAAAGGAAATGAAATACTGTGGCAATTTAACAACACTAGACTTGTCTGAAAACAATCTCAAAAACATAACAAATCTAGCATTTAGAGGAATGAAAAAACTTAACAGACTAATTCTGTCCAGGAACAAACTGGATAGTGTTCCAATTGCCATTGACGGCCTATCTTCCTTGGAGACCCTAGATCTCAGTTACAACAACATCAATCGTTTAACATGTTCAGATAACAAGAACCTGACAAAGCTGCACATGTCAAGAGTTTATAGAACCTCTCTTTCGGTTATTAACGCTTGCTCATTGCAAGACCTCACTAATTTGCAGACGCTGATCATTTCCTCCAACAGGCTAATTTCTGTAAAAGATTTTTTCAGAACTAACCTTCAGAAGCTTAAGTTTTTAGATTTAGCACAAAACAAGCTGAATTCCATTCAGAAAGAAGATTTTGGAGTTTTACATTCTCTTACACACTTGATTTTAAATGATAATCAAATATCTTACATCGAGGCAGGGGCCTTTGAGGGACTAAGGAGGCTGAAGGTGCTTAACCTGCAATCCAACAAAATCACGCAACGTTCAATAAGTGATTTGGTTTTCTCAGGACTTACAAACCTGAAATATCTCTTACTGAACAACAATTATCTCTCATATTCAGATGGGGCTGGTCTCAGTCACCCACCCTTTACAAATTTAAAATCTTTGGATACATTATCAATTCACAGCCAAGGCCACAAAGGGATGTTAAATATCCCTTCAAACCTTTTAGAAGGACTGAAGTATTTACAGGTATTTATAGCAAAAAATCTCAACCTAAACTCTCTTCATCCAGATACATTTTCATACACTCCGCAACTCCAGTGTCTAGACCTCAGCAGAAATGAATTAACCTCGGTCTCCATGGAATTTTTCAAGCCCCTTCAAAGACTCCAAAGGCTCTACATGTCCTCTACCGGTTTGCAGACTTTGGACTTCATTACACATGCAAATCTCACTGAAATTGAGTACATGCAAGTCAGACAGAATGCTTTGGCTGTCATCGATAAAACTACGATTACATCACTTGCCAAACTGACGTATGTTGACTTGCAAGAAAATACTTTCAGTTGCGACTGCACTAATTTCTGGTTTGTTCACTGGGCAATAGAAAACAATACCACGCAAGTTTTCAATGCAGACCAGTTGACGTGCAATTATCCGTCAAAGTTCAGAGGATATAAACTTTTGCATCTTGACTTGGAATCCTGCACCGCGGATATGGGTTTTTACTTTTTCATTTCTACTACCATAGTTATTCTTCTGATTATGTGTAGCTCCATCCTTTATCATTTCCTAAAATGGCAATTAGTCTACACATACTATTACCTTCTGGCTTTTCTCTATGACAGCAATCAGCAGAGAATGGGACAGTCCAGTGGCTTCCAGTATGATGCGTTCATTTCCTACAACACCCATGATGAACTCTGGGTGATGCGTGAGCTGTTACCAAAGCTGGAAGAAGAACAAGGCTGGAAGTTGTGTTTGCACCACAGGGACTTTCAGCCAGGCAAGCCCATCATGGACAATATCGTGGATGGCATCTATAGCAGCCGTAAGACAATCTGTGTGATCAGTCGCCACTACCTGGAGAGCGAGTGGTGCTCCAGTGAAATCCAGGTTGCCAGTTTCAGACTCTTTGATGAAAAGAAAGACATTCTCATTCTGGTTTTCTTGGAGAATATTCCAGCTCATCAGCTATCTCCATACTACAGAATGAGAAAACTAATCAAGAAAAAAACCTACCTCAGTTGGCCCAAACCAGGAGAGGATACAAGGGTCTTCTGGCAGAAACTGAGAGTGGCTCTGGAGACTAAAGGGACTTCTGAAGAGGAAAGTAATATTCTTTCTGGGATAAAGAGAATGTGACAACATGTCTTTAAGTTTTACAGATTGGTTGGTATTCACTTTTTTTTAATGCTGATGTTATGATGAACTTTAATTCTCATCTAGTCAGACTGGGATTGCTCTCATTTTGTATGGATCACGATGAGCTTTTCTTCAGAATCATATGATTCATTATTGAACTTATTTAAAAAATATTTTTAAAAGAATTTTTGTCTCTTCTAACCAAAACCTGGTTCAGGCTTAAGTTCCAACTGAACAGAAAACTCCAGGTGCTTTAATTTGTGGAAAGATGAAAGACAAATGGACATCTGTGCTCTTCCCGGCAGGTTCACAGCAGCTCTATCTGATTATACTTTGTAAATATTAAAATACAGTGGACATTTTTTATAATTCACTAAATTATGAGGGTCAAGACACTTGTTTCTAATTCCTTTATAGTGTTCTCTTATTTTCTGTGTGTTGTTCAAAGATATGATCTCTGGCAGCTGTTAATTTATACTCCAGCACAAGAGGAAATCATGAAGGAACCCATGCAAGTTCCTGAGCCCTCAGCAGATGGATGCTTCAGAGACATTTTGTTCATCTGAATTTCTAAGTTTGCCTATAATTGTGACTAAATAAATCATATAGAACATTTAAGGACCTGCAAAGACATGTTTATTCATGTTTTACCAACTTAACAAGAGGTGACATAAATATAGATGACATACATGTCTATCCACTAACCATTAGTTTGTTGTTTCACTTCTCTATTGCCAGTGTCACCTTTGTTCGAGCTATGTACTCATTTTGTCTTTCTCCACCCTGTTCTCTTTTCTTTTTTTGGGTGAGGGGTGGGTGGTTGTGCAGTTTCTGTGCTGCAACTCAAGGGAGGCAGGAGGAAATTTCAAGGGTGAGTTTTTGGTCTTGTGTAATAAAATCAATCCTAATTAAACCAAATAAAGTAAACTATACTTGGACAAAGAGATTCAAACTGCATGCAGAGTTAATGCTGTGTTATGTAACTAAAATTGCTAGATGGACACTGTTTATCACAAATAGAACTGGATTTTGTTAGTGATAAATAAAGTATCTGCCTGTCTGTGTGTCTTTCTGTCTGTCTGCATTATATTATCTGTTTACATAGACATTTCATTTCAGAATGTAAAGCCTTGTTGAGCACAATAAGACTATTTACTGGTTGCAAGAGAACTGATTTAATCACCCAACTGATGATTTACAATAAGGGCTTAGTTTCTAAAAAAGTCAAGCAATCAGACAATGAGAGCATGTCACCTGTTGCTAAAGCTTTTATTTTCAAATTGGCTGCTTTATTTATCTACAGAACTGTGCAAAGGTTTTAAGCAGGTGTGGAAAAAATGCTGTAAACAAAGAATGCTTTCAGAAATATAAATAATGGTTGTTTATTTTTATCAATTTACAAAATGCAAAGTGAGCGAACAAAAGAAAAATCTAAATCAAATCAATATTTGGTGTTACTACCTTTTGCCTTCAAACCAGCATCAGTTCTTCTGGCCCCACAGAGCCCTGATCTCAACATCATCCAGTGTGTCTGGATTACATGAAGAGACAGAAGGATGTGAGGAAGCCTACATCCACAGAAGATCTGTGCTTAGTTCTCCAAGATGTTTGGAACAACCTACCAGCCGAGTTCCTTCAAAAACTGTGTGCAAGTGTACCTAGAAGAACTGATGCTGTTTTGAAGGCAAACGGTGGTCACACCAAATATTGATTTGATTTCGATTTCTCTTTTGTTCATTCACTGCATTTTGTTGATTGATGAAAATAAATGTTTAACACTTCCATTTCTGAAAGCATTCTTTGTTTACAGCATTATTTCCACACCTGCCTAAAACTTTTGTACAGCACTGTATGTTGCTATTAATTCATTCATTATTGAGCTTATCATCCAGGGCTATAGTGGGTGATGGAGTCCGTCCCAGGCACTTGGATGGTGAGAAGCTAAGAAACAACCTTAACAGGTCACAAACATGGGTCAAACACGCACACATTTTATTAGAAACACTAAACAGCATTTCCAATTCATCTGCTGTTTGTTTTCACACCTAGATTTAGCTTACTAGTCTGGTTCTCTATCTAGCTTTGGCTCATATGTGATTTAGTTTATTTGGGTACCATTATGTAGATGAGCCAGTGAATGAACTGGCAATGTAGCGGCAGCATGGCATTGTAATACCTGGCAATTATGATGAGGGGAAAAGGTCATTTCATCTGTCCTTCGATTAATTTTATAAACATTAATAATAGCAAATAAAAAGCAAAAAAAGGATCTTTAAAAGTACGCCACACATCTTACATTCGCCACATGTTGCGAAGCTTCAGACATCACACAGAGTTTTGTTTGGAGCCCCAACACCAGGCAGCATTAATATTAATACTGAGTTTAAAACAAATACATTTGACTATTAATTTTTTAAAATGGCAGCACACAAGATTATTATTAACAAAAAAAGAGCTGTTCATTGTCTGTGACCATGGTCAGTGCAATGTCACTCAGCATGGTTGCAGAGATCAGTTTTGTAGTGTTCCTCTTCATTTTTGTCTACTACTGTTGTCTTTACAATGATAGACCATTGTCTAAGCCCCAATGAAAAGCTAGACAGAGCAAAAAGAAACTGCTCACATTACTTCCATATACAGGATACTTCCTTTCTGTTCCTCAGTCAGTGCTGAATAAACACTGAACTAAGAATCGTAAAGACATGTGCTAATGCGTTAATCTTTCAATCCGGCCAAAATCATCATCCTTAATGCCTCGATCTTAAGGTAGGTGGAATATATATTTTCATGATATCAAGTCTGTTGGTATTTTAATATAAAAATGAAAAATAATATTTATTTATTAAAATATTTATTAAACTTTTTTCTGGGATTTTTGTTTTCAGAGTTAAAATTAATATTTTCTCATGAATCAGAGCTTGAATGTAACATCTGCTATTACTTATTTTATTTATGAATATTTAAGTACAAATAACTGCCACCTTAAGATGGAAAAGTTCGTCCTAGTAAAATGAATTTCATGCTTATTTGGCAGGACTGCTACACAGATACAAGAGGACATTCTGATGATCCCTGCTGAATTAATGGTTCTGTGACTCAAGCAAAAAACATTGCTTTTTTATTTATCCAATTACACCTGAACCCCATGGCACATGTTAAAATTCTCACTTCAGTGGAATCTGCGCTCTTTTTTTTGATACTGCCTTGCTGCACACTTGTCAACATCATACATGGATACTCCGTGAAGGACTGCACTGTTAAAGGTTCTTTAAATTCCACATCTATGAAAGTGCTCTGTTACAAAAGGGGGATAAATGCTGTACCTGAAAGCATACCATGCAATGCGAGGGGGCTGGACATCTCTTACAATAAGATCTCTGTGATAAAGAAGAATGATCTGAGGGATCTAACCAACCTTGAAAGCCTAAATGCCAGCAAGAACATCATCAAAGAAGTGGAAGATGGAGCTTTTGGAAGTTTAGTTGCCCTGGAGGAACTGAATCTTTCTCACAACAAACTCGTAAAGATATCTGGAGAATTATTCCAGAACCTGTTCAACCTCACTGTGCTTCGACTGAATGAAAATCGTATTTTAAATATCAATCCGTCTGCTTTACTTCCTCTTATCAGTCTTGTGACATTGAATTTGACAGGAAACCACCTACACCAGATCTATAAGGCACAGTCTGTTTTCCAGCTGCCCCACATTCAGGAACTACACATGGGGAAGAATGGATTTTCCTCCTTTGAAACGTGGCAAGTTTCAAATACATCCTTGCAACTGAAAGTCCTAGATCTTTCCCACAATTCCCTGCACTTATTCAGGATCACAGAAGATATTTTTCCTCATCTAGAAACATTAGACCTGGCATTCAATAATGTCAGTGTTACATGGGATGTGCAGGACAAAAACTACTTCAGAAATGTTGACAGACTGAACTTAAGTGGAATTCAAATGGCACCAGAGGAGATCAACGTGCTGTTGCAAACCTTTAACTCAACACTGTCTAACCTTCGAATGCAAAAGTTGGGGGAGCAGAAAGCAAAATGGCTCATTAAGGAAGCTTGTCAGATTACTACTCTGCAAACTCTACGTTTGGAGTCAAACAATATCTCTTTTATATCTGAGAATGAACTTGAAAACTGCAAAAATCTAACAGTACTGGACATGGCTGAAAACAGTCTAGGTACAGTAACAACACTGGCATTTAAGTCCATGAAACAACTCAATAGCCTCAGTCTTTGCCATAATAAACTGAGTAATGTCCCTGCTGCCATTAGGAACCTTTCCACATTGGAATTCCTTGATCTCAGCTACAACTCCATAACTGCTTTAACCTGCTTGGATTTGGCAAATCTAACACGATTACTGACGCTGCACATTTATAGGAACCCTTTGTCCTCCTTGGAACAGTGTGCATTTCAAGACCTTCTTCATTTGGAGTCCCTGCTCATTGGTTCAAATAGACTGTTCAGTTTAAAAGGATATTTGAGAAACCTTCATAATCTGAAGCATTTCGATACATCGCGGAACAAACTGAACACCATTCACAGACGCGATTTTGAGTTTTCACAGAATCTGATTTATTTGCATTTACAAGACAACCAATTAAAAAGTATAGAGGCAGGTGCATTTAAAGGACTGCAGCATCTGAGCCTCCTAGACCTGCAATCAAACAAGATCACCAGGACTTCACTCACTTCTTCTGTTTTCTTTGGACTCACAAATCTGATGGAACTAATTTTAAACAACAATTACATTTCATATTCGAGCCAAGGCCGTCTCAGTCAACCACCCTTTAAAAATCTGAAGTCTTTAGAAATTCTATCAATCTTCAGTCAGGGCAACGATGGAATGAAAAATATCCCATCCAACTTTTTGGAGGGATTGACCTCTTTAAAGATACTCTGGGCAGGCAATCTCAATTTAAACTCTCTGCATCCTGATACCTTTTCATACACTCCTAATCTGTGGCTTCTGGACCTCAGTAAAAATTACTTAATGTGGATTGCCCCCAACATATTTCTGCCGTTAAAAAAACTCACTAGTCTCACCATGGTTCAAGCAGGGATCCAGTCCCTGGATTTCCTTATTCAAGCAAACCTCAAGGAAGTGGAAATGTTATTGTTAAGGAAGAATTCAATACCAGTGATCAATGAGACTTTGATTGGGACACTTTCAAAATTATCTCATCTGGACCTACAAGGAAATGAATTTTCATGTGACTGTGACAATGCCTGGTTTGTTGACTGGGCAGTCAACAGCAACAACACCCAAGTTTTACGTGTGGACAAGTTCAAGTGCAACTTTCCAGCAAACCTAAGAGGAAGCCGACTTATTGACCTTGACAAAGACTCGTGCATTGTTGATGTGGGACTGTTATTATTTACAGGGACAACATCTGTTATCCTTCTGACCATGGTCAGTTCTTTTGTCTACCACTTCTTGAAATGGCAGATTGTCTACACATACTACCTTTTCCTGGCTTTTCTTTACGATAAGAAACAGCAGAAAAAACAATCACTTCAGAACACTGAGTATGATGCGTTCATTTCCTACAACACCCATGATGAACTCTGGGTGATGCGTGAGCTGTTACCAAAGCTGGAAGGAGAACAAGGCTGGAAGTTGTGTTTGCACCACAGGGACTTTCAGCCAGGCAAGCCCATCATGGACAATATCGTGGACGGCATCTATAGCAGCCGTAAGACAATCTGTGTGATCAGTCGCCACTACCTGGAGAGCGAGTGGTGCTCCAGAGAAATCCAGGTTGCCAGTTTCAGACTCTTTGATGAAAAGAAAGATGTTCTCATTCTGGTTTTCTTGGAGAATATTCCAGCTCATCAGCTATCTCCATACTACAGAATGAGAAACCTTATCAAGAAAAAAACCTACCTCAGTTGGCCCAAACCAGGAGAGGATACAAGGATCTTCTGGCAGAAACTGAGAGTGGCTCTGGAGACTAAAGAGATCTCTGATCAATAGTCATTTGTCCAGAAGTTAATACACCGTCGCACCCAGTGCTCATGACCAAAAGGAAACTATAGTAAGAGCAGTACGCTCTTGTGTGGGTATATGAAAGTGAAAAAAGTGAAAGTGACAACCCTTGTCATTGCGAGGTCATGGCACAGCACACATGAACCACAACGAAATTGGACCTCTGCATTTAACCCATGCACACTCAAACCCGTGCAGCAGTGGGCAGCTATTGAAAGCGCCCGGGGAGCAGTGATGGGGACGGTACCTTGCTCAAGGGTACCTCAGGGCAACCTATTGGGAAGGGGTTTGAACCCCTGATCCTCCGATCATGCGGCTAACGCCCTAACCGCTAGGCCACCGCTGCCCCGACCTCTGCTTTTAACCCATGCACACAAACGCTGTGCAGCAGTGGGCAGCTATTGAAAGCGCCCGGGGAGCAGTGACGGGGACGGTACCTTGCTCAGGGGTACCTCAGGGCAACCTACTTGTGAGGGAATCGAACCCACAATCTTCCGATGCAGGGCCAACTCCCTAACCACTAGGCCACCGCTGCCCCACCGCTGCCCCCATGGGTATATGAATTTAACGTTATCATTCATTCTTGGTTATTTTATCTTGCTTCCTCTGACTGCTTTCCATACTGCAGCTCTTTATAAATTCGATAAATGTTTGATTGCAATCAATATCTGAACAGTAATTGTATGAAATACATGAATGATTTTCTTTTGTGCACAATGAAGTCAAGCATTTTTCGCTGTAATGGTTTGTTACACAGATCAACGTGTTTGATGTAATTTCTCTATAACTGCTATTACCAATCAGCTGAGTAGACCACTTTTGCAGGTTAGGCAAATGTGTGTCAGTCAGAGAGAGAGTAAGAAACCTGAGCATTGGTGAGCTTGTTATATCTATATCTTGTTATATCTATCTTGTTATAGCTTGTTTGAGTTTGGCTCTACTTTTCAATGAGCTCTGTGATCCATACAACCAACACAGCAGTTATAAAAGATAGAGCTCAGTAGTTTATAAAACTTGCTCCTTTCCCAATACATTATAAAGTGAAAGTGACTGTCACTGTGAGTACACACAGCACACCACAACAAAAATGGATCTCTGAATTTAAACCATGCACAAACACACACCATGCAGCAGGGGGCAGCTAT
Organism: Hepsetus odoe; assembly: GCA_017165825.1. NCBI lineage: Eukaryota > Metazoa > Chordata > Actinopteri > Characiformes > Hepsetidae > Hepsetus > Hepsetus odoe. The sequence continues at coordinate 12,225,484 of CM029386.1, forward strand.
GGAAGCTGCCCGGGGAGCAGTGACGGGGATAGTACCTACTGGTAAGGGGTTTTTACCCCACAATCTTCCAATTCTGTAGCCATTAGGCCACCACTAATATTAATAAAAATAATTTTTATTTATATAGCGTCTTTCTCAAACCCAAGGTCACTTTACAGACCAGAAGATAAAAGTTAAAAACAAAACATAAATTAAAACAGTTAACACTAAGATAGAAAAAACAAACAGCCACCCATTTCCATTTTCTGCCGTTTGTCCCAAATGGGGTCGTGGGGGAGTGCTGGTGTCCAACCCAGCGCACACAGGGCGAGGACAGGGGACGCACCCTGGACAGGTCGCCAGCCCATTGCAGGGAGGAGCGGGACCTCGCTCAAGGGAACCTCAGGGCAACCCATTGGGAAGGGGTTAGAACCCCCGATCCTCAGATCATGTGGCCAACGCCCCTAACCACTAGGCCACCACTGCCGCAAAACAAACAGCAGAATAAGGAAATTAAGAACTGGGAGAAGTGGAATAACAAACTGAATAGATATGTTTTTAACTGAGTTTTAAAGAGGGACAGAGAGGACATTAAGCGCAGGTTTTGAAGGCAGGAATTCCAGAGTTTAGGGGCAGCAACGCTAAATGATCTCCCACCCATGGAAGCTAACCTGAATTTAGGAACTGAGAGTAACCCGGTACCGGAGGAGTGCAATGAGCGGGTGGGAGTGTATGAATGGAGTAAATTAGTGAGGTATGAAGGAGCAGATCCATGAAAGGCTTTAAACGTAATCAGAAGCAGCTTGTGCTGAATACGATATGATATGGTCAGCCAGTGAAGATTGGGGGTGATATGTTCAGAGTTTTTGGAGAACGTGAGAACACGAGCTGCAGAGTTCTGCACGTACTGGAGCCTGGCTAATGTTCTAGTTGGGAGACCAAAGAGTAGAGCATTGCAGTAATCGAGACGGGACGATATAAAAGCATGAACAAGTATTTCTGCATCCTTCAATGAAAGTGATGAGCAGAGACATGAGAATGTTTCTGAGGTGAAAGAAAGCATTTTTCACAACTGTATTAATGTGAGATTCAAATGAAAGAGTGGGATCGAATATAACGCCTAAATTCCGGACAGTGGCTGAGGGTGTAACGAGCATTTTCAATTGATAAACTGACATTTTGGAGTTTAGTGATGAGAAATTTGGAGCCAATAAATAAAAGTTCTGTTTTGTCAGTGTTGAGCTTTAGTAAGTTTGAGCTGAGCCATAGTTTTACGTCATGAATAAAAGCTGTGAGCGAAGGGGGTGGAGCGGCTGAAGTGGAGGTGGTAAGGTAGATTTGGGTATTGTTGGCATAGCAATGAAAACTGAGGCCAAGGTTTCTAATAATATGACCGAGAAGGAGAATATAAATTATGAACAAAAACCACTGCCCCTTATAACTGTTAAAAAGCCATTAACTAATGAGCTGGGATTATTTTCCCTGGTGTACAGCTCTTGGCTCAAACAGAAAGCAGAATCAGCATCAGCATCAGTTGGGATGTGTGATCATGGGAAAAAGACCATTTTAATGGGAAAAAAGTATTTATCTATTTATCTTTAAATCTCTTTTTCCATTACCATTTAATCTATTTTAATAAATCAATATTTTATCTAAACATGTAACAGGCCAAGATCACAAGTAAAGGACATAAATTAATTTTATGTTTTGTGACACCTCCTGCCGCTACACTCACTTCAGATTCACTGAAGTAGTGAAAGCAAGCCCCACCAGTTACATGTGGCCAAGATAAAAGCAACTGGGTTGGGTGTACAAGCTGCGCTCGAGGAGAGTCATGATGCGTCATGGTTTGTTCTGCTTTTCTGGTTTCTGATCCGTCTGGTGTTTTGTGGAAAAATGTATTTCATCTGTGCACCCGTATCCAGTCTCCCTCACTGAAAATCCAGTCTCCCTCACTGAAAATACACGTTTTCTCAAATGAAATGAGCCAAGATAAAAGTCACCAATAAAACAAAAGTGAAGGTTGTAATTTTTAAAAAAGAAAATATTTTTATCAATCCATTATTAATAAAACCTTTTTAAAAGATTCAACCGTAATGAATTTAAGTGGAAAAATGTGCTTTTTAAATTAATTCTGCTTGAATTTTGAGATATATTTGCATATGCTGCAGAGTGAGCAGCTGTATATCTAGCATAGTGTCTCATGGGCTGGGTAGACAGTTTAACTGGATAAGAGGGGGAAGGGCAACCTTATCTGCAATATTTCAACTGACACTTAGGCTGGACCAGCTCCTAACCCTGCAAACAAAATGACTCAGTAGGTTTGACCCACTGTTTGGGTAGGTATAGACCACAGTGAGACATAAACTGAATGGTTCAGCTCTGCTTTTGGTGAATGAAATTTTTAATGTAATGTCCCATAGACACAGCTTTGAATGAACAGATCTGTGATTTAAGGTTAAGGTTAAGGCCCTCTTTCATTATTTATTTTTTTTATATTTTATAAAACACAAGAAAAATGTGGAATATGGTTTCTTCAAGAACGCATTTTTGCACACACGTACAGTACTGTGCAAAAGTTTTAGGCAGGTGTGGAAAAAATGCTGTAAACAAAGAATGCTTTCAGAAATATAAATAATGAATGTTTATTTTTATCCATTTACAAAATGCAAAGTGCAAAATGCAAAGAACAAAAGAAAAATCTAAATCGAATCAATATTTGGTGTTACTACCTTTTACCTTCAAACCAGCATCAGTTCTTCTGGCCCCACAGAGCCCTGATCTCAACATCATCCAGTGTGTCTGGATTACATGAAGAGACAGAAGGATGTGAGGAAGCCTACATCCACAGAAGATCTGTGGTCAGTTCTCCAAGATGTTTGGAACAACCTACCAGCCGAGTTCCTTCAAAAACTGTGTGCAAGTGTACCTAGAAGAATTGATGCTGTTTTGAAGGCAAAGGGTGGTCACACCAAATATTGATTTGATTTAGATTTCTCTTTTGTTCATTCACTGCATTTTGTTGATTGATGAAAATAAATGATCAACACTTCCATTTCTAAAAGCGTTCTTTGTTTACAGCATTTTTTCCACACCTGCCTAAAACGTTCGCAAAGCACTGTATAGTGAAAGTGAAAGTGACTATTCTTGTCATTGTGAGTACACAGCACAGCACACAGTGAACCAAAACAAAATTACACCTCTGCATTTTACCCATACACTCACACCCATGCAGCAGGGGGCAGCCATTGAAAGCACCCGGGGAGCAGTGACGGGGACGGTACCTTGCTAAAGGGTACCTCAGGGCAACCTACTGGCCTGGGAATCGAACATATGACCTTCTGATTCTGGGGCCAATTCCCTAACCACTAGGCCACTGCTGCCTAAAATAATAATAATAATAATAATAATAATAATAATAACAACAACAATAACAATAATAAAACCTTTTTCATACAAAAATAACACAAAGTGCTTTACAGAAAGGTGACAAGTACAAAAGTAAAAGAACATAAAAGTTGCTTTTCTTCCTTCACTATCCTTCACTAGATGGCAGTAGACGCCCAAAGGAATATCTAGGTACCATCAGGCTGGACTTGCTGAAACTCAGTTTAATAGAAATGGAGATTTCAGCTGTCGCCTGTTATTCTCTTATGCTGCATTTCCCTTTGCTAATAGTGAGTCTTTTTCTTAAAATGCAATTTGAAGATCACTGAAATAAACCTTAACATTTTGTGACCACAATCAAAGTCCACCAGCTCGAAGATGCTCAGTGTCACTCCCCGCATGTTACCCATCTGTTCAGTGTTATTAAAGTTTGTAGAAAGATGTTACTGCAACTCCTTTTTTTTGGTGTAACTTTAGACCTACTTACACTTGATACGTTGTATCATTTCAGTACTTTTAGTCTAACCAGTCAAGTGTGTCTCAAATGCATTTCAGTACATTCGGCAGCAAAAAGGAGAAAAGTATCTCCTCATATCGTGTTTGCTGTTGTAAATTTATCTAGTTAAATACAACTGAAATATTTAGAACTGAGCGCTTTAAGGTAGGGTTCAATCAGTTTTAATCTAAATGAATGCATAATTAAATCATAGGCGGTAAATTCAGTCTGGCTGGATGAGAAATTACTTAATACAGAGCATCATCAGACTTGTTCCCAGTGAAGAAAGGAACCAGACGTCTCCAGACCTCACGCAACGTTAATACTGGAAAGGCTTACTAATTTGCTGCCTGATGCCTCACATACAGGCAAACTGGTTTACAATTATTTTAGGCCAAACCTGAACTTCTAGAGTTTAAAAAATCAAGGCATGTGCACAGCTGTTTTTTTTTTTTTTTTTGTTGTTGTTTCTTTGGAAGATCCCTGCTCATTTTGGGAAGAAAATAAAATGACTTGTGACTCCTGGATACTGTTAGCAAGTCTAAAAAATCTTGGATCACTTCATGCGCCACCGCACTGAAGCAGGGCTGTTCGATTACAGCAGGAACCATAATCCTGATCATTTTGGTCAATACGGAGATCAAAATTTTTAAATACAATTACTCACTGACTTTGGAAACATTTTACCTTTTTTTATTTTTTATTGCGATTAAAACAACTATTTAAACAATTAAAAACATGTATAATATCCATGTTTACGAATATGATTAAAATAAATACATTTATTTTATTACAAATTAATTTCCAAAAGATAAATTATATCCACTGTTACAGGACAGGAGCAAAAACATCCAATCTCTTCAGTTTCCTCAGGATGAATTGTGTACACTGAAGGTCACTGAAAAAAAAAAATTATATATATATATATAAAGATTTTATGCAAAAACTGTTAAAAACGTTCTACATCAAAATGTATTTTTGAAATAACAGCACTGAGTAAAAGTTTGAAGATACGATCGCTCGAGCAGCTATAAACTACTCTTTTTTTTCTTTTTTTTATCCACCCCAGAATAAGTTCCTCTTTCAAATGAAGCCTGGCTGCGTCCCGAATCGCGCACTGAGCGAGTGGGGGGAGTGCGCGCGCGCGGTTTGGGACGCAGCCCGCAGTCTCCGAGGAGACCAAAGAAAAGAAAAGAAAAGAAAGGAAGAAAGAAAAAAGGAAAAGAAATAAAGCGGGCCAGTGTGACCTCGGGAGACATGTAGAGGCGCACTGCTCTCTCCTCCTCCTGCTGCTGCTGCAGCTCTATCGAGTGAACCACGCCTCGTGTGGCCTCCTCTCTCAGGCCGGCCATATTGACGGTCTCTCCTCCCCCGCTGCTCCTCCTCTCTCCTCTGTAAGGAAGAAGAGTGCCAACCGGAGGCGAGCTCTAAATAACGCAGGCGGGGGTCGTTTTTTTTTTTTTTGGTGTCGGGTTTATGTGTGAGCCACCCGTTCTTGTCCAAAACCGCCTTCAGGACGCGCAGTCCTTCTCCGAGGTGAGTTCAGGTTTGTTTATTGTTTGTTTGTTTGTTTGTTTACTCGGCTCCAGGCTCGCTGAGACCGTTAAGGCGCTGCTTCTCCTCGTGTCGGCTCTTGAACGGCTCCCGGAGCCTGCTCCCTCCTCACAGTTGTTCTAGATACGCCTGAAGCGGCCGGGTTCTCGCGGCCTGAGCGCCTCTAACGGTAACTCGCGGACGGGGCGGACCGGACCGGACCGTTAGCCTTCTCGGTCGTGTTTCCTCCCTCGCGCAGTAACGCACCCCGAGCCGACACGTTCACAAGACGCAGCTGAAGTTTTCGGAGGCGCTGTTGTTTCTCCAGACCGCTCTCTCACTAAACTTTCCTCTCCCTCCGCCGAGCCGAGCCGAGCCGAGCCGGGCCGGGCCGGGCCGAGCCGAGCCGAGCCGCCTGCTAGCCGCGCGGATTAAAGGCTAACGGGCTTTTTAACCGGGCGCCTGCTTCACTCGCCGTCCCAGCCGGTTTATCTGCGCTCGGCGGGGTTCGCGTGGTGTTTGTTTGGCTTTAGACTCGTTTGCTGCACGGAGGACATGTTCAACAGCGTGGCCTAGTTTGTGAGGGCGGCACATGGTGGTGTCAGCGAATTCACACGCCCTCCTCACTGAGCCGCACGGGCGCAAAGTTTGGGGCGAAATGAAGGCCGAGCAGAGAGAACCGATTTCTTACAGTGTGAACACAACTCGGAGCACTACACTCAAACACACACACACTTGACACCTGTACACAACAACACACCACACACCTGTACACAACATCACAACACACACCTGTACACAACAACACACCACACACCTGTACACAACATCACAACACACACCTGTACACAACAACACACCACACACCTGTACACAACACACACCTGTACACAACATCACCACACACACTTGTACACAACATCACAACACACACCTGTACACTACACATCACAACACACACTTGTACACAACAACACAACACACCTGTACACATCACAACACACACCTGTTCACAACACACACCTGTTCACAACATCACAACACACCTGTACACAACATCACCACACACACTTGTACACAACATCACCACACACACTTGTACACAACATCACAACACACACCTGTACACAACATCACAACACACACCTGTACACTACACAACACACACCTGTACACATCACCACACACTTGTACACAACATCACAACACACACTTGTACACAACATCACCACACACCTGTACACAACATCACCACACACCACGCACCTGTACACAACTCGCACGCACCTGTACACATCACAACTCGCACACACCTGTACACAACTCGCGCGTGCACACACCTGTACACATCACAACACACCACACACCTGTACACAACTCGCACACATACATTACACACCTGAACACTACATCACAACGCACACACTACTCACCTGTACACCACACACACACACACTAGGCACCTGTACACAACACTACATCACAACATGCACTACACACCTGTACATAACACACGCTACACCGCCACAATAAAAAACAAAATACAAAACCAGTTACACACACACACACACACTCGGCACACAGCACTGTCTCGTTAGCAGGGCCAGTCAGAGAGGGAACACTGTGCTTCCAGCTCCTGGGAATTGAGGTTTTGGTTGATTTAGTTTGGTCTGGTGAGTTTGGTCCTCCTGTAACATGCTATACACTTACCACCGAGCAGAGTTTTGTGGGGATTCCTACCTTTCACGAGGCATGCAGAGAGCTGGGAGCGGACCGGGTGGATTATAATGTGGGTTTGTCAAAACACAGCACAGCTTCCTTCGTATTTAATTCATCTGCCAAGTGAAGCAGGGGAGCACCCAGACCTGCAGTGCCTGGAGAGCCGGTGTTGGGGCCGGTACTTTGCTTAAGACCTCAGGGTCACCTACTGGTCTGGGCCTTGAATTCATGACCTTGTGACCAGTCCCTGACTGGTAGGCCACCACTGGCCCAAGTATTAGGACTAAATCGAGAGTGTGATTTTAGGGAAATGTGAAAATCAACCCTGCAGGGTAGCAAAGTTCAGGGAAGTGGATAAAATCCAGACTTTAATTATTTAACGCTGGGTTGAATTATATATAATTATAATTATTTGTGCTCTTTCTGAGCACATTAAATGCTCCACCAAATGTTTCTTTGAAATAAGCTCTATCTTTCTTTTATGAATGTTCTGCTGTTTCCCTTATCATTATTTGGGTTGGGAGATATTGATGGAATGTTAGTGTTGAGATTGGTTTTCTGCATGTGACAATTTCAATGACCTTCAGCACATTAAAGAGCCCATACAAGCCCCAACCCAGCGACAGTTTCCCTTCCTCTTTTGACCCTGAATTAACGTTTTTCATTGTAAATCTGCAGAAATTTCACAACGTTGTGGGTAGCAAACACGTTAATGTGCGAGTTCTCCTGAATACAGCAGATGTATTACTTTTATCACTAATACTACTGCAAAGAAACTATTCATTAGTTTGGTAAACAGCTTTCATACGTTGGACGTGATTTTAAGGGTGCTCGGAATCTGAATAAACGGACTAAGTGAAATGTTTATTTTAAATTATTGTATACAAAATGGTGAGCCGTGTCACCTTTTGATTATTCTAATTTGTAGAGTAATGCTGGTAAATATAAGGCACTTTGTTCCTTATTAGCATCCATTCAGGTCTGGGAATGACTGCTGGATTCATTGATTCATGTTTAAGGAGGTTCATTAATATTCATGCTGTTCATTGTGCCTGTTCATATGGTTCTGAAGTGTTTGTTTATAAGTGGAACACACGCATTTAGTAACGGAAGTGGGTCTAATCTTGAGGACCTTGAAACACGCACAGGTTTCAAATACAAGCTGGTCTGCTCAAGGCACATATCTAATATATCTGAAAGCCATTTAACATGCAGATTGGTATGATATTTATTTTGAAAGTCTTTAAAGATATTTTTAAGAGATTCTTTTCAGAGATTTTAATTAGCCTTTCACCAGTAGTTAAAACTCTTGCTGAATTGGCTCAATGACCAAGAGCTTCTTGAACGAACGAGTTCTTTTAATGTTTATTAAAAGGAGCATTAGGACAGAATCATAATTGGTAATCGAATACATTGTGCGGTTTCCATTAAAACGAAACATAGCAGATTGGCTTGTATCCAGCGAAATGTCTGGCAGAAGTCTCTAAGGCATGCAAATGCTGTGTGATGTCAGTTGCATATATTGTCTTCTTTGTTGTGCAGCTACATTTCTAGCCAAATTGCACCATTTTTATAAAAGTATGAAGTGCATCAAAAAGGTTAAAACTGAACCTTAGTTGGAAATGTTCAGAGAATATAACTGATAGGAGTAGAAATAGTGAGGACTTGAAGAATGTCAAGATGCAAGATGAGCTCTAAATAACATGACATTGTAAGATTTTGGTGGAAGTAGAGCTTTAAGATGCTGAAACACTGCTGTGTTTTTGTGTGGTAGTTGTAAACTGAGATTTTAAATGTCTAAATATTTATCCTGAGCTTATATAATAGAAATAGCTTTGTTAGCAGCCATAGCTTTAAACCAGCTATCTAGTTATTTTAAACACTAGGCTGACTCTCGTTCAGAGTGGTTGTGAAGCATCAATATGCATAATGCATTACATTCTGTTATAATTCACTCTTATGCTGCTTGCATGAAATCCCAAGCATACTGCTGGTAAACTTCTGGGATTGCTGACAGGCCTCTCCATCAGTATTCAGTGTTAGTCTTGGGATGATTTGCTGTGGGAGTCGTTGGAAAGCTACGTAGAAAGTAGACCTAAATAATATCTGTGATTGATACAGATGTAAGCTTTCATTTCCATAATTTAGGGCAATTCAATTATGTTTTCCTTTTTTAAAATTACTGACTGAAGTGATTTGTGAGCTGTCATATCCAGATTTATTGAACTTATTAAAACCTTGTAGAGTTGCTTTATTCATTCTGTTCCTTAATTTGTATTACTTCTTTTTTGGAAGGGGTGTAGTTTTAAATCATTGTTTCGACATTTGGATCTGGTTAAGAATCAATTTTATCTATGTTTATGGCTGTGTGCTAAATAGTGAGGGCCTCATATGTGCTTGGAGGAATAATTGATTTAATAATAATAATTTAATAATTATGTTTATTATTTGAATATAAACTGACGTTAATGAGGTGTCGTGTCTGAACAACCATGTGCTGATGAGTTTCTAATTCAAAGCCTATGTTCATGAAACCAACTACATTAGTGTCCCGTTATACAGGCGTCAGAGGTAACTGTACCGTATTACTCTATAATGAGGAGCTGTATGCCAGTGAGTTCCTGGAGCAGCAGGTGCTGCACTTTTTGGTTTTGCTAGTGTAACATCTGTCTCATGAAAGGCTTGAAGATTAGCGTGCAAGTTCAGTGCAGTTGGACTGATAATATGCCGTGCAGGACTAATGTGCTCCCTCTTTGTCACTTCAGTGAAACTGGCTCATAAATGAGGATATAATATGAAGGCTGTTAAACAGCAGTGTTAATGTGGCCTGTGATTTGTTTTTTTTTTATTTTGTGAATATGCACCTGCTTGCTGTCATGTCAGGTTTGTAATCACAAAGTTGTAATAATCAGTAAGTGGTTTGGTGTAAAATGCTCTATTTTAGGGGAAACTAGAGTCAGAATTGTTTAAAGTGATGACATCTAATAAGTTTATTCCTTCCAGATGCACAGTGCTTGATACTTTGGTTGTTTTTGATACGATTTTTGACCAGTTGTTAAATTCGTGGCATCTGTACATGCAGAATGTTAAGTCCTCAAGAAAATGTATTCTCAACATTTCATGTTAAGGTTGGCCGTACATGTTGGTAACAGCTTAAACAATTCAAATCTTACAAATCACTTCTATGTGTTTTGCTTGGAATCAGTCTTTTTTCCTTGGCTATTCATGTTTATATTAGTAAATATGTGTCCCTTAAAGAGCCTGTAACAGCAAATGGACAGTGTATGTCCTTCGTGAATGAGGACAGATCAAAGAACTAGCATCAGATGCTTGCATTGCAGCTCTGGTAGGCCGTCAGCTGTCTGTGATGAGGGGAGAAGTTGGACAAAGGCTGAATGGTTTCGGCAGTTCGCAAGTGTTGCTATGCCGCAGACGTGGGGTGTTGACATGATGTCCAGTAGGAAACAACGCGTGCATGAAGTCCAGTCTGGAACTCAGGAATGTGGTTATATGACCTGAAGTTGAAGATTTATTCAATCCAACACCACCTACAAATGTGGCTCAGGTCTGATTTGAAAAGATCCATATCCTGTGTTCACACAGCCCTGAAGACTGCAGATTTTTCCCCACTACAGCCAAGGAATATCAGTGTAGCTTTAATAACGTTCTCAGGAATTGTACTTTACAGAAAATGATCTGTTGTTGTAAATCTGTTTTAATGTAACCCTAAAAGAATTAGATTTTGTGAAAGTGTGTTATTTTTCCTGAGCCCTGGAATTAGCCCTAGAGTTATTTCCTTTTGTAATCAGTGGTTGTTTCGTAATAATTTCTACATAACAAGTAACGAACTTTCTGATTTTAAATGTTATATAAACAGTTGAAAAAATGTGCTGAAAGGGATTCTTTGAGTGTTGCTATAGAAAACTATTGGTTCCCTTTAGAACCAATAGTTTTTTTTTTCCTTTTAAAAAGGGGGAGTCATCGATGTCTGTACATGATGATGATTTTTATTTTAAATTATTTGGCGCCTCTTCATTTAAATATTTAATGAGCCAAATGGGGAATTGCCTGTGACTTGTGTACAGCCTCTAATTAAATTAAAATGAAAGCTGCTCTCAGCAGGTTGGCACATTTTAAACGTGACAATTGCTGCTATTTTAGAAGTGCACATTTGATAAATGAAGCATTATTTTCGACTTCTCATGGCAAAAATAGTTTGCTATGTGTGTGTGTGTGTGTGCATCCTTGATATCAGTTTTGTTTTTTGTCCCCCCCCTTCCTCATATATAAAAGAAATGCTATTGAATTAATGGCTTGCATTGTCTTAAAGGGTCAGTTTGTATGTTCAGAGTAAGTTTTCCTCACAAGTGATTTGCTGATTGCTGTAATAAAGTTTCTGTATCGTGGTCACTCTTGAAGTAGGCAAAAGCAATCTGTACATTTTAGCACATCCTTGTTCCAAGTAGTGCAGCATAAGGTTCCACACATGGAACCAAGCAAAACTTTGACTACATCATAATAATAATAATAATAGTAGCTTTTTTTTAAAAACCTACACACCAAATATTATAAGTAGAGCTTTATTGTTGTCACATACAAACAGCAGGATCTAATAATGTTTAACTGGCCTTTTAAGCAGAACTGCAAGGAACTCAGTATTCACCCTAGTTCGCCTGAGGCTTTTTATTCCTCACGTTTTCTTCTTTGTTCTCTTGGGTTCTTTTTCTTCTCTGCAGAATTTAGTCTTGTCCTTGTGTGAAAGTAAGGGACCTCATTATTGCATTGTCTTTTTCAGGGTCTGCTCCAGAGGATTTAGTCCTTCCTGTGACGGAGGACTAATTATTATTATTTTTATTTTATTTTTTTTTTTTGGGGGAAAAGGAAAAGGAGGCAAAGATGCCGAAACCGGTAAGTGTGTGTTTTTCCCAGATATTACTATGAGATTAAATTAACTAATACCTGAATGTGTATGCATTGGAAAGTGAGCGCAAGGACTGCAAAATGTATAATGTGTCACTGGTTTTAGTCCTTGGCAGTAGCAATATTACAGGAGAGTGCCACATGCAACTGAGCCATCCAACCCTTGTGTTCTGTGAGAATTTTAAATGGTCATCTTTCCAAAGGAGTGCTTAGATGAATCGGTGAATTCACATACTCCACCAAATATTCCAAGGCATTTCTCTGTCTCATAACATTACAGCATCATCACAGCACGTCTTTTCATATTGTTTCTAGTGGTCTTTAGTCTTGAAGTTTATTTTCCACCCTTGTTTACAATCAGGCTTATAATCTTCCTCAGCCCCTGTTTTGGTGGATAAAAGTAATTGTGTTAATGGGCTGATCTTTTACAATCGGTGTACTGCATTAAAAGGACCACCAAGAAAATCTGTAGCAAAAGTAAGAGTTGATGTTTCACACGGAGTCAAAGGAGTACTTTGAAAATATCTTGTGCCGGTAGCAAAGATTCAGGAAACCTCTTTCTGCAGCCATATAAATATACATTTTATTTGCCAGACCGCTTTAGCCAAAAACACTGGGAAGATTTGTACGTTTAAATAAGGCCCTGAGATTGGTTTGCCGGGGTAAGGGAACTCGGATGTTGAAAGACCTCTCGGACAGTCTGGTGTAGAGTTTTACTACGATCTCTTGTTTGTGCTTTTGTGAATTCAGATGCTTACTCTAAATGAGCCATGATTCCACTCTGGTTTTGGGGAAAAATGTATTATATAACTAAGTGTGTTGTAGTTTAGAGCTGATTCATATTTCCTAGCTACATACTGAAAATACATCACGTGCACACCAGTTCACATATTCTGTGATTTATTCAGAGCGCCTCCTATCTCCAGTGGGAACTGAAGTTGAAGGTGTTTTTAGTGTGGAACTTGCCATCAGGCTGTGACGACAGCTACTATTATCATCTGCACTGGGCTGTGAGGAGCCTGAGCTCACCTCAGACAAACAACTACCTGTCATGGTTGACTGGTCACCTACTGAGGTTTTAAAAATTCGATTTGACTAAAAGGGAGCCAGCATTAGCAGAGATCCTGGGGGAGGGGACAACGGAGTGTAGCACATTGACTTTGGCTTTAGATGCCATTTACAGACACTGTTGCCTTAAATCAACAAAGTTGCCTGACCATATAATAAAGATAACTGGCCATAAAGATAATCATTTTAAGCAAATATTGACTGTTTCTGATAACACTGATTGTATTTTCTGTAATCAGTGGCTCTGAAGCTTAATTGATAACCTAAGTGATAAGAGAAAGCCAGCTCTTATTTATTTTCTTCTAAGTAAAAACCTTCCTAACTGTATTACGCTACAGCGATATCCAAAATAAAATGGCTAGTATCAAGTGTCAAAACACTGTTTTTTTTTTTTATTTTTTGAAGTTTTAACAGATTTGAAAGGGTGGCCTACTGCCTTTTCTGCTATTTTGTACTCTAATTTTAGCTTAATTTATTTACAGTAATCATGGTGTTATGGTTTGGAAACAAACTATTTTAGAAAGGCAAAGGGGGGGGAGATGACGGAGGGTGAAAAGATCATAAAATGGCATAATTTGATCATTTAAGCTCTTTTTTTGGGGGTGGGGGGGTCCTGGTTTGTTTGGTTAAAATTTTAGTTAAAAAAAAATCAGGACAAAAAAGAATGTCAGTATTTTCTGTATCATTGTCTTTATTTTGCCATTCCTCACAGAACCCTCCTCGTTTATCTGGGCTAGTGCGTCCCTAGCGGAACAGCCAAAATGAGAAGTGGTATTTTTCTATTTTCTCCAAACAAAGGTATTGAGAATGTACACATCGATTAATTTAATCACTAAAACAGTAGTTCGTCTCAAAGTTGTTAATGCTACAAAAATGCAGAGACTCCTACAGCTTGGCTGCAGAGCTTTAGCTGTGATCCAGGGAACCTTTTCAGTGCTCGCATGGTGGCATTATGTTGGCCACTGTGCAGATTTCTTTTTATTTCTGCTAAATGTTGTCAATGCACACTCAGTTTTCAGCTGTTCCATGACTCAAGTGGTCTCTTGCCCTTACATACACTCTCTCTTTCTCATACACATCACCCCTCCTCCAGTAACTTTCGTCCTCTACTGCTCCAGGCTGTTCCCCAACACTGCGGCTGTTGTCTCATCCCAGCTGAGCCAAGAGCTGACCAGGACTATCAGCCACAGCCAAACTAAACAGAGCTGAGCTGTCTGTTATCTATCCAAATTGTAGCCATGTTCATTTGTGTTCTCATGAAAAGAAAATAATCCACAATGCATCTCCTTTCATCTGCTTTTTGTTTTTATATTTGGTTGAGCAACTGTTTATACTAAATGTTTGGGCTGGTTCTCAAGGCTTGATTTATGCCTTGGTTTACAGGCGCTGAAGAAGACTTTAAGGAGGACCGTGAGGGGAGGGGGGTGTTCTCTACTGCCAGCATGGCAGCCTTGCTGCAGTGTAGCTGGACTTGTGTGTTCCTTATTAAAACTGATGACACTGCAGTTCAGGCAGCAAGAAAAAAATCAGCATTGCAGATTGGCTTTAAAGGGATAGATTAGGGGTGCCATTGTGTTGGGTTTTGCTCTTAAGTGTAGTCCGTAAACTAAGACTTGTTTAGTGCCTGAAGTTTGCTTCTTAAGTTTGACAGTGGGCGACACGGTGGCGTAATGGGTAGTGCCGTCACCTCACAGCGAGAAGGTCCTGGGATCAATTTCCAGACGGGAGGGTCTGAGTTTGCGTGTCTGCGTGGGTTTCCTCTGGGAGCTCCGGTTTCCTCCCACCGTCCAGAGACATGCACGTCAGGCGAATTGGAGATGCTTAATTGCCTGTAGGTGTGAGTGTGTTTGTATGTCTGCCCTGCAATGAACTGGCGACCTGTCCAGGGTGTTTCCATCCCTTTCGCCTTGAGAGCAGGTATAGGGTCCAGCACCCCCTGCGATTCGAATTAGGGCAAGCGGCTAAGAAAATGAGTGAGTTTGACAGTGGTAAGTATAGAATTCTGGCCTTCAGAATTTCTGGCCCTGTTTTTTGTAGTCACTGGATGTATTATGCTAGGCTGCCAATCCAGCTCATCACCAATTCAGTTAGCAATCATCCATCTGTCCATAGTCTAATCCACTTTTTCAAACCAGAGATGCAGGGCGTGCTGGAGTCTATCCTACTCCCACAAAGCAAAGGGCAGATAAACACCCTGGACAGGTTACAGTCCATTCTAGTGCATTCCAGAGGCAGCTGATGGGGTTAACTGTAGTGTATAATACAGTGCCATGATATCTAGCCAAGACTTGTGCACAGGTCCCTCTTTCTGGGTTTATTGCAGTTTTGTGGAAAACAGTCGTCACACAGGATCATCGTTTGTAGGAGCTGGAAAAAGAGCATGTGCACCCCTTTACTCCTGCATATTGACGCAACACGCTGTGCATGTCAGGTTCTAGTATAGATCATTCGATCAACTGATTACAGCTTAAAAGAGGCATTGTAATAGTCACGGTTCACATAAAACTTCCATTGCTCAACCTGGCAGGTTTGCCTGCATGGCAGACAAGTTAAGGCTCGAACACAATCCTATGAAATGACAAAGAAAGCAGGGAATAAAGGATGTTTTAGGTTTTAACAAGTTCCTGAACATGAATGTCAGACTTCATTTTTTCTGTAAAATGGAACTACTCTGGTGTCCAATAGACAATCTCAGTAAAGTTGTTATTATTTTTTAGTCTTTCTGCTGATGAACTTCGCCAACTAGTTAGCTGTAGATGTAAACCAAAAGCAGGGAATTTCTCCGGTGGGGGGGTGTTTATATTTTGTGTATGTTTGAGGTGCACCTTTCAGAAAACTAGCTTTGTGGGGGATGCCTTTTTAGATGAATCTGAAATAAGTGAAAGTGACTACCCTTGTCATTGTGCAGCGCAGCACAGTGACTACATGTGAATTTATCAAGCTGTGGGGAGACACAATTTGCAACTGTCCATGCGCTTTTGAGTAGACCTTTTTACCAGCTAACCCCATAAGCTAGTAGAATAAGGACAGTGAATGTGTTGCAGTACGGACAAGGATGCCTCGTTGCCCCATAAACCCCCTTCCTCTAACTGGTCTGGGGCTGTAGGGCACACAGGGGTGCTACATTATTCATAGAAAGAGCAGTCGAAGGTGCCAGGAGTCCGCTCAGGCATCCCTTCTGCCCCGCAGGGGGTGTTTATGATCCAACAGACCCCACGGGCTGCAGCCCAGTGAGCAGCTTTGCGTGTGCCTGTTTTTGTTTGCAGAGTTCATGGTGGAGTGTGAAAAGGGGCCTCTGTCAAACGAGAGTTTTGTGTCAACATCCTGTTGAAGGAATGGAACAGAGGGATAGAGGAGGATCATTTAAAGTATTTAGTTTTCTCGTATTTGTGCAAATGCAGGTCTGTATCATTTCTAATTGTAACTATTATCCAAAAACTAATCTGCTTAATTGTGTGATATGTTGCAAAAATAAACTGATCGCTGGCTGTCTGTTACGGAGTAAAAGATTTGATTTTTCCAAAAGTGTGTGTTCATGAGAGTTAAGAATCATGGTCCGAGGCCTGTGGTTAGTGCTGTTTGGTGATGTAAAGCCTTTTATCCCTTTTTTGTTTGTTTGTTTTCTGTATATGTTTTTACATATTTCTTTTAATACATGTCAGTTTTTTCACTTATAAATTAAAGGTCCATCAGATCAGACATTAAACCTTTTATTTTTGAATAAAATGATGATTTCTTCACCCAAAAAAAAAAAAAGATCATTTGATTCGATCAAGGAAGTTTTCACTTGCACCCAAGCGTCTAACCGTTGAATGTCTGAATGTCTTGCTGAGTACCCGGAGCATATGTGGCTGTCCGCTCACAGATGTTCTTTTGTGTGGACAAATGGACATTCATGATAGCCAGCAAACATAAATCATTGGAAGCAAAATAATGCAGGCCAGTCTTTATCCTTGTCACATGAAGGGTTCTTAAAATCTTCAATATATATTAGTTTAAATTGAACATAAATGGATAAATATAAGATTTTTATTTTTTTTTTTTCCAGCAGTTGCGCTTTTTTGGGGGGGTATGGGTTGCTCATTTTAATTCAGTTTTTTAAAATTATTTATTTATCCCCCCCCCCCCCCACATCCTTTCACACAACTTTTAACAAACTGTTCTGTCACACAGTGCATTTATTAAAACATAAATCAAAACACATTCAGTGCATCTTTTAAGAATTAATACTTCTGCTCAATAATGTTATTGTCCCATGAGTTAATCGATACATTCGGCTGTATGTGGAATGGACGCTCGTTTAATGAAGTAGACCGCTGCTGTCCCTCGGCTTGCTCAGCTGAAACACTGTGTGTGTGGAACATGTGTAAGTACAGAACCCCACTTATCCCTGTTGGCTGTGGCCGTAAGGGGGTTAATCAGGCGAACGGGCAGCTGCCTTCAAGCCCAGCGGGGGAGATTAGCAGCTCCGTGTGGGAGGGGGAGGAGGCAGGATGGGCCCCTGTCTGTAGCTTCCCCTCGCCAAAGCCCCTGTAAACGGCTTACAAACAAACAGCTGCACATTTAATTAAGAGGGACCGTCTGAGTGCGGAGCAAAAACACGAGCGAGGAACTTGTACGTATTCTTGTACATACAAGCCGTGTTTGTGTCCACACATTCCATTTAGTTCCTTTACGAACACCCTGGTGCCAAAACACACAAGTCACAGGTGTCCTGCCTCTTGAGGATCTGTCGTAAAGCATGACCCAGCCAACTGCCCCAGTGACTGTAGATTAGGCTGCATATGGAGACCTGTGAAATGTGAAACGTTAACATGTCGAACCGATTTTCTAACCTACCCAAAGGCTAAGCTTTGACCAAGTTGCTCTCTTTTTGTGTGACAAGACTGATTAGGTCATCCCACCTTTCTTTATTCTGGTTGTTTCCTTCAGGCAGTCCCAGTCGTAGTTTTTACATGTAGTGTGACACTAGGCAGTCCAAGAAATGGTATCGATATAGATTTTCGGTGTAGAAAATTGTATTTCTTCAGAAACTACAGAATTTTGCCTTGCAAGATTATACTGCTTGTGGAAATTTGGCAAAGTAATCATTTATACCATACCATATATACCATTGCTAAGATATGCTCATCAGTCTCCACTTCAGTGAACTGCTAGTTCAAATCTCTTTGGGCCTAAATGGGGAAACCAATGCATATATGCATTCAAATGTAAAGATTTGCTGTTTTTAAATTGTGTATATATATGTTTTGTTGAAATGTCCAAACGCTTGCCACATTGTGTAAATGCAATATGCAGTCCAAAAGGTCTGGTGAACAATGTCATAAATGCACTTTTTCAGTACAGCATTATGTATTCACACTTCTCCTGGCGCTTTGAGCGATGTGTAAAGATCACTGATAATCTAGCTGAGGAAAATGGAAATAAATAAATCACGTGTCAACATTGTTCAGTTTTGAAGTTCGAAGACTCAACAAGCAACTCACAGTGAATGTGTTTTCAAAAAAAGGTCTTTTTCAATGGTGGTAAAGATTTCCTGAGTCACCATTGTGCTGTATGGGTCAACCATAGTTGTCTTCAGCAGTCTGGGGACACAAACAACTTCTCTGGATTATAGCTGTGCAGGGTCTTTGTGCTTTTTAGCGATGGTGATCTTTCCCTGGAAAGACACTGAAGTCTTGTTGATGGAAGTAAGCTGTATTTGGAGATTATGGGGTTTTTTTGGGTTCTTCTTCTTCTTTCCTCTCTTTCCTCCCCTAAACCTTCCCCAAAATAAAGCTGGTATCTCTCGTGGAGTGGAGAGAGTGGATTAGCCGAGCAGGGCAATTATTTTATTGTTGCTGGTCCAGCTTGGCTCGAGGGTCAGGTGTGTTTTGGCTCGGAGACCCCCACCCCACGCACACTCACACAAAAGGACCATCATTTCACGGCTGGTTGCTGGACACCAGCTCCACTTTTGACACAAAGGGACTGACACTCATAGCTAGTGACTCGGAAACAACAATTAAGCTCTTCCCTTCTTCTAGTAATCGCTGTCACTACTCTGCCCTTCCAGTCCGTGCGTGCGTGTGTGTGTGTGTGTGTGTGTGTGTGTGTGTGTGTGTGTGTGTGTCTGTCTGGACTTTAGGCCAGCCTATACGAAGAGAGGATTTAGTAGCAGAAGGTAGGGTTGTTATTGGAGACAGCAAGGTGCTCTCAAGGTGGCAGTCACTTTAGGTCAACTAATTTGTCTTTCTGATTTTCACTGTATTGTCTTAGAAATTGGATTTTTTTTAACATTAATTTAAAATTGGCCAGAGGAGTTTCTAGATGCAGTAAGACAGCGTTCAAGATATAATTGTAGAAATGATACTAACGTACACTTGCCAAATCTCTTGTTCATTGGTTATGTTAAATCGCTTTGCAAAATTAGACTTATTTTATGTTTAACATGGCTTTAACTGAAAAGTAAGTCCATCTCCTCTGCAGAGAACACACCTCTGCACATTTCAAAGCTAAACATGTTTATTTTCTGAAAAAAACATTTTCTAAAAATAGAATGTAGCGTCCAGTTTTGTATGGGGTATATTGAGTTCGGGTATTGACGTTAGATGATTAATTCTGGACCACAACGTCACTTCTGCTTATCCCAAAAGTACTGGATGGAGCTCTGTCTTGTCAAATAACACTGCTGTGCAACGCAGTGCTGGGAGACTTTGTACTTTGGACCTTTGGCCTTTTGTGTGGCTACACCAGAGCATCTTTTCTACTGCCATGCTTTTCTGTAGATTATACTGTTTGTGCACAACTGAACACTCTGAGAATTTTTGAGCATGGAATGCACATTGCCGTACACTCTAGTACATTTTGTCTTAACACACAAGTACATATTTTTACTTTCCTAGTTGCTTGTTTTATATATTGCTGTTACGGAGTAATAAAACTTACCTTAATTGAGCAGCAAGTTGGCTCAGGGTATGAAAAGTTGTGGTGATCTTAAATTTCAATAATATGTGTATATAACGAGGTCTGATCGCTTTGGTTGTGTTCCTGTACATATTGTGCTATACAAACGCCTTTAGCCATCCTTCATTACTTTATATCTTGCTAGCCAATCTGCTTGTTGGTGGGGGAAAATACTATTTTATGACTGTTATCGGTCTTAGTTTTGGCATATTGAGTAGATTCAATTAAAGAAATGGGAACCTGATTCACTGGGGAAGCCTGCAAAATGCCTAAAGATAAAAGGTGTCTAATAAAGGTGTTTTAAACACTTGGCCTTTACCCTCAACAGTATTTGAATTATTGGCCTGATTTATCTGTCTTCACCGCTTTATGCCTTTAGATGACTTTATGCTTGAAGGATTCATATGCAAGTCTGTGTGGCTTACCCAACAAAAAAACAATATTCTTAAACTAGTCAGGGACTGGACTGAAAATGAGTCAAAAACTTTGTGCTTCAGGAAGCCTGGAGAATAATACTTTTAAAGATACAAGAAAGTCTGGTTCTTTTGGAAGTGAAAAAATTGAGGGGTGGCTCAAAACTATACAAAGTACTGTACATCTTGCTCATTATGTAACTTGCTGAAGTATTTCTGCTTAATGATGGACATTTAAAAGCGAGAGTCTTGTTCCTGCTGTCAATTATTTAGCTCCATTCAGTACCAGGCACCCGCCATGCTTCTGTTCAGCTGATCTGCCTTGCACTTTTAGCTTCAGCCTGCCTAATCACTCTACAAGCATGAGGCCACCTAATCGCTCCATGAGCTTTTAATTGCCTCAGAACTGTGCACACAGTTACTTGCGTCTGGTAATGGTTGGGCAGGAGGTTTAGTTTCAAACATGGCTGCTTTTGCTTTAAAATCGAAAGAAATGCACATAACCTCTCTAGGAATCCTCCTAGTATGAGCATTATAATGCAGGAAAAGGGGATTTAAGCAGGGATGGGGGAAATGTGGGGGGGGGGAGTCCGGTGAAAGTCTGATATAATTGATGCATTATCCATCACAAAACGTTGGGAAAAATTGTGATTTGTATTAAAACTCATCAATACCCTTTTAAATTTTCTTTATTGTAAATGGAAAGGTTTTTAAGAGATTTACATCTTGAGCATATGTAGCATTGCTGCTTTCTAAGCGAACATAAATCCAACCAGAGGTATCTCCTTAAATTTTTGAGATTTAAAATGGAACTTGAAACATATTTTCTCTTGCAAAAAGGCAAATATAATAGTTCTGGTGTTTATTAAAAATGGAAGACCTAGTATTCAATGCCTAAGGACATTTGACAGAGAATGTTAAAACTATGACATGTGGCTAAGCTATTCTAAAAATAGATCATAAGTAATTATTTTTTATATTTTTAATAACCTATTATTACAATGATGGATTTTGGCATCTTGTAGTATTAAGAATGGTGTTTGGAAAATATTTAGTTATAAACTGTGGTTTGCAGAGAAAAAGCATGGTCAGCCACAGAGTCTGTCTGGAGAGGGACAAAGCAGGCGACACACAGTATGATCCTTATAAAGAGAGAGGGTATGGCATTTGGCCTCATCACACGTTCCAAAGCTTTCATGCGAAATTAATGTTGGCAAGAGGAAGAGAGAGGAGAAAGGAAGGTCTGGGACATGGAGCCAGGAGGCCGAGGCAGAGCAGCTCTGCCGTAACTTTATCCCAACAGGACGGCTTCCTGGATCACCTTTCTCGTGTGTGTGTTTCCATGCATAAGAGGGAGAGTGATAAGAACAGGTAGCTGCTTAATGCGCATGCGTACTGTCATCCTATAATTCGGCACTGAAAAGTGACGTGTGTGTGTGCGCGCGCGTGCCATAAAGCATGCCCTGTGGCTGATCCCTCCTCCATTAACAGCACGCATGGGGTTGCTTTCAGTCAATGACGGAGCACCAACATTCATTGTGCTTCAGTAAAAGAACAAACAAACAAGCTGGCAAGGGAGTACTGTCTGTACAGACAAGCAGGATATGTACCCTGTGAGTGTGCTGAGAGAGCAAGAAATGTGTTTGTGTTTTGAAAATCACAAAAAAGCAAGGGAAACCTGACTTGTCCAACAAGTGGCCTGACTTGGTGGAAATGAGTTGTCTTGTCAGCTTGGAAATAATTGGTGTTTACAGTGATGCATCTTGATGCACAGTTACAATAAATTGAATGAGTAGCATACATAGGATCATATTTTTCAAGAATAAGCATGACGCTTAAAGCTGTAGTAACTATAGAAAATTGATTAGCCACAGCATGAAGTTATGGGAAAGTGATTAGTGAGCAGCAGTTTTTATGCACTGCAGATGCATTGTTTGCTCTGTAGTGCATAAAAGCTCTTTATGTTGATGAAGTACAGAGGATATTACCTTTGTGGACTTGGAAAAAGCATATGACAGCTTGCCAAGAGAGGAGTTGTGGTTTTGTATGTCAGGAGTGGCAGAGAAGTATGTGAGAGCAATGCAGGATATGTATGAGGGCAGTGTGACAGTGGTGAGTTCTGCAATGGATGGATGCATTTAAAGTGGAGGTTGGATTACTTCAAGGATCAGAGCTGAGCCCATTCTTGATTGCCATGATAATGGACAGGTTGACGAATGAGATTAGACAGGAGTACCCAGGGCCGATGATTGCTGCTGATATCTGTAGTCAGAGAAGGGAGTTGTTTAAGGAGAACCTGGAGAGGAGGAGATGAGCTCTAGACTGGAGAGGAATGAAAGGGAGTAGGACAATGACAAAATACATGAGTATGGAGGAAAGTGGCATGGTTAAGATGGAGGGAAAAGAGGCGATAAAGGTGGAGGGATTTAAATACTTGGGATCAGCTGTTCAAAGTAATGTGGCGTGGAAGAGAGGTGAATAAGTGAGTTCAGTCCGGTTGTAATGAATGGAGACGAATGGCAGGAATTATCTGTGACAGACAGGAACCAGCAGAACTGAAAGGAAGGGTTTACTGGATGGTGGTGAGACCAGCTATGCTGTGTGGGTTGGAGACTGTGGCACTAACAAAGACAGGCAGCAGAGCTGGAGGTGGCAGAGTTAAAGATGCTAAGATTTTCGCTGGGTGTGTGATGGACAGGATAAACGAGTATATAAGAGGGACTTCTAAGGTTGGTCATTTTAGAAATAAAGTTCGAGAAGCAAGGTTGCGTTGGTTTAGAAGTAGGATTATATTGGTAAAGGGATGCTGAGCATGGATTTGCCAGGAAACGGGAAAAGAGGAAGACCAAAGAGGCGGTCTATGGATGCAGGCAATTGATTTTAAGGGGGAAGGTACAGAGGACAAGAAGAAATGGAGACGGTTGATCAGCTGTGGTGGCCCCTAACGAGAGTGGCCAGATGATGATGATGATGATACAGAGGAGACAAAAAAGCATTAATCAGCATATGAATAATACATTAATAAAGCAAATTGGTAGAAACTGTGCACATAAGTTGAAAGATGCCATATTTAAGTGTTCTCTAGAAGCATGTGTGGCTCTCTTCACTTATAAAATTCAATAAAACCTCACTAGTTGGGGTTTTTAAAGCTGTTGTATACGACCGCATCAACCTTTTTCACACTTGCGTGTGGGCTCTGTGGTTCCCTGTGACACATTTGAAACGAGACACAGTTCATTTTTCTTAACAAATGGAAAGGCAAGTAGGATGTCAGGATTTCAAATGATTGCACACGATGCCACTCGCCCACTGTGCTGCCAGAGAATGAACGACCCAGTTGAGCGTGACCTTTCTGTACACGTGAATCAAACAGCTGGTCTTGTCCTTGTCTGGCCTTTTTAACCCTTGGAAGCGTAGAAGGGTATTCATTCATTTATTTATTTATTTATTATAAATGTAATAACTCTTAACTATGTAAACCAACTTCTGTCATTTCTTTTTCTTTTTTTTTTTATTATTATTTTTTTGTATAAGAGCAATACTGTTCACACAACAATAAACACCAGATTCAAATCTCCTTATACCACAAATGCATGTGAGTGATTTTTGCTTTTTGAGAATGCTTATAATCAGCACTATCAGAAGTATCTGTTCATTTTAGTGAACTTCAAATGATGTATTTATTCCATCATGTTATTGAAGCCTCTGGCATTTACCTACATATATGCTTGTTTAATGAAAGAGTTGACTCATCGCAGTGCCCGCAGCTCAGTCATACACTTTGATGTGTTTTAGCGCTCTTGCGGTCTTCTGTAATCAGCATTGCAGAGGCCAATGCTGTGATAACGCTACAGCATACAGTATTTGCAGCTCTGTCCTGGATACAGGCCACTGAGCTGGCATTTTAACTTTTGCGCTCTCATTATGTGCACGTAAATTACAGTAATCGTTACTAGAAAATAGATTTTGGATCAAATCAGATACTGTGCATGTATTCGTATGTGTAATTTGTTGTTGCTGCTATGAACTGAATCAGAAAATGAATGAATTTGAAAGTGCTGAAAGTGAATCTTACAATTCAGTCTTCTTTGGGTTGCTCCCAGTGGTAAAAATGCCTGATTTATTGCGGGGATTTCTTTTTCAGATCAATGTAAGGGTGACGACAATGGATGCAGAGCTGGAGTTCGCCATCCAGCCAAACACCACAGGCAAACAACTGTTTGACCAGGTAAGTCCACCACTGGCCTGATTAACCCTTTTTCTGGTTTGATCAAAGGATGTATTTCCAAACAACTCCAAGGAATAACCTCAGTTGAAATTTTGTATTTATCTTAATACTGGCGCTGTGTGTTTGTTTGTTCAACTGACAAAGTAACAAATGTCTACAAGCTTAGAACATTACATGGAGAGAACATTCAAGGGAAAGCACCAAGGAGCTCAGCTTTGCAGAAATGTAATTTAAAACTGATAATAGAAGCATGTGAATAATAATAGAATAATATATATATATATATATATATATATATATATATAATTATTATTATTTTTTTTTTCCTTCCCCTCTTTATACAGCACCATTATGCCATAGTTCTATACCTATACTTATTAGGGTTAGTGGTTGCCTAGTGGTTGGGGACTCATCCCCAGGATAAGGAAGGTTGTGGGTTTGAATCCCAGACCAGTAGATTGAGCAAGGTACCTTCCCCATCAGTGCTCACCGGGGACTTTAAATAGCTGCCTCCTGCTGCATGGTGTGTATGGAGGGAGCATTTAATTGTGGTTCACTGTGTGGTTTGTGCTCACAATCATGAGTGTCACCTTCACTTTCACTTCATTATTAGTATGCGAGGTTGTTTTTCATCCAGTAAAAAAAAAAAGAGAATTTATGACTAGACAACCTATTCAACCATTTTTGTTATGAATTTGAGCCTCTCAGAAGGTTTCCCATCAATGTAGGTGTTCTTTATTTTACTTTGTTTTTAATCATGAACAGTACCACATGGAAGTTCTTACAAAAAATCCTAGCGATCCTCTGATTTTGAAGTATTTTCAAGTTCTGAGTCTTAGAGGAATTAATGTCTTAGGATTTTGGGAAGCAAGGGAAAACCAGACTCTTGTGGGATGTGAGAAAAAGAGGGAAAGTCCTAAAAGACTTTTTTAACCTTGTAGAAGGAAACAATCATGTCAGCAGTCTCCTTTCTGTATGGGGGCTTTTAACAGTAGCTTACTGTAGTGGAATGTAACAGAACTAATGCAAGAAGACTGGGCTGCTTTGTCATTGGGTGGTGATGTCACCTCATATGATGCCATGGGGGCGAAGGTTTTAGGCTCTGCCAGCAAATACTGATAAATGCATAAGTGAGCATAATTGCGTAGGCAAGCTGTCTGTGATTCAAGACTGCCTTCTCACTCTGAGTTTGAATTAAATAATTGAACCGTGGTCCAGAGTCAGCTTATCAAATTTTGCGGATTCCGATTCCAAGTTTAACATGTCCAGCACTGAATTGAATTTCCTGATTTATCAGTGGTCCTGCTCTATTTCAGTCTCTGTCGGCTCTTATCACCATATCCTCCCCATAGTGCTGCTGACCAAAGCCAACACTTTCTGCAACGGTAATGCCAATAGTTAAAAAATATTCATTTGATAGTCTGAGATGGTTTGGAAGCTTTTTTTTCTTCATTCATGTTTGAGTGGTGTTAAAAATGTGAACTTTCCTGCTGATCTAAGCCTAATTCGGATTTCTTTCCATGATGGTGCTGCTGTATGTTTTCATCAGAGGAAGCTAGGCCTTTTCTGCCACTCGTTGAATTAGACTCCATTACCATTGTCTTTTGAGGCCTCTTTCTCTGAGGTAGCTCTGTTGAAACCATTGGTCTTTCTGTTCTGTAGCCTTTTAGCTTCTCGTGATGTTTAATCAATTTTTAAGAATCATTAAATAGCTCTAGACTGTAGACTCAATTGTGTAGTGTCCATTTTGAAACATTTGGTAAACATTGATAGATTATCTGAGTAGTTACAGTAAATGTATCTCAGTCACTTAAGCCCTGTTCTTTAGGAATGTGAGTATTAATCTATAGGTGGCAGTAATATGTTAGTGATGCCAATTATACAATTTTCAAATAAAAACTGCTCTTCCAAGTCTGATGCACACACTCTGAACTACTGTGCATCATATCGGTAAATTCAAATCGATGTGTTGCATATCATACTAAACTGACTTGCATAAATTTTGTCGACTTCAGATACAAGCCTTCTCAGACTGCCACTTCATGAATTTCTCAGGCAGTCAGAGTCTGCCACAGTCTGACTGCGATGCTACAGTTGTGCTCACCTTGCTTTACTCCGGAAGTTTCCTGATGCGTACTTGCAGACTCTTGGTGGTTAGCACTTACTGCTAGGTAAAGCTTGATGCAGTATCCCCTGTGCAAAGTAGCTCTTATTGCTGACACAGTGCTGCATGACGACCTCTTATTAATCCAGGAAGTTCTCAGGCATCGTGTTGAGTGACTCAGGTAGTTAAAAGGTGTCTGTTGTTTTTGTTCAGAAAGCAGTAGCCATGATGAACAGCCACAGCTAAAGAATCAACCGGTTCGGTAGTGGTGTAAGATTATAGTTTGAAGAATTTGAACTTTAAATGACGAGGTTTGTTTATAGAATGTAATCCATACACTTTTTGTTGACATCAGTGTACTTAGCCTTTTTTTTTTTTCCTTTCTAAACCACCATTAACACGTATTCCTCAGTACCTTTTTGCATAATCGTTTTGTAATGGCTATCAGGTGTCATGACCTATTGTTTAGCTCCTTGCAATGGAATCATTTAGACTGATCAAGAAAAAATGGTTGTTGGTGGAAGTCCTGTATTTAAAGAACAGCATTTCTTCAGTGTCATCACAGTGAACCAAAAGAAATGTTCTCAAATGTATTAGTAAAATGAATGCTTTAAGATGCACTGAATATGAAGATTTCTTCTCTTTTTTTCCCCCACCACTGCAGTTTCGTTGAGTTTTCATTCATTTCTTGTTAAGCATTTCCGGCTGCTGTCCCTTTAAGAGGAGGCAGGCCACCTTCACCTCCCCCAGACAGCATTCTGCATTCCAGCCTGTGGTACCATGGCGCGGTAGAGGGAGGGCTGCGGGGCTTCGAGTCAAGTTACCCTTTCGCGCTGATCCGAGAGCAGCACACAGTTTATGTGCCGGTAAAAGTAAAGGTCAGGCAGTGGACACGGGAAACTAATCCTCGATCACTTTTAAAGTGCTGCTTCACTGAGCCTCATCTGCCACTGCAGTTAAGAGCAGAGTCAGGGTGCACTTCCTGCCGCTCTGATGCCCATTTTTGCTGGCATGTAAGCACTCTTGTCTTGAGACCTTCACAGGGAGATAATGCTGCATTAGTCACTTCTCCCCAGAGAATGCACTTAGTGGCACGCACATGGTCTCTATGTAAAGACCTTAGTCCTTATGGCAAATCAGCTCGTCAGCCACTTTGCCAGTAAATGTTAATTACTTTACAGTGCTCAGGTGTGTGTTAAGAGATTAAGAGAGAGAGACATCTTTGGTGACATGGACAAATAGCAATCACAGTGTTCCTTTTGATTATATTGATTATATTCATGACCTCCTATAGAAAGGGTTGTCATCATGCCAGCTGTCTATCACCAGAACCTGAAGAAGTTAAGCGTATCTTCACAAGCTTGTTTGCTCTGTGTAGCCAAGGTGCTGAGAATTTGGGAGAAAACATGGATTATAGGCTGTCGAACAAAGTCATATCAGCTGTGAAAGGTTAATATAATTTCACACAAATTGGTATTGAACGCTGAAAAACGTGCCAGGTCTTTACTGTGAGCTTATCTATCAATGCTCAAGGAATCCAGAATGACTTGACAGCCAGTCAGTTTATGTTGAGTTTGCAATTTGAACGATGGCGTTTCTCGACCATGGACCATATCTTACATGGTCGAGTGACGAACGTGTCCTCTCTAACCGTGGAAAATTCTTGTCGTCTTGAGGTCTACGGTCCTACCCATTTCTGACGCCTCGTACCCCTTTCAGATGTAACCCACACCCACTTCCATTTTTGCTTTTTTCACAAGCATGTCCAAATTCTAGGTCTTTTTAATATCTATAAGCAAAAATTCAGACCACAACCCAGAAGTCTGTGCAAGTGACTGGAACTCTGTTATAGTAGAAATGACTAGAATTCACAACTTGCTTGCTCTGTTCAGACCACAGAAACAGGTATTCAAGTCAGTCGAATTCTGCTGCGTGGATGTAATTTTGTCACTGTGCAGTGCTCTTGCTTCACACCTTCAACTTGGGCGTGTTCTCACAGGAGGGCCACAGTGCTCAGCTCACTCCTGCCATAGCCAACAGCACAAATATGTTAACCACATTTATCAAACAATAGATGTGTGAACCTCTGAAGACAGTGGTGTTAACTGCTTGAATAAAACAATTTTCAGTGCTTTAAAAGTTTTTCGACAATCGTCAATATTTAAAAAAATAAATAAATAAAAAATATGAAAAAACCTCAGCACTCTGTCAAGGTCTAAAAGCAATGCTTATTGAGGGTGTTTTTTTTTTTTAAATAACATTTATTTATTTATTTATTTTCTTCCCCCATCTCAACTGACTCCACTTAGTGTCTGATAGTCTGGCTGTTTTAGTGTCTCGAAGCTGTGAATCTATTTATTAGAATATTTAATTTCACAGAAGCTGAACTGTAACTTTAGAATCAACCATTGAGAGTTCGACCATCTTATTTGCTGTCGGTCTTTTTATGGAGATGGTTGTAAAGCCACTTTTGAGGCAGCTTTAAACAGGGCTTTGACAGTGTTCTGGTATCTTTTGAGGATATTTCTCTTGGGCAAGGATTGCACTTTGCTGTCAGTGTGACAACATTCCAGATCTTTTCTGCCTGGTCAGCGGTCATGGCACATTCGAAATTGGCTTTGCAAAGCAGACAACTGACTTTTTGAAAGATTCCTTATAGCAACTGTAACAATTAATACTGCGACCTGTTAAATGATTTTTAAAATATTCTTAGTTGAATTTCACAGGTAAACAGCCCAGTGTCCCATGGGTGGTGTAAATGCTCACCTCGATGCAAAAACTTGTTAGAAAAATAAACACATTTCTTTGTTCCAGTTCCAAGCCTGGCTGGATGGGGAGGGTAACGGCACGATAAATCAGTTGTCAGATTAATAGCTGGACAAAGAAATGAAACTTGGAAAATTTGGAAGGGAACTGGGTGCGCATTTCATCCTAAATTTGTCTGTTCATGCTGATCAATATGCCTTTTTAGCCTTTGACCTGCTGTTCCACTTTGAGAATTGGGATTGTGGTCTAGGGGTTTTACTGGTAAAAGTGTGGGAATGTCAATAATGTTGTTTGAGATCGTTCTTGTAGGAAGTATCTCGAGGTATAATCCTTTCTTGACAGGGCTGTTGCTGTTAAGGCATGAAGATACACGTCAATTATTGGCAAAGAAATCATAGCGGGGGGGGAAATGTAGGCATTTTTATTATTTAGATTCTACATATTTTGTCTGGTAAAAAGTGAACCATGTGCTCACACCCTTTCATGGTAGTTTGAGGTGTTACTGCAAATTCAGAAAGAATATGGCATTATATGAAATAAATAAATGACAAAAGCGGTAGGAGACCCTGAGAAAATTAGCCATGTAGTGATTTCAAACTGCGGCCGCTCCAACCCACTGACACGTTCTGGTCAGCAGGCGTGCTTGAATTGTAATTTGTAGAAATGATGGTAACGAACCACCACAAACTGAAACCTGATCGACTCAGATGAACTTTTTTTTTTTCTTCTTTTATCTTCAGCAATTCAACAAGTCTGGACTTTACTATATTGGTCATTCATAATACGTGGGTTTTCCCTTTAGGTGGTAAAGACGGTGGGTCTGCGCGAAGTGTGGTTCTTTGGGCTGCAGTACACAGACAGCAAGGGCTACACCACATGGTTGAAGCTGAATAAGAAGGTGAGTGTTTCCACCTCCTGCCCCCCCCCCCCTTTCCACTGTTTCTGCCAGTTTCAATGCTCCAGCTCTGATTAGCCTGTGGTTAGCATGGTGGGCTTCAGATGTGCAGTTTAATGGCTTTCCTGCTCCAGAATGCCAAGCAGTGAAAATAAGTAATTGACCAGATCCCCTCTGATGGCGGTGTGCGCGCTTGTATGTGTGTGTGTCTTTTAATTTTTAGTAAACCCAGAAAAAAAACAGGGCTACCCTTTAATAAAATCATCCTGAATTTGCTTGAGGCTCAGGGTGATGGTGAAAATCCATTAAGCTCTTCTGGCAGCTGCTGCAGTTGGAGACCGAAGATTCATTGCAGAGATGGTTTTGGGAACAAATTCAAAAACGAAAAAAGCAGAAAGATTGCCTTTACTTACTTAGGTTAAGCTTAGGGTTAGGTGCAGATATATCTTTGTGAGGACTTTTCATTGACGAATGCAATACTGTGCCTGATCTAAACTACAACAACGTGTGTGTATGTATGTGAAAGCTAGGAAAAAATGGGTGATGTTTAAGGGAGGAAATACAATTCCAGCTGGCATTGCAGTGTGAGACTGTCATGGTGATGTACAGCAGGATTTCTTTAACAAGTAGTTCTAGTGGAAAGAATTCAGGCCACTTCTGGGCATGAGGTGACCATAATGCAGTGTGGTGAGGATTAGAGAGAGAAGAGAGAGGGCTGATGTAAGGATTTAAAAAGGCAGATGGAGTGAACCCTCGAGCTAGTCTCTTTCAGATTCAGTGTACCTTGCCTAATATGAACCTGAGAAAAAAAAAAAAAGCCTTTTTACCTTGTTCGTTTGTGTCCCTAGTTGTCTTAAACACAATCCAAAGTGTACAGTTTAAAAGAAACAATTCTTTTTTTTTTTTAACCAGTAATCTCGCCAATAATCTTACCTCACCCTTTCCAACGCCTCCACTTATCGTTGAGAGAAAACGCAGCTTGCTCAGAGACCGTCCCTGATACGGTCATGTTGACGTCCTACCACAGTACTGCTGATTTTAACTGTTGTGAAGATTTGCATATCAAAACAGTGTCTGCTGTTTGAAACTTGAATGTAATGTAATGTTTCTGGATGGTGTATATGTGACCTGCCTGTCCTTTGTTCATTAGGTGACCCAGCAGGACGTCAAGAAGGAGAACCCTTTGCAATTCAAGTTCAGAGCGAAATTCTTCCCAGAGGACGTGTCTGAAGAGCTGATCCAGGAGATCACACAGCGCCTCTTCTTCTTGCAGGTAATGTTTCTTTATCTCTTTTAGTTTTCTTTCCAGGAAGTTTCTAGTTTTGTTTGTGGTTTATATATATTGATCTCGAGCACAATTTTTATTATTTTTTAAAAGCAACAGTGAGCTTAATCAAGGGAAGTGGCTCACAGCCATTCTCCCACCTTTGCCCCATGACTCAGAAGTATATACATATGTTACATAAGTGGCCTCTGACAACACAAGGAGATGAGGGTAAAACGAAGTAGTTTTTCCACTTGGCTAAGCCAGCTTTAGTGCTAATTAGCTGAACAATATTAATTCTCACCTTTTCTGTCTTTTTCTCTTCCTTCTAGCCAGCAGTACTTTAATTACTTAAAATACGTCAGAACTCATCCAAAACAGGAAGTACACTGCTACACCCAGCTTGAGCACGGTGAAGGAGTGTTATTTTTGAAATACTATATTTTAAAGCAGGTTTAGCTCTTGCTTTCAATGAGCTCTCGATGATTTCTGGCCCAGTTTCACGCATTGCATAGAATAGCATTTCCAGTTTGCATCGGCTAGAGAAATGAGCGAGGCTAATCGGGAACAATCGAAAAGCAAATCTTCTGTCTGTTCAACTGGCAAGCTGGCTTCACTTACCAACAGCAAAAAAAAGATTATACCAGTTAATAGTAGTACATTTGTATGTAGAAAAACGTAGATGATAAATGACCCACTACCATATGCCTCGCATCACATTAAGACACCCACTTATTAGACCTGCCATTGAAATAAATTTTTTGAATTGGACTATTTTCCTGTGACTGGGTCTCTAGATTGGGATACACTGGTCAAAGAGCTGTTTTTACAGGGTTATTCACTTGTCATACACAGCTGTGTAAAAGAATTTGTATTAAACCACAAAGCCTTATCCTGACTTGAGGTTTTCACGGCTAATCTACGATTAGCCCTTAATTAACACTCTTATGGAGTTTGATACAAATAAATCCAGAAACCACTTTTGGGATCAGTTGCTAAATTCTGCAAAACAGGCAGTCCATTTAGTCATTGTAATTTTAGTGTGTCAGATATTAAAATTTTTAGTACTAAAGCAAGCACTGATACCTTGATTATATGGTCAGACATGCATGCAGAATAAGAGAGAATGCTTTTTGGATGTACTGGCTCCTACTGTTTACATAGTAAATATTATATATTTAGTCACTGGGAACTTTTTTTTTTTTTTTTTTTTTCCCCCCCATCAAAGTATTTCTGTGGGTCAGAAGTGTCAGATTTCTCTACCCAGGACTAATATCTGCCTCCATTTACTTGTCCTTAGGTGAAGGAGGCCATTTTGAATGATGAGAATTACTGCCCTCCAGAGACAGCAGTGCTGCTGGCGTCGTACTCTGTTCAGGCCAAATACGGAGACTACAACAAAGACGTCCACAAGCCTGGCTACCTTACCAATGAAAGGCTGCTGCCACAGAGGTGACTGCTTTGACTTTGATCCTTTTTTTTTTTTTTTTTTTTCCCCCCCAGTCCTCACTGAAGGATCATACTGGATTTGTATACACACAGCCGCTCCTTTATTAAAGTGAGAGCTTCATAGATAGCAAAAATATATTAACAGCAGATTGTATTAATAAAAGGATCATTTTGGTCAATTTATGATCACATTGAGTGTGATGTGGACTTCTAAAGATCCTGAGAGTTGAGCTGTCCCACATTCAGGTTAGAAAGTCCTGGCCCAAAAGGGCAGCGTTCAAACACAACCCCATGTGTCATGAGCTATAATTAAATGTCTCTGGTTCCTTACTGAATTACCTTCTGTGTGCAAACATAAATGATGAAATGATAAATGTTCAGGAAAAATGCATGCCTCTTTTATTCTGACACTTTGAGGCTTGTTTTATAACACAGAAGGCTTTTTTGTTCTGCTAAATTGAATGCTGGAGATTGGGCTTATGCAGAGGGGTGTTTTTTGCCCCCCCCCCTTTATTGATACTTATCTTGTATCACTAATCATTGGTTCTGGTGGTATGTTTAGAGTCCTAGAACAACACAAGTTGACTAAAGAACAGTGGGAGGAGAGAATACAGACCTGGCATGAGGAGCATAGAGGCATGCTCAGGTAATTATGGCTTTCAATCACCTCTCTCATGCATGCGCGCACACACAGTAGGAAATAGCAGTATCTATTCACGCTACAAGGCAGCATGTTATTTAGCTGACTAATCTTGCATATTGTTGGTGTGTACTTCCAGAGAGGACTCTATGATGGAGTATCTGAAAATCGCCCAGGACCTGGAGATGTACGGTGTGAACTACTTTGAGATCAAGAATAAGAAGGGAACAGAGCTGTGGCTTGGAGTCGATGCTCTGGGTCTCAACATTTATGAACATGAAGACAAGTGAGTCTCCTTCAGTTGAATTACTGTAAATATTCTTGATGTGCGTAAAAATGAGAAATGGAATAAAACTAGAATTTAGTTTAGGAATTAATTTTACCTACAAGCCACAGTTGGTGTTGGGAAGGGCCCCAGTGTTGTTAACCTACTGTGGACAATACAACCCATTGATAAATGATTCCTTTTTTTCTGTTAATTGTGCATAAGTACCATCATAAATACAATAAATAAAACTAGCACTGGATATTATTCAGATCTTGTTCAGCACAAATACTGGTATAAAAAATCAAAATGGAAATGAATCACTTTCAGCAACAGTCTATCTACAAAGAGCACACCAGGGCAAACTGCTGCATCTTTACAAAAGTAGCTAACAGTTTTGGTTTTGGTGTGTTGATGTCCTCTGCTGGTCAGAAATAGAAGTGGCTTTATGAGCCAGGCAAAGAGATTTGGATGGAAACTACATCAATTAACACCATACTCATATTAGGTTTTCCACACAGCTCATTTCATCTTAATTCTGGGAAGAGAAAATCTGTTTTCTTGGAAATGTTGAGTTTTTTGTATGTGAGCAGATGCATTTCGCAGAAGTGAAGCAGAATTGTATTTGATGAAGGTAATGCAGTGTAAGTGCATGTCATTTTTTTTCTGCAGGTCAAATATGCAAATTAAGCAAAAACCTGGCATGGATCAGTGACTGGGATTTTAGCTACATGCAAGAAATAAAACTAGGGCTGGATACCATTCAGAATCAAGTTTGAAATAATCGTAATACTGATTTATAGTTTGACCTCACACTTCAAGTTTCTTTCTTTAGCTAGTAAAATGTGCAATATTTAAGACAAACACTGCATATATAAATAAATAATACACAGCAAGTCAGCTAATCACCAGTCTACGTTTAAGAACAAGCATGGACATTGGTTTACAGATTTTGAGAAGATACTTGGACTTTAGAAAAAATTTAGTTTGATGCTTAGTTGTATTGAAGTAATTCCATTAGAAATATAAATGAATTTATTGTTAAGTTATGTAAAATGTCCTGCTTTCTTAGAGAGTTCTGCAACATGCACTTAAATTGAACTCTTCCTCCAGCTTCCATTTTAGAGTAATAGTCCAGTTTGTCCACTCTTTTAGACACGGTTCAGAGTTTTGGCAGAATGTCAAGCTGTAACTTCATACCGTGTGCCTTAGTCAGTATGGGACCTTCTTCCAGGAAAGAGTTTGAGAAAGATGGGATGTGTGTCAACTTGGGGGCACCCTGTTATTTTTGGATACAAGAGGCAGAGGATGGAAAAGGGTGTGTGTGTGTGTGTGTGTGTGTGTGTGTGTGCGCGCGCGCTCCCCGTCTCCTGTGTAGATGATAGCTCATCCAAGCCACTGACTTACAGGAAGCTGTAGGACATGTAGTTAAGGGTCACATCGTTTTTCCTGGGGAAAAAGAAATTCTCTGCACTCCAAACAGAACGCCACTCCTTTTTAATTTGTTGAATGATAACATTACTATTAATACAAAATTTATATGGATAAAATATTCTTAGTTCATCTTAATGAGTTTGTGGCGGAGTAAAGCCTTGGCCGTTTACCAAATGGAGTAATGAATAATTGAATCTGATTGCCTTAGAATGTATTTAGAAGTGTCTGGAAGATGTTACACACGTTCCAGTAAGTTACAGACAGATTAGTAGCTGCGTCCAGACTAAAACTGATGGGAGATCAGTTTTTATGGTGTCAAGAGCTTCACTGACTTTAATCCTCTCTGAAACTCAGGACAGTATTTAAGGGGTTGCTGTAGAAGTGATTGAAGTTGTCAGGCAGCCAGTTAATTTAATTTAATTTGGCTCAATGTCTTGTGACTATTGAAAAACACAGAACTATACTCGAAACATATTTTTTTAAAATGTTTATCACTGTGTCAAAAATATGAAGCTGACAGTCCAAACACCTGTCCAATGCTGACTTTATTTTTTTATTTCATTTTTTGTGATTTGTGCATCCCAATTTGTATTTTTTCTTGATACTAAATGAATGTTTCTCCTCAGACTTACACCAAAGATTGGTTTCCCCTGGAGCGAGATCCGTAACATTTCATTCAATGACAAGAAGTTCGTCATTAAGCCCATTGATAAGAAGGCACCGGTGAGTGTTGTAATATTCTTTTCCAGATTGCTATGCTACATGTTGGCATTAGGATATTGCTGCGATCAATGTAAATGTAGGGTAGAGCCCCCAATTCATCAGACAACACACGCCGTCCCTTACCTCACACACAACTCTCACTAAAGAGACGGATATTGAGTTCAGTGTTACTCTTGCCAAATGACAGCAGTGTGAAATGACACATTTATTTTAGCTACCTTACTACTGTGATAGTCACACTGCCCACTCCTTTTTGATCAAATGGTTTATTTGTGAAATGACAGGATTTTGTGTTCTACGCACCCCGGTTGCGGATCAACAAACGGATCCTGGCGTTGTGCATGGGCAACCATGAGCTGTACATGAGGAGGAGAAAACCGGACACCATCGAGGTGCAACAGATGAAGGCCCAGGCTAGAGAGGAGAAACACCAGAAACAGATGGAGAGGTACAGACAGCCATGCGGCACCTGCTGTTTTCCTAAAATGTGCAAGAGTCCAAATACCTGAATAGTTCAGACTGAAATTCATTTTAACATTAATGGCAGCGTGGGTGGACAGCTTAAATGGAAAGGCACTGAAGAGCCTGGAGACTAGATTGAGCCAAAGTGATTTTGAATATGCCATTTATCAGATGCTCTTATCCAGAGCGACATCCGTTTTCTAATCGCAGGGGTTAAGGGTTTGCTCAGGAACCCAATGATGGTAGGGCTGGTGGCTGGATTTGAACCATTGACCTCTTGGTCCATAGGCAAGTAGGCTGGTAGGTAGACCTTACACATGCACAGATGTGCACATATTTAGGCGGAGCGTTTGGAAAGACACAAACTGTGTTACTGTTTGCCTCTTGCAGCTTAAACTGTGGTTGGATGCTAGAACATTTCCAATACTTATTTTGGTTAACAATACATTAGCTTTTACCCTGAGCAAAAAATAATTTCACAATGAATTTTTTCACAGTAGCCCTTTTTTGTCCACTGCTTTAGTCATTTCTGTAAAGGGGCATTAAATATAGTTGGTGTTTTCTGAACGGTAGAGGGCAGTATTTGACTTCCACATTTTAGGAAAACCACTGAAAAATGAATTTCTTGAGCCGTCAAGCTAAAAGCCTGTTTTTGTATGTGGTTTTTCAACCACATCCCCCTTTTCATCTTTTTCACAAGGGCTCAACTCGAAAATGAGAAGAAGAAGCGAGAGCTTGCTGAAAAAGAGAAGGAGAGAATAGAACGAGAGAAGGATGAACTGATTGAGCGTCTGAGGCAGATTGAAGAGCAAACAATAAAGGCACAGAAAGGTACTAAAGCCTTACGAACTCGGCGTCTACATTCTTGACCATTTATCATCCAAACTTGCTAGAGTCCCATGGTTTGATAGTCTCACCTCTCTGACCATCCTTATACATTTTATATACGAAGCTCACGTATAAGGGTGCAGCATGAAATTACAGTAGTTACTATATTAAATCACAAGCCTTCGAATGCTTTAGTGTTTAATAAATGGTTAGATTGAATAAAGGATTACTGGACATTTTACTGGCGATTTCTAAGGAAAATCCCAGTTCATTTGCTAAATGTATCACAGTAGTTGTGCAACAGTTGGAACTTCAGTTATTGGAAAGAAGTGTTGTAATAACTTCTGCATTCAGTGAAATATGAGAACGAGAATATGGTCAAATGTATTTGAAAGAGGATTGTTCTTAGAGTATTGAAACCTTTTTAATTTGTGAGATGGTGCTCAGGAAAATCTCACACACCACTGATGTGTGACTAAACTTAAATTTCTCACCTCTCATAGGGCTGACTACTGAGGAAGGTAAACTCTAAGAGACTTAGAAACACCTCCCCTCCCTTTCTTCTTATCCAGGGGAATATCCCTCGTTCATGTTGTATACTGGTCCCTCCTTTAAGCAGTCCTATGTGCTCCAGTAGCATGCTGTGAATCCATATCCGTCCTCCTTTTGTAAACTTCTGCTGTGGTTGATCCAAATGCTAAAGTCGCCAGAGGAGGGCATTTTGAGCTGGTGTTTGAGATGTCTCGTCGGTCAGTGTTTGGCATGGTTAGCTCACTCTCCTTAAGTGTCCAAGTACCTGTGCCATTGACCTTGGATTGTATCAGGTGTGGATTTTGGTTTGAGCACCAAAGAAGCTGGGTTTGCATGACTAGAGCAAAAAAATAGAATTGAGCATTTATTTTCACATATTGTCAGTTTAAGCAGTGTGTGTGTGTGTGTGTGTGTGTGTGTGTGTGTGTGTGTGTGTGTGTGTGCATACAGAGCTAGAGGAGCAGACACGTCGGGCTTTGGAACTGGATCAGGAGAGGAAGAGGGCGAAGGAGGAGGCAGAACGACTGGAGAAAGAGAAACAGTCTGCAGAGGAAGCCAAATCAGCGCTGGCCAAACAGGCGGCTGATCAGATGAAGAACCAGGAGCAACTGGTAGGTTGGTGTGTTTCAAGTGTGATGCTGGTTGAACAATGCCCTCAAATGTGACATCACACTCTTGCATTTGAAATAAAATTGAGGTTTTTGTTTGTTTGAACTCTGTGGCACATATTTGTGCTTTTTCATAGTTAGTGTAGTTTTTATTACAAGTCTGTTTGAGAGAATTAGTAGAGTAGAGTAATCTTTTATTATCCCACGAATGGGAAATTTGGGCGTTACTGGGGTCTTATAAAGGAGACAAAGAATATAGAAGATAGATGTACAGAAAAATATAGAAAAATATAAAGAACGAGGAACAAGTACAAGAGCTATAAATAAATGTTTTTTATATATATATATAAAATTTTTTTTTTTTTTTTTACATGAAGATTAGGGAAGGCGACCATATACAGTAAACAGTAATAAGTTATAAATAAACAAATTATAAATAAATAAACAAGTAACATGTAAATGTAATATATTATAATAATAAACAAGTAATATTCAATATGTAATGCTATGTTGAGGAATTGTAGAGTCTTATTGCTGCAGGTAAGAATAACCTGCGGTAGCGTTCCTTCTTACACTGCGAGTGTGTTAACAATTTAACACAAGTTTGTGTTTAGTGTGTGATGGTTTAAGTGTGCAATTTTAGTGTCTCTTAGGGAAGAGCTATTTGTATTATTTTTTTGGCTGGATTAGCCTAGTCTGAAATTGCTGAAAGTGCTGGGGCACTTTTCACACATGGACTTACCTGCTAATGTCATAATAGTTAAATGGGAAGGGATTAAGTGTGAACACAGACCAGGTAGCTGTATTCCCAATAAAGTTCATGACATTTTACCGTCATGAGATCTGTTGTAATACTGAGAGCCCCCATGTGTAACCAGATTCCTGAGCCATAAATGCAAACATGTCTAGTTAACATCTAGCAAAGGCTTTTCAGAAAGGTGTTTTTTTTTTTTCTTCCTCTCTCCACTATATATTTTTTGAGAATGAAAACCCAACAGGAGTGTTGGAATGCGGGGGGGAATAAGTCTAATAGGTAATAAGTTATACTAAAAATAATTTTTGCATTCCAGTAAAATTCCATTTTAGGGTTAAGGACTATATTCCTGAATCACTTAAAAGCTGAACATCATTACTATTCCCTTATTTTATTCCTTAACTGGGTTTTTTATTTATTTATTTTTTTGGGCCTAAGGCATAGCGTGTCACCTCCACATGTTTAATGAGAACAGCTAGACTTGAGATTGTGTTTTTGTGGTTTTTTTTTTTTTTTTTGTCCTGCAGGCTGCAGAACTTGGAGAGTTCACTGCCAAAATCGCCCTCCTGGAGGACGCCAAGAGGAAAAAGGAAGAGGAGGCCATGGAATGGCAGCACAAGGTAATATGCCTCTTCAGTCCACACATGCCAAGTCTAACCCAGCTTGGGTTTCATACAGATTTAATGTTGTGATTAGAACCAAGGAGCAGCCCATAAAGGGGCAGTGGAGTGTGACCACTTAAGCTGTCACTTTCTATCATTCAGTTTACACTGCAAACCCACTGGAGCGAACCAATATAAGGTCAAGGGGTGCAGTGTGTTGTATATCAAACATGTCTGTTGGTGCTACATCCTAATGGACTTGAGCCAAGCAATTTCATGCTTAGTGGGCATTCTCCTGGGATTTGTGTGTGAAACACATGCCACCATTAGATCCCCAAAACACTTAAACCTGTGCACAGAGACCACTGATCTAAACTCCAGTGTGCAGTGAGTCGCCATAATAATGACAATAATCACAAGCTCTTTCATTTTTCAGTGTGCTACTCCTTTCTATTGAACACTTTCTATGTTAAAGGGTGAACAGTGTGTTTTGTGTACTGTAACAATACATTTTATATACAAGCCCTAGGCTGTGGACAGCAAGCTACTGAAATGACAGAGTTTCTCTTCTGATCTGATGGAGAAGCTTTATAATTTAGCTACAGGTAACCCGTGAAATGCTGCACTCGGTTGGTCGGTTTGGGCTTTTCGCGTTCGTGCATGTTTCAGTTACAAGCTTACCTGTCATGTATGTCGATTTGTTAATACGTTGTTTATTACTGTGTCCACCCATTAGGCTATCTCTGCCCAGGATGACCTTGAGAAGACCAAAGAGGAGCTGAAAAATGTAATGACGGCAGCGGTACCAGCAGGTGGCTCGGCAGAGAACGAGCACGATGAACATGATGAAAGCAG
Organism: Hepsetus odoe; assembly: GCA_017165825.1. Taxonomy (NCBI): domain Eukaryota; kingdom Metazoa; phylum Chordata; class Actinopteri; order Characiformes; family Hepsetidae; genus Hepsetus; species Hepsetus odoe. The sequence goes on from CM029386.1 coordinate 12,266,352, forward strand.
TGCGGAGGCTAGTGCCGAGCTGTCCAACGACGGGGTGGCCCACCAGCGTAGCGAGGAAGACCGCCTCACCGAAGCCCAAAAGAATGAACGCGTCAAGAAGCAGCTTCAGGTGAGTTTGAATTTGTTTTTCTTTTGAAGTTGAAGCTTCACAGTTTGCAGGTCACATATGGGGATTCAAGAAGTGTTTAGGTTTTTACAATTTGTGGAGGTTTTGATATAAATTTTGCATGAACCGTTGTAAACTGTTGCAATAACAATGTGGAGAGTTAGTTTAAAATGAGCAGATCAAGAATAAACAACCACAAGATTTTTTTGCAGCAGTTTCGACTACAGTGCTTTCTAGAGTGAGATCATCCACATTAAACAATATAGAGAATAAATCATTATAGAGAATATTAATCATTATTATTAATAATTTTTATTTGGCTGCTTGTTTCTTGGTGAAAGCAGGAAGACAGCGGAATGCTGGGATTTGTAGTGAGTCATGAATGCCCCTCTGTGTCGTCTTCAGTGGCAAAAAGTCTACTTGGATAGTTTGTAAAAGAGCAAGTGTCTAGTGCTCGGAACAGCAGCCTCTCTCTTTGAAGCAGTCCTTGTGTTTAACATGTAAACTTCCTCTTTCATCAAATGGCGCACTGTGTGCATGACTAATTTTGAAGTACCTACAGATTTTAACATCACCTCAGCCCATCCATAGACGCTGTCCTGACAAGAGATCTGGGTTCAGTATATTCATGTAATGAACAGTTTTGACTCTCTTCCAAGTTACTAGCATCTATTATTACCTGGACGTCTGTAATTTATCAACAGGACACCCATTGATGCTGGTAAATTATTGCGCTTAATGTCATCTGTCAGCCAGACCATAGAACCAAACACACTTTACCTCTCTGTTGCTCCCAGGCCCTGAGCTCAGAGTTGGCCCAGGCTCGGGATGACTCCAAGAAGACCCAGAACGACATGCTGCATGCTGAAAACGTCAAGGCTGGCAGGGACAAATACAAGACCCTCCGACAAATCCGCCAGGGTAACACCAAGCAGAGAATCGACGAGTTTGAGTCAATGTGAGGACTGACCCTCCCGCCCCAGCCCACCTTTGTCGCCCCACTCTTAAAGCCGCAGCCCTGATGCCTTGGCGGCTGGCTTATAAGCACAGCTTTTTTTTTTTTTTTATTTTATTTTTTTTTTATTACTGGCCCATACCACATCCCTGTGCCCCTTAACCTATGATTACCCATGACTTCTGACCCCAAAACCCCACTCTATGGAGAAGCTAAAGGGACATGGGGACATGGTTGCCACACCCCTCCCCTACTGCTTTGCCAAAGCGCTCGCTGTCTCTATTCAGCCAATCAGGCTGCTTCTTGTGAAGCTCCTCCCATGCCCATACCTGAATCATCCTATTAGGAGAAAGCTATGTACCATATCTCTATGAACTTAAGATCTTGTTTTTCTTTAAAAGCTAATTGAGATACTAAAATGGAAATGTCATTTTAGGGGGAGGAAACAAACTTAAAGCAAATTAAGCAACGAGTGTTTTATCACTGTTTAATGTTTTTGTTTTTTTTTTGTGTTTTCCCTATCATTTCTTTCAAAAGCTTGTACGCTGCTTTTTTTCCTCTTTTTTCCCCCCAAAAAAGGTCTTGATGTCTGACTTGCACAGAGCTCAAACAGTTTCTTTTTAAGTACTTTGTTATTCATTCTTTGTTCTGCATCCATTTTATTAACAGTCAGCTTTTAATTTCTGAATTTGTTGATTTAGAAAGTCCCGGCCTGGATGGCGGGTCTTTCGTGAACAAGTTTGCAGCACCGCTCCCTTTGTCAAACGGGAGAATTGTTTCGCGTACCAAGTTGGTCTGGCGAAAGAACGGATTACTGGTTGCTGCTGAGTTGATATAAGCTTTAGATCTAAGCTCACATATCGTAGAGGCTCTGGGATGTGATGTGTGCTGAATAGGTACAGGCTGTCTGCTGGAGCTTGATGGGTAGATCAGGAGTTTGTTTTAAGGTTCGGACCTTAAAACGAACGGTCCTCAGTGTTTCATGTCCAGTCTCCATATCGATGGTTTTCCCTGCCTACCAGCTCACAAAGGCCTAGGGATTGACAGACAGGCCGACAGATAAAGCTGCCTGACTGAATGAATGTAACTGTTGACACTTGTTTGAACTAGCGTGTGTGTGTGTGCGTGTGTGTGTGTGTACACGCGCAGCTCTGTCTATCTGCCTTCTGATCAACCGTGTGAATGTGCATGTTGACGTATAAGCTTTTTGTGGATGCTTCGAGCACCTACCTATGGCTTTTCTGACTGGAGAGCATATGAAAACATCAGTCCTGGCTTCAGGATGACTCTCTACCTCATTCTTCTAATCATGGTGACTGCCACATCAAACACTAGGGGGTGTGGTTGTGGGTGTGTATGTTTCACCTCTACACAGTCGAGTGGATTGGGACAGAAGGGCAGGCTGGTGCTTTTCGTTGGACAAGCGACTTTCAGTCAGCCACCGTGGCTTCTTCTATCGCTTCAGAGTCTAGAAGCAACGTCCGGTTGACCCTTAGCTTGTGTGTTGAAATGCTGATTAGACTGAGCAGCATGAATCGAGAGCTCAGTGATCTAATCTGTAGGCCCAGGCTTCGAGTAGTTGATGCTGCTGCTTCCTCGCCCCCTTCTGAAATCCAAAATTCTAGATCTGTATATACGTAGGGTACCGAAGCTGTTCAGTCATCGTGTGCGTTATCACAAAAAAAAAAAAGTCCGTCTTTAAAACATGCACCGAAGAGGGGAAGAAAACATCGAAGAAGCTATTCCCTCTTATCCTCACTGGTAAAAGGGAAGATGATGGTTTCTAACTTTTTCTGAAACCAACAGCAGATCGTCAGGTGTAGCAGATGTGTATCACCGACCTAAAAGGATGTTGAGCTGTTTATCTTGCTTAATTTGCCCCCCTTAATTCTTTTGACATGACAGTATTTTGTGTGTAAAGTTCTAATCAGGTCTCAGCACTGTGAGGAGCAGCTGTGCTTTTGCTAAAACTCAAGCTTGTCTTGAAGACTTAAGTTAGATGGGAAAATTTTCGGACTACACCCTGAAGATCTGACATTTTTCTCATTGTATTTTTTTTATTTTTTTTTTTTTTTAAATTACAAGGAGATCGATAATAAACCGTGAACAATTTTCTTGCAATTGGAAACAAAAAAAACAAAAAAAAAAAGTGGGCGGTCGATCCATCTCACTGGCTCCTGCTACACTTTTTTTTTTTTTTATTTATATCCATTCATAAGGGTACACAATTTTTACATTCAAGTCCTTCAGCACATCCAGTGCATATATTCCCACAGTGTGCAAAGAAAAGCAGGCCAAGTTATGTTGCTATAACCTTTGACCTTTTTGTCTCCTCGCTGAAAACTTGATCAAAACTGAATGAATTGCAAGAACATTTTGGGGTGAAACCTGAATTTTCACTTTAATTTTCAATGTGACTTTTTTTTTGTTGTTGTTGCTTGTTTTATTCTAGCAAAGACAGTTGGTGGAAGTTTAGATCTGACCTTTAAGAACCCGTGTCAAAAGGTCAGAAGCACTCGTTTTGGTTATGGTTAGGACACTGAGGAGCTTGACCCAAGCCCCACTGTTTAGTCCCTTTTCTAGACAGGTGTCCAGAAAGATAGTGTGTTTTGCCATAGCAAGAGAAATACTGTGCTTCCAAAAAAGTATTGGTTGTTTTTTGAATTTTTGTTAAGGAAAAAAAAAAAAAAATTTGCATTACAAATTTGAACCACCAGCGTTAGTATGCTAGCCTTCACTGAAGGGGAGAGGATTACTACCTTCAAACAACAACGGTATAGAAAGTTGTTGCTTTGAGTTATTGTTCAGTTTTTTTTTTTTTTTTTTAAGTAGCCGAGTTCATTTCTGATGTATGTTTGGATTGATTGACATTGGCCTGCTAGCATTGAGTGATGTTACTTCCAGAGCACAACTGCTGCTGTTGCCGATCCATGCCTGTTTGCTGTTTCGCCCCACTTTGTTGTTTATATAGCTTTGTTTCATAGAAATAACACCATGGAGCTTTCTACATGACAACACATCTTGGTTCAAAATAAAGATGAATTATGTGTGTATATATATATTATATATATACACCTCTGTATCTTCCATGTTTCACTTTTTATTGGACTTTTCTGCACCAGTGTGTCTCTTGTACAGCTCGTACAAGGACGGACAACAGAGTGGAAGTAATGCATGAACATGAACTTTCTACCCATTTATGGGAGGTTGCAAACACAGCTGCTGCACAAGCTGCCAATCGGAGCATCCGAAACCAGTCGGGAGGTTCTTTTTTGTTTTCCTAGATTACATGCATTTGGAGAAAGTTTAAAAAAAAAAAAAAAAAAAGTTCATCAACTTGTTTGTGTTGGTAAACACTGATGGGTTTTTAGTGAGCTGTGTCTGATTCTGTTTCATGGTTATGGAGGAAAATCAAGGCAAGTTACAGCTCTAACCGCTCCTGTTCCCTCAGTCCAGGCTGGAAAAGAAGGCGCTGATGAAGTCTGTGTTTTTAACAGCGGGATCAGTTCAGCCTCTTCAGTCAGGAATCAGAACATAAACGATCCATTCGAAAGCAGGTCTCAGTGTTTAAGCCTGGAAGTTATTAGTACGTTGTTCCCACATCCATCACATTTCATATTCATCATAAAACTTTATATATTGTTTAGTTTTTTTTCCCCATTTATCAACATGTTGAACTAGAACGTTTCAGTTTCACCCCTTAAAGCAAAGCAGATGAGGTTTTGAGAGCCGTCTGGCTGCGGGAGCTTAGAAAATGTTTCCATTTCACCCGTGATGATGTGGATATGCGAGGTCAAACTGATATCCAAACATTTTTGCGTACATATTTGCAGAAAGCGTTACCAATATTTAAACATTTGTTAAACAAAACTGCAATTAGATCTAGCTTTACTTAAACACCCAGCCTTGCCTAAACATTTCTCTCGAAGAGTACAATAAACCGGCTCAGCGAATATCCGTTTAAAATGGTCAGAATAAACGACTGACACCTTTTGGTGTTTTTGTTTTGTTTTTTATTTTTGTGGTGAGTAAATAAAGGGTAGTGGGAATATCTGACCGACTAGGTAGCTTTCACTTTTGCACACAAGTGGGAAAAACTTGTGATGCTGTAACTTTACCATTTTTGTTTCGGACTGTGGTGTGTGAGCTTCATCAGCTCTTGCAAAAGATGATCATCCGTAGTTTCTAAGATTTTACTTTAAAAAAATTAAAAAAGGTATAAAGAAGCATCAATCTCACACTTCCAATATCAAATTTGGTGATGTCTTTGTATTTATTCATTAAAAATACACATTTGGAAACTCCTGGATATGCAGCAACAGTAAATTCTGTAACAATCACATTTTTGTCGACATGATCCAATAATAATGTTCCAAAACTATTTCTTTCCTCCTCGCTTTGACCAACAAATGACACTGGGCATCAGTGGGCCTTTCAAACGCTACTGTTTACTAGTTCACGGCTTCCTTTGGTCCTTAAGCGTAAAGCCTACGTACAGCACGAATGGAGAAATGTGACCAAGAAGTCCCAAAACAAACTACGTGGAAATGAAGTGGGCGGCTGTAACAGCGTCGTTCCTCGGATCGAGACGCGTATTGCAGAAGCGGGTTTGGATAATTAGCCTCTGTAGGCAGTTGAGCACGGCAAGCTGGAACACTTGTGAAGGAGAGAAGGTGGGACACCGACACGGCAACGTCACAGCAAGTCCGTCAAAGTTTTTACACGTAGTACGTCACAATGAGAAACAACTTATTTTTATATATATATATTTATACATATATATATATATATATATATATATGTAAATGAAAACCAGTGCCACTTTACACAAGGTGTCCCTAAAAAATATGTATCTGCACAAAAATTAACAAAATAAAAAAAAAAAAACTGCATTTCTTTTGCCACATGCAACGGCATGTGCTGGACAGTTCATTAATGCAAATACAACGGGATTAAGGACGTCCCGCGATAAAGCCAGCCCTGAAAACTCGTAAGCTGAACATGGTTCAGATTATTCAGATGTGTCTTAAGCACAATGCCATGTAGAGGCATTTACTCTATGCCCACGCCACTGCCAACGATGGCACACGGTGCCACCTGGCTAGAGGGAAGGCTCTTCTTTTTTTTTTTTTTTTCTTCTTTTTTTCCTTTTCCCCAAAACAAAAGGTGCTCCTAACAAACATATTTCAGGCAGCATTTTACCCCGATCTTTTCATCATGTAGCCTTTCAGGATCCTAAACCCAGTCCTTCTCTAAATGCATCCTTTCTTATTCGCTTGGATTCGTAAATCATCAGTTTTCCACAACCGAATCCAAAACTTGAGCTCATCAAAGCTCGGTTTGCCAAAAGCATCACAGCGCAGCATCCGTACGGATTAGCGTGCACCTCTGCAACGACTTGCTTCACGATCGCTTTATTCTACCTTTTTATTTATTTTTTAAAAATTTTATTCATTTTTTTGGATAAAGCCCAATAGTACCAATAAAATTCATTCAAAAACATAAACCTATTTGCAAAATTCTAATTTCATACCCCCATATATTCCAATTTTAAATTCTATGTATAGACCATAAATAACTTTCGCTTGCAAAGAAAATAAATAAATAAAACATCATTAACAAACATCTTCGTTGTAATACCCTCGGTGCTTTTAAAAGATGCATTTTATGCTCTTCTTCGCTCGCTAAGGAAACCGTTCTGGAAGTCACGATAAAATGTTGCCAAAAATATCTCTTAAATTACACAAGTACTACCTATTGTACATTACTGTGTGTGAATATATTTTCATCCATAGATTATATGTATATAAATGTCTCTGATTTTTAAGTTAAAGATACAATTTGTATCAACGAGGACAGGTATTCTCTGGCTCCCATGGGTCACAGCAGGAACATGTACAGATATCCAAAGACCCGGACGGGGAGATCCGGGGAGGACGTTCCCCTCCAGTCGGGTGGAGGACGTTATTAAAACGAACGCAGCGTGCGCCCGTATGTGAAGCCAGAGACGTCCCTTACTAAAACTAAGGTACACAGACAGAGCCGGGGGCAACTGTCTCAACTACACTACACCTGTGGCTACAGTCGAACGATGCCTGAGTTTCCCAAAACTGCTGCTGGTTCGGGAACCCTGTGAAGCCGCAAAGGCGGCATTCAGCAGAAAAAGCTCTGCTGCTGAATTCCCCTGGGCTTCTTAAAATGCGTGTTTAGCGAAACTCTGGCATTGAATCTTAACACTGACAGTCCAATATAATGTTGATACGGAAAAATCCACCCAAGTACCCAAACACACAGACACTCACAAGACCACACATCCACACAAGAACGAACAGATCTCTGTAACCGATAGAGAAGAAAAGAAAAACAAGGCAAATCATAATAAATACTAAAAAAAAAATTTTTTAAATACTTGCTACTCGTGCACTCCCCCAAAGAAGCAATCCTTCATGATTCAAACAGAAGTCCTTCGCCGGGAAGCCGATTTTAAGGACCGCGAAAAGAAAATGATGACTTTTCAAGTGAGGGTAGGCATTATGTCACAAAGATGATGAAAAGCCAGAGAAATGTGGGACTTCATCTGCAAAGAAACCTGAAGTTTTGAGTGTTTTAAATTCAGACAGAATATGAATCGTAGAGCATACGACAGGCGCCAGTGGCATGAAAGCTGGTTTTTTTTTCTCGCGATTGGGAAAAGCAGAAAGGGTCCTGCCCCTTTGCTTACGCTGGATTCTGTGGGTTCCTTCAATACGAAATGGTTCATGTCACCCCAGATAGGTTTGTCTTCTGCTTTCTACTTGAAATAATCTGGCCTTCCATCAGTTCGTGTTTGATTGCCATAAGTTATCAATTCATTTTAGAATTTGATAAACAGCAACGAAAAAAAGTGCCCTGTGAATCAGTACAACACTCACCTGAACATAACTATCAACATAAAGCAAAACCTTGCAGAAAATATATCGACCAAAATAAATAATGACACACATTCACACCTCAGGTAGACAAAATTGCTACTACAGCGGTTCTGGTTCCACTGCTAGTTAAAGGAATAAGGAACCCAAGTACGAGTCGTCCTCTCCGCAGCTGTGTTTACAGGTTTCTACTGAAATTTCAGAAAACCTCTAAACGGAAGCGCTGCATAACTTAATATGGCCTCCAGCCATAGACACCTCTGTATCAGAAAAAATCGATTCTGTCCATTTCCATCTACTTATTTGAATTCAGACGATTTGGGTAAGCTTTCAATAGCCTGCTTGGCTCTTCTCGGCCAAGATGGCGGCCGCTAGCTGCTGGGCGTCGGTCACATGCGGGTATCGCCCCATGACCAGCCGCACCAGCTCGGTGGGGAAGATGTTGCACAAGTTCACAAACACCTTCTCGCGCACGTCCTGGTAGTGGCTGATGGCAGGTGGCTCCTGGTGCTGGTGGTGATGAGGGGGATGTGGACTTTGGGACAGATGGGAAGGATGAAGAGCAGCCCGTCCCCAAGGTGCTCGCCATGTCTGCTCGCGGTTTTCCGGAAGGCTTTGGAAGGTGAAGGGCTCGTAGCAAGGCTGTGGGGTTTGCCTGTAGTATGGATCCCAGCTAGCCATTCGGTCCTGGCCCAGGTAGGCTTTCCTAGGCGTTAGAGGTGAGTGATCATAGAGCCTGGAGTCAGAAACGCTGTCTAGGCGGGTAGAGGCCAAGCCTCGGCCCAGAGGGGAGCTCTGAGGGTGTGCCAGAGGAGGATAGTCTCCAGGACAGCTTGATCTGGCGGCAATTGTTTGGTGCTGGACTTGCGGGGCCATGTAGGACACAGAGTGCTTGAAATGGGGGTCCGGAGGATGGTCATCTTGCGCCAAGCTGTGCATCCGGGGTACACTGTGGTGGTGGTAGTTGGGATGAGCTGAAGGAGCTGGGGATAGTACTCGGCCCTGATGGTGGTGGGAGGGCGGGGGCAAGATGCCGGGCAACGGATACTGCCTGCGATGTTGGTACTGGTGGTGCTGGTGGTGGAGGTGATGACACTTTAGCCCATCATCTAGCAGTCCAGAGTCAGGTGAGCTCATGCAGGATCGCTCACTGTGAGCTGCTGTGCCATATGAATCAGAACTGGCACTGCCCTCACTGCTGCAGTCTGATGCCACGGAGCTGATCCGTGGGTCCACATCCGGCAAGTGAAAGTGACGCTCTGGGCTTCGTTGGGCTGAAAGGCTGAGGCCTGAGTAGGCACGGACCATGGAGTAGTAACTGTGGTCTGGAGATTCACAGGTGGGATAGGAGTCTGTTGGCGGGAAGGCTGGTGCCACATGGCTTTTGGAGGAGCAACTAGGGTGCTCTCTTGGATCTTGTGGGTAACTGTGAGAGGAAGGGGGTCCACCTGGTGCAGGGGGCAGAGCCAAATTGCCCTTGTGGGGGTCTGCTTTGGTTTTGGAGCTCAGCTTGTCCTCCACGTCGCTGTAAGATAGGGCACGGACGCTGGGGTCTGACTGCCTCTTTGGGTGTGAACGCTTGCCATCAACAGATTTTTCATTGCGGGAGCCTCCGGGAACACTGTGGCTCTTTACCAGGCCTGTTTCGGCTGTGCCTTTGGCTGCAGAAGTCTTCGCGCTGGCACGGAGCTCATCAGCTACTGCACGCTGGGGCTGTGTGCCACGCTCTGGGTGGTAGAACTTACACTTGTGCCCATAAGTACACTTCTTTCCTAAAGGAGACAGTTCGTTTTAGCACTTTTGAAAAGATTAACTTAACACCACTAATAATTAAAGGAAAGATTGTGAAGGATCTATGGAAAAGACTCAGATTTTGAATGAATAAGCTGATCTATCATAAACTGAACTTTGTTTGATACATCAGAGGAAAACCACTATGTTTCTGCCACACTTTAGTTGAAGAGTTCGGTTGTACCGTAAGGACAAGGCTGCTTCTTGTGCTCTGGGATAACAGGTCTTTTCCTTAGAAAGTTCTCTAGACTTGGGCCATGGCGACCCAGGGGATCATCAGGAGGCATGAACCTGAAAGACAGAATTTTTTAATTAGATAACTGCTACAGCAGCTAACATACTTGCAAGTAATGCTTTGCAATAGGGCAAAAAATGGCCACAGATATGAACCAATGGACTCACTTGTCATTGACAAACGAGTACATGAGAAGCCTTTCGTCTATGAATTTCTTCCATTCTGGTTTCTCCACGGCTAAATCTCTGTAGTTGTCATTGGAGACAATGATGCCATCCGATTCATAAGCTAGCTTGACAATGAATCGGTCATCGTAGCACACCACCCTGCGGCCCTGGACCCGTCGGGAGGGTGTGAAAACCAGAATCTTGTCTTTTTCTAGCCGCCTCAGAATCTCCTGATCTAATGAAAATTGAAGAAAAAGAAATAGATTTTAAGCTAATGCAGTGGTTTTGGATCCAACTTGTAAAGCTTCCATTTGAAGTTGCTAAAAGCCCAATCTAGCTAATTTTGCAAAGAATAAATATCGTTTCAGTGAGATTTGAGTTTGCCGCAGTACCAGAACGTTTGTTATACACAGAATCGTGTTTCTTCTTGAGTCCAACCAAAATCACTGATAAATCAGCAGAAAGAAAATTGATTAATGTAAGTTACTGGCAAATAAATATTCTTTTTACTTCTCACTAAAAAGATTCCATAATGAAATGTTGGTTGCATAAAGAATAAATGCATAAACTGAGAAATACTTCAAATTATGCCCTTAATGTGCCTAAAGGTGAACTTGCCTGTGATGAGAGCATCAGGGCGGGACTGCTCTTTTCTCCAGGCAGGTACGAATACTGTTATGTCTTTGTGGCCACGTTCAAGAAACCAATCCACTGCAAGCTGAATGCCTTGGCAGGAGAAAACCTCTTTGTTACCGTGGCTGCAAGATGGGACACATAAAAGAAAAGACATTATGAGTAACTACCACTGCTGTGGGTCCAGTTCAAGACAGAAAATACACTGAATATCAAAAGTTGTCCAGAAAATGGCACAAAAGACTGGGTTCTGCTGTTTACTGCTATTTTATTGTTACACTAAGGTACAAATAAGTCCTCAAAAGCAAAACAGAGTTTAAAATAACAGGAATTTGCAATTTGACATGTAGGTTTGCTATCTCACTCCTCCCAGGAAAAGCACCAGCATCCACCCTATTATGCCATAATTGATGAAGGATATAAGAATCACAAACCGCAGAAGTTTAACGCTATCATCCTGATTCAGAGTAAACATTAACCATACAAGTTAGATCAATTCTAAGAAACATCAAAAGCATGAAACACTGACATGGTTTGAAACAAGGAAGGAGTGACATGAACAACTGACTAAGCAATGTGAGGAAATGCAACAGACGTATTCTTCTTTTCATTCCTCTTTCCTGACAACTTTAAAAGCAACTGACCCTCTTAGACAATACAAATTTGAGTATGTGTGGAATGGAAGAACTATTGAATTAAATTTGGAAAATGTATTCATTTTTGCTAGCTTGCAGGCTTACTTTTTGATGTACTGCATCACGTGACCAAGATGAGTGTTTTTTCTAAATAAAAAGTATTTGAGACTCTGATAATCAATAATAATTAAAAAAAAAAATTCTGAATTTCTGTGCGACCCAGAACCAAATGACCCACGGACCAGCACCGGTCCATGGCCCGGTGGTTGGGAACCAGTGATCTAGACCTCTTCATGGTCATGGAGGTAGTATCAGTATTGGATGTTATCAAAAGAAAGTGGGCACATTGTAAGAAAAGATCAGCTGCAGATCAGCACAGTCTCTATTGACTGAAACCACAGGGGTCACAAGAGGCTTACCATTTCACCTGGGGAATTTCATCAAACCTTTCCAAGATACAAGTCATTAAAGAAGCAAATGGTCAATTTGTCAATTTCCATGATAATATGGCTTCCCGAGCAAGTTACTTGCTATAGTCATGATATGGCACTTGGAGTAAGGAAATAATCATTTTTGTTTATATTATTAGCAAATCATAGAACAAATAAGATTAATTTATAGAGTTAAAAAAGATCCACACTGGGTTAAAAGCCTGTAATCATGTTGACAAGAAAAAGCTACACCTGTGCAGTGCTTCCAGTTTTTATACGTGTTATAGTCGGTTTAAATTTCCTTTCACTATAATGTATTTCAAGCTTAAAGTTTAGCAAAGTAATTTATAATAATCTTTTATTACTCTGTTATGCAAACCTGGAAATCCAGACAAGAACTCAAAGCATAATGTAAGCTGATGATGAAACCGGGGATGGTAAGCAAGACTAAGAGTCACTTTTTGTGGTCTGATCACTATGGCGCTTTTCCTTTTAAAGGCAGGTGTGGCCTAATGGTTAGGGACTAGGTCACATGATGGCAAGGTTGTGTGTTTGACCAGTAGGTTACCCTGAGGTACCAATGAGCAAAGAACTGTCCCGATCACTGCTGCCTAGACAGTGTACGTAGCTGCCGCCTGTGCGTGTGGGTTAAATGCAGAGGAAGCACTTTGTTGTGGTTCAATGTGTGCTGTAATATTTACAGTCACCCAAAGGAACCTTGGTCGCTGCCTACTTAAAAAAGCAAACAAATTCAGTGCTTTTTATTAAGACTTCAATAAACCCAAAATACCATCTCAACCACACAGCATACACTTAAATATGATATGAACTGATCTGACTTTTTCACTTGTTCCATCATGTTATCTGTCTTTAGTCCTTAGTGTCTAACCATACACAGAGCTTTTGGCCTTTTCACAGAAAATATAACTGCTCAGGTAACATTTTCCTTCTTTGCCATTAAAGGCTGCTCAATTATGGCTGAGATTAATCATAATCCTGTTTATTTTGGTCGATAAAAAATTAAATAAATTCACATCAGTGTAAATTACATCAAAACAAGCCAAATTAAATATGTGCATTTTTACTTTTACAAGTTTTTACAGCGTCTGTTAACTTTCAGAGACGAGCACATGCAAGTGACATATTTCCACCTGTACTGAAGACCCAGAAGAAACTTTCGGCTGGGATGCGAAAAGATATTTCTTTGCCAATTTGAAGAACCACAGGTAAAGCTCTTTATATATGAGAACTGAACTGCCACCAGTTGTTTTACTGGAGTACAAACTTAAAACCTGAAGTGCGTCCACTGGTGATGCCGAACTTAGAAAATCAGCTGTAGAAGCAAATAAAGTTCTTTTCAAACAGTTGTGACTTGTGGGTGAAAGACACCACAGGATTTGATTTACAACATGTAACTAGTAGCTTTTCACATCAGCAGAAAACCTGGCTCTGGCATATTGTCACATACCCAGATTTAAGGCCAAAATTGCATGAAAACAAAATGTGCATATTCTCTGCAGTTTAGCTCTGGCTGTCTTGTATAAGCCTCTTTGACACTGAACACTGATAAGCTGTCCGTATGTGTTATGGACATAACACTGAAGCATGAGATCTGCAGGTCAAAAGCCAAAACCAAGCACACGTCATCTCAGCAAGAAATAAGGCTATTAGATGTAAGGTGGCTTGTTTCATTACTTGATTTTTTTTTAATTTTTTTTCCCCCCATACAACAGTTTACCATTGCTGTCACTGAAAACACTTCAGGAAAAGTGCTTCAGTGCTGCAGGTTGTGGACGTCAGTTTAAACGAAAAGTAGTTTTGGCACTGAGGTGAGATTAATACAAATGATACATGATACATTAATATACGCAGATAATATAAAATGGGACATTTTGACCTTTAATAAATCCCAAGCCTTTACAAGACGTTTAAAGGATTCCCCGGGACCTTGGTTACAGAGTCAGATGTAAAAAACAGGATTTTTAGAATTCTCACCTCATGGCCACATTGCTTCCATCCACAACTATGGGACGTAGGTTATCCTTGTCATCCAGGAGTGACTGAGATGGTGACTCAGACCGGCGTGAGTCTGTAGAGTCTGAAAAGCTACATGCTGACGATGATGAAGAACCTGATGATGCCAAGGAAGAAGTAGTGGACATGGAGGTGGTCTGTGTGGTGCCATCACTCTCTGACTTGCTGCCAAGTTTTACCAGTTCCCCAAGGATGTCATTGATGAGCGCATCTGGTCCAAGCTTGCTTAAGACTAGCCGGACCAAATCCTCAGCATAGCCTAGCTTCAGAGCAAACTCCAACTTGGTCTGGTACTCCCTGAGTGTGTCAACAGGTCCAGGCTCATCTGGCGTTGTGTCAGGAGGCCCTGGCGAATCCAGATCTAAACATGGTGATCGGCAGAGGGGCGGGTGAACAGCTCTGATCAATCCATCACTCAAGGCATCTCTTGGTGAGAGGCTATAGCCTCGCTCTACCTCGTTATCTGAACCAGCACTCTCCTCTGAGTCACCCTGGGAGGAGGAAGCAGGTCTTTTGGGGCAGAGGGCTGAATCCTCGCCAGCATCCGATGAGCCCCTGTCCATCCTGGGACCGGCATTGGCACCGGCCTGCCGGTCTACAGCCTTCACGTGGAGGTAGTCCAGATCCAGTCCCAGGTCGAGGATGTGGCCTGTTCCATCGTCCAGATGGTCCTTCAGGCCCATGAAGCTGTCAGAGACATTCAGTGCCGTGCTGCCGGTAACCCCTGCTGACCTCTGCCCCGTCTGCTACTTTTAACTCAAACTGCTCTGTTCATGTGAACCTGCATTAAAAAAATGGAAAAGGAGACTGGTCACAATTAAAGAACAGCAGAAATCGTTGATGCTTACTTTAATCTCTTCTCCTGAACATCAATCCCAAAGTGTGCCATAACTGATCCAACTCATCAGAGACTATAGCCAACACCTGAATATTTAAACCAGGTAAGAGAGATCAAGAATCACTCTTGACAGGACAGTCGACCTATACCAATTTGCATCTCATGAAAACTGAACAACCAGCAGAACAACCTCTTCTAAGTGGCAGTTTAGGTTACAGAAGATGACAAAACCTTGTTCTATATAAAAGCCCTTTCAAGTGATTACAGATATGTGCTCATATACATCTAAGGCCCTAATCTCACATATGTAATTATTTCTCCATTTACAAATGTTTTTTTTTTTTTTTTTAAGTACTGGCTTCTTGTTCTACTGTGTTCTCACAACTAAGCCAGAATTTAGGTCAATTTTATTAACTTCTATCATCCCTCCTAAGTTTTCATCTCTACATCAATGCAAGCTGACATGATGATGACCTCACGATGTGTCAACAGAACCAAGCTAAATTAAAAGGAGGAAATGATGGGGGAGGAACAGAAAATAAAAAGTATTACATTATCAAGAGTCAATATGTGAATAAAAAGCCTCTTATTAAAAAATGCTAAACATGTTTGTGGCGTGTTAGAGTTGGTTTACTGATTTTATCACATGAGTTTAAGGGCATAAAATACAGGTGAGAAGATGCATGTCTCTGGTGTTACTCAGCTGGGATGGAAAACTAACATCACTCCCAAACATAAAACTGTTCGCTGGAAAAGAAAAATGAGAAGTAAGCCGGCGGGAGCACATGTAGCTGAGTTTAAAGAAGAGGCGGGCACGAGGCAAACAAAGGGTTGCGTGGCAAACATCCAACTGTTGCTAGGCTGCAGCTGCTTAAAGAACGTCCCTTCCAAGTGCCACAGCAGAGCCAGAATAATTTAGTTGAGTTCAACAAAAGGAGCGGAGGGTGCAGGGGGTTGGGAAGGGGGGGGAGGTGGTTCAAGTGTGTCTGACTTGTCGGATGATAACAAAAGAGTTTGCCAGACCATTATTCTGTTAGCTCCCAATTGCATAGGAGTAGATTATAAGCAAACAGGCCGCCGGCAAAGGCACTATCTTTTCGTTGTCACAATGTTGTTTAAGCAGCTGATGAAAATAATAAAAAAGACAAATCTCTATTAAAAATCTTGGATTTCAAAATATAATTCTGTGATAGTGCTATGTAAAGCACTCTGAAATGCAAGTGATGATTTATCATAAAAACCATACAAAAGGTCAGGCCATCAAAGAATGTGCTGTCTAGGTCCACACAGTTCCTCTTCCTTACCGCTGATGCAAAACAGTAGGAAGTTAAATCATGTCAGAGACCCATCCAGCAAATCCTACTATCCTGTCTCTATGAATTTTATTTAAGGCTCTTCATTGCTCTCTCGTAAAAGGCATCTGTAAGTGAAACCCATTGTGAAAGAATAAAATACTACACTATATTACAGCAAAATATTTCCCATAATGCTCGCGGAAACATGTCAGAAAGCTCAAATATGTTGGCCCGGAACTTCATTGTATTCCATTCTGAAAAATTTTGTCCCTTATGTTGATGTCTCAAGTTTTAAAACAAAGAGCAGTTTAATATTGGGCACGTCATAGTCAAGAATTTACATTTTAAGAATTTACTTTTATTTTTTATTTTCATTTTCAGTGATCCAGCATCCACAGTGAGTCAAAGTGAAATTCTAAAGAAAGATTTTAAGGATATTTGTTCACAACTGATGAAAAGTCTGCAAGTCTGCAAGGCCAGAGCCTGTCAAATTCGTTTAATCAGCTGGTCTCAGTCTTTAATAACTGAAAATGTGAGCTGCTGGAATGAAAACTTGCATCATGCTGGTCCCTGGCAGATGAAACACCCCTGTTCTAGTTCTACTGGATGTACAATCGTTACGAATATGCTTCAGACGCCATATTAAAATAAGTATTGCTTGACCTGTAACTGACCACCGCTGTAAAGTTTCCCTACAATGAACCTTTTCATACCAAATCACTCAGTTTGCATCCTAACAAATGTGTTATGCAGGAATGTTGAAAATGGGTGGAATTTCCATTCTTTTGGTACTTTCAGGAATGTTGTTTTGACTGCTCTTAGTAGCCCACATTAAATTACCTAAAGCTGCTCACTGTTTTGTATAGTTGCCCACAATGACGTCACATTTGTAGCACTTGTCAGATTCAGCAAAGATGAACGTTTGAGATGACAGATGTTTTAACTCCCTTTTTTTGAAGCATTTATTGTACAAAACAACAGAATATTCACACAGCCGTGTGTTATTTCTTTGTAATCCTATTTCTGGTCTAATTTATATTTAAAAACATTTATTGACATCAGTATCAGCATCAGCAGATACATGATCAATATAAGATATTGCCATCAGCCCAAAATTGGGTGTATCTATATTTCTAGCAAACAGAAATGTATAGCTAATATCATAGCTAATAATATAACTAATGAACAAGAGCATCTAAAACAGTCAAAATCAGCTTAATCATGTTAGTCGGTCGATTTCAAAAGACACGTATCTAACTGGCTAAAATTGCTTACACATTTGAAATGGTGCCCGAAGTCTGTTGGTGGCGTCGGCTCTCTTTGATTTGTTGGCATTTTTTAAACTCTGCCAGTGAGGAGGCTAAGCCAGGCCGCGTGTCATTAGTGAAGCAGTAATGAATATGTAAAACATGTCGCGTGTGTGTGTGTGTGTGTGTGTGTCCATCCCTGAAGAGCCCTGGCAGTTATTTTGTGGGGTGGAGGGTATGCTTTGCTGTCTGCATAGCTCCTGGCTGAGACAAAAGGAAGGGCCGCCCCAGCGCGAGGACCAGGGGACGCAGCCAGCAGGGCAACAGATGTCTGCTGAGGCCACGGGGGAACAGCAACTGGTGTCCTCCTCCTGCTTCTGCTGCCACGCTCAATAGGGCTGCCTGCTGTATATGCCCTGCCAGCCAAGGGTCACATGACATAAAGGGAAACCTCTTCTTAACCCTGGAGTGCAAACATCCCCCTCTGCAACGGTAATGCAAACTACTGACCTCCGACTGGGCTTCATGCACACCCTTCAACTCTCACCAATAGCACAAGCACCATCATCAGTGTTAACCACTCAAACCCCAGGCCCAGAGCTGAGCCTACACTTCCTCAAATTATATCAGAACTTACACAGCTATTTCTGAAGCGTTGCTGATTAATAATGAAAATATTACTTCATTAAGTATTTTTGCTTTCTTTGCAGAATGCCTTGGTAACTGTAACTCTGGGAATCCAAATGTAGGGTGAACAACTAGGAGACTAAGGCTGTCATTTGTTTTCCCAAACTTTGAAAGCGCAAACGTTTAAATGTTTATATGAAAATACAATACAGCTATCTATCTGAGAAATCTAGGCCAAGTACCCTTGCCTTTATCTCACCACCAACCGTATCTGCCATCATCTTGGTAAGAACTTTTTAACCCGAGTTTAGTTTACTAACCTAACGCAGTTCTGAAAAAGAAAAGTATATGCAAAGTGTATTTTTTCAACTGCACAAACAGTACACATCAGAGACTTCCTGAAAATTACTGAACAGAAGGATAAATCAGCTGAAAGTGTCACGTGCATTGGTTGAAGAGTTTCATTTCAACGCCAGGAAACTGAACTTCTAAAACACAGAGTACTTTTATAAACGCAAACCATGAATATTACTTTGACTGAAAAATGAAGGCTGTTATAAATCCACATCAAACAGTTGAATGCACTCACCGCCTACAGTGCGTCCCGAAAGCACACAGGAAAGTTGTCTAAAAAGTGATCGAGAGATGAAGAGACAACTTGGCTCAATCCAGCATCAGCAGGCTTTCTCATGTAAAAGATTCCAGTGGGTGCACTCCAACTTTCTCCAAAGGAAAACCCAAAAAACGGGAGGAAGAGACTTCCAAGCTTGCTGTGCCGGTGGGCCTTCGAGGGCCAGAAGAAGGGACTCTGTACCATAGATCTTTTTTCCACAGAAGGCGGTTTGAACAATGAGAGCTGGAGCAGATGGAGGTACAATGTCTACCATTCCCCCATTAGTGAGTCGCTCCCCACCGGCCAATAAGAGCACGGCTCGCTCACAATGGAACACACACACGCACACACTTGAGCGCACACGAACCGGGGGAGTGTGCAGATAAGCCCGTGGCTGTCATTCCAAAAGGGTCTTCCCTCGCGCAGCCCATGAATCAACGAGGGGTGTGTGGCCCAACAATAGGGCCACACAAAAGAGGCCTTAGCAGGCAGCTGCAGCACGAGGCCTCAGCCATTAGGGAGCAGACCGGCAGTGGGAAACACCTGGCTAGTTGAGGGACTGTGGTGGCTCACCCCTCCTTTGTTTTTTCTTTTTTTTTTTTTTGACTAGAGGATTTTTGGTGGGGGGTGCTAGCTGAACAATAGGGCAAATTATGTTAAAAGCGTGTTCTTTAAAAAGAGAGAGCTGAATGAAAAGGAGAGTGAGCGAGTGTGTGTGCGTATGTGTGTGCGGTGAGGGGATGTTTAGAGAGGTCGAAGTGTGTGTGTGTGTGTGTGTGTGTGTGTGTGTGGAGGGGGGGTTATCTGAACAAGCGCACACAATAAGTGTGTTCCACTAGCTGTAGAAAAAAAAAGAAAAAAAAGACATCTTCATTGTTAAGACACACTTCCACAGAAATGTAGAGGCCACTAATGCAAGCCTCAAGCTCCAGATGACTCAGCCAGGAGGTTCTTCTGCTTTGCGAACTCAAACGCTGACTCCTCATGTCTTCTGAAATGTCACCTCTTGTCAAGCTGCAGGCACCTACCACAGACTTTGCATTTTGTGTTGAATGATTTGCATGTAGAGATTATCCTGAAAACTCAAAGGCTTGTCAGAACATGGATCAAGGTCTTGCCGTAACTTTCACTGGACCCAAAATAAATAAATAGATAGATAAAATCAGCAAGAACGTGATCTTGCAACAGGAGAAAAACACCCATTTTAGGATTTTTTTCAGACGGGAGAAACAAAATAAAAAGCCTTTAAAGTGATTTGTACGTAAAGGCTCCATTTACATTACATTAGCTCAGTTTAAATACCAAGAAGCTGAGTGGTAAAAGGTACTCACCGTAATTATAGATTTAAAAAACACACATTTTCCATGACTTTCTGGATTTTCTGGATTAAGCCCATACTGAGTTTAGAACATGGATATATTTCATCCAAATTTTGTGACTGCAACTAAAATTGAGATGATATTTCATACATTTTACATCCAACATACCTGAAGCTAAAGACAATGTTAATAACACAGGGTATAATTACAAGGCCCTCTTTTAAATTACAATTTGGATATGAAACCAAATCCATCTTTCACTACTAGTTTGCACTAAATTGCAGTCGCTAAGGTGAATCAACACTTGAAGTTCCAGGCTTAAACTTAATCTGTGAAACATATAGGCTTAATATATCAGAGCCATGCAAACAATAGTACTACTGTAAGATTCCCACATATAAAATAACGTTATAAAAATAACAGGTAGGGTGACTCGTTTACTGGAACTAGAATCGAGGAAGTTGGAAAAATGCAGCCGCTGAGGAGAAGATTAGTTAAAACCAGCATAAAACAACTCAGTGCATCATGGTTAGACCGAAACCATCAAATGCAAATGTACTTCACGTAAAGTTTCTTTAGATGCAAAGTTTTCCTTCAGCACAATTAATATATTCCACATTTTATGATGGTCTCGTCAAACTCTTTTGTATCAGCACATGTGTCATTATCATCAAAATCAAGGCTGTCTATCTCCAGTTTAGCAACTAATAATAAACCTGACCGGTTATTCTTGAAGCAGAAGTGCATGTTCATCAACACACGATAGCTTTTTTACATGAGTTTTACATGAATCGTGTTTTCTGATATAATGCCTTTGAATATTTAGGCCTCAGAGACATAAAGACGACTCCAACTCAGGTGGTCCGCAACATCCGACTGAAATTTTGGGATTCTACTATCAGTCATACAGTCAGTGGGACCTGAACACAAGCTGGCTGGACTGGACAAGCTGCCTGCCTCGTGGTGACTTTCTAATTGATCCTCAGCTGCTGACTCCCCTCCTCAGGGTCAGCTAACTGACGACCATCTGCTTGGTGGGCCAAAGTAAACAGGTGTCTTCATGACACCAACTGCTGGAGGCTATCAAATGCTCCTGTTTTGTTCGTGCCCAGCTTTTGCTGATGCAGCATTATACGCCAGTTTTTCCATGTAACTGTTTAACCACTTTTATCACTTGCTGGGTTTACTTAAACCTGCTGCTTTCCAACATAAGTAAAAAGATGTGACTGAACAGGCATTTTCACTGAGAGCCAAAAACTATTGCCTTTTCAGAAGAACAATAATAGTATTATTAGTATTTTTCTTAATGACAGATTTTAATAAATACAACAAGTGATCATTCTGTTAACAAACATGCTACCTCTGTAAAGTCCAAGGGTCACACTATACCTCTGCAAAGCATTTTCTAATAAATCTTGAATTTTTAGTGAACTAAATCATCCTAAATCATAGGTTTTTGTAGTTGATAGTTTTTTGTAATTGTAACTTTTAGTAAATTCACTGCTGTCAAAAATGCATTACACAAAAATGAACAGAAAATGTTAAGACAAAGAATAAATGGATAAGGGTGGTGGCTTACATTGACCCTTACAATGGCCAGCTGAAATGGCTACAGCAAAGCCATGGGGGATAAAGGTCCAAATCCCATTTACTCAGCAGCTCCGCTCAAATCAAAAGAGCAGCAGAAGGAGGCCTTATGTCAGAGGTGTTGTCTCCAGGCTCTTCCCCAGCCCTGTTGTTTACGCACCCTTTCAGAAGGATCAGCCAGATTCTTATCCCTCAAGGGCATTTCACCAGCTCTAGGTGTGTATCGAGAACAACCTTTGACATACTGACATCACTGGGCTTTTTAAATCATGCCCACATGACTGGGAAAGTCTTACAAAGTTTACAAATGACCGATCGTAATCGCAAGTCTGTCTATTGCACACCTAATATGCAGCAGCAAGGATGAGGCAGATGAGCAAATCCTGTCCCACCTAACAGTCATTTCCTGATCGTCATTTGCAGTACAAATGACCTATTCAGGGTCTCAAATGCATCCATTCACACTGATAATATATTCATTTTTTAAACAAAATGTGTTGAATTTTCAATATTTTTTAAAAAGATCACCAAATCAGTTGATCCTGAAAAACCATGGATGCGAAGGCCTAAGCTGCCTCTGTGGAGCGTGCGTGTGTTTCAGGGCTGATCTGCAGCGAGGGCTCATGAAATCTTATGCTGTTCGGGAGTAAATAGGTCAACAGATTTCAGTTTAAACGCTTAAATCTAAGTAAAATCTAATCTGCAACTAAACTACAGCACATTTCATCAGCAAATGGTAGTGACTGTTAACAAACAGTCATTCTTTCTATGTGGAAAATGAAAAAAAGTTACAAAAGCTTATTTAGTGTAGACATCCATGTCACTTTTCCTCAGTGTGAAAACAAACGGTAACACATTTAATGTGGCCACTGAAGCTAAAATTCAGATATGCTGGAACATGAAATGGAGATAATGCAGCAGTAATTAAGTAATTATCTCAAATAGTAGTCCAGTGATATTTATTGTAGATGTACAGCGAGCCTAGGGACAATGCCAGGAGCTTGGTGACTGTTTGGGTGAGATTTAGTTTAGGATGAAGAGGAGAACACTGGGTGCTGCCACTGTTTCTGCTGTCACCGATTGAAATCGTAATGAATAATATAGTAATTCTAATTCGCTAAGATTATGCTTTCCACCAATGTGGCTTGTGAAAGCTGTATTACTACCACTGCAGATTCTTTAGCAACATGTTAATACTGGATAATTAATGAAACAGTGAGAACTAAAATGAAAAGAACATCAGCTGATCACCATTGGTTGGCAAATATAATTAACAAAACATTAAATTCATACAATGTTTTACTGTGGAACATTCCTACAGCAACTAGGATGGATGGCTCACTGATCAAATTTGTTGATCTTCTCTAACTTTCATTACATGCTATATGTGGCCCAATAACTCCCGGATTACCCTATTCAAAGGTACTTGAATATCTTATTTCAGGTCTTGGTTCGTTGCAGATTAGCTTATGTTTGCGCAAAAGCATTCTTCCTCAAATTCCATCTCTTCAAATCCACTAAGTAATGATGATGGATTATGTGCCACAAGCCGAGGCGGTGATGCAGGCAGTATGTGTGCAGGAGCAGAAGGGGGATGCCATGCTCAAGGGACTCAGGGTGAGGACCTTACAGGCTGGCTGAGAAAGGAAAGGTGGTCCCTCAAGGGATGGGGGCCAGCTGTTGGGCCGAGCCCAGACACCATCTCCAGCCAGCAGCCAGCACGTCCTATTGTGAAGCCTGGGCCTCTGCTTAAACCTTTCACCAGGCCACGGTCATGTCTGAAGGGGGGGGACTGCGCTCACAGCTGACTAGGCAAGTATGGAGGCCCAATGGGACACAGACGGACACACAGTCGGTCCCTCGGCACACAATCTGTTTCAACAGCTTTCAAAGATCGCTGGTTGAAAGCCGGGGCAGAACGCAAGGCGAAAACATCCGGGAAAAAATGATCTCTTCAATTGTACAGGAGATGTTATATGAAACACTATTGGTGAAGTTGAATGAAATGTTTATCACATTAAAGAGACATTTGTTAAAGACTAAAATACCTGGACTGCTGCGTATTCCAACCTGATTTTACTGACTCCAAGTATGTCTAAACTTGGTTTAACCCGATCTAAATGATTAAATCTGAACAAGCTCTAACATGAATGCAATGTTTGACCTATAAAAAGAGCCGGAGCAAAAAATAAAAAATAAAGGAGCACATCCATTAGCCTACTCAAGCACGTTTTGCTTAGTCTAATCTGTGAGCCAGGAGGATCAGGTGACAGCAGAAGACTCCATGAGCCCATTCAGAAAGATCCAGTGGTCTGCTTGCTTTTACTACACATCTTTCAGTGTTCTCTAAACACTAAAACCATTACTGAGTATGTCTATTTGCTTCATTTTTATCTGATTACGATCACATCAAAATAACCACATTCTGAAATGGTCAGAGAATTAACACTCTAGAAAGATCACTCTACTCTAACAAAGTCACGTGGGATTTCAATGTGTTTTCTATTTTCTATTTTCTATTTTCACACACAATTAAGGCAGCGGTGGCCTAGTGGTTAGGGTGTTGCCCCGGATCGGAAGATTGTGGGTTTGATTCCCTCACCAGTAGGTTGCCCTGAGGTTCCCTTGAGTAAGGTACCATCCTCACCACTGCTCCCCAGGCGCTTTCAATAGCTGCCCTCTGCTGCACATGTGTGTATGGGTGAAACGCAGAGGTTGAATTTCGTTGTGCTGTGCTGCATTTCACAATGACAAGGGTTGTCACTTTCACTTTCAATTACTGAAGCAGCGACGTGTTGGCCGAGTGCTAATTAGAAGGTGAAAGGTACTAATTAGAGGACGGGGCTGGAGTTACCCTCAAATCAAGTGCACTCTGGCAGATGAAACTGCCCAAGCCTATCAAACTGTCTGGTTACAGGAAGCAAGTACACAAAAGTGAAATGAAATAAGCATTTAAACATAAAATTCTGAGCTGGTCCCACAAGGAACACATTTTTAAACAACGATCAAGCAAACTGCATCCAGCGAGTTTCACAGAAATACTTGCTTAACTCCTTAAAGTCATCTGTGGGTTCTTGTTTTTTTATGCGATTTCTGGACAGTCATGTTAGCAATGGTGGTGGAAACAGTATGCTGCACGTCCAAAGGTTTGCAGACACTTTTTGTAGCATTTTCTGTGAGCTTATAATTTAAGGCTTGATCTGATCTTCGCATCATGTGTATGGAAATTAGCAACTAATGAGATTTTTGAGGCCCTCGGAAAAGAGTTGTTTGAAAAAGGTGTAAAAACCACCTCCAAAAAGTTTGGACTTTGGACTTCATCACTTCATTAGTCAGAAGGCCCTTGCTACCCTCTCCAGGAGTGGTCGACAAACAAAGATTACACCAAGACCAAGGGGTGTGAGAGTATGAGGCCACAAGGAAACCAAGGTCAAATTTAAACAACTAAAGGCCTCTCTCACACTGGTTTCTCTCACTGACATTGGTGTTCATAACTCCACAATCAAAAGAACACTGAACCACACCAGTGAGCAGGGTTGCAAAGACAAAGCTTTCTAAAAATGCACAGACAAAAATAAGACAGAATATAATTTTTTGAGGTTTTTTTTTTGTTGTTGTTTAAATCAAGTTTGGAAAAAGCAAAATACTGCATTCAACCCTAAAATCCTAAAGCCATCTGTGAAACATGGTGGTGGTGGCTGCATGAACTGGGTCTGTATTGGTGAACATCAGCAAATATAAAAGGAAAATATTGGAAGATCAACCTGTGATCTGAATCTGAAATGAGGGATTTTCCTCAATAAATACACGTCCAAGTAAGACAGCTTTGTCTTATTTCTCTAATCTGCTTCTCACTGTTTTCTTTTCGGACTTTTCAGGTCATATTGATGCAGATGTTTTCAATCGCACCTATGCAGAAAATACCATAGCTGTGAGGCATTTAATGGATTCAGCCACAATAGATTTTTTCCATCCATCCATCCATTATCTGCTGCTTGTCCCAAACGGGGTCGCGGGGGGGGTGCTGGTGTCCAACCCAGCGCACACAGGGCGAGGACGGGGGACGCACCCTGGACAGGTCGCCAGCCCATCGCAGGGAGGAGCGGGTACCTCAAGGGTACCTCAGGGCAACCCATTGGGAAGGGGTTCGAACCCCCGATCCACCGATCATGTGGCCGACGCCCTAACCACTAGGCCACCACTGCCCCTAGATTTTTTGCATTTAAATTTAAATTTAGGGCACTTAGCAGATGCTTTTAATCAGAGCAATTCCAATTTCCTAATTACAAACTTTGAGGATCACTGTGCCTGTAAGGGTTTGACTGTCAGATTTTTACATTTATGGCATTTATGACGCGCTTTTCCAGAGAAACTTGTCCTAATTACTGGGACGGTCCCTCTAGAACATCTTGGGGCTAAGCGTCTTGATCCAGAACCCAATGATGGCTTTGGGACCTGCAACCTCTTGCTCCATACAGGTGAGTTTACTACCACTAGACCACCACCATCACCACTGGCATCAGGTAGCAACGTCAGATGATTCCTTCTGGATTGCTCCAATCCAGGACTCTAGGCCTTTCCATCTGATGTTTGGTTCTGGTTATGGGGACCTCAGACTTTACAGCTGCTCTTCTATATAGATCACCCCTCTGTGAGTTCAACTGAACACTTCTGTCAACCATGAGGTCCCCTTGGCTTTGCTGAATTGACCAATAAGAAGACGGACTTGATATTTCTGGAGAGGAACAACCAATCAGGGCGAACCCAGGTTGGGGAAAGTTTCCAGCTCTCTTACGGGCCACCAGATGCACCTGTGCACACCTGTGATGAGCTGCAAATCCAGGTGAAAGAAGACTTCTCCCCATGTTGCACACATTTCCCTGGGAGCTGACAGCTCTGTCGCCCTTTTTAAGAGTCCACGGGCTCATTTAATCATCCATGAACTCGTTCAAAGTTAGGTTCGTGTGTCTTTTTGTAGAAAATCCATGAGGAAGCTGAAGTTATCCAAAGCAGCCGGCTCCTACCTCACCACAAGAGACACGCTCACCACGGTCTGAAACATTACAACCAGCTTTAGATTTTACATTTCGTAGCTTACGCTGAGAATAAAAAACATCTTAGGAAAGCAGAAGAGCGCTGTTAGCCGGTCCAAGCAAGAGGAGCCCTAGAAACGGCCTCACGACAACCGTTAGCTAGCAAAGGGTCAAAAAACACGGTCCACTGCGACCCAGTTTTGCCTCCAAACGCAAACGTATTGTGAAAATAACGAGCGCTAATTCTCAACACCTCCACCAAGAAGGAGACACTAATATAAACACGAACGCCTCGAGGTGAAGTTTGTGTTTTTAGCATCTCTGCTAGCCCAGCCGGGCTGCCTCAGTTGCCAGGGAGCGTCCGTTTCCATGAGGGAGAGCAAAAACAGGCTCAAAACACACGCCAGCGTTGTTTTCCCGGCCACTTTTACCTCAGAAGTGATGTGAAAATGGTGAAATGATAAATGTCACATACCGTTTTTAGGTGGCATCGCCGGAGAAGCTAGGTAGCTAACAGGAGCTACAGCTGCTGCTGCTCCTCCTCACCGACACACTGCCGGCACACTCAACCCTCAGTGGCAAACTTCTCTCTCTGAGTCAGAACAGTTCTTCATATTCATCGCCTAAATATGCACAGAGAGGTGTGCTCAGTCAGTGTAACTGTATACTACAGAAGCAGTGAAAAAAACAAAACCAGACATGTTCTTCTTTTCCTGAACACTGAGCCACATAAAGCTGTTTATAATCAATGCTACTGAATAAATACTCCAGATTCAGCTGGGTTCACTGTTAAACATGGCAGGATGCAGTCAGACGTTACTTTTACTCAGCAGTTGTGCCAAATAATACTTCATCAGCAAATAATAGTTATTAGGAATGTTTGTATTCAAACAGCAGAGCCACACTGGCTCATCAACGCGGCCCTCGAATCACAGCAGTCATCATTAAAGTTCACAAAATTACAGTCATTCATCGTTAGGGTTACATTGAGCTCGATGTTATGAAGCTGACCGGGTTGTGTTATAGCAGTGGGGAGAAGAAAACTCTTCAATGCTCTCCATCTCCATAAGATGAACCTGAAAGCACTAGTGATGCCCCTCATCCAGTGATGGAGGCCTCAAATCCTGCCTGGAAGAAAAGCTTAACGGTCTTTGGTTCTAGGGAAGAACCTAAATTTTAGTCTTCTTTGACACCATTTTTACAAATAATATATCCAAACCCCTCATCTAGAGGAAATGATCTAAAATCTTCTTCTTCTTCTTCCCACTGCTCTCGTGTAGGGGTCATCACAGCAGGTCCTCCATTTTCAGTTCTTCTTGTCCACTGCATCGTCCTTTTACACTCCATCCCTCTGCATGTTCTCTCTCACCACGTCCATAAACCTCCTCTTTGGTCTTCCTCTTTTCCCCTTTCTTGACAGCTTCATCCTCAACATCCTCCTCCCAGTATAATCCTCATCTCTCCTCTCGACACGTCCAAACCAACGCAACCTTGCCTCAAACTTTGTCTCCAAAACATCCAACCTGAGCTATCCTTCTTATATACTCGTTTCTACTCCTGTCCATCCTCGTCACACCCAACAAACATCTCAGCATTTTAAACTCCTCCAGCTCCATCGCCTGTCTTTTCGTGAGCGCCAGTCTCCAATCCAAATACCGTAGCAGGTCTCGCTACCGTCCTGCAAAACTTTCCTGTCTAAATGATGTAAAATATTAAATGATAATGAGAAAATAATAACCAAGAGTATATTTCTGCCGTATGCTATTCCTATTTCTATTGAACCGTAGTGTTCGAGAAGATATAGGCTATTTGTTTGTTCCGTAAAATGTAACACTGAAATCTGTGATGTGCAAATGAAACCAAACATGAAAAAAAAAGCAATACTCATCAGATTTATTGTTTTAAGTTTATTAACCTTTTTCTTCATGTGACATAGTATTATCGTCATGCTTACTTAACTAAAATTGTATATTTCTATCCTGCGCACATGTGCCTGAGATAAATGTTAAGAAGTGGCAATCCAGGATAATACACAAAGAGACTGCGTCTGCGCTGTGAAGATAAGCCTCTAATAACTGTTTCATGACGGGTGACATTTGGTGGGTAAACCACATGACGTGTCAAGATTTTATTTTGCATTTTAGGAGTAACTCTGCATTTATTCTCTATAATAGAAATACTAGCATAGAAAGAAAGCCTATTTGAAAAATCGAGGCCAGTAACTTGACCTTCATTAATTTCCGATGCAGTATGTTATTTGTCATGTAGTAACTTTGTGTTCTTTCAATATGCCCCAATTTGAATACACTCCACAAACACCCCTGCTGTTTACATTTTTATTACACAAGTTATATCATAAGTAAATAATGTAAAATAAGCTACACATGTGTTAAGAATCAAAATTTTGTAACTGCAGGGCAAAAGGCGATTAGTTGGACTGCCTTGACATCAAGTTAGTTATACTACTAGTACATTAGTACAATAACAGATCAATATTATATGTCTGGCATTCATATGGTATCTGAAGTACTGTGAAGTCAGAAACTATTTTAAAAGCACCATTCATTTCACAAAACAGATTTATAGGCATTTTCAGGTCATTTGATATCTAAGGAGCTTCCAGAAGCGTCCACTGGGTTGCACTGCAGGTCTCCATTTTAGCACTTTGTCTCTCTGTATGATGGACTGGAGGGACTCTGGCAACAGAGAGTAATCTGCATTTGCACCAGTTTCAACCACTGTCACTGGAGTGCCAGACTGAGCAATGACAGAGCTGAGGTCCAGGCAGTATGAGACACTGGGGTCATCTCGACCTGAGCTCAGGGGAATGTAGCTTTCCTCTTCTATACCATTGGCAGGACCTGATCCTGGAAGGACAAGCAACACCGTCTTGCTCTGGCTCAGCGCATCCGTGATTTCAGCAACGCTCACTGCAAGCCAAAATGACAATCAGCACTTTATTTTTCCAAAAATAGCTTTACTATGAATTTTTACAACGTTTCCTCTTTTACAGACACATGCAGTTCTCTGGACATGGTCACACATTTCATTCATTTTCTGAAAATGAAGAGCTTACACAGCCTTTGCAAGGAACATATCAAAACATTGCATAATTCTGCAAACTCCATCGCACAATTATTATTTATGATTATGTGGTCAAATATCAGCACCTTTACAGTCAGTACTTAGTAAGACACACTTTGGCTGAAATTAAAGCCTCCTAACTGTCTTTCTCTTTTTTCCACTTTGCCTTGCAGAATGCATCTTAGTTCTGAAATATTCGTTGATTGTTTTGCATGGGCAGCATGTTGCTTTTCATTAAAATTCAAATGTGGGGAAAGTGAAGGCCATTTCAAAACCTTCTATATCTTGAAGGTTGATGTTGTATATTTTTGACAATCAAAAATCCAGCCACTTTTTCATCTGTGCATTCACTGATTGCAGAAAAATAGCTTCCTGGTTTTGGTATTTAGCAAACTCCTTTCTTCGTTCTCTCTCATGGATACTTCGCCACTGACTGTCACACACCATTAAAGGCCTAACAGCAGATCCAACCCTATCTTTTTTTTTTGCAATTTTATTTAAATGCTTCTCTGTTTTCCCCAAACAAACCTTTGATGTGAGTAGCTAAATTATTTTTTTGTTTCATCAGTCCACAGCACTTAATTCTAAAGCAAGTCTTCGTCTTTAAATTACATACTTAAAACAATCATTTTGTGATAAAATCACAGTTGATTAAAGTTATCTTTTGATGGGCCTTACATCTAGTTGATATATGTACTAAAACAACCTCAATCTTGTAACACTGTTTCATTTTTATCCCAATAAATTCAGCATATAAATGTCAATCATGTAATTTAATTTTTTTTAAGGAAAACGTTTGGGAACTTATTCCCAAGTGTGTTACAGGATTAGAAGTGAGTATATTAGAGGGACAGCTCAGGTTAGATGTTTTGGAGACAAAGTCAGAGAAGCAAGTTTGCATTGGTTTGGACATGTCCAGAGAAGAGATGAGGATTATATTGGGAGGAGGATGTTGAAGATGGAGCTGCCAGGAAAGAGGAAAAGAGGAAGACCAAAGAGGCGTGGTAAGAGAGGACCAGCAAGTGGTCGGTCTGAAGGAGGAAGATGCAGAGGACCGGAAGAAAGGGAAACAGATGATCCACCACGATGACCCCTGCACGGGAGCAGCCGAAAGAAGAACATTTCCAAGTATGTTACAAATACAACCCCAAGCTACAAAATTAGCAATAAGACTGAGGAAATAAATTATTTTAAATAGTTATTGCCTCATTGTGTGTATCCTGAACTAACACTGCGCTCAACACACACAGCAAAACAACAGGCGTAGCCTACCTTCTGAGTTGGCATCGTCACGGCCGTGTATGAAAAGTTTAAGGTCATGCTGCTGCTCCAGCACCTCAGGCATGATCCTTAGAGCCAACTCCTCCGTCCTAGAGGAACTGGCCACAAATGCCACATAGGCATTATATTTCTTTCCTCCTTGTGTGCCAGCTGTTCAAAAAAAAGCATTACATTGTTATTATTACTTATTAATATATTTATTATTATTACATTATATTTTTTATTATGAGCTTTTATGCCATTTGATTTCAGGTTTGCTTTGTTTTATAAAAAAACAAGAGAACGGAATAGATCGATAGGAGTGCTCCAACAGCATCGTTACATATATTGCAGTAACCTTTTTCATTCCCTTACTAAACCAGTACACGTACACAAGAAGGCAAACATCTGGAAACAATGTCTTCAACATTTGATTTCAATGTTTGCTAAATGAAAAACTAAAACTGCCTTTTTTGTCAGGTGGTTTAAAAGGTCCATTTTTTTACTATATATAAAATCACTAGTGCTGTGGTTTGTAAATGTATATTTACAACACTTTTAGAACACTATGGGTGCACTAAGGTGTAATCTGGCCAGTAAATGACTGTGATTCACTTACTTTTGCCTTTGTCACGCAGGTGACGAAATGCCAAAATTATATCTATTTTGAATAAAATGAGCAGGACAATGCCCACAACAATCACTATTATGGAGATGAGAGAAACAGTCACTACAGTCTTGCTTGTACTTTGATCACCTACAGAAAAAGCAGCAAATGATAAACATGTCATTCCATATATCGTAATATATGAATCTGTATAGATTTAAGCAGCATGACAATATCTGTATGTATGTGTTTCGTTTCACATAACTCAAACGTCCTTAAACTTCTCGATACAAACCCCTATAAAATGTCCTTGGTTTAGACCTTACCTTGCCTGAGCCACACCAGGCCCACATCTGTTCCCCTAGAGTTCAGAACGATGCATTTGAAAGGTACGTCAAAAAAATTGGGAAATACTTCAGAAATGAACAGTGTGGAAGTGGCATAGATTTGATTCTTCTCACTGGGAGAAAAAAGATAAATGTAGGGCTTTCTCAATTTCTTAATAAAATATGTTACCTGGTTGATTTCAAAATGACACTTTATTGCTGTTTAATGCAAACTCATGCTATCTTTGAATAATGAGGGGGCTTACAAAGTCAGGGTTTGCTCAAGCTGTGCGTAACTGTCGATATATTCATCATCTACAGTCCAATATATCAGTGTTTCTTCCAGGACATCCACTCCAGACCCAATGAACACCCTACACTCCAACTTGGTTTTCTCACCTGTTCAAACACAGATGGAATTCAAATGAAAAGACCATGAGAAAGCGTCATTAAACGATATGTAATGCATATTCAACATGCATGGTAGATATTATCAGTCTGTTAGATCACTTGCCTGGTTTAATATGCACCGTCTGGTTGCGAGGGTGTAATACTTTAGGAATGTCCACATGTTCTGAGAAAAATAAAACCCAGTTTTATAGTCTAGTACTTCTTAAAGTCAGTACCAGTTAGCCGACAAGATTTCCGTTCATTACCTTCATTTGAACAACAGAAAGGTCAAGCAGAAGATTTATAAGCCGTCATTTTCTTGATGATCAGACATGGAAAGTAATAAATTTTTTTAAACATATTCTATTAATCTATTTTTAAATTAGAGGAAATGGAGAAGATATATGGATTGATAGATAGATAGATAGACAGACAGACAGACAGACAGATAGACAGATAGATAGATATATAAATTGATAGATAGACAGACAGATATATAGATCGATAGAAATATAGAAAGATAGATTAATTGACAGACAGACAGATATATATATATATATATATATATATATATATAGATAGATAGATAGATAGATAGATAGATAGATAGATATAGATCAATAGACAGAAAGACAGATAAAATGATAGAGAGACAGACAGACAGACAGATATTCTACAGTTCATATACACACACTTTACCATTTTTTACCACTCTTAGCTGAAGAGTGTGAGAGGCGGTGTAGTTTTCCCCTTTGTGTCTAAAAATGATCAGACAGGTGTAGTTACCCGAACTGCTCATCGATGCCTTAAAACTAATTTCACTGCTTTGCATTCCTGTAGGTTCACACTCCTGCAAGAGTTCAAGAAAATCTGCATTATATTCACACATTTGATTATGATACACCTGATATGCCTAACAATCCCTGACCTCACTGCAAATTGCATTTTCCTTTGTGTCATGGTGTAAATCTTACGGAAACATGATATTAGGGAGGGTCTGTGAGCTAGTCGAGGGCTTTCACTCTGTAATTGGATCTAGGTAGTTAAACATGATATTAATGGTTTAACACGAAATTTTAAGTGCGTGTTGAGGTAGTACATCAGAAAATGACTCAGAAGCAAGTAGAGGTCGTCATAATTCATTTGGTCTTCTGAGTAGCATAAGTAAACAAACTGTGCTTCATAAGACCAGGGACTAAAATATATGGACATTCTTAAGAACAGAACAGGAAAATAATTTGTTGAAGGAAAGCTTCGTATTTTTTAGTTGAAATATGTGGATGGAAGAGAATTCACACAACCACAAGAAATTCACAAACAAATCTATAGTCCATTCAGATCTAATGACTAAATTAATCTAGGCAGCATAATTGGACACTGCCAGCATTCACTCGAATACACAAGCAGCAGCTGTCCTGTATTTAAAGATTTAAGTCACTGAGCCATACCTTCCACCACTGCCTTTCCAATATCTGTCCCAGAGTCTCAATAGGATCCTCAGTGCAGGTTAGGTTGATGTTGGTTCCTTCCAAGGCCAGAGTGAGATCCGAGGTTCTCGGACATGGTTGTTTTTCAACGGAAAGGAACACTCGGGTTTCAGTGATCACAGAAACATCTGTGCTGTTGGACATGTTTCAGTATTTACAGGGGGTCCAGCACTCTTTGTGGAGTCATGTGTTACATTATATGTGCAATGGTTTTCATGACAAAAACAAACTAACTGTAGTCTCTTTTATAGAAAGCCATTAATGGTGGTCAGTGGAAAGTGAAAATACATTATGAAACTGAAGAGCCAGTGACCAGCCAAGTTAGGTGACTTCCTTGCTCTGAAACACTTTATACAACTCATTTTTTAATGAACAATTGTGACAAGGAATGATCAAACTGTGCGGGACAGTATGAACTTTGATCAAATAATTCATTAATTCATTCATTTTCTGGGCTGCTTGTCCTAATTAGGGTTGCGGGGGGATGCTGGAGTCCATCCCAGTTAACACAGGGCGAAGGACGGGGACACACCCTGGACAGGTCGCCAGCCCATCGCAGGGAGGAGCGTGACAGGGACGGCACCTTGCTCAAGGGTACCTCAGGGCGACCCACCGGTAAAGGGTTCGAACCCACAACCTTCCAATCCAGGGCCGACTCCCCAACCACTAGGCCACAGCTGCCCCTTGATTAAATAAAAAAAATCAATAAAATAAAAAAAGAGAGGACAACTAAAAACAAAGGGTCTTCTTCTTTCAGCTGCTCCCGTTAGGGGTCGCCACAGATCATCCATTTCCATTTCTTCCTCTACTCTGCATCTTCCTCTTTCACACCATCCCCCTGCATGTCCTCTCTCACCACATCCATAAACCTCCTCATTGTCCTTCCTCTTCTGGCAGCTCCATCTTCAACATTTAACGCGGTCTCGCTCCTCTCACTTTGTCTCCAAATTGTCCACCTTAGCTGTCCTTCTAGTATACCCATTTGCAGTCTGTACTACTCTTTCATTTAGTTTCTTGCGCACAAAATATCAACCTTTCATAATGATCTGGCAAATGTTTTACACTGGTTGCCCATCCTTGTGTAACCCTCCCCATTTATCCAGACATGGGACCTGCAAAGGAAATTCACTAGCTTGTGCATCCCTAGAGGCAGGGTTAAAGATGGGGGGATGGCAGAAACCTCTTATGGATCTCAAAACTATACAGTACTGTGCAAAAGTTTTAGGCAGGTGTGGAAAAAATGCTGTAAACAAAGAATGCTTTCAGAAATATAAATAATGATTGTTTATATTTATCAATTTACAAAATGCAAAGTGAGCAAACAAAAGAAAAATCTAAATCAAATCAATATTTGGTGTTACTACCTTTTACCTTCAAACCAGCATCAGTTCTTCTGGCCCCACAGAGCCCTGATCTCAACATCATCCAGTGTGTCTGGATTACATGAAGAGACAGAAGGATGTGAGGAAGCCTACATCCACAGAAGATCTGTGCTTAGTTCTCCAAGATGTTTGGAACAACCTACCAGCCGAGTTCCTTCAAAAACTGTGCGCGAGTGTACCTAGAAGAACTGATGCTGTATTGAAGGCAAAGGGTGGTCACACCAAATATTGATTTGATTTAGATTTCTCTTTTGTTCATTCACTGCATTTTGTTGATTGATGAAAATAAATGATTAACACTTCCATTTTTGAAAGCATTCATTGTTTACAGCATTTTTTCCACACCTGCCTAAAACGTTTGCAGAGTACTGTATATCATAGGAGGATCCTTTAGTAAATATAAAAAATAAAACACTCCTTGTAATCTAAATGTCATTTTCTGCATTCTTCTCCCCCCTCATAACAGAACATCCAAGCAAACTTAGGAAGACTGCACTTAACCGCAAACTTGAAATGAATGAATATGAAACTCCCCTACCTCGCACACACATAAAGGCCACTGTCTGATGACACTGTGCTTAAGAACCATAAGGAATCCCCTTGAACTTTTAGACGTGGGCTTGCTTTAACAGTGTAGTTGTCTTTGGTCCACATGAAGGTGAAGTTCCTCAAGTGCTCGTTTATCAAACAGTGCAGTCTAACAGCATGTCCCTCCGTGGCGAATGTCTCCATCTGTCGGACTAGAGAAGAAAAATACTTTACATGCACTACTCAAAACCTGATTTTCTGAATGTTTTATACTTCAGTATAATAACTGTCTAATACAAACTTGTTTCATTCGTATTTTCAGAGAAAATTATGTTAGATCAACTAATTTCTGTCAACATATTTATCTAAATATTTGTCCTCTTTAAACAAAAGAATAAATCCTGCTTAAACAAGACCAAATCCTCCTAGCACAGAGACTAAGAGCAGACTAGTCCTAAATACTAAAAACAGAAGGCTAAAATGTGCTAAAACAGAGACTAAATTCTCCTGAAACAGAAGACTAAATCCTGCTAAAACAGAGAATTCATCATTTTAAAACTAAGGACTAAACACTCCTAAAACTGAGGACTACATCCTCCTAAACCTGAGGACTAAATCCTGCTAAAACAGAAGCCTAAATCCATTTGAAACAGGTGACTAAATCCTCCTAAAACAGAACAAATCCTGCTAACACAGTGACTAAGTCCTCCTAAAACTGAATACTAAATCCAATCCAAAGACTAAAGATTCTAGTCTTCTAAAGCAGAGACTAAATCCCCATTAAATGTAAGACTACATCCTCATAAGATTAAGTCCTCTGGAAAGAGACTAAATCCTCCTAAAACAGATAACTAAATCCTGCTTACTAAATCTTAGTAAAATTTAGGACTAAATCCTCTTAACACAGTGACTAAATCCTGCTTAAACAGAAGACCAACTACTCCTAAAATAGATAACTAAATCCCTATTTTAGGAGGATAAATCCTCCTTAAACGAGACTTAATCCGCCTGCAAACTATTACCCCAAATCACTTTAAAACAGAAGACTAAAGCTTGTTCAGACGGAAGACTGAATCCTCTTTGAACAGATAACAGACAGATACTAATTCGTTCTAAAACAGAGATTAAATTAATGTTCTTACTGGCACATTTGGACGAAAACACACTGGTTGCCCAGAGTAAACACAGAAATAAGAAGCCCATTGTTTTCTCGCAGAGAGACATTCTTAAAAAGAGACAGAACTGATCACTGAAGCTGCTTTATTTTTAGTTTCGATTTGGGCATGGTTTTCCTGTTCCAGCCTTGTTGCTGTGTCAGACACATATGGTGAACAACAGAGATGTCTGCTGGATTTTAGGGACTTTTGCACTTAATTCTGCACAAATATAATAATAGAATTATATTTTAATATAATGCTCTCAGTATTTCTATTGCGGTAAAAGGGAAGTAGAACTAGACACGTTCTCCTGTCCTTCAGCCTGCTTGGCAGTTTGCTACCATTACCTCTAGCCTTTGCAGCCCCTCGGTTCACACTAACCTTACCTTTCAAACCTTTGCACGCTTAACTGCATTTAAAACTCGTTTCCCACAAGTCTTCTGTAACACTTTCTTGTAGCTCCAGGACGCGATGTGATCCGTTTCACTTTCACTTTCAAGGGACGTTTTATTAAACCGATTGGCAGGGGACCTTTCATTCCAACAGATGTCCTGGGAACGTCATAATGAATAAGATATGATTGGACACTGAATAGCAGGACTGGGCAATATGACGATTCTTACTGGTGTTGTGATAAATGACGTCATAATGATCAGTTCTAAGTGTATTATAATACAATAATTAGAGAACACTAACCAATCCTTCTTCTCCGTTTCAACTGATCTGAAGCCCAGAATATGACAATATGACAATGTTAATCATTATCGTGATAAATGACATCACATTCATTTATTCCATAGCTAATTATGTTTTTGTCAGAAATGATAAAACACAGACCAGTTTTGTTTGTTTGTTTTTTCAGACTTTTTTGTGTGGCACTACTGTTTACTTCTTCATTCAGATTGATCAGATTTGTCAGAAAAATAATATATCATGATACTTTTCGTGTGTGTGAGAGTGTGTGCGTGTGTGTGTTTGTGTTTGCGGGACTGCACTTATCAAACACAATAATAAATCTAAATATGAATATAACTATACCAAATATGAACTATGTATTAGCCAACGTTCACTGGGAATTTCAACCCGAATCTTTAACCCACGTGCCGGTGTTAAAAGTAATCGAGTATCGGCGAAACTCTCAACGTCCATGAAGGAGGACTTCTGGAAGAGGCGCCCCCTGGTTGTCAAGGCAACCGGGACGCGAAGAAGCGCAGAAGGGCGCTCTGATTGGTTGTCACGCCGCCGTGCTCGCTCACTGTTTACCGTTCCGCTGTGATTTGTCCGCCATAATCCCGCAAAACTGACCCCGAGCACTCGGCTCGCAGTGCACATTTAAACTGCAAATAACGTCCAGGCTCAACGAGTCTGGGGAGGAAGAGCAGTGGAACCGTTCAGAGAAGGAAGTGCACGGGCTGGAGCCTGTCAGGCGCTCCTAAACACACTCATAAACCTCAGCGTGAGTACAGCGTTATTATCTGGTCCATTTAAACTTATATTTACATTTACATTGACTACATTTGGCACACGTAACGTACAGGAGTGTTTCTTAGTTTCCAAAAGAAACATTTCCCTCACTAGAAAGCCTAGACTTGGAATACGAGTTTAGTTAACAGGTTAAGTTAACAGTAACTACATCCGGTAGCAATATAAGTCTGCCCGTGTTGAATGGGTGTCGTCCCAATTGGCTCCCTACTCCCTATTTAGTGCTCTGCACAGGTGCAGTGCACTTCACTGCCTGCTTGAGAAGCTTTAGGGCACTAAGTAGGGAGTAGGGGAAATTGGGACCCAGCCTTGGCTAAGTTCGCGATTTTTATGTGTAAACAAAGAGGTAATACCGTAACTAATGTAAGATTTCTGACCAATTAACTAACTTGAGTCTTTAATTGCTTTTTAAAGAAATATTCGACACCGACGCCCTTGAAGCTAACTGAGCATTTTTTTTTAGCGAAAACATTTCTGCCAAGTCCGTTTCTGAGGTTTCCATGACAACACCCCGCTTGCTGCGTTGACCTGCAAGTTTGTCCACCAATCAGAACCGAGTATAAAGTGGCCGTTTCCGGCTAAAGTTAGTATTTCCGGCTCTCTGGTATGAAAACTGCAGTTTCTTTTGCCTAAAGTTTCAGTCCTGCTCCTCATCAGCGCTTCCACATTTACTAAGTACCACTTTTCTGTAAATTAATTCAATTAGAAATGTGAAACATGGTGAAAATAGAAGGATCTCCTCTACTAAATTACTGAACTGAACATTCAAGTGAAGTGAAAGTGACTTTTTTGTCATTGTGAAACAGTACAGCACACAGTAAAACACAACAAAGTTCAACCTCTGCTTTTAACCTGTACACACTGTGCAGCAGGGGGCATCTATTGAAAGTGCTCGGGGAGCAGTGATGGGGACGGTACCTTATTCAAGGTTACCCCAGGGCAGCCTAGTGGTCTGGGATTCAAATCCACGACCTTCCAATCCTGGGGCCAACTCTCAAACCACTAGGGCCCAAGTTCACTCTTTAATGTTGCGTTAATGAGATAAAGCACAAAGGGCAGAAAATTAGAAAAGCATGCCTATTTTTAAATTACACGTATAATATAGATGCCATGTGGTTAACAGTTTCTAATAAGACATCTGTTAACCTCTGCACAGGTCTTTTTAATAGAACTAGTCCATCACAATAAGTAAACCTCATGTCTGTATATTTTTGCATTTGATGAAGTGCATTTATCCATCCATCCATTATCTGCCGCTTGTCCCAAACGGGGTCGCGGGGGAGTGCTGGTGTCCAACCCAGCGCACACAGGGCGAGGACGGGGGAGACACCCTGGACAGGTCGCCAGCCCATCGCAGGGAGAAGTGCATTTACTCAAGCTTAAAATATCTGAAGAATTATTGTTCTTTTCCTAAATTTCTGAAAATGTTTCTGCTTTCACTGAAGTTCAGAAATGCTCAGGGGAGATGATTGTGCTGTAAAAAATCAAGTATGACAAAGGTTGAGATTATCATGTTAGAGTATGCGCAGGAGTTAAGAGAAGGATTTACTTTTTCCAAGGTGGTTAGAAGTCTTTACCTCAAAGCCAGCAGGAGGAGCCTGAGGATTATACAGTCAAAGCTGTAATCTGAGTAGGTAGTTTAACTCTCACACCATATACCCTGGGCCTGGGTATTTTGCCTGAGTAGGTAGTTTGGTACTATACTTAAGCAGAGTCCAGGTATCTGTGCTTTACTTATTTTTACATATATATTTGCATATTTTTCATTATACTTCCTACGTTAAAACACACAATTCCTTACTTTCTCGCCTTACTTTTGTCTGAACAGGCTTGTTATTTTAGTCTTGGTGCATTTAAGAGATTTGATCCATCTCTTTTATTTTGCATCAGTTCTCTGTGTGAGGTCTGTTGCTTCTCAGCAAGAAGGTTCTAGGTCCGGTGACGTCATATTCCCAACCGGGGTAGCCAGAGTTCGGAGTTTGTGTGTTCTCGCCTTGTTTGCGTGCGTTTCCTTTAGGTGCTCCTGTTTCCATGTTAGGTCCAATGACATTTGCGTCATGTGTATTTGAGTAATTAAATTGTCGTCTAGGTATGTTTCTGAATGTGTTCCTCTGTGTGTCTGCCCTGCAATGGACTGGCGAACTATCTGGGGTCTTTCTCTACCTGTTGGCCTTTGACTGCTGTAACAGACTCCAGCACATCCTGATCTTATCGAGGATACGTGGTTAATGAATGGTTGGATTGCTGCACACCTTCCAACATCAAGACCACATAACATGGCTTCAGCTTTAGTATCATTAAACTGCAACTGAATGCAGTCATAATTGTTTACATTTTTTACACTGTAATATATTTTGTCATATTTTGTAAGAAACAAGTGCAGACATGAAGACTGTTTTTAATATTATTTCTTAGTGTAATTACACAATCACGTATAAAAATCCAGCCTTGGGGGCAACAAAGTATTTATTCTGTTGAGTTTAAATCAAATGCACAGAAAAACAATAATATTCTAGACTAAAATAATAACTTTATTTTGTTAAATACTCTCCCTCCATCTTTTTTACATTCAGGTTTAGGACAATGAACCAGGCCAGTGCCCACAGGCTGATAGGACAGAGCTGAACTCTGAACCAGAGGACAACCAGGACCTGCAGGCTTTGTAGGACTAGCTGCAGAGGGAACAGAGACACCTTGGCAGACAGGTGGAGAACCTGTGTGTTGTAGGTGAGTGAGGGGCATGCCAGCTCCTCTGTGGGAAGCGTTTTGCTATAAATTGATGAGATTTTCTGGAGAAGTGTTGTTTCGTTTCACTGTGTACTGTGCAAATGGCTGAAATGACAATAAAACCTATTTGACTAAGAATTAAGAAACTAAATACATACATAAAGCACAGGCAGGGCAAACACAACTAAGGGATCCAACAAGGGGACATACTACAACAGGGAACTTACACAGAAAACAGTCTTGGAGGTCACTGAGAACCAGCAAAGATACACACATGGGTTATCTAAAAAAATGGACAAAATAACAGCAAATAGATAAAAGTAGGAGCAACCATATCGAACCCTAAGGTTCCATGTTCTTTTGTACATTCATATATACATCAGTGTATCATGCAGTGTCAGAAGCTTCATTTAAAACTTAAATATTGACCACAGTGGTCACAAACAATTAACGTTTATTTAATTCATAATTGTGTCTGAATCAGTACCACTTGCTGAATTCTGCTCTATTTTTACTAAGTGACCGATACTTTGGATTCAGAAATTGTTGCTTTAGGTTCAGTTTTCTCTCCTTTTGAGAAAGGGGGACGTGTGTGGATGTTGTGGAGAGGCGTCGGAACTGCTTTGTGTACAGTTTGGAGGAGGAGTGAGAGCATGAAGAGTACGTTGAGGTCTCGTAGATCAGCCAGTCCCAACAGGGCAAACTCCACCAACCGCAGCCCAACCAGACAGTCACCAGTGAAGGTACCAATAAGTTGACACAACAGACAGTTAAGCCTTAGTCACACGTATGATTGGTGTTTAAAATTGCAGAATTTGTTAATGGCAAATTACTGTTTCTGCTTGTTTGTTTCCCATCTAGCTTTTCACGGAACACTTATATACTGTGCTCAATGGCCTTAAATAAAGTATGCAAAAGCAGCATTTACCTGCAGTCGGCAAATATGGTAATAATTGACTTTGCATGTGCGTGTGTGTGTGCGTGTATGGATTTTTTTCTCTTTTAAGGGCGGCACATATGATTCAGAGCTGATGAGGTTATTGCGAGAGAGAGATGAGCTGCAGAACATGCTAGACAAATATGAGCGGCACCTCTCTGAGATCCAGGCTAATGTTCGAGTTCTCACGGCCGATCGGGACAAGACCAAAATGCACTACCAGCAGGTAGAGGCATCTAATCTCTCATACCCTTCCTAAGTATACTTCCAATACTTAGTAAATTTTTGTTGAATTGTTCCTGCACCCTCTAACATAAGTGATATCCTCATAAGTCATCTTCCCTCTTGTTTTCCAGCTATACATATAATGGCATTGTAGAAAGAGGGGAGCAGTATTTGGAGTATTCTTGGTGCCCCTATGTCATGGTGATATTTGTTTGCTATTAAAATCTGCGCTTTTTTGTAGGCTCAGGATGAAATAGCAGACCTGCGGCGCATGGTGATGAAATCAAAGACATCAAGGGGATCCAAGTGCAGCGTGACAGCTCAGAGCATCCTTAAACGTGTGGAGGCGGAGAGAGACGAAGCAGTGAATGACCTGCACCGCATGGCTACTGAAAGAGACAGCTTGAGAGAAAGACTTAAGGTACAGAGAATGACAGCTACACCCACATGCAGTGCTTAAAACATAGGATGTCTGCTAAAAAGGGAGACTTAAAGTAGGCTGCAAGCTCTTACATACATTGTTCATCCAACAACCAGAGAGACAGTCTGTGAGAAAGACCTAACACATGCTGTAGCCGTTCAATAAATCCCAATCTGAGAGCATAACCAGAAAAGAAATAAAGATGGAATCAATGATACCATAGGGGCAGCGGTGGCCTAGTTGGTTAGGGAGTTGGCCACAGGATCGGAAGATTGTGGGTTCAAAACTCCTTAGGTTGCCATGAGGTACCCTTGAGCAAGGTACCATCCCTGTCACTGCCCCCTGCTGCACGGTGTGTGTTTGCGTGCATGTTAAATGCAGAAGTCAGAAATCTGTGGTTCAGTGTGTGCTGTGCTGTGTGTTTTCACAATGACACTAATAGTCACTTTCACTTTCATGAAGAGAGTCAATGAGACAACCTCC
The DNA here is from genome assembly GCA_017165825.1 of Hepsetus odoe. Taxonomy (NCBI): domain Eukaryota; kingdom Metazoa; phylum Chordata; class Actinopteri; order Characiformes; family Hepsetidae; genus Hepsetus; species Hepsetus odoe. Next base: position 12,309,302 of record CM029386.1, read on the forward strand.
TGTTTGTAAATGTAATGAATAAAAAACTGATCCTCACCATAAACCTAATTTTTGCATTAAAGTGTAAAAAATGGACCGATATACAAGTGTCCAGTTCTGATTAGTGTTGTCAGGCTTTAGTTAACTCTGCTTGCATACAGGCTGACCCATGTGGGAATCGAATCCACTGGTTGCCTTAGTAACAGTGGGTGCATAAGTATACTGACTAAGGAGGGGCACAACTTTGTGAATTGGTTATAACTAATAGAATAGTTGATTGAATGGGCAGCGGTGTCCTAGTGGTGAGGGTGTTGCCCCGGATCAGAAGACTGTGGGTTTGATTCCCTCACCAGTAGGCTGCCCTGAGGTACCCTTGAGCAAGGTACCGTCCCCGTCACTGCTCCCCAGGCGCTTTCAGTAGCAGCCCCCTGCTGCACGTGTGTGTATGGGTGAAACGCAGAGGTTGAATTTGGTTGTGTTGTGCTCTGCTGCGTTTCACAATGACAAGTTCACTTTCACTTCACTTTCACTTTTCATCATGCTATATGGAAGATATTAGTGGAAGCTGACACAATCAGCAGACTCGGTCAACATTGGCAAACGGGCTACTAGTCTCAAGTCAATGTTGAAAGCCTAGTTTTAATATCAAATCTCTCTAAAACTCTCACTGACAAAATAAACTGTTATTTTGTTATTAACTTTTATAAGCTATTAACAAAGGTTTTTAAACAATTAATTTAACTTATTTCAACAACCGCTGGCATACAGGACTGTGCAAAATTCTTGTGCCACTTATCTTTCTTCATATTTTGCTTCCAAAGAACCACGTTTCCTCGTCCTTTTAATGTATTTGTTTGTTAAGCCACACATGAAGCAATCAAGCTAATCTTATTTAAGGGATTAGGCAGTGAAGAAACAGGTACAGATGAATACAGATGGGGGGTACAGTTAGAAATTCATATTCATATTTAAAACTGTTTGTAACAAAGATTACATGAGGGCTATAAGTCATTGCCTTATATAAACTCCAATGAACCAGGATCTCTGCAGTGTTATTGTTTTTGTGAAGTCTTTCATACGTGTGTGTACACGGCTGCGTGATGTATGCTTTGAGTTATTTATATGATGCAAGTATGGAAACTCGCTCGTGTAGCAGTTATCTACAAAGAAACAATAAGCTGAATCATCTCCCAGAGGGGAGTACAGAGCAGACTGTAAATGGAGAGATGACTAGCTTTTCATAGGCATATGTGTGTGAGGTGTCCCCAGCCTTGAATGTTTTTCTGTGTTGTGCCAGATCTCTCAAGAGACGGCTATAAGTGAGAGAGCTCACCTGGAGCAGAGTGTAGAGGACCTGCAGAATGCCGTACTGACGGTAAGAACTCAACTGCATCTTTTCAGCCTCTCACTTTGAAAATGTCAAAAATATTTTTCATTTTGAAATATTCCTTTGCATTACATTAGCCCTGAAATGTTTGCATTCCAAGATTTGCATTGCATCACATGCTTGCCTCCAGCTGCCTTGAAGCTGTTAGGAAGTCATGACTAGATATAGTCATGAAATAAGGTAATAAAATGAAATAAGATAAAATAAGGAGGGTGAAAGCTAGATCACGCTTCCCTAACATCAAATAAAGCAGCACTTTAGTTTTCCCACCAACAAAAAGCTTTAAAAACCTGCAATTTAGCATCTCTCATTTACCTGACGAGCATGTCTGGTAGACACAGGGAGAACATGCAAACTCCACACAGAAAGGACCCGGTTTCATAACTAAATAATGAAAAATAAAAAGCATGATGTCTAAATATTAAACCATATCATTTGCTGGATTTTAGTATCTAGCATTTGTTATTAAGATGTAATTAATCATATCAAAGGTACAGTTACCTTAATTGCTCCCTCAAATCTAACTCTAACATCTACCACAAACCTTACGTAGGCCCTAAATCTAACCTGAAGCCTAACCATGGTCCAAATCCTAATCCCAACACTGTCGGAGATCACCAGAATCTATAAGGTGCTATTTAAATGAAGTGATCGTGTAACTATGTTGTGTGTGTAGCTGGAACAGGAACGAGGGGAGCAAAAGAGCAGGCAGGCCCAGATGAGGGAGACGATGATGGGCCTAGAAGAAGAGGTGCACACGCTGAGCAGAAAACTGACCACTAGTGAAGACGAGCTCAGCCGCCTCAAGAATGAATGCACTATGCTGAGGTTAGCTAGTACAGAGCTTCTTATTTTGAAAATACATTTAAAATATAAAAGTAAAATGAAATAATGTTTAACTTAAAAAATGATTAATTCCCAAACCATTAGGCATTATTTACTTTTTTTTTTTTAAGTGCAAAGTGTAAAGTTCAATGTGCATGGTTTTAATTGCTTAGGTTAAGTCAAGTTTTGTTTTTCAGCCTTATTAACAAACCTTGATAACTCAGTTAATATGCAAAATAATTGTTATATCAATTTATTATTACATTTAATCAGTATTGATAACCATCAGATATTTCATTTCTGTCATTCTGCCTCTTTTGGTTTCACAACTTCACTTCCTGCAACTGTCCTTTCAAATAAAAGGCTTCTGCAGAGCTGTGCAACAATAGGTTGCCCTGAGGTACCCTTGAGCAAGGTGACGTCCCCGTCACTGCTCCCCGGCGCTTTCAATAGCTGCCCACTGCTGCACGGTGTTTGAGTGTGCATGGGTTGAATGCAGAGGTGCAATTTCGTTGTGGTTCACTGTCTGCTGTGCTGTGACCTCGCAATGACAAAGGGTTGTCACTTTCACTTTCACTTTTTCACCTTCATGACATTTTACATGTTGCAGCTTTTACAGACTGAGCATTAGAAATAAACCTTGAGTCCCTTTTAACACTTTTAATAATAACAGAAAAGTTCATAGCGGAATAATAAAGTGTGAATAAATTGTTTGGTGTATAGTAAGTATCTTTTTAATTGTTGTAATCCACAATTTCTGTTTATGTGCTGAATATAATTTATTGGAAACAAGGAAAATGTGGCAAATGTCATGCTGTATTTTACGTAAAGATGTTTACATGATTATAATTTTTTTTTTTTTTGGAACTTTGAGATATTTTAAAAATCTCAAAATGTTATCTGTTTATGGGCAATTAAATTTTTGCTAATGACTCATTTTTAATTGGTAAATGATCTGGCTGTTGTCTTTGTGTCGGAAATGCAGGTTGTCCAGCAGTCATGCAGAGAGCTCCCTGAACGAGACCCAGCGACGACTGACAAGCAGGATTGAAGAGCTGCAGAAAGCACAAGAGAGAAACAAACAGCTGGAAGAAAGAAACGGTGAGAGTTATTACACTAGCATCTGAAAGCAGGACACCTTGTATCGAGTGAATACACTGCGATGTATTGTGTTCTTTGCATGTGTACGTGTAGACGTGTTGGCGAAGGAGGTTAAAGGTCTGAAAGAAGAGCTGAGTGTGTTGCAGACCACTGTTTCTGAACTGAACCAGCAGAGGGAAAGTCTGCAGGAACAGCTGGAAAGGAAGACTGATCTTTTCTACTCGATTAACCAACAAATGGACGACAAGGTAACAGCATACAAACACACACATCATATGCATTCGTTTGTTTACACGTCTAATAAATATACAGTAGTGTGCAAAAGCCACATTTACATTTACATTTATGGCATTTAGCAGACGCTCTTATCCAGAGCGACTTCCATGTCCTAATTACAGGGACAGTCCCCCTGGAGACACTCAGGGTTAAGGGTCTTGCTCAGGGACCAAGTGGTGGTAGTGCCAGAGGTGGGATTCCAACCTGGGACCTCTTTATCCATAGGTCCATAGGCAAGTACCCTACCACTAGACCACCGCCACCCCATTATTCTCATCTTATTGCAGGGGAATCACCTTGTGCAAAAATTCTATTTTATATACTAAAAATACTATTAATGTCTGTTGAATGGTCTTCTCTTTGGTATGAAATGGAAATGGAAACAAACGTTTTACTGCATAATGCTCTGCCTAAAGATGCCTAGTTGAAGGGGTTCCACTCAGCATTTAGCGTAATCATCTGCATCTGTTGTTAGTTCTGCTTAAATGGTTCAAAGAAACTGAAACTGATCAGGTATAGGGAATGAAAAGGAAAGCAGAAACTTTCTCTATCTGAAATCCTGGAGATTAGTTCCTCAACAACAAGAAATTCTGGCTCTTTGGAATCAAAATAGGAAGAAACAAAAGGTGGCTTTACGTATGCATGAGCACCAATATAACATTATTATAATATTCTGGCCTGATTAGTTACAATGCCTGTCTTGCTCTCTGGCATGTATAAAAATCTGGACTCATTATTGGGGAAAAATTATACATATTGACCCCTGTCCACTGCTGAAAGGGCCTACAGATTCAGAAGTGAGCCATGGAGCTATGGAAGGAGTTGTACTGCTCTGAATGAATCACATTTATTTTTCATCATGTCAACAGCTGGGTTTTTCACTCTTTTGGGAGAGAAAAATGACACCAGGATGTAGAGAGAGAGGGCAAGGTGGCCAAGCTTAAGTAACCAGAAAGAAATGTTTTCTGATATTGTAAATAAACCTTCATTTTTCTTCTTAGGCAGGATATTTTTGGCAATGCAAAATGTTTTATTACACTTTATTATTACGCTTTCAATTTGAATATTTTATTTTCTGATCGGTTCATCTATGAATTCTTTCAGGAAAACACTATCCACACCCTGAAGCTATGCATCGAAGACCTTGAGACCACTATAGAGTGAGTGACTGCTTTTCCAGATAAATAAGCCAGTCATATGTGAGAGAGTTCCCTTTCCAAGCTCATTTTCACTCCGTTTTCTTTGAAATCCCGCAGAATCTTATCCTCACCATCAAGGTATAGGGTAATTGTAAGGGGGGTTTGTGTTGTCTTTGATGCTCAGGAAGTCTTTGGATTCAACCTTCTTGCAGCCGCTGTGAAACCCGTTTTACATTTTAATAGAAACTGATGTCAAATAACATCAAACTGGGATAAAAATATGTTGATGGCCAGTATTTAATCACTATAAAGCAGCCAAGATTCTAATAACTGATAATCGTAGATGATGTTACATAGTAGTAATCTTATTATTTATCCCTGCAAGTGAGTGAATCCAAACACGTGCCTGCTGCTAAACTGGAAATGCTTGAGAATCGTCAGATTCTTTAATGCAAATTTTGCTTTGGCCATTCTGAACAGCAAAAAAAAAAAATAAAACTCTATACATTGACAGTTTATTTTGTACAGTATTCTCTTTCCCTCTATATATCTGCTTTCATAGAAAAGTTGCATTTGTAAAGGAGTGTCTTGTGTACTTCTCTTCCACTGTGTAGTTAATTGCCGCTAGGTGTGAGTGTGTTTGAGAGTGCTTGTCTGTGTGTCATGTCTGAAATGGACTGGTGACCTGTCCTGGGTGTTTCTCTTCGTTCTCTACAATATGCATTGGGATAGGCTCCAGCATCAACCGTGACCCTAATGGGGATAAGCAGTTGGGATAAGGAATGAATGAATGAATGAATAAAGAAAGATGGATTTTCCACGTCTCTGTATGTGTGTGCGTGCGTGTTAATAACGATGACTTTATAATGCCGATGTTGCAATTGCTTCAGTATCTATCAAAAATTCGGACACTCAACATCTATCACTCAATCCTACTTAATCCACATTTTAGGAATAGGCCTCCTCTCAAGAAAAATATTAAGACATGACAAGAATCTGTCTTATAGTAGGAAGAAATCTCCAAGGATTTGATCATAAGAATTTTGAAAACTAGTTTTAAACTTTTGACAGGGACTGTTGCTACCTAGAAAGAGAATAATATTGTAGTTGCATGTCTCTAGAGCTGTGAAGGAGACAGCAGTCACCAGGGAGCGAGAGATGGACATTGTGAGAAAGAAGCTGCTGGACTCTGGAGACGAGCTGTCCTCTGTGCTGAAGGTCAAAGACGCTATGCTGCAAGAAAACGCACAGCTCAGAGACGACCTAGACCGGGAACGACTGGACAATCAGGTCAGAATATTTTTAGTCCAACATACACTACTAAGCAAAGGTTTAGAAATATATGACCGGTATTCTTTAGATTAGCTTAATCCCTTTTCTAGATTAGAAGGACACTCTGATGATGCAGTTAGAATTATGAATCTATATCATAATTTATAATCATAACTCATTTTTGTCCAATCAGGACTTACAACTTAAACTAGACAAGGCAGTGCAGGAGGTGGAAGACTTACAGAAGAAAGTGGCGAACTATGTGTCTGATGTGGCCCGTATTGAAAATCTGCTGTCCTCCAAGGTATGATCTCTGCATATTTAGACCATTATTAAACGGATGTTGAGAGTTAACCATTTTGCTTGTGTTCTGTACAAAACACAGTTGTCACAACTGGATATGATTGGTAATAATATCTTTATGGTAAGGTGACTTTTATAACTTTTACTGTTGGGTTAAATTTAGCTTTGTGGTAAATGCATCATATGTGACTGTAAAAGACAAAGAAGTAAAAATGAGCACATGATGTTTAGTGATGTAATTACCACAAAGTTATATTTATGTTAACTGATAAATAGTAAGAGCGGATAGTTTGTTTGTGCGTGTGAAAATGTGTAACACAGTAGTTTAAAAAACATCCTTTATGGGGCTTTCATCCGCACAAATTATACTTCAAATGATTTTGACGAACTTTCATATGTTACCAGTCAAATGTTTGGACCTTTTCATATTTTTTTCACCATTTCCCACATTTCAAAATAGTATTTGAATATAGTGAATGTGACCATTTGTCATTGTGAAAGAAATGGATCCTCTGTGTTTAACCCACAGCGGGGCTTTCGGTGGCCTAGCGGTTAGGGCGTTAGCCGCATGATCGGAGGATCAGGGTTCAAACCCCTTCCCAATAGGTTGCCCTGAGGTACCCTTGAGCAAGGTACCGTCCCCATCACTGCTCCCCGGGCGCTTTCAATAGCTGCCCACTGCTGCACGGGTTTGAGTGTGCATGGGTTAAATGCAGAGGTCCAATTTCGTTGTGGTTCATGTGTGTTTTGCCGTGACCTCGCAATGACAAGGGTTGTCACTTTCACTTTTCACTTCACACACACAGTCAGCAACCATAGCCAGCGCCCGGGGAGCATTGATGGGGATGGTACCTTGCTCAAGGGTACCTCAGGGTGACCTACTGGTCTGTGATTGGGGCCCACAACCTGGGGCCTAATGCCTAGCCAATTTGCCTCCCCTGTCCTATATATTTCAGTACATTTGAAATCTTCTCTATCATTCAAGGTTTTACATTGCATTACTACAGTTGTCAGCGCTCTGATCCAGAGTTAAAGATTATATAACCATGTTACAGGTGTAGGTGATAGTCTTAATCTTCAGTGTTTCCGCGATTGTGAAAAACGTTCTATGTGTTGAGCAGGAGCGTGAGTGCAGGGAGCTGCAGGAGTGTCGGCGTCGTGTGTGTACGCAGGCCGAGAGCTGGGAGGATCAGGCCAGGCGGTCAGAAAGCAGCATCACTGAGCTACAACTGCAGCTCCGGACCTCGGATTCAGAGAAGCGCAGACTCAGAGACAGAGTGGAGAGCCTGGAGAACAGCCTGCAGCAGGTGTGTCTACTTAATTTGTGTGGGCTAAGTGTCTGCAACATTTTCAATTTAAAGATCAAATATACAGTTTTCCCTTAGCAAAGTGAGGATGATCAGTTAAGACATGTCGATATGCGAATCATGCTTCGTTCTTTGCTTCATTTCCACTGGAGCGAGAAAGCTCAGAGTTAATGCAGACGAAATTATTAAATATTGTTCAGTGTATAGTAAGCGAGTGAGCGATAACATTGAAACCAGTGACCGATGAAGTTCGTTAAACTGTTGTTCTCATTGTAATGGCTTCAGTGGCGTTAATAACTAAAGAGGAAAAAGTCTCTGAACCGCCAGGATGGTTGTTTTGTTAGGGCTCCTACAATAACACATTCTGCTGCTGCGCAGTGGCCTTTCTCTCCTTGTGTTTCTTTGGCAGTTACTCTGTTTCTCTCTCTCTCTTTTTCCCTCTCTTTTACCCTCGCACACGCATTCTCTCTGGCAGGCTCTTAGTGCAGAGCAGAGCTGCACTACTAAACTGTTACAACTGAAGGAGGAGTTGCGGAGGGCACTAGATGAGCGTTCAAAAGCAAACCATGACCTGGAGAAGACCCAGAACCTTTGTGTCAAACTGGACAGCGACAAAGAGGGGGTGTGTGCGCTAATTGTCAGCAGATTTAAACAAATGTTTACTTGAATGTTATGAATGACTGTCAAAAAGTGTTGCAGAACATCACCAATGCTGTCTAGATCTCCGTGTGCATGACTTGTGTGCAATATTTTGATTCTTGCCTGTGCACGGACCTTTCGTAGCTTCAGAAAGAGCTGGATGCATGTCGTTCTGAGCTGGAGGTCCAAAGGAAGCAACTGGTAAGTGAGAGGGCATCAGCGCGCAGTCTGGAGGCCGTGCTGACCAGCACAAGGGAGAAAGAGTTACAGAGGCAACTCAGCTCTCAGGAGAGACTCACTGAGATTCAGGTGCTCAGAGACAAACTCACTGTGGCTGACAGCAAGGCGTAAGTGCACACACACACACACACACACACACACACACACAAACACAGGTTGTTTTTAATATTGCGTAATTATGCAGTAAAGTTAAAATGAATGTTTTACTTTTATTATTCTTAGATTTTTTTTTATTATTTAAATGTTTGTCAGTTATGTCTTCTTGGATGTCACAGAAGTGTTTGGGGTCAGTTTGTGGACTGCAAGTTACAAAGGCTGAGAACCCCAGTGTGTTACATAGAGCTGTTCTGTTGTGCTGTTCTCAGGAGCACTCAGAGCAGAGAAATGGCTCAGTTAAGGACTCGATCTGCACAGCTGGAGGCAGACCTGGAGGCCACCAGGAGGCAACTATCCACTGAGAGATTTGAGAGGTGAGAGAACCGTCTATAGTTCATTAGTACTAAAATACTTTCGTTACTGCTGTCAGCCATTCATTTTGTTTTATCTGGATTTTTTTTTAGGTTTTAGTTTTAATGTGCTGTACATGAATTCTATTAAACAATCTAATAGCTGTGTTGCTACCTTGAATAGGCAAAATATGAGACATGTCATACAGTGCCTCTCAACTAATGACAAAAAAAATTCTCTCTCTCTCTCTCTCTCTCTCTCTTTCTCAGGGAGCGTGCAGTGCAGGAGGTGCGCAGGCTGGGCCTTTCATCATCTCTACACTCTCCACTTCTCTCCTCCACACTGCGATCCTCCTCTCCTTCTCGTCGCTCCCTCAGCCCTCGCTTGTCCTGGTCGCCCGAGCGCTCACTTCACCCCACAGCAGAACACTTGCCGTCTGAACCCTCCCTAGACAGGTGAAGGCAGCTCATGCTCCCATTAAAGCACAGTTCATAAAGGAAATACATTCACACTATTTTCCGCTCATTCCAGATATCCTACCAGTTATCACTCTGCAAAGACATGCTCGGCCAGGGCTAACGTGGCCAGTGCCAGAATAGTGCCAGAAACCACATTAACAGCATTGATTTCCTGTTCTGTTTGTATAGTTAAATGGAGTTATACTCCATGGTGCTTTTTCAGAATGATATACTTGATATACTTTAACACATAATGATCTTTTTCTGCAGGAGTGTATTGTTCAGAGACCTGTATGACTAAGCACACCTGGGTGAGGCTGGATTCATTATTTCATGGATGCACATCACCTTTGCGGTGACACCACTGGCCGTCTGCTGTTCAATAAAACGTGTATTAATTCATTTGAGGTGTAATCACTCTTGTCCTTGGGTTAGAACCACTGAAGCTACGATTAAAAGACCCACTGTTATGTTTCTGGGCTGGTGCTACAATTTTATACAGTTTTGAAGCATTAGCTACCTTTAAATGCAATGTGTTCATTATGGAATCTGTCCATCAGTGATTTCATGAGGTGCTACTTCTTTTTGAGTTATTCATGTGCTTTTTTTACTGAATAAAAAGTCAATACAATACGATCTGGTGCTCTGGTTTCCTCCCACAGTCCAAAGTCATGCAGCTAAATTAACCCTGAGTGTGAGTGTGCTTATCTGAGTGTCTGTCCTTTAGTGGACCTGTCCAGGGTGTTTCTCTGACTTTCTCTTCCGGTGCAGTGGAGCCAGCGTCCCCGTGACCCTGACTGGGATAAGCAGTTAAGATGATGGATGAATGGATGGGTGGGTTGGCTGGATGGATGGATGGATGGATGGATGACCAGGTCCTGGAGAGCTAATCTGCAGGGATTAAGTTCCAGCTACAACCTGCCTGCTTCACACCTGCTTCAGCTCATCTTTTTCAGTATTTTTCTGTTCTGGATCAGACATTTATGTGTAAGGCAGTGAGTTTAGTCTCGGAGGTGGAAAGTAGATCTTTATAACAGAAATCTAATTTTAAGTCACACTTTTATTTATTAATTTTAACCCTGTGGCAGGGCTTTCCCCAGAGCGAGATACAACACAGACCCGGTTTTATATATATACCCGTCCAACAGGCACCATGGCAACTGTTGCTGCGGAGGGCGGAGTGCTGTGACGTTTAAGAAGAGTTTTGACCAATGACAATTGAAAGAGGTGATGAGGGGGCGTGGCAAAGCGCTGCGTCCTCGCGCACCTGGTCGACACTAGCTGCGGGACGGGCTCCGGTTCAGCTGTTGAGGTAAAGCTCTGCGCAGGTTTATTCACCGTTTACTGAGTTTCTGCTCGAGTTTTGCTCTTTGAAACGTTTAACACAGACTCTAGACCAGCACTGACCGTGAATGTTAGTGTCTTAAAGGGTAAACCCGCTGTGGGCTCAGTTCTTCAGCTGGCAGTTTTTGGAGAGGAGCAGTGTGGAGTCTGGAGGTGTCCAGCCTGAGCCTCAGTTTAAGTGAGGTTAAACAGAGTCTAAACTGTTCCCTGCAGAACATTTCAGCTCTCCAGGCACACTAGACATCAAATGAACACAGTCAGGCTCAGCTGGTCTCTTTAAACCTCAGATTCACCCTTTACACAACAGAGCAGTCTCAGACTAACAGAAATTTAAACTCAGATCCTGTTTTTAAACCTGCAAACTTGGAGTTTGTGCTTAAAAGTATAAAATCACAGCTTGTGCAAAAATTGTAAACTGTTCTACTTAAAAAATGTACACTTTTTCCAGACCTGGTGTTAAAAGTATAAACCTAAATCTTGTGTTAAAAGTATCAAATTAGATCTTAAGCTGAAATTGTAAACTTAAGTCTTGTATTAGAAAGTATCAACTTAAACCTTGTGCTAAAAATGTAAAGTTAGATCTTGTGCTTAAATTGTAAAGTTGGATTTTGTATTTGAAAGTATCAACTTACATCTTGTGCTAAAAAGTGTCAACCATTATACTTAAAATTGTAAACTTAGATCTTATGTTAAAAATAGAAGCTTAAATCTCATGCTAAGAAGTGTAAACTTAGATCTTTATTGAAAAATATAAACTTAAATATTTTATTAAAAACTCAGAACTTGTAATAGAAATATAATCTCACAGCTCGTGTTAAAGAGTGTCAGCTGTTCTTAAAAATGGTCAATTTAGATATTTTGTTAAAAAAACATGATCCTGTGCTAAAAAGTGTAAACGTGGGGCTTGTATTTTAAAAAATACATTCAAATCTTTTACTTAAAAGTAAGTGTAAATTTAGATCTTGTGATGAAATTGTCAACTTAGACCTTTGATGCAGTAACAGAAATGTAAAGTTGGTTTTACATTTTTACATTTTAAAATCAGACACCGTGCTGGTAAAGCTGAACTTACTAACATTATAAAAATACTGTGACTCTAACTCTTTAGCTCATGCGAAGATAAGAGTGTCCGTGGAGACTCGAGAAAGGAGCTCAAAGCAGTGCTTATCTGTGTGGTTTCTGAAGGAGAAGTCTTTCACTTTGAAGCTTTAAATGACAGACGTTGGGCATATTTATCTTGCATTATTATCATAATTCACTGCTTTGCATATTGCTTTAAAATTAAATGTAAAGACCAGTTTGCAATGATCTAATGAAGGTTGGCTATAAAAAAAGGGTTTTGCCCAGACTTAGGCTCGGTCTAAAAGCGAGGACCCATTCCTGACTCTATTTAGTTGTGTTTTAAATGGTTTATCAAATTAAGTGTGTTTCTTTAACAGATTCTACTCTTCTTTCCGGATGTTTGTTGTCCTTTCTTAGCAAGAAAGTAAGAGAAACAAATTGCTTTGCCAGGATGATGAAATAAACACACCTCATAGCTGGGCCATGACAACACTTAAAAAAAACACAATGTGGGTTTAGATAGTGATGTATTGCCTGCAAACATCACTTAAATGCTTTGCATTTGCATTTGTATGTGGACGCTTCACTTCAGTTCTTCACTCTTGCAACAACATAACTGAATCATTCATAGTAGTTACTGGATAATAAGCCTTTGGTTAGGGTTAACCCTAAAGTTCAAGGGGTTGGACCAGAGGAAGACTTTTGCAGATCACACCATTTTTCTCTTAAATGGTCACAGTGCCTGATGGAGTTTAATCTGTGTCCAGCAAATCACGCTCGAAATTTGATTGCTGCTTTGCCAGTCAAAGTAGTCAAAGCTCTGAATGTTGACCTCTTCTCCCAAAGCACTATGGAGTTTCCTCTGGAGAGAGCATGATCACAGTCTGCTTTGACTCTGTGTGCAGATGAAACAGAACAGTGTTGATGTAAAAGATAAGGATGAGCTCATCTCAAAACAAGGCCACCTTCAGATGTTAAAAATAGAGACGCAAAAAGACCAAGAAAATGGTTTAGACCAATGACAAAGGGAGGCTACAAATGGTGAGTGGAAATAAAATTTGACATAGAAACAAAGCTGACGTGACTCATTCTTGGTCCACCTACAAGCATGTTCTTTCAGAGCTAATCTGACTGGACAAGCTTTATCAAGCATTAATAAAAAAAAACACATTCTTACTAATGAAAAACATACTCTTTATACATTTCTTTTGCTTTTTTAAAAATTTCTTCACAACGGAGACACTATTGGCAATCAGAAACTTCATGAGAGTAGTGCTTTACATCAGTGATGTGTATGTATATAAGAAAACGTGTTCAGATCTCAGGTTTCAACTGGCCAAGGGTAATTTGTGAAGTCTTTGACTTGCATATCTCGATTTGGTTCTGTAGTAACAATGCACACGTGAGATGTGGATCAAAACTAAGAAAAACAGTAGCATTTACAAGTTTAGATCTTCACATGTACCTTTTCTTAACAGTTAAGATTAGTGCTTTTTAGCAACTAGGACAGGAGCATGAAATTAGGTAATATCATCAGATAATGAGCTAAAAGGCAAAGAGATGCTACCGTTTGTATTCAGGGACGTCACTCTTGTTACACATGCAATTAAATTAAAAATACACATAAAACTCATCTTCAGTCAGATTTAAAACCAGATTTTTAAGAACATACTATATGGCTTGAATCTGATTGGATGAAGTTTCTCTTGTTCAGGATATGCAGAGAAATCAAATTTGAGTAGATATGTACTTCAGTGTATTGAGTTTTTCAAATATTTAAACATTGGAGATAGAAGTCTTTCTATTTTTTGGTAGCATCTGACTAAAAATAGTGTTACATCCGTTTTGCAATTTAATCATTACTTGTTTAGGAATAAGATCTTTGCCAGCTTTGTGTAAGGCTAGTTCCTAAATGTAGCTATTAAACAAAAAGAACAGATAGGCGAACTTAAAGTTGACGAGCTACTGAGAGCAAAGCGGGACTGGCTTTGCGACTGTCCTAGCCTAATGCAAACTAAGACCTTGGATTAAATGTAAGTATGTTTACATGACAAATATTCATGTATTGACAGTGATATGGGTTTGAATTGGGTTATAAACCAGTTTTGTTGTCCTGAAGCCTGCACGGCCTCGCCCGGTTAGATTATGGTTTAAAGGCGGTGAAGCGTAAGCATTAACCACTGTTTGCACTTCATGTAAGTCGGTCTGATCTTTAATATCTTTAATACAGCCCGGGCGCTTTCAATAGCTGCCCACTGCTGCACGGGTTTGAGTGTGCATGGGTAAAATGCAGAGGTCCAATTTCGTTGTGGTTCATGTGTGCTGTGCCGTGACCTCGCAATGACAAGGGTTGTCACTTTCACTTTCACTTTCATACAGTCTGGAGTGTTTTATTTTAAGTGCATATTAAAGGACTTTTTAAATAACTTTCTATGGCAGTATTCAAAGGTTTTCAAAAGATTTTCTGTTTGGTGTACTTATGGGGACGTGTGAGATGCGGGGGTGGCTCAAAAAAAATAGAGATAAATCATAAAGCAAGCCATTTTCAAACACTGTGACGAGGATGGACAGGATTAGAAATGAGTATATTAGAGGGACAGCTCAGGTTAGACATTTGGGAGACAAAGTTAGAGAAGCAAGGTTGCGTTGGTTTGGACATGTCCAGAGGAGAGACGAGGATTATATTGGGAGGAGGATGTTGAGGATGGAGCTGCCAGGAAAGAGGAGAAGAGGAAGACCAAAGAGGAGGTTTATGGACGTGGTGAGAGAGGACATGCAGGTGGTTGGTTTGAAGCAGGAAGACCCCTAAACGGGAGCAGCCGAAAGAAGAAGAAGAAGAAGATATTCCTCAGCATTGGGGCGTGTATTCATGTACACAGCCTTGTGAAATTCATGTCTAAACATGAAGCAGGCCTGCTATATTCTATTAGATTGTGTATCAAAAAGTGTGTGTAAAGATTTACTCTCCAAGTAATAAAAGCAAGTAAAAGTAGAATCAGATTTTTTTAGCACATTTAATGTAAACAGCTTTATTTTTTGGTGGGATTCTTCTCCACATCTGAATTAATTTCAAACCATGTTTTGCATCTATGACATTTTCAATCCCGGATGCAGTATGTAAATTATTTTTCTTTTATATAATGCTTTTTTATTTCCTTGTCTTTACAAGATAGCTGCATTTGTTGTCTTAAGGCATTTGTTTCTAAGGATACCTAATGACAGTACGTATAGTGTCAAAATTCTTAACGTCAGAAATGAAATATCTACACTTTCACTTTCACTTACAGTTACGGAAATTGTGTATTTAGCTCTTTTGACAAAAATAAGTTGCAGAGTTACGAAAACAACCAAGTTTGGAAGTGAAATGAGAAAATTTGCAGTTACTCGTTACCTTCTGTTTAATATATACCTTCCTGTTTTGCAGTCCTGGGTCCAAGTTGTTTCTCTGTTCATTATAAAGAAGCGGTTCTTGTCCCATCTAGTCCTTTACTGCCATATGTTGAAGGTGTGGTCTGATGTGTTTAAGTATAGTCTTCTGTCGGTAATCGTCATGTAAACACTTACGCTATTGTTTTGTTTTTTTATTTAAATTATACGTTTGTGTCTTTTTGATCTTCTTCAGGCTCTGAATGGAAGAAGGTAACTACTCAGACCTGAGTTAGGTTTGGCTCAGGTGTCCCTTACAGGCAGAGCCAGAGGGATAGTTAAAGGCATTATTTCCAGACCACTATAATGATGGGTGTGCTGTGTTTGCTATTGAAGGGGAGAGAGAGAGCTGACTGAGAGAAACTGCAGATAATAACCATCCAAAGGTCAGTTAGCAAGAAACCAGAGAACACCTGAGGAATAGTGTGTGAATGTAAATGATCAAGCTGGCCTAGCGGATTTCTCACACAGAATCTTGTTACGTGTTTAATGTGTAAAATACTTCATTCGTGTAATGCATAAATAGTACTGTTACAGTCTTGCAGATAATTCAGGTTTGCTGCATTGGGGAAAACCGTTGAGTTGTCCCAACACCCATTGCCTGGTGCTTTGATCAGGTCAGGATGCTCATGGCACAAAAAATAAATATTGCGATTGGTGGCAGTCCACATTTCAGTATTACAGCTTTTAGCAATATCAGTATCATGATAGTGACCAACAAACCTTTCAACCCCAACATATCCGAAAACAGTTTTGTGAGGAGTGAATAACTGGGACTCGTCTGTGCAGATAGCTTTTCTGAAGTGTAAGGCAGCACCTCAGTTAGAGCATTCAGAACGACAGATACAGAACGACTAAAAGAACAGTCAGTGCAAATCAAGAGAGAACCTTTAAGGTTACATTCTGTTGGGTAAGAGCAAGAAAAAGTGCCAGTGAAGGAATATTGTGAGACAGTATAAAACAGCTACATATATAGCATGATAAATCATTCAACAAATAACTGAACTGTCAGTCAGTCATCAGTCACAGACTGACTGACTGACTGACTAACTGAATTGATTTTTATTCATTACAATGCAACATTAGAATTTAAAATGATTTTATGCTAATGTATATTAATTGCACTGTTGATGGCCCATGAATAAAGAATTAATGAATGATATGGGTGGTCGTTTATGGTTATATGAAGTATTTTTCTGCGGTTCCAATGGCCCAGCATCATTTGGATTGAATGAAACTTGTACAATTTTGTATTTAAAAACTTTCGCGTTTCACTTAAATCTTCACATAAATTAGAACGTGTTAAGTTTTGGGATAAATAATAGCTGGATGAGTGAAGTAGGGTTTAAAGGTTTCATTCATAAGCTGTTTTAGTCCAAAACGTCCCAAAGGCATGTGACAGCTGTACGCATCCAGAGTGCAGGTCTTCCGGTAAATGTTTAATTGATGAGTCATGAAGGAATTTCTTTGTGCACTAAATACCTGAGCAGTATGACTGACCTCGTGACTGACCTTACGCAATGGAGGTCCATCAACAGTCCAGGAGGTCCACAACACTGCACAGTCGAGTGCCTTTTCTGTTATAACAACTTTAAAGCTCCTTCAGCAGATGGATCATATATGTTAGAGCAGCAAAAACAAAACATCTAACAAATATAGCCACCCTTCTTTTCAATAACAGTCATAATCCTTCCATTCAAGGAGTCTTTCAGTTTCTCGATCTGTTGACGATCAACTTTTTGTGCGGCAGCAACCTCAGCCTCCCAGACACTGTTCAGAGAGGTGGAGTGTTTTCCGTCCCCATAAATCTTCCTTTTAAGAAGGTCCAGAAGTTCTCAACAGGGTTTAATTGTCAAAATTCCTTTATTTTTAAGAATTTTACTGGCGAGCCATGCAGTGGAGTATTTCCATGCACTGGAAGTGGAGCTCAGTGCCCGTTACTGATCCAGGAACAGGCCCTTCCATCAGGCCCGTCAAAGGTCACTCTCACCTCATCAGTCCATAAAATCTGTCTTGAGATATTTATTGGTCCAGTCCTGATGTTTCAGTATTTGTGTTTTGTTCAGTAGTGGTTGGGTTTCAGCCGTCCTTACCTTGTCCATGTCTCTGAGCACTGAACACCTCTTTTTTTCTCAACATGTTTCTTGCCACCCTGTTGGCTATTTGCAAATAAGCCGTTTGATGGTTCTGTGATCAGGCCCCAATATCTTAGCAATGTCAAGATGTCATCTTAGCAATGTCCTCTTATAGACTTTTTTCAATTTCTGACCTTTCTGAGTCAGTTATATCTCTTTTTTCTTTTCTTGTAGTTGGAATCTATGCATGAAAATGATGATGTGGTCAAAATACTCACTTGCCAAATAATTGTGCACACAGTGTATATTTATATTGATTGTGGTTTATTGAAATTAAAACTTTGGTAGTACATTATACATCTCTGCACTAAATGTTGGTGCATTGTTGCACTGAACATGCAGAATGTTTAGTTGAGGGGCTTTACTGGGCTTAGTTCACTTAGACTAACGTGCAGCAGCTTTAGAGTGTCCCGTGTCATTGGCAATGCTTTTCTTTGGAAATTATATAAGCAATATGTATCAGGGGTGAGTATAGAAGGCCATTTGCCGAAGAAGATATCTATCTTAATATATAAACAATTAAACTGGTTTTTACTTCAAAATAAAGTAAAAGTACATTTTCTTTTGTACTTTAAAAGTAAATATTTATTGTACTTTTTGAGGTTGAATTGAGGGAGCCTTGCAAACATGCTGAAACTACATCTTACTACTGCTGTGTAAAAGGTTTAAAATTGGTTGATTCTTTGATTAAATTACTGAGCGGCTACTTTTAGTTTTGTTGTTTCATGGCTCTAATTTAGGCATGTAATGTATTCCTGCTTCTAAAATGTTTTTAATCTCTGGACAAAAAAAAAAAAAAAGCAGTAGTGCCTAGGCTAAATGAGTGCCTTATTAGATAAACTAATTATAATTGCTTACATCACAAGATTATGTGAGTTATTTGCTTCTTTGAAGCATGAGGTAATGTACCTAGACAGGCAACACCCCGGGACAGAAGGGAAGCTCAGTGACGCACTGGCTTATCCACAGGGAATCTTTAAATGCAGCAGCAGAAATTTGCATAGCAGTTAATAACCTGATCGTACAGGGGCAGTCTAAAATGCAACGAATATGCAAATACATACCACAGGGAAACACCTGCTGATTAAAACAAGGAGCTCAAACATTTCCAAAACTACATTTCTAGTTGCACAACTTACAAATTACACAACTAATAAAATCCAACTTCCAGATGTAGCTGTTTGGGCAAGACACGTTTGGTTTCTGAAATTGATGTTTTGCAGCGACTTTAAAGTACATTTACATTTACGGCATTTAGCAGACGCTCTTATCCAGAGCGACGTCCATGTCCTAATTACAGGGACAGTCCCCCTGGAGACACTCAGGGTAAAGGGTCTTGCTCAGGGACCCAGTGGTGATAGTGCCAGAGGTGGGATTCGAACCTGGGACCTCTTGAGCCATAGGTCTATAGGCAAGCACCCTACCACCCAAGTATGAATCCTCATCACACATTATTCTGAGGTGATCTTGAGCTGTGAAATAATCTAAAGTAGGCTGGCTTGCGTGGTGGCGGAAACTGAAATGGAGAAATGTTTAAGCAATATTTAGGCTTCAGGTTGGTCTTTAATGTCTTCACATCTGCTTCACATCTACTGTATTGAAAACAGACGATGCATTTACAGGATTGAATAAATTACGAATGAATGAAATACGTCGACCCAATTATTGTAAATAAATCCAACTGTGTAGCTTGAATGTATGTTAAATCAAAGCACAGCTTTGCTCAGTGTCCAGCCTACAGAAGCTATTTTAGACCTATGTTGTGTCTGTGAATAATGAGGGGATGCCTTTATCATGACGATCTGAAGCTTTAGCAGGACTTACTTTAACTCAAAGCTAATAATTAGTTATAACTCTGCATTATAAACTATATGTGGGGACACATATGCTGTACTAACTGTGTTAAAGATGGGCTTTGGGCAGAAAAGCTTATGTAAAAAAAAACCTCTTTCAAAAAGGCTTTCCAATATTTTCTTTTTTTTTTCTTCTGGCTTATTTGAAAGTGGAAGGTTGGACTAGGTTCAAACAAAGGGGGAGGGGTGAGCAGCTGTGCCAGAGGCAGGTAATGAATGCAAAAACAGATGAAGTTTGTGCAAAAGTTTAAGTTTGGAATATGCAAAAACGAGTCAGGCCAGCACTTTTAGTTTCATTTAGATGCAGACTTCTAACCTTATCCGAAAGCTAAGGCTTCTAATGTTTTATGTAACGTGTTTAATATATTCCTCTCTGAATATCACAAGACCATTCAATCTAAAGTATCTTATCAACTAAAATGATTTCACTCCACTGGGAGATCATTTTAATTCAGTATTTGAATTTTTAATTCAACAAGCAAAATGAAGAAACGTAATACTTCAAACATCTCTCACTGAGGAACTTTAGGTGAAAAGATGTTTTACTTGCCAAGACATGATTCATTTAACCCTTCTAGAAATGTACCTCTAAACTTAAAACTTACAATAAATGTTTAAGTTTCATTAAAATGTTTCTAAACCATCCTTTCTACATAAAAAATTAGTTATATCAAAATGGGTGTACAAATGTACAAAGTGTACAAATTGCTAATTTTAAGCAAGTTTTAAGGCTTAAATTAAATTTCCATTGTTTCATGTTATCTAATTTATTTTTGAAACCTTATTGGTTAGAGAATAAAACAGTTTACAGATAATAATCATAATAATAATAATAATAATCACAGTGTAGCTACATCACAGTAAAATATATTTACTGAATAATTCATAATGGTTACTGAATCTTATTTAATAGCTGCCAAATCACAGTAGTTTATTATAGTCAATGAATAATTAGTAATAAAACTTACAGAATAATTTATAGCAATTACTGAATAATTTACAGTAGTTGCTGAATAGTTACGAGGCCAGCGAATAGTTTTTACATGTTCAGACTGACGACTGTTTTGATGCAAGAAAACATCAATCAATCTCAGCTCTCTGTAAGCAGTATAGTTGAATCTGTATAAGATGATCTTAGGGGCTTAAAAATGGTTTACAGTGAGATGCATTGCTCAGCTTAACTTTTTGATCTATAGCTTAAATAAAGAAGCCTATTGTCTGCTATTGTGTTTGGTTTGCTCCAGATTTTCAGCCGTAATACCCTGCTGTGAGTCGCTGTTCAAAAAGCCAGGTGAGAAAGGTGAAAGGTAAAAAGCAAACAATAATTACAACAGATGTGTGTGTGTGCGTGTGTGTATGAGTGTGTGCATATGCGTGCATGTGTGTGTGTGTGAGTGTTGGTAATGTCTAATTCAACATTAATTGAGTGCACACATACATATATTCATGACAGGGATTTGATCTGATGTGTCACATATATTGGGTACATGTATAAAAACAATGTTGGATGATGCTTTTCGGTCTCACCTCATTTGTAAGAAGCTGTAAAAATGAAAGTGTTTGCCTCTTTTCAAAGTTATTAACTTTTTTAGAGGCTAGTCCTGTTTAAGCACAAGCACACACACACACACACACACACACACACAGTCCCATTCCTGCTATCACACAGCAGATGCCTGAGCTCACTCTTTGACAGACTCTCCAGTTTAGGATAAAGTTTCAGCAGCGATAAAGGGCTGTTTGTTGTCTTTTTCCATGTTTTGGCCTCCACCTAGGAGCCAAGACAGAGGCCAAAGAAATCCTTAACTTTGCAGGAAATGTGCATTAACAGCTTTGCCCTTTTCTTTGCACAGAAAATAGGATAAACGTGTGTGTTAGTGACTAATGGATTTAGGTCTGTGTTTCCTTGGTCGCAGCATGGAGAGGGTGTATATGTGTGCATATTCTTAAATCAGGGGAAGCGGTGAATGAGGTCACCCACAGCCAAACATTTTTCTTACTTATTTAATGTCACGTCACGTCATCCGAGCTGTGTGCATCACTAGGCAACCGGTTTCTCTGCCCGGGCAAAAGTCAACGCTGCACCCGCGTCAGGTGGCTCCATTAAACAACCTTTATCCCCAGACACAGAGCTGTTTGTATTGTGGGAGGCTACCCCTGTTGCCCACAAAGCCACACATAGAATAGGATCAAGCAAAGTTTTAATATAAGTTCAGCATAATTCAGGCTATTGGTCTCTCAATGTCAATATATAAACAAGCAAGAAAAAGAAGCAACTGAACAAATGAGTGGAAAAACAAGTGCAGATGCTTTGATACAGGTGTAGTGCATGTTACTCTGGAACAATGAACATCTGACCATGCTCTCAGTATTTTCCATGCATGTTATAAAACGATGTGTGGGAAAGATTTCTGTAAATGGGGTAGTAAAGTGGGTGTAAATTGGAGATTGTGGTAAGATACACACATATGGTGAGTGTGATATGTCAATGAACAGCAGCTGCTCAACAGATGACTGAAATGTACATAAACTGGAGAGATCAGTGCACATTTAAGTGTATAAAATCTTCACAAGCTGATCTACAGAGATGTCAGAAACGGTAATCTGGTCAGATGACTTATTCTTCACAGGTGGAAATGTGTGGGCTACGCCAAGGTAATGGGACTGGGCCTAAATACTTAAATACTAGGGCTGACTAATTGATTTTATTTTGAAATCACAGTTTGAAAGCGGGCCGTTTTTAAACAGCAAAAGCTTCCATTTTCATTTTATTCTGCATTTATTCTACATTATCCAATATTGTTTAATAATAAAGCTTAAAAATAATCAAATCTACTAATGCAATTTGGCATGGCAATTAATACTTGAGTCACAAGTGCAAAATAATGGGGTGAATATAAAACACATTTTAAGAAAATTATTGAATTGAACTGCAAAAGTATTGGTAAAAAGATCACTACTGGATAGCCAGTAGCTCTGTGGAGTGCATTTAATTGGTATGGTATATGTTCACACTTCTTGTTTGAGGGATTAATATTCTGACTGAATTTAGACTTAAATCAAGACCTCAGGTTGACCATACCCCCTTTCTATAGATTATAGTCTGAAGAATGAGGTAATATGCTAAAGGGGACTGAAAACTGGTTACATACATTGTTACATACATTGTACATTTGATTATAAGTGTATGCAATAATAAAGCTTTACTAAATTCAGTGTTTCTTCCTGTTAATAATAACACATTGTCTTCCATTTAAAGTTAGAAGTGCTTTTTACCTTTTTATGACAAGTTTCCATTTCAGGTTTCTGACAGCAAAAATATATTAACATTTTCATTGTCATTTTCTGTCAAATTTCTTAAATATCTGAGTAGTCTTAAATATCAAAGCATTGTGGGTATCTTTATTTTATTGAAAACTTAAACTCAATTCTCTTGAAAATGTTTTAAAGCTTCCTGCAAATCATTTGATAACCAACAACATGGTTTGTTGAATATTAGTCTATATGACAGTTTGTTGTTGTCTGCAATATAATACTAAAACACTGGCAAATCATTACTGCAGTTGCTATACAGTAACTAGATAATGATAATTAGCTGTAGAGATTAGGCCTGCATAGAATGTGATGAAAGACCTCCCCATAATATCCATCATGTGTACCATATGGTTTTACAATATGCCTGTAAGCTATTGTTATATTTCCAGCAACTGCGATCAATTGAGAAGAGCCTGTCCCAGTGCTGGAAACTAATATAACCAGGTTTATATGATGTAAGTTCATTTTTATTACAGCACATCAGTATTGCCTAAATATTTAACTTTATTAAGCTATATAAAGCCATCAAAACCATGTGCTTTCTCTTTTAAATGCAGTGAAAGACTGCCTGGCACAAATTAAGTGTAAACACAATGGTGAGACTCATTGCTATCCAAACGCAAACTCAATGTTGACTATTAAGATGCTGTGGAGCATTGTGTTTTGTGCTGAAGTGTACTATCGCTAAGGTCATATATAAAATGATATAAAAATATAACTACAGTCGTGGCCTAAAGTTTTGAAAATGCAAAGAGTCCGTATTTGCAGTGCTGACCCTTCTTTTTCAAGGCCTCTGCAATTCGCTCTGGTGTGCTGTCCATCAATTTCTGGGCCAAATCCTGACTGATGGAGCCCTTTCTTGCATAAATAATGCTTGAGGTTTGTCAGAATATGTGGGTTTTTGTTTGTTCACCTGCCTCTTGAGCTGGAAAAGACATTGTTCTTCACCAGACTGTTCTTGGATGGTTGGGAGAAGTTGCTGTGAAGCCCTTTTTGTGCAAATCGATGATGGCTGTACGTGTTTCCATGCAACCATGGTTAACAGAGGAAGAACTATGATTTCAAGCACCACCCTCCTTTTAAAGCATCCGGTCTGTTCAATCAGCATGACAGAGCGATCTCCAGCTTTGTCCTCCTTAGCATTCTCACTTGTGTTAATGAGAGGGTCACTGAAATGATGTCAGCAGGTCCTTTTGTGGCTGGAATGCAGTGGAAATGGGTTTTTAGGATTAAATTCATTTTCATGGCAAAGCAGGTTTTTGCAAATAATTGCAATTCATCTGATCACGCTTCATAACCTACTGGAGTTTATGCAAATTGCCACCATAAAAACTGAGGCAGCAAACTTGTGAAAATGAATATTTATGTCATTCTTAAAAATTCTGGCCATGGCTTTATAATCTATTGCTATCTTAACAGTCTGTTTTATAATAGTGTTTCAGATAAACCATGGAGTCCAGCCCTGGGGAGGTGGAAGGAAATACAGAGGATCTTACAGGTTAGAGGCTGTAATGTTATTTGTTACATGCTGTGCTGGTGATAAATATTGCAGTTCTAAACAGAAATGGGTTCAACACATTAGAATATCATCAATTGTGTGGCCTAACCTACAGCAAAACAGATTTATATAAACATGAATGCAATTGTTCATTTTAAATCAATGTAGTTTCTGACTGAGAAATATTCATTATTTTTGTTAGGGAGGAAGAAGTCGAGGTTCAAGTTCCTGAAGAGTCGATTGTTTGGCCGTCTGAAGAAGAAGGAAAATGCAGGCCAGATGAAACAGAGCAAGTCCACGAATGATGTAACTGCACAGGAGGGCAGGAGAGGTGAAGAGGATGACTGTCAGTGAGTGGATATATTGCCATACAAAGCTAATCAGTTTGTCATAAAGCCCATATCACAGTTAATAGGACATAAAAAACAGTGCAGTTATAGTGGTCACATAGTATTTACATCATAAATATTTCAGAAAAGATGGCATGCTGTTGTTATATTGCTTTAGATAGTGTTGCCTTTTTTAGCAACCAGGATAAAGTAATAAAAGTATTAAGTAAGTAGGTAAAATTAACTTGATACTTCTATTAGTTTTGCAGTCATAGCAATTCTGGGCCTCACTGTGGTGTCAGGGATTAATCCAAAGGGAAATAGCGAGGCCAACTGGATGAAAACCCTGTTACAAATGGCCTTGAAAAGTGCAGATTATGCTCATATTAGTGGACATTTTCAATTTTAATTTAAAATCCATGCACAAATAGCAGTGGTTTATTTTGGTATTTTTAGCGCTACTTCAAATTCCATATTGTTTTCTTATCCGCCAGTTTTTTTTCAGCCAAATGATACATTTCTAAGGTCTAAGGTTTTTCATGCCCATTTGTTCTTTCAGGTATCCACAAGGGACATTAAGTTCTAGGGCACTGTCCCATGACAGCATTTTCCTGGCTGATCAGTCTCAGTTATCAGAGCCGACCAGGGTTCTCTCACAAGAGAATGTGCACAGCAAGATTAAAGCACTGCAGGTGAGGCAGAAGTCTCAAATGTTTAACGTTTAGTGAAATGCTGACCTACAATCAGCTCCTCCCTGTCAATGGAGTGCTATTCAAAAGCAATACTCAATGTATTGTCTGTAAAGCCTAGTAGGTCAGGCCTTGAAAAGAAGTCATTATGCTTCTTATGTTGTAGGTAGGCTTTTCATTAGCTATTATTTCTAATAATTAAATTTTAAATTTATCTAAACAGCAAGCATACTGTTTTGCATCTCTTGGCAGTTAAAGCTACAGCAACAGAACATGCGCCTGGGACCTCTTCCCTTGTTAATTCCTGGAAAGCGCTTTGAAGACTCTGGAGCGACTTCAGAAGATGATGGCTTACCCTGCAGTCCTCCTGAAATGTCCTTCCAAGAGATGGCTACACATAGAGCAGCCTATAAGGTGAAAGAAACATCTTAAAGCCCTGCTGCACTGTGATATAATGTTACTTTCAAGTTTAATCACCTTACATCACCCTGAGTTAAACTCTGTCAAACTATCTTTCAAAGCTTCCTGAGGCTAAAAAGCATCCCAGTTCCTTAAGTTTGGCAGGAACAGGCAGTGAAGAGGAAGAGCAGGTAATGCCGCATCCTGTGAGTAAGATCAGTAAAAGTGTCCCATACCGGTAATTGTCCTGCTATTCTATTTCTGGACGGTGCTGTGGTGAAGTTGATAATTTTAATTATAACACAATGACACGTTCTTCTCGGCTTGACACAAAACGTATTTTCTCAAATTTTAGAGTGGAGGTTCCTCACAGCCCCCATCAAGACCTCTTTCACCAGTCTCACGACCGTCTCCTCAGGAGCACATCTCATTGTCTTCAGATTTCCACTCAACTTATTATGGGGTGGACTTCAGTAGCCCTGCTCATTATGTTTCCTGCTTAGACAACTCAGCTGCTCGTCACCGCATGTCCATCAAACCCCGGAACCAACGAGCCAGCACCAAAAGGAACAATAAGCGAGCGGTAAGGATTTGGAGCTTGTACAGCTTCAAAGTGTATTAGATAAAATTAATATTTTTAATATAAGCCTAATACCATTTTATACTGCATTTTATTTTGGCTCATGGCAATACTTAATTGACCCACCCAATAATTTTGTGACCGGCTACTTTATTAATATGCAGGGAAATAACTTCATGTTTGATTGTTCTATGTATGGTGGCATACCCCAAGACTTTTTATAACATTTTAAATACACTTAAATTTTATATCACACTTAGACTCCTATACATTCTCTCATTTTAAACCCTCCGTGTGTTGAAACAACAGTGTAAAACCAGAACCACTGTGTTGCAGGCGGAAGAGCAGAACATTTCATTATAGTTCTGTTTTCAAAATGCTGCTACTCACAGCAATAATAAACATAATGATAGTAGTAATGTATTTTTCACATGTTTTTAGCTACTCACCTCTTGTGGTAAATGGCTGAAAAACAATATTCACCTTTTGTTAGTCATTGTACACACAGAACACATAAATCATGAAGCCAAGGTTCAGAAATGTATTAAAATTAATATAGCCAGTGTCTGATTTAAAAATAAGCCTATGTCTGATCTAATTCTAATTCACTAAGACTCTTCTTAATAATCAGAAATCTCAGAACACAATGAGAATGTGATATACTTTTCAGTTATATTTGGAAATTAATGACAGCGACCTTTAGAATTAAAATCTAATAATTACAAAAATTAGAGGAATAAGATATTTTATTTTTATTATGTTAAACATCAAAAATGTTTTTATTTTTATTTAGATTTAAATAAGTTCAATATAAGTAACAAAGTAAAATTAAAAAAGATTCTGAGCAATTTCTTAGTCATTTTTTAAATTTAAACAAAATTGTGACACTGACTATGTTTAGGGCATTGAACAAAACGGTCAATTTGCTGGGAACCCTTTCACTTCACCGGGTGGTTCTGATCATCTACTCATCAGCTAATCAGTCTTTGAGTGCTCGCTGTCATTAAGCATGCAGAGTAAATATACAGTTTGGCTTTTCAGAGAATAGTCAATAATCAAACATCTATTCACTATTTCTCTTTGGTTTATCCAATGTTCCTCTCAGGATGTGCATCGTCCTCGATCTAGCAGCCTGAACAATCTAGACCAGTCACTTTCAGAGGAGGAGGAAGTCCCACAAAGTGCGTCAACTGCAGAAACCATCCACAATCAGTCATTTCCACCTCAAGTTAAAAACCTAGAAGAAAAGATCACCTTACCAGTTGCTGTGTCGCATCTCCGTACTCTTCCCCAAAAAGAAGCCAAGGAATTGGATGTGGGTCTCTTAAGCAGAGTTAATGAAATACTGAAGTCTGATGAGCCATCCCAACTTGAGGACAGAATCACCACCATTCCAATCTCCTTTCAACAAGAAACCACAGAAAATACTCCTACGTCTAAGAACTATATCAGAGAACAACTGGGAAAAGAGCCTTTAAGTGCTGATAGCCAGTCCATAAAAGGAACTATCGCTGATGTTCCTGAAGGTATCATTTATACCAGTTTGGCACTTCAGGCTGCTTGCCCAGAGGTTTTGAATACAGTAACTGTTTGCACTTTTACAGAGGAGAGAACAAGCGAGAGTGTTGATCTGATAGATACCTTGAAAAAGTCTGCATATGAAGATGTTTCTCCATCCCTCTTAACTAGATCTCATCCTGTTCCTGCACCACGCACCAAGAAGCCAGCCTTAGACAAAAAAAGTAGCACATCACAGAAAATAACCAATGCACAACCTAGAGAAGTTGAAAAAGAGACTAATCTACCTGAGTCAAACAAAAGGAGCCTGGTGTCATCCGAAAGCCTAAATGAACCTTCAGTGGAAGATGATAAACTTCATAGACCCAGTTCGTTTCGTTTTTCCATTACATCGGCAAAATATCGTTCCAAGACCATTTCTGCTGAGCAAGTGACTAAGCAGGAGGAAGAAAGCTCCAGTAACGTGGCTCTACTGAAGAACCCATCCACGAACATGGAACCATGTGTAGAAAAACTGGAGAAAGAAAAGAACAATCAAAACACTCTCTCCATGCCAGATAACAGAATAAGTTTGCAGAGGGTAGTACCCAAGGATGTCTCTAAGGAAAGCTGTTTGAGCAAGTCTGATGAAATGAATGAGAAAGTAGAGAATTGTAAAGAGAGTAGAGGTCTTTTTGGGGTTAAGCTCCGAACCACTTCTTTATCTCTTAAGTATCGCTCTGATGTGGCCAAATCAGAAGACAAAACAAAGCGTCACAGTCTTGATGCTCATCAAATGCTGACTGTTTCTGAAGCACATGGAAAGGAACCTTTCTCCAGGGACACAGAAGAATTCAATACAGAAAGAAGATCTAACATTCTCACGAATAACACATCACTAAAGTCAGACTCACTACAAGATCTAAATGTTGATACAGGTAAAGGTTGCTTTCTCTAGTTGCTACTAGTTTATGAGTGAGCCAGATGATGCTGAGTGCACAATTATTAGGCAAATGAGTATATGAACCATATCATAATTTTTATGCATATATTCCAACTCCAAACTGTATAAACTGGAATGCTATTTGGATTAAAGCATCTCAGGTGATGGGTGTTTGTGTAATGAGGCGTGTGGCCTAAGGAGATTTTTTCAAGGTGTGCTAAATTATTAGGCAGCTTCTTTTCCTGAGGCAAAATGGGCCAAAAAGAGAGAACTGACTCTAAAAAGTCAAAAATTGTCAAAAGTCTCTCAGAAGGATGCAGCACTCCTGAAATTGCTAAAGTATTGGGGTGTGATCCCAGAACCATCAAACAGTTTGTTGTAAATAGTCAACAGTGTCACAAGTAATGTGACGCAAATTAACTGCCAAAGATCTGAGAAGAATCAAATGTGAAGCAACCAGGAAGCCATGATCCCCCAGTGCTATCATATTCCAGAACTGAACCTACCTGGAGGGTCCAGAAGTACATTTAAATTTACGACATTTAGCTGACGCTCTTATCCAGAGCTACTTACATTTCTTAACTACAGGGACAGTCCCCCTGGAGCTACTTGGGGTTAAGGGTCTTGCTCAGGAACCCAGTGGTGGTAGTGCTGCAGGATGAACCTATGACCTCTTGGTCTGTAGGCGAATATCCTTCCACTAGACCACCAGCACCCAAGGTGTTCAATGCTCAGAGAAATGGCCAAGGTAAGGAAGACTGAAACCCTACCACCACAGAACAAGACACATAAGTTGAAACGTCAAAACTGGGCCAAGAAATATCTCAAGACTGGGAGGCTGTGGTTGCTGCTAAAAAGTCATTTATTATTCGCATTTAACAGATGAAAATAAACAAGTGAGATGGGAAACATTTGGTTGCATAATAATTGTGCACACTAATAGTTTCCTAATAATTGTGCACACGTATATATTCTCCTGAGAATGTTCACGCTCACATTTCCATTGTAAAACATACAGGTTTAAGGGTTATTAACATTTTGAATTGACTGATAGCATTGCGTTTGTTCCACATTAAAGTTTAACCTCAAAATTCTCTAATTGCCTGTCACAGTTATGATATGGTAGGCTGGCTATTTAAGTGAGTCAGAACAGAGCGTGGCTCATTCAAAGAGGCTAAGCCTTAAAGTAATTTTGTTTTTCTTGTTCCTTGTGTTTTGTTCAAGTACCGTGGAGAAAAAAGTAAAGTTCCTGATCCTTTGCTCCACGCTGACGTCCTACCTGCACCACACCAGCGTTACATTGCCATAATACTTATCCACACAGTGTAGATTATTAGTTTTATATTTTGCAACGATGAATCATTTGAATGAATCATTTGTTTAAATTGAGTTGCTTCCAGTATTTTGACAAGTGCACAGAAGTTGTTAAATGTTTTCTAATTTTGTAAATGTGCTACACGATCCACATGTAATCACCATCCAAAAAAAGGCTTAGTATTAAGAGTAACATTTGAAGCAATCAAACGAATTTTTTTTCATTGCCAGGCTCAAGCAGGGAGGCAAACAGTGGATATGGGCAAGCATGGATGAGCCTTGCTTGGGACAAGTCAAGAGCCCACCAACCTTCTTTTCTCAAATCTTCCACACATTCAGCCCCAACACCATTGAATTCTACATCTTCATCTACCACTTTAACATCCTGTAATCAGCAAAGTCAAAGACCAACACCACACCCTCGACCACACCTACGGTCCACCGAGAAAGCCCAGCTTAGAGCATGCCACAGCACAGAACTAGAGCTAGACCACCAGTCCTCACAGCAGACTCCACCCAGACCAGCTCCAAGAATGGAAAGTCGGCCATTGACCAATCAGATTGCAGTAAAAAGCACTTCAAGCCAGTCTACAAATGGAGCTGAACCGGTGGACGTAAAGGTAATACTTCTTTCTTTTTGAAACAGATGTTCCTGAATAGCTGGTACAAAGTAGACTTTGCAGCATGTAGTTTATTTGTAGTTTACTATAGTTGTATGGAATTTCAAAGCTATACAAAATGCATACATATTCTTTACGATGTGTAAACTTAAACTGGTCCACAGTCAGCACACTGTGAAAACATTCATGGGTATGTACATTAGCATTCAGATGTTTGAAATCATTGTTTATTTAGAAGAAGTATATTGTAATGGTGAAGAAAACTGACAAAAATGTATAAAAGAGCTCAGAATAGTATGAATAAAGGGCAAAGGTTTATCAAACATCCTTATATGTAAAATGGTACATAATGAAGCAGACAACTTATCACCAATTTAGTTCTATTTACTTTCACCCACTAGTTAAGACTCCCCCAAATACATGATATTATCAAGGATGGGAGGAGGAAGGCCAACACAGGTGTGACGCATGAAGTGATACTCTCCCATTTTGAGCTAATGCTGATGCAATGTTGTTATACAGCTCTAAATGCTTTGTGGAATAAAATTACTGCCAGTTCAGTTATGTCAGCTAGCCCTTTGCTGAGTTAAGAGGAGTGCCACTCCACTTTTTTCTTTGATATTATAGGTGCCAACAAAACCTGGAATGAAGCATAACACTCAGACAGAACCTGATTCCCTCAGAAGGACCCCAGCCTTCAGTAAGTTTTTGTTTCTTAAAAATAGTGTTTGTTACATTCAAAAGTTTGGCTTTACATCAACGAGAGATGCATAGTGATACCACAATATTTCTAAGTCAATATTAGAAATAAATTATAAAAGAGATTACAGGCTTGCAATGGTACAATCCATTTTGGGAGTTGAAGAAGGCATAACTGGTTTAGGTTGTGCTGGTCCAATCATTCAGCATGAAGCTGGCCAGTACAGGTGTTTGAAGATCTGGAAACACAAGCTAATCATCACTCTTCTAGTGTTAGTGGCAGGAGGAGATCCAGCTAACAGGTTCAGATGGTGCATAAGTGGGATGAAAAAAATGGCAAAAATATTACTGCTCAGCTCTTCTGAATACGTTTTTGGGGTGGGAGAAAGTCAAAAGTCAACACACGGTTAAAAAAAACTGGTACCCCAGGTTGGCTTTAGTTTTTCTGTGATCTGTGTGTCTAATATTTTGAACAAAGAATAAAACTGTATTTTTCATGACAAAAACTTTGGTGTGTAATTGCGAATAGTTGTCTTCTAATACTGTATGACTGAAATAAACAGAAGAAGGCTATGTGCATAAACATTTATCTATCGACATTTGGGGGTGGTGCTTGAAGTATGGTGATGATATTGCATGTTGTAGAAATATAAGGGTGTAGAGAACCTGTGAAATGGTTTGCAACTTAAGTTTAAATGCATTGAATCTGAACCCTGTGGCTGCAGCAGAACCAATTACTCATTTATTTTCCAATTACAAAAGCACATACAATGGCCACACGCAGTATTGACTGCTACTGTTGGTGTTAGCTTTGTGTAGCTCACTTATAGGATGTCTGAAACCATATAAGCAACACTGCTTCAGATCACCTCCAGACTTAACCTGGTTTTAGGGAAGCACATGATGATTAGGGCAGTTTATAAATAATTGATGTACTTACATTACAATTACATGTTCATATTATATGGTGTGTTCTTTAAACTAAAGCAATGTCCTTGAGACACCAAATTGTTTTGGCTGATCAGCAGCAATTTAGTTAAGTTTAATCATTTGTGTGTGCATGTGTGTCTTCATCAGCATCACCATCGCTTTCCCATCAGCAGTCCCCATCAGACAGAGGTCAGCCATCTTGGATGGAGCTTGCCAAGAGGAAGTCTCTCGCTTGGAGCGACAGGAGCTTAGAATAGAAATAAGACAGGAAAGAGAAGTACATCTGTAACTGAACTGTGACATGGCGATGTAAACAGAATCAAGAAGGCAAACATACAAGGAACACTGTAAAACTGTTTATTTATTAGCTCACCTTGGTTAAACACATGAGATATGCGGAAATAACATGATCAAAAAAAGACTGAAAGCAGAGGGGCTTAAAATCCACTGACAAACATTATTTTCAGCACACTTCATTAGCATGTTTCAGTCTGATATTCTGCATACTTCTCTCTTATTTGGGGTGTATTCCTTCCTTTCAACGGTGTGCAAGCTTTGTGTTGTTTCTACAGTTTTATTATTAGAACTTATCCCCTGTTTCAGGGTAAACCTCTGATTGGTTAGGCTAGAACTGAACATCTGCATTGGCCAATTCTTTATTCATGTGGATGAAATGCTGGGGCAGCGGTGGCCTAGTGGTTAGGGAGTGGGTTTGAATCCCAGACCAGTAGGTTGCCCTGAGGTACCCTTGAGCAAGGTAGCGTCCTCATCACTGCTCCCTGGGTGCTTTCAAAAGCTGCCCCCTGTGGGTTAAACGCAGAGCCAGTGTGTTGTGCCATGTTTCACAATGACAAGGATGGTCACTTTCACTAAATGTTCCCAAAAAATCCAAAAATAATGTAATCAGTCTGGCTTAGTAGTCTGCTGTTCAGTCTACAGTCTAGCTTTGCAGTTTACCTTTTGGCAGTCTACGGTCTGGTTTGGGTTGGGAGTATGGTTCGGTTCACTTTATTATCATCAACAACAGTTAACAAGTATAAAGTGAGACGAGGCTACATTTTTCAATGAATCGCAGTGCAACAGATAGCAAACAAAGGAAAATATAACTTAAATACAAAATAGGAAAAAATGCAAGAAAGTACAACCTTAAACGTAGCACAACAAAATCAAAGAGCAGTGACATGACAAAAACAAGAAATAGCAGATTTGTAGAACACAAAGAAATCACAATAAATACACACCAAACAGTGCTGGTAACATTTCTGTAAAGTTTCTGTAAATCTGTATAGTACATGGAGTGGATTAAATAGACAATATGGGCAGATTCAGCATAGGTGTACCTTATGAAGTGGGTGTGTTTCATTACTATTACACTTTTTAAATAGTATGAAATTGTTAGTTGGGATTTTTTCATTTATATGTAGGTAATTTGCAAGCTTTAACCATGTCTTCATTTCATGATTGATATAAAATAAACGGGAGTGGTAACATTTTATTCCCTTATTTTAGTTCAAAGTATATTTTGTTCAGTAAATATCCCCAAAAAAACACCCTTCTGTACATTTTGGGACACTGGTCTGAATAATTCAGAAGTACAAGTACATAAGAAATGAAAGCATATAAAGAGTAAAGATAACACAGGGTCCAAATCAGCTAGGCAAATATGTACTAACGTGGACAAATACAAGAAAACGGACATTTGCCCAAAAAAAGCACGACAAAGGAGTTAATTATATACAAGACAAGACTAAAAAAATGGAGATAGCAAAATCTAAATACTGAAAAAGCGTAGTCTCAAAGCGTACATCCATATTGGTTTTCAACCAGTCTTATTAATAAATACCATATTTTAGGTTATTGTTGTTTTCATTATATTGAACTATATGTTTAGTGAAATAGTGAAATTTTCGCTTTGTTCACGCCTTAACAAAACAAAAGTCTTTTGCTACTTTATTTTTTAAAGAAAAACTGGTGCCCTGAGGTGTTGTCTTGTTCTCTCTGAAGGTGGAGATGGTTGTAAAAATGGAAAAACGACGTGCAACTGTGTGAACATGTGGAGAAATGTGGCAAACAAGGCTAAACACACACGCCTTCATGCTTTTCTGTTGCTGTATTTGGGTTTCGAGAGAAGGGGAGGTCATGTGTGGATCGGGCTCCTCCCGGTGTGCGGGATGTACGCAGACTCGCTCTCCTCACTGTGGCTGCATCTGTAGTCGTGGGTCATTAAGGATGCAGACATTGTTGAAATGCAGAAGCATTTTAAATTTAGCTGCATATATTTAACATAAATAAACTGTGAAAAAAAGATTACATTCAAAACTGTAATTCAAGAAAGCAAAACCACAAAGCCTCTGAAATGCAGATAAAGTGTGCTTTAGAAAATGTTTTCCTTTGTTTTTTTTTTAAATAAAAGAGTTGGACATATCAAGTTAAGGTTTCTTTGTTGTTTTTGAAGATCACTGGTGCAACACAGTAGCAGTGCTTTGAATAAATATAAAAGTGCAGATACACATTATAAGTGCTTAATACTGTAGCAACATTATTATATTGCTATAATATGATGCATCAACACAATATATAATATCCATCCATCCATTATCTGCCGCTCGTCCCAAACGGGGTCGCGGGGAGTGCCAGTGTCCAACCCAGTGCACACAGGGCGAGGACGGGGGACGCACCCTGGACAGGTCGCCAGCCCATCGCAGGGAGGAGCGAGACGGGGACGGCACCTTGCTCAAGGGTACCTCAGGGCAACCTACCGGGAAGGGGTTTGAACCCCTGATCCTCTGATCATAGGGCCAACACCCTAACCACTAGGCCACCGCTGCCCCTAATATATAATATAATATAACATAATAGATTATTTTATATTAAATTATATTATAGATATGTAACATAGAGGCTCAAACCATGTGTTATTTTAAACTCTACACGTTTTCCAGTGCACTTTTTCAGTTACAGTGCTTTTCTCAGTGAAAATACCCACCAACACAGTGGCACTAAACCATTAACCTCTCAGAGAGGCTGCTGTAGCAGCTGGGCACATCTGTACTTAGTCCAAGCAGTCAACCATCCTTTGCTAAGCCCAGTCTCAACTCTCCTAGCGAAGAAAAACATCAGCACATCATGTTCTGGACCATTCAGGACACCCTAAACTTCAGCCATTAACTTTTTAAAATGATGCTGCAAATCGTATCTCCTTGGAAAAAAAAACTGAGATGAGATGGTACGTAGTTCATCTTGAACAGCCTGCAACCAAAGAAAGAAGCAAAATCAAGACTGTGAGTAAAAAAACAGCATGTAAATGTTCTTCAGAAAATGAATAAATGAAAAAAAGTGAGGGCGAAAGGAAGGAGATTCTTGATCATTTTCATTCATTGGGAAATCTTTTTCTGAAGTTCACTGTTTAGAGTGGATAATTTTATGGCTCTGTAACTCCATACACACATCACACAGGTGTGTGACTTCCAGGAAAATAAAGAGCTTATTGAACTCCAGCATTAAGCCTAGATTTAAGTCATCTGTCCAACTGAATTACTGCCAGGTAAGAAACATTCTTAATGAATGCAGTTCTGATATCAAAGGTAGGTTTGTTCCAACACTTGAGCCAGAACTGAAAAGAATCTCCTTTTGTGTCTTCCTCTTCCTTTGAGGAGCAGAGGTTAAATTAAAGAAAACAATCTTTAACATCGGAATTATTATTTTTTATAATGGTATATTATTCTGTAAATCTGAGACAGCCCAGTCTTAGAATGATGCTTCTAGTTTTTAAAAATTGCATTATTATTATTATCATTATCATCAACATCATTATTATTATTACATAAAATACAAATGACATAAAAAATCTAAAATACCAACACATCAAACTTTTCACTAAATTTATAACGTTCAAAGCATTTTTCTTTTATTTGGGTCATTAAAAAAGGAATATTTTAAACACTTTTTAACAAAACATTTATTTTGGTTTGTTCGATTAACAAAAGTTTTTCTTTTACAATGACATTTTACAATTTGTGATGCCCAGAAATAACAATTTTTTATTATATAATTATAAAAAATGTTTTTTTCCTGGTTAAAATTATGAGTAGGTTTTGTATTTGTTATGTATAACAATCACAGAGGCTTTTGTCTGTGTGTGTGTGTGTGTGTGTTTCTTATGTCATTGTATAATTGTATAATATTATAGGCAATGATACTCATTCAGAAGTCTGTATCACAAAAGGACAGTTCCGAGGGAGTCCTGCAGGGGGCGCACTTAGTTAACATTATTACAGCAGCTCTGACAAACTTTAGGATTATTATTTATTTCTGATAAATCCAGTTAAAATCCACCAAGCTGGAGGTGGAAAATGACACGGATAGTTGTTCATTTGTAAGATGCTGTAAAATGTGCGTTCTTAATTATAAATAAAGTTTTGCACCAATTCAATGCCTTCCTTTGATGTCAGTAACATTTCGTTTGAACTCACATTCATAATGAAACATTTCATCCACTCGAAATCAAGGATCGCACGTTAAACTTCACTTTAATCCGGCGAAAAACGAATGACTGGATGCAAAGGCAGAGTCCCGTTAAACCGAAACCAAGTAAATGGGGGGGGTCACGTGACCTTCACAATAGCGGAGGGCGGCGGGAGCGCGCCCGGCAGAGCGTGGACGCGCGTTGACCATGTGAACCCGCCTCGGATCCGCTAGATTAGTGTCTGCGGTCTGAGTCTCGGCGAACTCAGGCCCGAGTTCAGCTGGTTGGTGCGGTCCAGCGCGAGGAAATGTGGGATTTGTGAGCCGTTGCCGTTAAAACCCTCTCCGGTTTTTGAGGGGAGGCGCGTTCACGGTCACTGTCGCGCAGCAACGGACCAGCGCTTCTCCGCCTCGAGTGCGAGAAACGGTGAAGCACGACCCGCACGGACGGCTGCTCGGCTCGCAAACCGACTCAACTACCTCCGTGCCTCGAGTCAGACACTTTACCGTGGCAGTTTGCGGATAGAGGAGCGACGGAGAGCAGCTTTTTGCGCGCTAAACAGCTAGCCGAGCAGCTAAAGCGCTAGCAGCGGCGACGGGCTTTGTTTTTGTTTTGCTCCCGAAGCGACGCCGGCCGTGTTCAGACCTTCAGCGCGCTCAGCCTCACCTTCAGCGGTGTGTGGAAACAGACGCAGTGACTCTAATCCTTGTGGTCTCTGCGGTTTCTGCTTGCTCTGGACGGGGCGCCAGGGAGGAACATGCAGAAGCGCACCTGAGATCATGATCAGGATTAAACCAGGACCAGGCAGTAATAAGGAGGAACAATAACAGCATGCGATAAGGGCCGAGGAAACTAATCCGCTCCTTTTCTGAACAAGTGAGACCATGTCTTTCTTTAACTTTCGAAAAATATTCAAGTTGGGTCCGGAGAAGAAGAAGAAGCAGTACGACCACGTCCACAGGGACGCGAACCCTGAGGAGATCTGGGAGATTATTGGAGAACTGGGAGATGGAGCTTTTGGAAAGGTGTACAAGGTAAGAGGGATGACCTTGCAGTGGGAATATCCTCCAGAACCGGGTGGTGTGAAAGTCCATGGCAGCCCTCAGATTGGGTTTTCAGCTTCTTCATTTATGGTCACACTTTTCCAGCAAACAGCAACTTCAAATGTGTGGTGAAGAAAAGCTGTACAGTGTGAGAATTTTCTCATTGATCACAAGGAGGGTGTCTTCAAGAAAGGCACACGTGGCTAACGCACGAAGTTGGACTGGTTGTGGCAAAACCTGTAACCATGTTTAAAGTGCAAGTGACTATTCTTGTCATTGTGAAACGCAGCACAACGAAATTCAACCTCTGCGTTTCACTCATACACACACGTGCAGCAGAGGGCAGCTATTGAAAGCTCCCAGGGAGCAATGACGGGTACGGTACCTTGCTCAAGGGTACCTCGGGGCAGCCTACTGGGGAGGGAATCGAACCCACAATCTTCCGATCCAGGGCCGACTCCCTGAACACTAGGCCACCACTGCTGATTATTGGTCAGTTAATTATTCATTTAAGAGCTTTGGATTTCTTTTTGGGGGAGTCTTTAAGCGTGAAATTGAAGCAGTTCAAATGTTTTAAATAATATGTATTGTATGAGAATTAATCTCAATTTATTATTGGGCAGAAGTGGCCTAGTGGTTAGGGTGTTGCCCCGCATTGGAAGTTTGTGGGTTCGATTCCCACACCAGTAGGTTGCCCTGAGGTACCCTTGAGCAAGGTACCATCCCCGTCACTGCTCCCTGGGTGCACGTATGTATGTGTATGGGTGAAACGCAGTGGTTGAATTTGGTTGTGTTGTGCTGTGCTGCAGCGGTGGTCACCTTCATTTAATATATATTTTCTCAAATAAGATGAATTATATGCAATTTTCTGGGCTGTTGACAAAATCTAAAGAAATTTCTGAGAGGCTTTTATGCAGGAGCGCCAGCCTCTGAACCCGGACTGGCTTCGGATATTTCCTTCTGTGGTGAAGAGCCTCTCCAGATGGGATGCACACACATTTCTTTGCCAGATTGTAGAGGCATGGACAGCTTCTGGGGTTTTCCCCATAATTGTTTGATGCCGATGATAGTATTTTTCTAATTGCTGGAGGGCAGAGTTGTAACTGAAATGGAAATGTATTTAACCGAGCAGCCCCAGCAAGAAGTGTGCTTCATTTTTCCTGGCAGAAGCTACTCACTCATCACCCCAAAGAAGTTGCTCAGTTGCCTTCGCTGTCATTTCTCACCATCCCTGACAGCTGAGTAACTTTTGGAAGTAATAGTCTCCTAGTGTTGACCCCGTACCCTTACTTCGGTTACAGTTACTTGTTATACACTTATATGTATATAAGTGCCCTGCCGCACCCACCACAACAACCGCTCGAGCCGATTGCCTCCAGCCCCCGGTTTTCCAACCTGTTGGTTTACCGAGCCCAAATTAGCGCATGACTGCTTGGCTTTGAGGCACAACAACAGGGTTTGTTAGAAACGCAGGGTGATTTGGAGATTAGCTTACAAAGCTCATGACTTGGTAGGCGCTGAAAAAAGAGCTCGCTCCTGATCTAGGAAAAGAACAACACCGCCTGGGATAAGCATTAGAGGGGAAGGTGTTTTCAACATGGTGTTTATTCTTGATCAGCAGGAATAAGCTGTGGCGAGCGAGGTGATATGGTCCACAAGCTCCAGATCATTCTGTCCATTTCTTTGGTAGGGACAGAATCGGCATCGGGGAGAGAATGCTGCTCTACAACAAGCAAACACTGCAGAATGAATAGGTGGAAGAGGGCGGAAGCCTGTTTCCTGCAATGGGGAAACACTACAGGATTTCCGTAGCTTACTGTAGGATGAGGATGGACATGTTTTGCACTTTAAATTGCAGGCTTTTCATCGGGTATGGAACATCTGAATTATTCACTTATCCAGAATTATAGGAATAATGGAAGGGGGACCTCCAAGTTATAATCAGTTTGCGCTTTTCATTAAAGCAGCGTGGTCAATGAATTCGATCAGTGACTGATGGAATAATTTTATATTTATATTTGAAGTTAAATCCTTTAAAGATACATTAAGTTTAAATACGGCGGTAACACGGTTTTAGACAATTTACAATTATGGATTTATTTTCCACTTTTACACTTTTTTTTTTTTTTTTTTTAAAACAGCTTACTTAACCTAAGGGGAAAACATAAAGCGAAAGTTTTAGGCAGGTGTGGAAAAAATGCTGTAAACAAAGAATGCTTTCAGAAATATAAATAATGATTGTTTATTTTTATCAATTTACAAAATGCAAAGTGAGCGAACAAAAGAAAAATCTAAATCAAATCAATATTTGGTGTTACTACCTTTTGCCTTCAAACCAGCATCAGTTCTTCTGGCCCCCACAGAGCCCTGATCTCAACATCATCCAGTGTGTCTGGATTACATGAAGAGACAGAAGGATGTGAGGAAGCTACATCCACAGAAGATCTGTGGTTCGTTCTCCAAGATGTTTGGAACAACCTACCAGCCGAGTTCCTTCAAAAACTGTGCGCGGGTGTACCTAGAAGAACTGATGCTGTTTTGAAGGCAAAGGGTGGTCACACCAAATATTGATTTGATTTAGATTTCTCTTTTGTTCATTCACTGCATTTTGTTGATTGATGAAAATAAATGATTAACACTTCCATTTCTGAAAGCATTCTTTGTTCACAGCATTTTTTCCACACCTGCCTAAAACTCTTGCACAGCACTGTATGTTATGCTTGTGATCACGGGTTCAGAGGATAACCAGCTTAATTATTTCTTGAAAGAATGTTTGAAAAAAATGAAAAATTTTTTTTTATTTATACATCGACACATAAGCAGAGCAGGATATTTAAAGAGCATTCTGCTTCAGTTCTTTGTGTTCAGTTAAAAAAATCTTGCCTAAAAGAGCCAGTGTTTGGTCAAGCCCTGTTAGTAACCACCTCAATCAGTTCTAGACCCGTGAAGCAATCTATACAGCCTCAACAGCTTTTTGGTTTGGATACATAACCGATTCTTTTTAAAAACAAAAACAGCAAAAATGCTTTAACGAAGGCACATGATGATAGATGATGATGCTGTGTGTGTGATAGGCTTTGATTACATATTAATTACATATTTTATTACAAAGCATTACACTCAAAATGACAATACATTTGCATGTTGTATCAGCACTTTAGAGTCTGCACATTAGATTTGTTTTTAGTTTTAATGTCAAGAAATGACCATTTTTAATCAAGTTAAAAATACGTCCTTGCAAACACAAACGCAGTATAGATCAAAGGTCTGGAATCTACACCTCCTTATGTCATTTCTCTGCCTGTTTTAGTGATCTGTGAGTGACAAATCATTCATGTCAAATTGCACCATGTGTTTGTGGCTTTTAACTTTGGCTGAAATTACCCAGGCAGTCACTGCATGGTATCATTAAAGCAGACTTGACTGGTAATAAACCAGTAAACCTTGACCTGCTGAATTTTTTTCACTGCCTTTCAGGCAGTGCTGAAGACAGAGGTGTTTCCCTTCCTTTGTGGTTGAAGCTACACTGTGTTCACTGACCTTCAAAAAGTTTCATTTGCATGATTGACACTGAGTTTAATCGCTGCCGAATAGTAGATATAAGTTCCGCTGGCTGCGTGACTCGTCTGATTCGTCCTGCGGCTGGCTGCGCCATGTAATATTTTGGAACATGATTGGCCACTTTTAAGATAAGCAGGCCTTCAGACTACGTGGTGATAATATAATTAAATATTCTAGTTCGGAGATCTGTCAGTAAAACATGTTGGTGCACCCTTGAAGAGATGTAGTTAGACTGGCCGGCTTTGCGACTTTCGTTTGGCCATGTGAACATTATGATTCATCAAAATACAAAGTGAATAAGAGGCTCACTCGTTAGAGGGAATCATCAGTGAAAAGCCGTGTGTGTTATTCTTAAAATAAAGGCCAAGACTGCGATAAATATGAACAGGATATATTGTCCAAATGCAGACTTTATCAAGAAGCTTTTTTAATCTCCTCCTGGTTTGAAATGTGGCGGTTGGATGAATATCATTAGGTTCCACAAGGAAAACTATGTTCTGTGCAAGCCGAAAGGTCAAAATCATGTACTATGTGCATTATGTTCTTCTTGTCGTTGTCTTTTTCTTTACTTTAAGCCACTTGAATGAAGGAATGAGTTCCTTATATAATAATAGATGTGTAGACTGTAGAAAGTAAACAGAAGTGATGTTTTTATCAATATTAAATGTATGCTTTTGCCTCCTGTAGTGGTTTGCTAATATTTGCGCATGTTGTCTGCCAAAACCAACAGCTTTTGTACACATCCTGGTTTAGGTGCTTTTGCTTTTTTCAAGAAAAACAAATTAAGGCACAATCTATTAAAAGTGTTAATCTCTCTCTCCCTGAATCTCTCTCCCCACCCCCTCAACCTCAGGCTCAGAACAAGCAGTCGGGCATTTTGGCTGCAGCAAAGGTCATTGACACCAAGACTGAAGAGGAGTTGGAGGATTACATGGTTGAGATTGATATTCTGGCGTCCTGCAACCATCACCACATAGTCAAGCTCCTGGACGCCTTCTACTATGAGAGCAAACTTTGGGTGAGCATTCAGTCCGGGTTGTTAACCAGGTCGAATTCATTTGTCACAGCATTATATGTACCCTGTTAACTAAATGAAGAAAGGTTTGAAAACATTAAACATTGTTATGACTGATATATATATACGTGTGTGTGTGTGTGCTGGGGGGGTGATCTGGGTGTTCTTTCCGCCTGGGTTCATGTCGGCATGTAATGCTACTGTTACCAGGGACTAAGCAAGAGCTTGAAATTATATTCAGTTCCAATTCTCTAAACAGACTCATCTTCAGTTCTGTCTGCATGGTTCCAGATTTCTTCTTTTATGGTGCAGCATAACAACAGGAGCCCGTCCTTTAAGACTGAACATATGGAATGAACGTATGGAATTTCTAGAACAGTTTAGAGTGCTACTGTTTTAAAGTAAACATTCCATTTTCATAAGCGAACATTTCTGAAAAGATTTTTTTTTTTAACTTTGTTGAAGCATTGTTGCAAGTGAAAGTGACTACCCGCATCATTATGACAGCACAGCACACAGTGAACCACAACGAAATTGGAACTTTGCATTTAACCCATGCACACAAACACACACCGTGCAGCAGGGGGCAGCTATGATTGGGACGGCACCTTGCTCAAGGGTACCTCAGGGCAACCTACTGGTAAGGGGTTTGAACCTACAATCTTCCGATCCTGTGGTCAACTCCCTAACCAACTAGGCCACCGCTGCCCATAGGTTGTTATGATATAGGTTGTTGCAGGCTTACACTGTGTGCAAAATTATTAGGCAAGTGAGTATTTTGAGCATATCACCATTTTTATGCCTATATTCCAACTCCGAACTGTATAAACTTGGATTTAAGCAGATCTGGTGATGTGTATTTGTGTAATGTGGGAGGGTGTGGCCTCGACTTAAAATGTCTGTAGTGGGGGATGACTTTCTAAGGAATGAAAGACTTAAATATTAAAAAGGAGAATGATGAACTCTGTAGCGCTTTGGCTCCACAACAACTTTAGAGGCTGTTGCCACAGTAACTTGTCTTAACATTTGTAGCGTCACATAGCATTTTGGAAATCTTGATTTAATCCTTCGCTAATTAAAACAAGAATAAACCCGGTCCTCTGGAACTGACTTATGCGTGCACAGAGGTTACACTCTGATAATGTAATTATGAGGAGAAGTGTGAATGTCCCTTGTGCCTTTCAATCACTTGCTTTGACAGATGTTTAAGACTTATCTAGAACTTTGTTCTCTAGAGCATTATTCAGCCATTAAGGTTTAATGAAACAGGAGCTTATCAGATAACCTGCTACTCAGTCCTGCTAGTTGCTGTTAATTAAAAATGTTCGGCTTCACTCTTTTCCCTCTGCTGGACTGGTGGCCTTTTGGCCTTTTGTGAGCATAAAGGGTTAATATCACCCGAGTGAGTCAGAACTTTTCATTTTAAAAGCTTGAGATATAATCCTGATGGTAAATGTGCTGTTTTATCAATCAGTGTGTTGTAGTTTCATTGTGTGAGTAAAGAGAGATAAGGGTGAGGGTTGCGCATTATCTGATAACTCTGCGCTGGAAACACAAGATAAAGAGTTGTTAGTGCTGAGTTAGCAGTACATTAGCACAAAGAGGTTTCATTGCAAAGATTCTGAATTAGAGGCCAGTCCTCATCACTCAGTCCAGCGAATTCTTAGTCTTACTTCATATTAAGTAGGTAAATGTAGTGTTTTATTTCAACAAACGCCTGCAGATTTAACATTTTGCAGAGACAAATTAAATATGTACTTTAAAATGATATGTTATAGCTGTTCTTTCACTGGAGACTTGACTCCCATTCAATGGATATCCTCACTTTTTAAATCTTTCTTGAAGGAAAAACAATCACATGGAGTTTCCTGAGCTCCATTCGTAATTAAGCTGCCATTAGCAAACATGAGTGGCTGTTAAAGCGTACAATTTGAACATTTTTTCAATTTAAAAGTATATAACTACAGCTGAAATTGTGGTTAAGCTTGTTGTGTCCAAATCCACCAGCTGTAATCACCTGGTTATTATTTTTCTGCCCCGGCTGCCTCTGCTGTCTTCTCTCATTTTTCTTCTGATAAATGGGTGTGACCTGTTGACGGAGATTTTTATCAGGCTCCATGGTTCAACAGGAAACAGACAGACAAAAGTCCAGCCTATTTCCTCCTGATGTAGTCAATGCCGGCTTTTCCTGAGAACAGAATGGCTCAGATAGATCACTTATTAAAATCAGTCCAGCAATATATTAGGAATGGTCGTTGACATGAAGGGCACCGAATGTGGACCTTTCTTTGAATTCTTGTAGAATAATATTTTCCTTTT
Source organism: Hepsetus odoe (assembly GCA_017165825.1). NCBI lineage: Eukaryota > Metazoa > Chordata > Actinopteri > Characiformes > Hepsetidae > Hepsetus > Hepsetus odoe. The sequence goes on from CM029386.1 coordinate 12,353,711, forward strand.
TTTTTTGCAGTTCCACCCAGTTTGAAACTGAAAGTAATGCAGAAAGAGATCATTTGCAATCATAGAATCTGTGTGCATTGTTCATAACCCCCAGAAAGGCAGTAGACTGGATCAGACGTTGATAAGACGTATTGTTTCGAATAGCTTCAGTAAGGCTGTTCTTCTGAGTATGAAGCAAAAGCGGTTTGTAACTCCGCTGTAAAACTCTCTGTGTGGGCCATTGTGTTAGCGTAGCTGCCATGCTAAAGCAAACACACCCACAGTAAACCAACCAAGGCTTACTGCTCAATAGATGCGACTGTTCTAAGGTCCTGCTCTGTCTGTGCTGCAACAGCAGAGGCTGAGGTCACAACATTTTGCTTGAGCCAGGCATCTCTCTGTTTATGTCTTAAAGAAACAGTGTGCTATATTTATTTTACTGTATGTATCTTTATCTCTGTGAAGTGTCCGCAAAGTGTGCTGTATTATTTGGGTAGGAACAGATTAAGCAAAACAAGTTAAGATGCGATGAAGTTAGGCTTGAACAAACCCATACAGAACAGGTGGGAAGCAGTGATGGGGACGGTACCCTACTCAAGGGTACCTCATGACAGCCTACATTTACGGCATTTAGCAGACGCTCTTATCCAGAGTGACTTCCATGTCCTAATTACAGGGACAGCCCACCCTGGAGACACTCGGGGTAAAGAGTCTTGCTCAGGGACCCAGTGGTGGTAGTGCTAGAGGTGGGATTTGAACCTGGGACCACTTGAGCATGGTCCATAGGCAAGCATCCTACCACTAGACCACCACCACCCTCACTTGTCCAAGACTTGAAACATGACGTTTTGATTATGGAGCCTAGTCTCTGACCACAAGGTCATGCTGTAGAGTATTAATGAGTTGGCTGTTGAAATAAACAAATCAACTACTGGTTGTTTTCTATAAACAGAGTCAGTGACATCTGTTGACGTTGTCGACTAATCACTGCAGCCGTAACTTCCAGTGCTTCACGGCCACCTGTTTTAACTCTCCAGATGCTCAGCCTTATCCATCATTCTGAGTCGCCCGGCTGGTCTGCATGGAAACTCTAATCCTATTAGGAAAACGGTTCCGGCTCTGTGTCAGTGTGCAAAGCCCTCCAGCATGCACACGTCCACACTTACTGTTGTGTCCCCTATTGGCCGATCCTCTTACATCACCGGGCATGCTAAGAGACAGGAAAATCTCTTCAGACTCAGCATGTCCATTCATGAGGTGCCACCTCTCTCCTCAGGTTGCTCCTAACAGCTGATGAAGATTCCAGAGCACCCTCATTTGTCCTTTTTTTTTTTTTTATTCTGCAAAAGTCTGAACTGCTAGGGATTAAGTCTTGTTTTGTTTAGGTTGACTGTCAGTGATTTGCTAACTTTGGCTTCATCTTAAAGAGCTGTCAGCTCGGCTTCAAATGTTTCAAATATTCTAATGATACTCAGCATAGAACATCTGGGAAAGTACACTACAAGTAGAAAGAAAAGTAAAAACGATCCTTTTTATCTGAACAGGACAAATTTCTGACTACAACAGCAATATCCTTATGACGGCAGAGTTAGTCTGAACTCTTGCATTGGTCATCTGGATTTGAACTTATTCTAAATTTTGGATTAGGGAGGCAAAGCATACACTGGAAGAAATATCACACAATCACTGATAGAATATGCTATGAAGAAGACATAATAGTAAGAGTCTCCTACACAAAATGTCCAACACTGTTTTTTGTGGCCAAAAGCAGAAAAAAAAACACATTTATGGAGTAATATAATGCTTAAATACCATGTATAAGCTTTAACTTAAAGCTTAATCTCAACAGGAAGATGCACCAGTGCAAGACCCTTATACTGTTGGATGTGGCACAATGACTCGTGTTACATTTTAACAACTTAATAAGGTTTTAACTGCTATAAATTACGGTGTCTGTGTTGTTTGTCAGCTTTCGTTTTTCTCTTTTTGGTCTGTTTAAAAAAAAAACTTTTAATCCCTGTTTCCAAATTAAAAGTTGATCTGAAGTGTGACCATTTACATTTACGGCATTTAGCAGACGCTCTTATCCAGAGTGATTTCCATGTCTTGATTACAGGGACAGTCCCCCTGGAGACACTCAGGGTTAAGGGTCTTGCTCAGGGACCTAGTGGTGGTAGTGCTAGAGGTGGGATTTGAACCTGGGACCTCTTGAGCCTTAGGTCCATAGGCAAGTATCCTACCACTAGACCACCACCACCACCATTGGCATGACCAATAGTTTCACAGAGCTGATGACAGGCTCTTGGGGCACTGTTGCTATTTCAGTCCATTTGTTGTATAAATTAAAATGTAATTTAATGTAATGTAATTTAACTAAAATGTAATCAGTAATGAAAATATTGTTGTTTTTATAGTAAATGACCTACAGGAGTGACTTGCGTCTTTTCTCTTCAGATTCTGATTGAGTTTTGCGCTGGAGGTGCTGTGGATGCCGTGATGCTTGGTAAATAAAAAAAAATAAAAAACACACAAGGTGACATTAAAAATATAAATTACCATCATGTCCTGGCCAGCAACATCTCAATTACATAACACTTTAAGACTGTATTAAGACTTGATTATATACAATACATCATGAAGTGAATCATTTTGGTCAAACATGAATCATGCATCATTTCTTTTCTTGTATGTGTGTGTGTAGAGCTGGAGAGGCCCCTGACTGAGCCACAGATCAGAGTGGTGTGTAAACAGACTCTGGAGGCTCTGCTGTACCTGCATGAAAACAAGGTCATCCACAGAGACCTGAAGGCTGGAAACATTCTGTTCACACTGGACGGGAACGTCAAACTTGGTGCGTGAAAGAGAGAGAAAGATTGTGTGTGTGTAGCTTTAAATGGGCTAGGAGAGATAATGATGGTATTTCTAGAAAGTTCACTTTCTTTGCTGCATTACGCAATTCTGATATGTTGATTAGATCTGGTCTTTGTATTTTGAAGGTTCACATTAAGTGTCAGCTGTAAACATAGCCTTAGTTCCAACCTTAGTTTTCAGCCTTTAACCACTGAGTTTTCAGCATAGATTTGAACCCAAATGCTGTTTTCCATGTGCAGTAAATCACATGCAGCAGTCAGTAGTGTTTTAGTAACAGATAAACGCTTCTAAGCATCATTGTGTTGTATAGCAAGTAATTCAGAGAGTCAGTACATGATTTAAAGGTACTGCTGAGTGCATGTGGCTTATATACGGTAGCTAGGACTATTACTGCTGTTACTGCTGACCATTTTCATTTTATTGTTGACATGCAAAACAGTCCCCTGCGGGTTACGCGGAGGGAGTCGGTCATTCCCAGCTGTAGAGAATTGCAGAAGCGAAGCACTGCTTATGTTTGCAGATTCTTTTGTGCTATCAGTGACTAAGCCACACCGGCTTCTACCATCAGCCTGGTGCGGGCAGCGTATGAAGCATGAGTCATCCTCAGCGGTGGCCGGATGTGCTAATAAGCAGGTTAAGTGATGTAACAGCTGGGGACAGGATGGGAAATAACCTTATTTGCCTGTCAAAGTTAGTAACCAGTCAGGAGGTAGAGAAAAGTCTCATAAACCCATGACATTACTGGGCAGCTGCACAATCACCCTTTTAATTGATAGCCAGCAAATCCATATCTGTGCTCAGCTGTTCATATGGCCAGTTTTATCACTTCCATTTATGTCAGTGCTGTTTAAGTAGATTCAGCACGTATAAGTTGCATTTGAACTCTGATGAAAACTCTTATTGTACATGCTGATATCTTTCATTCTTTCATTAACTTGGACACTGAATTCTTAATACACATGGACAGATAATACAGTCCATTTGATAGGTTTAATATGCATTTGCTGACATTATTTATCATGTGCTTTTTTTTTTCCCCTTTCAGCGGATTTTGGAGTGTCTGCCAAAAACACTAAGACTCTCCAGAGAAGAGACTCCTTTATTGGAACACCATACTGGTGAGGAAGATGTTCATCAAGAGTTTTATTAATTTATACTACAGAGTTAGCAAACTCTGTCTTTTCCCTCCTCCTTTCTCTCTCCTTCTCTCTCCTACATATATGGCCAGGATGGCTCCAGAGGTGGTAATGTGCGAAACATCAAAGGATAGGCCGTATGACTACAAGGCAGATATCTGGTCCCTGGGTGTCACACTGATAGAGCTGGCCCAGGTAGAGCCACCCAACCACGAGATGAACCCCATGCGAGTGCTGCTGAAGATTGCCAAGGCAGACCCGCCCACTCTCATGCAGCCTTCCAAGTGGTAAGACAAAAACAGACACAGCAGCCTTAGCCTAGGTGAATCCAATCAGCCAAGTCATTCTTGAGGTTAGACGTTTTTGAGTTTTTAAATTTGCACTTGAGCTACAAAGCTAAAGAAGCGATGGAAGCTTATACCTCATCTTTTAGCACTGATGCACACTGAATGCCTAAATTATTATATACTTCCCTCCAGCTGTGCTGAAATGTTAAGTATACTCAGAAGAAAATTTGTTGGGCCTTTGGAAGTTGGATAATAAACTGTTCTATGAAAAATAAAATTAGACAAATTTTATTGCCTATACCCAGCTGTTGCCTCTGATCATAAACATTTTCTACCTGGAACAAACTTATAACAACGTCTAATTTCTTCTCTGGTTCATCTGAGAAAATTCAGTCTCATCTCTGACTGCATTTGCCCAGGTCTCCAGAGTTTAGTGATTTTCTGAGGCGTGCTCTGGATAAAAATGTAGACAACAGATGGAATGCAGCCCAGCTCCTCCAGGTGAGCCTATCTTTTACTCGTCGTTATGACCCTGACCTTTAATCAACATTACTGTGTCCCTGATAGAACCCTAAAACTCATGTGTTCTAGCACATAGTGTGACACAGTGTCTTGCAAGTGACTTAATGGACCAAAGGAAACCTGCAACACTGGTCTCGGATCACTGCAAAGTTTTACTTACTTCTCATTTACCTTCTTCACCACCTGCTGGACCAGGTGGAAACATAACTGGACATCTGTTCATTTGTCTGGTACTCATTGCACCTTAGTTCATCCTTAGGTTCCTACGTCAGCAAAGGAGCTTTTCTTAACCGAGGCGTTAAGGAGCCTAGCCTTGTAACAAGGTGTCTCACATGCACGTTTCCACACTCCCACACTCCACGCACTTTGCTACAGGAACTCTTGACAAACAGGCAGGAACTGTACGGTCCAGGGAAGCTTGATGGGTTTGAAAACACAGAATCGGAGTTTTCCTCCAATGAAGGTCATAATATCAAAGAAGTTGCACATTCTCAGGCCAGCTATAGACTATTTTCAGCAGGTGGCTAAGAAGGTAAGACTGGGTTTGATGCTGGATGTTACTGAAACGTTTGGTTACATTGATGAGTTTAATCTAACTGCCTAACTAAATGTCAGATCATTTTAATGATTAAAACTGCACTTTGTGAGAAACTGTGTTGTAAGTACCCTGTAGAAATATCTAGATAAACTGAAGTGAGCTTAGTTAGAGTTCTTCAGGTCTTTTGTAATGTAATCATGTGTAATTTATCTCGCCTGTTGTTTCTGCTTAATCACGGTCCAACATGCCAAATGTAGAACTGTTAAAAAGTGAAGAAAAACTTTATATTTAATACATTAGTTTGAGCGGGCAAACTTGCTGATGGTAATGTTTTCTCTTTTTGTTTGGTTAGCACCCATTTGTGAGCAGTGTTACCGATAACAAACCACTAAGAGAACTCATAGCAGAAGCAAAGGCTGAAGTCACAGAAGAAATAGAGGAATCAAAAGAAGAGGAGGAAGAGGAAGATCATGAAGGACAGCTGGTGAGACAGAAAGCTGATTTAAGAAGCAACTTTAGATCTGAGTTTTTATTTTAGATTGTTGCTTTCAAAGCCATCGCAAAACAGTGAGTTTGCCATTAATTTTTATAAAGGTTAATTATAAATTGACAAATTGGCCACTAAATTGAAAACTTTTCATTCAACATTCACATGATCACAGTCCAATGTTGTAGAAGAAACATGACATTTCTCAAAAGATTTAAGAAAAGTCTGGTCTTTTGAAAATGTAATTTTGAACATACTTTCATTATTTGACGTGATGTTTACGTTGTATTTGGGGAAGCATGAGACAGTTTTTGTCCGCTCACAGAGATGCTATGGGGTGGTTCTAGTACTTATTTTGTTATGAATGATCAACCTATGTTTTTAATGCTCACTTCCTCCACTTAGCTGCTTCCTGGGCACAAGCGTGCTTCATCTGATGCCAGTGTTGGAAGCTCTGAGGATGAGAAGCTGTCCCAGTCTCCCTCTACACTGGAAGCTGTCCCGGAGAAAATTGAAGAGATGAGTGTTCTCAAGACGCAAGATGTGGAACTTGAAGATAACAAGATGGCTAAAGCAGAAACCCCCAAAGTAGAAGTGAATCACATCAAGGAACCAATAGAACCTGAAGTGAAAAAACCTGCAGATGTACCAAATTCTAATGTGAAACCTCAGGAACCAAATGAAGTTGAGAAGAACACTGTAGAAACTCCCGTCAAGGTTCTTAAACCAGAAGTACCACCCAGTCAGTTAGATATAGAAAAGTCAGAAGAGGAAAGGATTGAGAAAGAACAGCCAATCCAAGACAGAGAGAAGGAGGTGGACACAGCTGAAAATGTCATTGTTATCCAGGATAATGATAACGTGGAAAAGAAAGCACCTGTATCTGAGACCTCCACTGTGGGAGTGGATACACCAGCCGCTGAGGATGTTATAAAACAGGTTAAGGTAACCGTCGCAGTGCCCAAAGAGAAACCTACACCTCCCAGCTCCCCTATGAAAGAAGAGGAAAAAAGAGAAACTGCAGATGAAAAATCTGCCATGAAGCAGGAGAATGAGACTCCTATAAAGCGAAGGTTTGAGAAGAAAAAGTCAGAATCAAGAATCAGCTCTCCAGCAGATAACAGTACCATAGATCTGAACCTGTCCATCTCCAGCTTTATAAGCAAATCTAAGGAGTCGGGATCCGTACAGGTAAGCGATTTTACTGTAACAATAAATGGGGGAGGGCACTTTTGGAAGGACTTTGCTAGATGACTATGTCAGCTATTTGAAAGATACTGTAGTATTTGCTGAAGGTTAATAATTTTTAATAATATGATTACAGTTTTTTTATTTTTTTTAACTACACACTACATCAGTTTCCTTTCAAAGAACTCATCAGGAAATTGCATGTAATGGTATTGAAAAATAATATTTATTTAAACTGTAGTTCATTTTTGTTGCCATAAAAAAATTGATATGTCTGTTTTAAAAATTTTTTTTATTTTAATCACACTTTTAGAATTGTGTTAATTTGTTAATTTTGGTGGTTGATTTCATGAAATCCTTCAATTATTGCTTTTACAGGATACAAAGCGTCAGAAGAAGACTCTGAAGAAGACCCGCAAGTTTATTGTGGATGGAGTGGAAGTCAGCGTGACCACATCTAAAATCATCACAGACAACGATGTCAAAAATGAGGAGATGAGATTCTTAAGGTGACCTCCTTGTTGTTACTCCCATTTTCATTTTATTTCATTTTATTTTGAATACTACTTTCCATTTAACTGTGAGTAATATTCAACAGCGATGGGGAAAAAATATATACCTTTTTGCCTTGATGATGTCCTACAATGGTGCCTGTAAAAACCTGAAAAGTCTGTGTAGGTGTCAGAGACCACTTGCTTAATTAGCGCAGGTTAATACCCCAAGGGCTTAAGTGTCTTGTAAGCTTTTTTAGAATGACTGGATAAACTGAACAGGGTCAGCTGATTCTATTTACAGTTCAGAGACACTTCCATCTTGTACTCTTAGAAAGCGCACCACTGAAACAAATAGTTTTATGAATCTGCATTAGTTTTAAGAGAGGTCAAAATGTAAGATTGTTGTAGTTTAAACCTCAAAGTAGTATTTGAACTCACAACATTCAATCACTTTTAATGAAAATATTGATATAATTAATGTATATAATATTACAGGTAAAAATGATTTGTATCATGTACTTTTGTAATATTTTAGCTTTTTTTAAATGGACAATACATATTAGTCTGATTTATTTTATTTTTATTTTTATTTATTTATTTATTTATTTATTTAAAACCTTGAGTGGAAGATTTAGCAAAACCCACTTCAGACAGGGTGGTGCTACTGTTTGATACCAGTGCTCCTCCATAAAGCATTTGTTCTGTAATTAAAGTAAAGCGTCTTTGCTGTTATTCTCAAAGACCTCATGATTAATCTTTTACGTGGCTTCAAATAAATTAAAAGTAAATGCATAATTCTGGAAGTATTTCCAGAAGAAGAACTGCTTAAAATGAACATTTTGCACATTTGCAGAATTACTCACAATTTAATTGATGCAAATCCAATAAAGTGACAAAAGTCTTGATTTTTAAATGGCTTTGGCATGGAAAAGGAAAGACAGGATGTAGGCTGTTGTTGAATAGCACTTCCTCTCCATGTGCAGGAGCATATCCTGTTGAACAGCTTAAGTTCTTTTGGGGGTGATCCAGTGTTAGTATCACAAACTTATATTCACATTCTTATTCTCCACAATGATTTAAAATACAAACATGAGGGTGGTGGTGGTCTAGTGGTAGGGTTCTTGCCTAAGGCCCTATAACTCAAGCGGTCCCAGGTTCGGATCCCACCTCTGGCACTACCACCACTGAGTCCCTGAGCAAGACCCTTAACCCTGAGTGTCTCCAGGGGGACTGTCCCTGTACTCAGGACATGGAAGTCGCTCTGGATAAGAGCGTCTGCTAAATGCTGTAAATGTAAACACTGAAGCCTCAGAGTTGTGCTTTTAATATGAACATGCATTTTTTGTTTGTGTCTGATAGGCGCCAAGAGCTAAGAGAACTGAGGCTATTGCAAAAAGAGGAACAGAGAGCCCAGCAGCAACTCAGCAACAAACTGCAGCAGCAGAAAGATCAGATGCATCGACGCTTTGAACAGGAAACCATGGTCAGTACCTACTAAAGGGTAGGGAGGTCTTCTGTAGCCAATGAGCACAGGAAAGGAATACTTCACACAAAATGATATATGATTAGCAGTGCATGCAAACCCATTGGGGGTAATAAGTATTATATTGATTATGTTAAATAGACTTTTTGGATTTGAAAAGATGTTAGCATAGTTCTGGAAAATCATATGTTCTTCAGAACAGATTAATCATATTCAGTAGTTATTCTGGACCGGAGTTCTGTAACTCTAAACTCTTTTTTTTTTTTATTTTAAAGAGTTCATACACCGGCAAAAGTTGGGGTCACCTCTAGTTAAATTACCATTTTGATGATTTTTTAAAATAAAATAAGTAAAGACTGCATAGCGAACAGTAAAATATAGCAAGAATATTTTTATTTATTTGCTGAATTTAATGTTATATTCTTTTTAATATTAGAAATAATTAAACCTTCCAAATAAATAAAAATATATGGCATTTTATTAAAAATCAATACTTTTTATCAATATAATTTTAATTTTTTCATTATAATTTTATAAATGAATAAATACATGTCCAACCCCCTTTTCACAAACTGTGTGACATTTAGCTTTCAAAATGTTTTCTTCTTTCATTGCCACAACATGTCCTTGATGATTAGCAGCGAGAAAACTTAAGAAGCAATGCATCCTTTTCTTAAAATGCTTGTTTGTTTTGTTTTTTTTTTCCTGTGGACATATATTTGGCGGGGCAGTGGTGGCCTAGTGGTTAGGGTGTCGGCCACGTGATCAGAGGATTGGGGGTTCGAACCCCTTCCCAATAGGTTGCCCTGGGGTACCCTTGAGCAAGGTGCCGTCCCTGTCCCGCTCCTCCTTGCGATGGGCTGGCGACCTGTCCAGGGTGCGTCCCCCGTCCTCGCCCTGTGTGCGCTGGATTGGACACCAGCACTCCCCCGCGACCCCGTTTGGGACAAGCAGCAGATAATGGATGGCATATATTTGGCAATCATAGCTAGATTGTACAGTTTTTTGTTTAAAACACTTCAGCAGATGCGTAAAATGCTTTAAAAATTGTTGTGACGCTTACATCGATCTCTGACTTTTGTCATGACAGTTATAGTGATGTGGGGGATTTGTTTTGGCTGACTAGCTTTTGTTGCATTTGCAGATTTTGTTTTGACTTCAACAGTTCTCCTTTACTTCTGTTTGTTAATGACATTTGAGGCAGTGATCGTATTACCAGCAGGAAGCATTTATATATTTCATTAGGAAGTGTTTATATCTTTAGTTTAAAATGGTTAGTCAGCCATTCAGATGAGTCCGAGGCTGTTAAGTGTAAGCACAAATCCCTAAAAGTTTAAGGAGTCACAAAATTTATTTTGCTCTGAAATTGTTAACACCTGACAAGGATAAAGCTCTTTTGAGTTTAATAACCTCAGAGCCATTAAAAACCACACTAGGGGTTGACATGCCATTTTTATTTCAGTTAATAGATAATTTTATATATATATATATAAAAACAAGCATTTTTCACCCTAACCATTAACATTTCTCATTCTGATAATCAGGTTGAGTAAAGGCAATCATGCCTTCAGACATGTAGAAATGTATCACATTTGGATTTGTGTAATCCAAACCTCCTGTAACAAATGTACTTTGGCCAGGATTGCTTTTAAGACAATCCTGAAGAAGGCATTAAAGAGTTTTTATTTTTGTTTTGTTTACAGTAAATACACATTTGTCACTGTACAGACTTCTCTCTAGACTTTTTCAGTCTTTATTGTCAAATACAAAGTGTGGAGATCAAACTCCTTGCTTTCCAGGCAACCTTGGGAACATATAAATCTACGTAGAAGACAATGCTTTAAACATGTGATCAGATAATCTGACTAAAGACTAGTTAACTAGTTAACAGTTGTCTCACATGATTTCATCATGTGATTCATTTTGTCAAGTCTAATCTAAAGCGTGTTTCCTGTTAGAACGAAACTTTGTTCTCCATGTTTTGTTAATTTTGACAAAAAAAACAATGGAATTAAAATTATCTAAAATATAGTTCTAAAATCTTAAGATTTTTTTTTTGTCACATTATTTGGAACTTGCTTGATGCTCTGGGGAGTGTCTGTTCATTGAGACTATTGAGACCCAGCTGAAGCTTCTTTATTTGTGTCTCAGAGCAAGAAGCGTCAGTACGATACAGAGGTGGAGAATCTGGAGCGGCAGCAGAAGCAGACCATTGAGCGACTGGAGCAAGAACACACCAACCGCCTCCGCGATGAGGCCAAAAGGATTAAAGCTGACCAGGACAAGGAGCTCTCCAAGTTCCAGAACATGCTGAAGAACCGCAAGAAAGAGGTATGAAAGAGGAAGGAAAGGGGAGGGAGAATGGGGTCCTTTATATTGTGGCACAGGATGGACTGTTTAACTTATCTAATCTAATAGTTGCTAAAAAAAATAATGACGATCACACTGACTCCTCTACTGTCTTCCAGTTTTTTTTTTGTGTTTTTTTTCGCTTGTTTTGTGTTTTTAAGGTGGTTAGTATAGACTGATTAGAAGTAACATTAAAACCACCCTATTTATGTAGTCTAAAACCGCATTGTGACCCATCGAGGCATGTTTGCCCAGCACTTCCCCTCAGATGGTTGATCAGAATGAAATCTGGGGACCAAGTCCAAATTTTTAACTGTTTGTCTTGTTCCTCAAGCCAATTTTTGTACATTCTTCTGCTGAAAGAGGCCACTGCCATTGGGGAAATCGGGTTGCCTTTAAACAAAGATAGGTCAGCAATGTTTCGGTAGGTGATAGTAACATTCCCATAAACAGCAGGGCTGATCATTGCCCACAGCATCAGATTGCAGCCAACAGCTAATGTTTTTTCCATCCTGGTGCTACCTCTTCCTCAGAACAGCAATGTAACTTACTAGATCTTTGTTAATAAAAACCTCATCACCAGACTGGTCCACCTTCTTCTATAACTGGTGCAGCGGTAGCCTAGTGTTTAGGGACTAGGCCTCAGGACAGGAAGGTCATGGGTTTGAATCCCAGACCAGTAGTGAGCAAGCATCGTCGCCATGACTACCTACACTGGAAATGGTTTCCTCCTGCTACACGGTGTGTATGTGTTAAGTGCGGAGAATGCAGTTTGTTGTGGATCACTGTGTGCTGTGCTGTGTGTTTACAATCACAAATAGTCACTTAAGTATTGTCCACTTTTGGCATTCACAAGCCCACTGTAGCGGTCAGCATGTGCAGTCTGCAGCTTTGCAGACCAATATGCAGTGAGCTGTGATCAACTGTATTCTAATACCTTCCTGCTATAACTGGCGTTAACCAGTTTGTGTCACAGTACCTCTTCTGTTGGACTGAACCAGACAAGCTTGCCTCACACATTAATGAGCCTCGGGTGCTCAGGGCCCTGTTGCTGTTTTACAGTTTGTACTTTCTAAACGTCTTGTTTTGGACATGCTTTGACCCAGTCTTCTAGCCAGATCTAGTCGGATCTTATGCTATATTTTCCTGCTTCTGCTTTTAGCCGGTAGAATCTTCTGGCGCAAACAAGCCATGACATCCTCACCTGTAGCTCTTTATGTAACCAGGCTTAATTCAGGCTTAACCAGCCTAAATTCATTGAGCATCTTTAACCACTCAAACACTTGACAAATCCACATAGATCTTTGTAATCTCTCCTGCTTTTCACTCCTTTGACATTCGTCGGCTTGCTCAGGAGATGGGACTCTCATCCAACTGTGTGCAAAAAGCAATCGTGAAACGTTTTAGAGAGGATTTAACCCAAGCACCACACGAAGAGGTAACTAGGTGCCATTACGACACAGATATGATTCATTTTTCTCTTGGTTGTTGGGAAACATATTGATTAGATGCGAGTTTGAGAGTGCACTTTTTTTTTTTTAATAGGAAGTTTTTTGCATGTGAATGAACATTTTATTTTTGTCTTTGGAGTGGCCTCAGTATCTCTTCTTGGTGGCACTACCCGTTTGCATTTTTAATCCTTCTTATAGCTTTTTCCACACTCATTTTCACACTCTATTTTGTCTTTGTTAAGAATTTGCAAATATCAGAAATGCTACTGAGAATGAAAGTCAAAAATGCACATAATTTTTAACAGAATGTAATAGAAAACAGTGCAAATCAAATGAAAATGTTTTTTTAAGATGATTAACATGTTAATTTTATTTTGGTAATAGTAATTTTTAAATAACATGGGCTGGATACACATTTTTTTTCATGTAATTTTATTTTTAACTGTTTGTTTTTTTGTTTTTGTTTTTTAGCTTCTCTCCATTTTTAGCCTAGTATCTGCTTAGTAGGAAGCAAAATGATTTAATATTATCTGGCGTAGGATACTGTGAATATTAATACTAATTATAATACTACTTATAATATTAATTATATTTTCCACTGTTGTTGCATTCACACTCAAAGTTAAACAATGAATATACATTTTATCATCATATTAACATATTATTTTCTTTTTGTTTCTTTGTGGACTCATTCTAATCTCTGCATGTGTTTGTGTGTCTGCAGTGTATTGTGTTTAATTGAAGTTCTGCGCCATTGCCACTGCTTTTAGTTGTATTCTAACCCCACAGGGTGTAGCGCATGTAATGATACAGTCTTTTCAGCTCTCCTCCTGCACACTCTTCAACGCCCCAATGCAGGACGTAAGTGCTAACCCTGTACTGTGAACCTCTAATATGAAATCAACCTTTCTTTCTTTTCTTATAATACTAATTATGACCAGAATCTCTAAACTCTAAATTTATTCTCTCTTTACATTCATGACGTATTTAATCAATCACCAATTTATTTGTTACCTGTGCTTTGCAAAGGCAGTCCTTACTCTCTCATAGCATCAAAAGAGGTGACTGGAGATCCATTTTGTTTTTCTTTGTCCAGTTTTTAGGTTTGTTATAAAATTTGGATTATTCGAAATGCTGCATGAAAGTATAAAGCCATTATATCAGTTCAACTTTTAAGGTTCAAGCTCAGCTTCTGGAGGGCCACTGCTTTGCATACTTGAGCATTTATCTAGAGTTGAGACGCCTCAAAATTGCACCGTTTTCTCACATGGTGGCTTCTTCACCCCATTTAATATGTGGGCAAAATCTTGTTTGTTTACATCCTTGTTTGGATGGAAGCAAACAGTGATCAATGGTACAAAAAGGAAAAGTGTATTGAAATATATGTAACGATTCAATGACCATTTTTGATATTTCTAGATAAATCTATAAATGCGCCTGCCCTACATTTATCTGACTTAGCCAGATTAAGAAGTCACTTTATTGATTCATTTAATAAGGTGCCTTAAAACAGGAAATACTTACACTGCTCAAACTGATCTGACTTTTAATAACTGGAGTGTGAGCCAGCTGAAATGAAAAGATCTTTTTTTTTTTGTTTGTTTTTTGCCGTCTTAGATTTTCCCGGGTTATGGGTATAAACTTTAATTCTTAGCTTCAAGTCTTTTGTTTTCTTTTTCCTGCCTCATTTACATTTCCATCAAAATATGATTTACTAACACTCTTAACAATGCACTTGAAGGAACCATCTCTGAAAGCCACCTCAATTATTGTGCCAAAGGTTTAAAAAAGTGATACATCAGAGGAGTTTCCCCTTTAAACGTTATATAACTTTACAATAAAGTGCAAAGTTTCTATTTAACATCACTGGCCAAGTTCTATACAAGCTTACTATTTTTGGCTGGGGGTGTAATGTGAGATCAATTCTTAACAAGTTACTCAGGCAGTGTCCTCGGAGTCAAGGGGATATGAGGACTCGACAACAGCACATGGTAGCGTGCTAAACTCTTTCACATGAGGCTCGGCTTTAGATTTGTACTGTGGCAAACTTATGACTATAAGATTCAATGAGTAGATGTTCACTAGCAAATACAATTATTCTAACAAAGGGCTTTAAGGAGTGAAAATCTTTGCCAAATGAATTTGAATAAATGTGAGCATTTTATTTCAACTATTGTGACCTTTAGTTAATTTGTTACTTATTAAAAAAGCAGGTTTATTTAGAGGAAAACTTTTTTTTTAAATAAATGATAAATGTACTAGTGACAGTGCCATGCTGGAAATTTATTAAGTTCACAAATATATGTTAATGTCAGAATACAGACCTTTTAGATGTTCAAACTACTGTTCAACAACAAAAGGTTTTGGCAGAAAAAATGAAATATTAGCAAAAAAAACCATTTCTACTTAACGCAATAAAATGAAAACTTAAAAAAAGGCAAGATGTCCTCAGATTTCTAACTTAAAGACACTTCTGAACTCTTTTGTAACGCACTCTCTCTCTCTCTGCCTACAGGAGCAGGAGTTTTTACAGAAGCAGCAGCAGGAACTGGACTGCGCTCTAAAGAAGATCATACAGCAGCACAAACATGAGTTGGCCACAGTGGAGAGAGATTGCCTCAACCACAAACAGCAGCTGCTCCGAGGTGAAGCCTTTAACACTCTGCTCCAGTCCCTTTCATCACCGTGACCTCTTTCGGTGATTGAACTAATGCAGATTTCATACAGATTTCGCTAATCTTCCTGGAACAGGGACGAGAATAGTGTCGATCACACATTCTACAATATAAACCGTGTTTTCTTCCCCCAGACATGCAGTGCTCAGCAAATAGGAATGACTTCAATATATTTTCATGATATACAGTATAGGACTTTTTTTCGTTAACATTTGTTTTGTTGGAACAGATGGAAAAAAGACCAGTAGTGCCACACTTTAATATTTACCATCAAAAACTATGAATGTGATGGTTTTTCTTCATTATATTATTATATATTTATTATTATATATTTATATATGTGTTCTCATTTATTTATTTATTTATTTGTTTATTTATTTATTTATTAATAATGCATTGAGGTAGGGGAACCACCCCCCAATTTCATTATACATTTGTACAATGGCAATAAAGCCTATTCTATTCTATTTCACAAATGGCACGGCACTGGTTCCGTTTTCAGTTCCAGGCTGTGTAATGCTGTTTGGTAAAGAAAAATGCAGTTGGTCAGTATTTTTTTTTTTTTTTTATATTTACTCTATCCACATTATATTTGATAAAGGAAATAGACTTTTGATAAATATTGTAATATTGCACTACATTTTTAACTGAATGCATCAAACTGCTGGTAGCTAAATTGCTTGGTTGCACAAGTTTCTTTATTCTCTGCCTTTCTTCTGAATGATTGAAAACCTTGTCTGCTGAAAGACCTTTACACTGAAGCTCTACAGGGGTGGAGGTATTTATTGAGAAACTGGCAGGATTGAAAACTAGGCTGGAGGTGGCTTTTTCCTCAGCCTGATAAAGCCATACCGCAGCAGCTAATCCTTGTCATGTGGCACCCATGCACTGCAGATCAGAGCCACAGCCATTTTCTTCTGATCCTGCAGGTTAATGTTACCTTGACTCCCACTGCATTGAAGTCACCTCAGGTTGCTGGTGAAACCCCTGAATGAGAGAAAGAAAAAGCATTAACCTTAAACTTCACTTAAGAATACTTATGGAACGATTCATCGGGCTATAATGAAATGCTGGTGTAAAAAATAAGAGCCAACACTGGTTTTATTTTGCCTACACCAGTATTTGCTCAGCTTTTATGTCTAATAGTAATAAAAGAGTTTGTTTGTTCCTGTACTTTGTGGTGACAAATTTATTTATGTGATCTCAGTAATGTTTGAGATCAGTTATCATAGCACTCATCAGTTTTGCTGTTAACTCTATTCTGATTTTCCCCACAGCTCGAGAGGCAGCCATGTGGGAGCTGGAAGAGCGCCATCTACAGGAAAAGCACCAGCTCTACAAGCAGCAGCTCAAAGATCAATACTTCATGCAGAGACATCAGCTGCTCAAGAGACACGAGAAGGTTTGTCTGCTGTTCTCAAATCAGACATCGCAGTTATCAGGTGCCTCAAAGTTGCAGAGAAACGCTACATTCACCTGAAAATAATTGACCTACAGGAAATGGAGCAGATGCATCGGTATAACCAGCGCCTGATCGAGGAGATGAAAACAAAGCAGACACAAGAAAGAACCAGACTACCCAAGATCCAGCGCAGCGAGGCTAAGACACGGATGGCCATGTTTAAGAAGAGCCTGCGCATCACCTCCACCAGCCTCACACCTGAACAGGAGAGGGAGAAGATCAAACAGGTCGGTGGTCAAACCCGGTCCTTTCTGCTATGAAGGAGCTTTAATCTGTGACAATTAATGTGTGTGTTACGCCTTAAATCACACGAAAAAACGTTTTTGCGCTGATTGGCTTGTGTCTGTGTGTGCTGAGCAGTTTGCAGCACAGGAGGAGAAGAGGCAGAAGAACGAAAGGCTCCATCAGCATCAGAAACACGAGAACCAGATGAGAGACCTGCAGCTGCAGTGTGATGCTAACGTCAGAGAGCTGCAGCAGTTGCAGGTGCATTTAAATACGATTATCTTGGTAGACAGTATATCCTTACTGTCCACTTTATTAGAAACACCTTGTACTTGGGAACACCTATAGCTCTCTTTCCACTTGAAATAATGTGCAGGCTGCATCATTGTCATCGCAACAGTGATGGGAAGCACTGGTAGGTCTGTATTAGGCACAGAGGTACTGTTTTTATGTCATTTTCACTGCTGGATTGAGATCCATCATCCAAAAATCTCCAACCAAAAGCAGCTCTATGATCAAGAATGGATCTGCAAAGGACCAGACAAGTTCAAGTTTGGTGTTTTTGATAAAGCGCATTGAGTGTACATGCACCTGTGAACGCTGACCTCCCCTTTCATGTGTGTTGTCAGAACGAGAAATGTCATCTGCTGATCGAACATGAAACGCAGAAGCTAAAGGAGCTAGATGAAGAGCACACCACAGAGCTGAAGGACTGGAGAGACAAACTGCGACCTAGAAAGAAGGTTGGTGTCTACTAGGCACACATGAGCACTGAAGCTCTGTACTGTAGCTAAACCTGGTCCTGCATGTCCAAACAATCGCACATACATCATTGTTCCAAACGTTGGAAACTCCCTGTAATTTTATCACATTAGATCTTTATATTAACATTATCATCAGAGTTTCTAGCTGTTCTAAAAATACCCCGGTGTCAAGTTTTAATATTTAAATATTTCTTACGCTGGATCTATAAAATAAAATAAAAATGACAATAAAAAGTGATTCCAAATTTGTGAATGTACCTTCAGGGTGCATCAGAGGTGGTTGGTCCTTTATTTTTTTTTTTATGCAGTTACGATATTTTACGAAATTCTTTTTTTCACTGAAACTGTGTGTGTGCTGTTTTTAGGCTCTGGAAGAGGAGTTTGCAAGGAAGCTTCAGGAGCAGGAGGTCTTCTTTAAAATGAGCGGGGAGTCCGAGTGCCTTAATCCGTCCACCCAGAGCCGCATCTCCAAGTTCTACCCCGTCCCCAGCGTCCACTCCACTGGGTTTTAACACACACACACACACACACACACTAAATGAAGGCTAAACATGCACAATGCACATTTTTGCAAAAAAAAAAAAAAAAACTAACTAACTTGATCAGTGCAAAGTGTATGCACACGTTTGTGTGCTACTTTTACAATCGCAGTTGAACTACAAACTACTTTTTATGCACTAACGTGGGGATTTACAGTGAGTTTTAGCTGATTACACACACACACGCTCTTCTTGAGTGCATGTGCAAACTACATGGCATTATCGTGACTGAACCTTCGCTGCCTTCTCCGCTTTAGTTTAGCGTCCAGGTTAAAAAGATGGGGGTCACTCATCCTGTGAAGGGGGTAGGACCCCAGTCTTACTACTTTACTTCTTTGTGGAAAGACCGTTCTAATAGGCTTCAGGCCACGCACATGAAGGTGTCATTTTATCCAGTTATTTGGAAGTTTCTGCAGTTTTTTTTGTGTTTTTTTTTTTTTACCTCATACTTTTTTTAAATGCACATGGAGCATAGAAATACCCCAAGACACTAAAACATTAGTTAAACTCTAGAAGTCAGGTTATTACGTTCATTTTTCTGTTTTATGTAGGGACATAATTTAATAATAAGGTAGTTAATAACATTTGCATTCTAAATGTAGTCTGTACATTTCACTTCTTCCCAAGTAAAAAAAAAAAAAAAAAAAAAAAAAAACACAAAAATTGATAAAATAGTTGTTTTTTTTGTTTTTGTTCAACACTAAGCATGACACACATATCACATCCAAATCATAATGTTCCCATTTCTCCAAATTACAAATACTAACACAGCTCTGTGTATTTCCAAACATAATTTCTTTGCTGTTTATTGAGCTGCAATGTTGCTGTTCAGGGAGATATAACTAACACCGACTTGAGCTCTGTTATCGCAGGCGATAACCGCGGCTTCTAAGGATTTAAAATGGGTCAACAGTGAACATTTAAACCTTACGTTCTCCATTGTTTTTATTTTTAACCCATGGTTCTAGTGCCTATACAATTTATCTACATTTGTGTTGGCTTTTTAAATGCAAAAAATCTGAAATTACCCATTAGGTTTGCACTAATAAACCATATGAAAAAAAGAAGAAAAAAAACAAACTTTTGTTAACATTAGTCAGTGGGACAGAATGTAATGTCACTAAATGATGAAGGAAAAGGCTGAGAGAGAGGGGCGAAAAAATTCAAACCAATAAAAATTGAAATGTAATGAAGGAAAAATGCAATAAATTGTTTAAACCAGACCCTTAATTTTTATGCCTCACACAATTGGGGTAATGTTATATTTTATTTAATATGGTTTCCTAAAAAGTGGCTGCCATACTGTTATTATATGCATATTAGTTCGAGTTTATGCAAACTACATCGCTGTGGTATGAAGTGTTTTTATAGCACTTGATTCTTTAATATGCAATGTGAAAATCTGTGAATCTGAATTCAACATATCTGTGTTTAGCTTTGCTTTGCAACCAGAGCTAATACTGTTATTTTACATCTCAGTATCAAATACTGTGAGCTAGAAGGCATGCTTTTATGAACCCTTTGCGGTTTCTTTGAGAATGATCAGTACTATACAATATTTTGCTTTTATACTTGATACATTTATGTAGAATAGGCTGTTTTTCCTCCCTTATTTCTTTTCTCATGCCATTTGATCTGTGCTGGCAAAATTGACTACCTATCCTACTGTTATTTTTAAG
Source organism: Hepsetus odoe (assembly GCA_017165825.1). Lineage (NCBI taxonomy): Eukaryota > Metazoa > Chordata > Actinopteri > Characiformes > Hepsetidae > Hepsetus > Hepsetus odoe. The sequence continues at coordinate 12,373,840 of CM029386.1, forward strand.
CTTCAGAATTTGTACTGTTCCTGTACCGTTTTAAATACTGTTAACCCTACAAAAGGTGAGTTTTGACGTGCTTTACTGTTAAGAGAAGGAGAGGAGAATAACATTTATTTGGTAGCTTCTTAATTTAAAAAAAGAAAAGCTGAGCATTTTTCTAAAAGAAAACTAATCAGTGGAAGCACTTTCAGGTGCATTTTTTTTTTTTTTTCTCTCTTTTTTTTGTGTTTTTGTTGGCACCAGGGCTTCAGTCAGTGCAGAAGTCAGATGAAGACATAAATCAGGTGAATGTGAGAAGGTGCTGTGCACTTTTTTTTTAAAAGACAAAAACATATTTCCTGTATCAGATTTAACTGCATGTTTTTAAACCCTGTGTTAAATCCTAGCTCGGCCGGTTTGTATTTGCAAGTAAGCGTTCGTTTGAATTTGCGTTCGTCTGATTATGCTCAAGATGTTTAGTCCTATCTAGGAATCTTTTATCCATTTCCAGTGTGTATGACAATAGTAATGTATTCAGGTGTGAAGTATGTTTGTCAATGATCATTTTGATTTTAGGAAGTTACTGTTGATTTGCGGTAATTTGACTGTAATAAAACTTGTATATATTGTCATTTTATCTTCAAATATGCTTCTTATTCAGACGTTGATGTTCCGTTTTGTAACTGTATTGTAAACGAAAGCAAATCATGTCATTTATTGACAGTTTTGTTTGGTAAGAAGATACATGTTTATTGAAAAAAAAATTTTTTTTTCCATATTATCGAAAAAATTCTTGAACATTTTTTGAAAAAACATACAAAACCGATAGACCTGCATACAGAGGTGTGAAAACAATGCATAAAAGGTACATTATTGTGCATGTTATGTTTTAAAAAGTACAAAAAATTCAAAGTACATAATTTTCACCTTATAAACTAAATCCCAAACTACAAACATGCAAGAAAATGACACTCAACCTCAGCACATGTGTGAAAAGAAAGAATTTGATATTTAAAATGATCAATGCTGTGTTTAAACTCCCTCCTTAGAAGTTGTTTGTTTTTTTAAAGTGGAGTGAACGTGACTATCCTTGGCAACACAACAAAATTCAACCTCTTCATTTCACCCATACACACACGTGCAGCAGGGGGCAGCTATTGAAAGCTCCCAGGGAGCAGTGACAGGGACGGTACCTTGCTGAAGGGTACCTCAGGGTACCTGGTGAGGGAATCAAACCCACAATCTTCCGATCCGGGGCAACACCCTAACCACTAAGCCACCGCTGTCCCAGGAGATCTTGACTATCCAAGATCCTACTGGACAAATACTATAAGAGCAAATTTCCGCATTATTATTTCAGCATAATCCTCAGTTCTAACGCAGTTTCTTTGACTAAAATGTTAATTCAGTCGTCACTATAAACGTTAAATATGTACACATGCTATATTTTGTTTCGTTTACGTCAAAAGACTATTCAACCTGTTCCATTCACATTCTAAAGTTTATGTAAAAAATTTCCATTTCTATGAATTCGGCGCATTAATGGATCTTTCTCGACCTCAAACTTGCCCGCTATATTGTTTGCTCTCTTCATCAGTTGAATTTGTCACTGAACACTACTGCTTCTTCTTTTTCTTCTGAGACTCATGTAGGCAGCATCACCTGAAACATACACACAGGACTTCTTGATTATCGAAAAAATAAAACTTGCTGTTTGAAAACCTCATAAAAGCTACCAATTTAAGGACGAATATTCCACAGACATTTAAGGTGGTACCTTTTTCTCCTTTTTGTCCTTGAGGTCCATCATTTCCAGGATGTCCTGGTAAACCAGGAATACCTTGCTCTCCTCGAGGACCTAAATTTGACCAATAATCATTGGACTTGATTCGGGATGCATTCGTAAAAATGCATTAGTCTGAAAGTGCTAATTCAGCTGATTGTGCATGTTTTTTCATTACTTTCGCACATACGACATTACTTTAAACATGACTCTTTAGAAGAAGTCTAATTTGCTTTGTGCATTTCTGCAAAAAATAAAATAAAATAAAAATAAATGTAATTAAATTGGATTAAATGAATGAATCACATGGTAAGTGAGTCCAGCTGTTCTGAATCAGTTTGTCAGTTTATTTGTGCTTGTAAAAGAAAACATTTTTAAGATATGTCAAAGTCATACCTCTTGGTCCTATGGGACCAGGGTATCCCATCTGTCCTTTCTGTCCAGGTCGGCCTGGTTGTCCCACAGTGGCGTGGTCTGGAAGGAAAAGTGACAAAAATGGATCAATTCTGGACTAGCATTTGTATGTATGCTGCAAGTAGCCAGTAATGCAGGAAAAAAAGTGATGACTTGGGGCTGCACAATATGAACAAACATACTTGTGAACCCTGGTTGTGACAAAGTTCAAAATCTGTGCGTGACAGTATGAATTAAACTATGTATTTATTACAGATTGAATTATTAATGCCTATCAGCATAACCACATACTCATACCTGTAACGTCTGTCACTCGGGATACTTTCAGCAGAAAATGAACGAGAGCAAGTCTTTACTGTTAGTCATTGTGTCCGCTAGTCTCCTACCTTTAATATACTTAATGATCTCCGTCATGTTGCTGTAGGGTGTGAATGAATGTACTCCAGGAGGTCCAGGTGGTCCTGGAGGTCCAGGTGGCCCTTGCATAACTCGAGGATGGAAGTGTTGGGCATGACCATCAGACTTATCCAGCAGCAATAAACCATGGGCTGAAAAGACCACCAGAAACAGTTTAGAAGTGACATAGAAACAAAATGTCCACCTCTTGGGTGCTTCAAGGAAACCATTTAAGCAGAAACGATCACTGGTGTGCTGGACATTTTTCAAACCATCTGGGCTTTAGGTGGGTTTTGAAGTGTGCTTGCTTCAAGCTTAGTTTTTGGTAATCTTCCGTGGCCAGTGTTTTACTTACACTTGATGTAATTTACTACTTGCGCTGCGATACTGGGGTAATCCAAAGGCTCTCCTGCAAAAGAAAGTAAGAAGGTTTGGTAAAACTAAGTCTACTTCTAAAACTGATCAGTACTTATAGTGCAGGGAAACAAGCAATCATCCATCCATCCATTATCTGCCGCTTGTCCCAAACGGGGTCGCGGGGGAGTGCCGGTGTCCAACCCAGCGCACACAGGGCGAGGACGGGGGACGCACCCTGGACAGGTCGCCAGCCCATCGCAGGGAGACAAGCAATCAGATACTTGTTTTTTGTTATACTTTAAAAAAAAAGGAAAAAGTATTCACTTATCACCCATTAAAAACATTTATACTTTATTATAGAGCCATTGACAATTCTAGCTTTTAGTTAAATGAAAGTGAAAAAGAAAGTGACAACCCTCGTCATTGCGAGGTCATGGCACAGCACACATGAACCACAACGAAATTGGACCTCTGCATTTAACCCATGCACACTCAAACCCGTGCAGCAGTGGGCAGCTATTGAAAGCGCCCGGGGAGCAGTGATGGGGACGGTACCTTGCTCAAGGGTACCTCAGGGCAACCTATTGGGAAGGGGTTTGAACCCCTGATCCTCCGATCATGCAGCTAACGCCCTAACCGCTAGGCCACCGCTGCCCCGCTACAAACACCAATCGAGCCAGCCAGGAGTCGAACCTAGAATCTTCTGATCCGTAGTCAGACGCGTTATCCATTGCGCCACTGGCCCACCCCTAAATAAGATCTAAATAAGATATGGGTTAATTTTGGCCAACTTCACTTGGCATTTTTTCAGTTCCCCAAGGTTACAATAACTTTTCCCTCCATACAATTTCAGTGGGATTCAAGTCAGAGGACTGGCTAAGGGCTTTCAGCTTTTTAAGGGACACGTTGCTTTAAAATGGCCTTATTTTAGGGGTCATTTAGGGGGCATCTTCTCAGATGCAGTTTTTGATCTTCGATAAGTCCAGGTAAACTGCTTCATTCATGTTCTGTAAACCCCAGCATGATTTCCAGAGAAGGAGCCTCACATTATTATGCCACTTAATGTGGATATAGATATTGTCTGATTATTTTTTTCAAGCTTAAAATATAAGACTGTGACCCTAAACACTGTGAGCTACACTGGGTGAAGACCCAAGAGCTGCCAAACCAAAATCACTGATTAATAAACAGGCGTAAACTGAATGGGTCGAAAAAGACGTGAAAAACAAAGCTGGGAAACCCTTAAAATGGGTGGAAGATACAAAAGCTGAGCTGAGAAAAGAGAGTGCAGGGCGACCAGAGAGTAAAACTCAAGGTCCTTAAACTACCGGCCCACCATAAAATGACCAGCAGGCTCATTGGTCCAATTTAGTGACAGCTGCAAAGAATTATTCTTCATTATCGTGTTTCTCTTCCGCGTTCACTAAAACTGTCTGACTCAACCTAGTGACCCGGCGGGACGAGTTCTTACAGACAGTATAAATGCTCTTTAGCAAGTATTTAATGCTAAGTTAGAAACTTTCTTTCAAAGTCAAGAGGTGCTTAAGTGGTTAAAATAACTAGAACTATATGAACTTAGGGAAACTGTTGTCTGAATAACTTGTCCAGGGTGTGTCCCCGTCCTTCGCCCTGTGTGAGCTGGGATGGACTCCTGCACTCCCCCGCGACCCAACTTGGGACAAGCGGCAGAAAATGAATGAATGTTGTCTGAATACTCAGTGTTTCAGTAATAAACACTGAAACTGGGTTTTCCTAGGAAAAGAGGAAGGACAAAGAGGAGGTTTATGGGTGTGGTGAGAGAGGAGATGCAGGCAGTTAGTTTGAAGGAGGAAGATGCAGAGAAGTGGAGACACTTGATTTGCTGTGGCGACCCGTAAATGGGAGCAGCCGAAAGTAGAAGACGACTGAAATTGAAATTGAAAACTGAAAGGCTGAAAATACCCATGTCCACTACTTGGTGACCTTATTATTTAAATTACATTTGGGATAAATGTATAAAAGATAAAGGGAAAGGATTTGGAAGGTTTTCTCATAGGTTTGTCCTTTTATACCTCTGCTTTAGCAGTTTTTGGTCAAGATTTTAAAGGAGGCACGATGGCTCTTAGTGTCTAAGGTACTTCTAAGTTCTGGCTTACCTGCAGTGAAATACTCACTTTTAAGATATTCCTGCAGTTCAGCACGGAGAGGCTTTTGCTGTGCATTCTCAGCATAGGACACCAGCCCTCTTGTAATGCCAGGAGGTCCTTGAGGTCCAGGGGGTCCTGGAGGTCCCTGTGGTCCTCTAAAACCAGCATCTGCAACAAACAAAGGCTGGATGAGACTAGAAAGGCATTTTTTGTGCAACACAGCCTAGGTAATTTACTTTATTAATCTATTAGTGGCCTAATGAGCAGAATAATGTTGGCTTACAAATTGTCTAGATGGGATATGGATGGTCTTATTGTCATCAATTGTTAATATACAAATTGCGGCCCTAAAGAAAAGGCATGTATTAAACTGGCAACCCTTTAAGTGGCATTTGTCACATTTTTTTTTTTTTGCACCACTGACATGGACATTTATATGCTAAAATCCAAAAACAAGCTTTAATTATTTTTTTTTTCTTCAATTGAGAATAGCCATGGCAAGGTGATTGTGCTAGTGTACTATGCTAATTATGTTTGAAGATGCTGCTTACTCTCCAGGTATCTCTGAATGTCTTCCAGACCAAACGTGCCAGTATAAGGAACTGGACCTGGGGGTCCAGGAGGTCCTGGGAAGCCAGGAACTCCAGCAGGGCCTGGTGAACCTGGTGGTCCAATGAGACCTCTATACTCTGAGTCTGTAGAGAAGGAAAATATAATTTTGTTGTTTTTCATGAGTACAGTTAACACATGGATGAAAGTAAAAGGCTTTTAGCATTATTTTTATTTATTATTATCTGTATTATCAAACACTGCTCGGTTTTATTATATATCATTGGCATTATATATTATATATATTGGCCTATTCATGGAATCTTTTTCATCGAAAGTAATTGTTTTACATTGAGTGTCATCACCCTACATGTAGCTAATGTTTAAAATCATCAGTACCAATATCATCAGTGCAATATAAAGAATCAGAGATATTTAGGTGGTCCTGAGAGGAAACGCTTTATATAGACTATAAAAAATTACTTTGTAGAAGAAGAGAAAGATCGCCAAAAGATGTTCCTGGAAGTCCTGGAGGACCAGGTGGACCTGGGGGTCCAGTTTGCCTAAGGATACCTTGCTCTGAAAATGCGAAAAAGCAGTTTTGGTTAATGGGTCTGTTTTTATGGTCTCATTAACAAAAAAGTGCATAACCTGAATCTTGGTTAAGAATTAACTTTAGAGCTTACCATTCATTAGATTGAGGACTCTTCCAGCCACTTCTTGAGTGTTAAACCCATAGCCACCAGGAATCCCCGGAGCTCCAGGTGGTCCTGGGGGGCCAACAAAGTACCGTCTCACCTCCTCCCCTGAATTACCAAACAGAGATTAATTGAGGCAAGTTAATGTAAAATAATAGATATATCCAGTTTGTCTTTATTTAAAAAACCCTAACTATTACTGAATACTCACTTTGGATGTAACTGATAACACGTTCAGCCAAATCAACATCAGAGATACTTCCAGGAGGTCCAGGGGGTCCAGGAGGACCAGCGAGGTAGTCTCTAATACCATCACCTTCATGATTAAACCAGAAAAGGTTTTAGTTTCACAGAATGTGGTCTTGGAAGCACAAGTTTAAGAAGATACTGGTCTGCCTAAATTGTAGAGAATGCTCACTTCTGAGGAAGTCTGAAAGCTGCTGAGCAACATCAGGTGCACTAGAACTATCACCAGGGGGTCCTGGAGGCCCAGGGGGACCTGGGGGTCCAGGAGCACTTCTGCTTCCACCTTATAACAGATGCACAATAAGAAGCAAAATACACGCAACTATGTTCAAGGCTAAAATAATCCACAAGCTTTGTTCTTACCATAAGAATATCCTGGAATGCCAGGAGCCCCTGGAACACCAGCATCACCTGCAGTCCACAAAAGTGAAAAAGTGAAAGTGACAACCCTTGTCATTGCAACGTCACAGCACAGCACACAGTGAACCACAACGAAATTGGACCTCTGCATTTAACCCATACACACAGGTGCAGCAGTGGGCAGCTATTGAAAGCACCCGGGGAGCAGTGACAGGGACAGTACCTTGCTCAAGGGTACCTCAGGGCAACCCACTGGGGAGGGAATTAAACCCACAATCTTCCAATACGGGGCCAATGCCCTCACCACTAGGCCACCGCTGCCCCCAAATGACAAAACTTAAATTTTCAAGCTGTCTCAGTTTACATCTGCATATGTTTCAAATATACTGTATCAGAACTATGAAAGCTGTTAACCACAGAGAATGTTATATACAAAATGGACATCTCGAATACCTCATATTTTAGAAGTAATCAAATCTGCAGGCAGCTAACTTGACAATGTTTAAATTATATGATCTGTTGTTCGATAACTTTTCATGTCGTTCATTCATTCATATTAATATCAAGTTTAACAGTTTAGTAGTCATATATGTGCAAAAATATTTGACCAACAAAAGACCATATAACGCATCATACCTTTGGGCCCTTCAGGTCCTGCTGGACCCTCTGGACCTGGACCTCCTCTTGGGCCTGGGGGTCCTGCTGGACCTGGTATACCTGGTTTAAAAAATAGGAAAAAAGAGGTACCCAAAAGAAGTAAGAATGTTTAGAAGCCTGCAACAAATCCAAATATTTGGACCCACTCTTGCGTTTAAGCTTCCATGTATAGCTTTAAATTTATATTTACAGCATTTAGCAGACGCTCTTATGCAGAGCAACTTCCATGTCCTGATTACAGGGACAGTCCCCCTGGAGCAACTCAGGGTTAAGGGTCTTGCTCAGGGATCCAGTGGTGGTAGTGCTAGAGGTGGGATTCGAACCTGGGACCTCTTGAGCCATAGGTCCGTAGGCAAGTATCCTTAATGTGCCAAAGGACCAAATGTGCTGAATTTGATTACATTTATTTGTAAAAAGCGATGAGTTGACAAACTAGACCTACGTGATCTGACGAAGTTCACTGTGGAGCACTTACCAAGTCCAGGTTCTCCTGGTAATCCAGGATGTCCTGGCTCTCCTATAGCATAAATGTATTAATAATAATAAAATGTATTAATATATATTTGCTTATAAATTAATGTATGCATAAATACACGTACATGTATATAGATATTAATTAATTAATTAGATTAGATTATGAATCAATTCATACCTGTGAATCCTTAAGAAGAGTAAGAAAGAAATAATTAGTGCCATGGTCTCCTTATATATTAACTATATTTATCTCCTAGCTTATTTGTTTAAATTTACCTTGAGGTCCGGGAGGCCCAGGGGGCCCAGGTGGTCCTGCAAAGAAGGTGTCTGTTGGAATTAAGCAAGCCACAATTTAGATTAATCTCCCACGAAACATGCAGCTCTGGAAACATAGAGAGCAATAATGTATGATACAGTATCAAAGTAACTTTCAAATGTACTACCTGGGGTGGGAAAAAAGCTTCCTGGTTCACCTTTCTCACCAGGTGGACCTGGAAGACCAGCACCTGAGAAGTAGGGAATGAAAGATGGAGATTCACTCAGAAGCACAGCATTTGAAACAGTTTGTTTACTAGTGTGTTTGCTGATAACATACCTGGCTCTCCAGGTGGACCACGTGGTCCTGGTGGGCCTTCTTTCCCCTTACCTTCATAACAACTCAAAAGGCATTACTTTAGAACAACTTAAGTAATTTATGTTATAGCAAAGCAATAAAAAAATAAAGTCAAATTTACCAGGTTCCCCTGGCTCTCCAGGAGGGCCAGGAGGACCAGGTGGACCAGCAACAGGTTGCTCTGGAATATTAAAAATGATTTAAATGTTATTTAATAATTAAAGTAAATATGTAAAGTGTTTATTCTTTAAGATCAATCAGGCCATACTCTCAGACTTGGTGCTTTCCACAATTTTGACAGATACACCAGGCTCTCCTTGATCTCCCTTGTCACCTTTATCACCCTTTGGCCCTGCGAACACAGCGCTCATATATCAATATAATAAAGTCCTCAAGTCTTCCATTAAGAAATCCTTTGCAGATGGTGAGTAAATGTCCAGCACTGGAACAGATGCAGATATAGTAAATGTCATTTAATACAAGAAATGTAAGAAATAATTCATATGAACTCAACATATTTCCTAGTGCTGTAAAATAGTATCAATTAATTATTATAGAAAAATCTAGAAAAAATTTATATTAATGCATTTAGCAGATGCTCAAATCCTAAATGGGTGACATGATCTCATTGGTTTAATATGATTTGTTGACCTAATTTTCTAATTTTCAAAAAATGTTAAAAAAAAAACAACATTTTTTGGCCTACTTTTAACTTGCCAATAAAGTGTTTCTGCAGTGCACAAACAATATACAATGGACCTTCATTTTCATTCTCTTAAATACCTGAAAGTGAAACTCTTACCTGGTGACCCAGGAAGGCCAGCAGGACCAATAGGACCTAAATACAGAAAACAAACCCTTAGGAGTCCAACACACGCTTTATCATTTTGCATTTTTAAAATGTGTTCTATATATTAGCAGACAGAGAGGACAAAGCTGAACATCTGTATATTTTAGACGATCAAGATGGCCTACCTGACAGTCCAGGTGCTCCAGCAGGACCTGTTGCTCCAGCAGGTCCAGGTGGTCCAGGAATGGACACAGTGTTGGAGGTAGAGCCTGTCAGGGAAGAGGAGTTGGAACAGATATCAACACATTACACTTCAAAGGAATAGTCAGACATACATTCATAGCAATAAATTAAATTACACAGCCACTAATTAGCGTTATACCAATGACGGTGTAGTACCTGCTGACATACTATCAAAAGCTACACTATTCAGTGGAGAGAATTTTTAGGATCTGAGCCAAAAAGCGTCTCACCTGCAGAGATAACTCTTCCAGGTTCACCTGGATCACCTGAATGAAAGTAATGAATAAAGAAATGAAATTCGATGACATAGCAGTTCACACATGATTTATTGCCATATAGCTAGATTTTCAAAAGTCCACCAGAAGCACATTTCAAAGAACTGTGTATCTTGGGAGGTTACCTTTAGCTCCAGGCTGACCTGGTGTTCCTGGCAAGCCTATAAAGTGAAAATGAAGTAAAGCCTTAGATGTGGCCTGGAGTTTACTGACAGCACACCAGATACAACACTTGAAAGTGAAAGTGACTACGAGGTCACAGCACAGCGAACCACAACAAAATTGGACCTCTGCATTTAACCCATGCACACACCGTGCAGCTATTGAAAGCGCCCGGGAGCAGTGACAGGGACAGTACCTTGCTCAAGGGTACCTCAGGGCAACCTACTGGTGGGGAATCGAACCCATGATCTTCCGACACGGGGGTAACTCTCTAACCACTAGGCCACCGCTGCAACGCTTCAACGTCAACTATAAGTGAACTTGGAAGTATTGGATTAACCCAAGCTTAATTTAGTGCAAGCAGACTTATGCACTGGAGTATTATTATAGTGACCACTTCATTATTCTGATGAAACATATCAACCACAACCATTTTCATAGTAATCTGAACTGAATGTGTGCCCATAGTCCATCCAGCAATAAAGGCAGCATGGAGCATCTTTCTTTCTTTTTTTTTTTTTTTTTTTAATAGTAAAGAATAGTAAACATCATTGCACCTTAAAATCACCATTCCACCAGTGAATGTATTTTTACTATGCTGAGAAATACATACATACCTTCAGAGTCTCTGAATTTGATGCATTCAGAAAGGTTTTATTAGAGTTCCATCAGTTCAAAGTTCCTGCTGGCAGATTTGATCTTTTACATATTATCTATAATTTGAACTGAACTTACCGGGTGGTCCTTGAAGCCCTGGAGAGCCTGAAAATAGAGTGAGGAGAAAAGAGTGAGACATGAATCAGGCCATAGGTGAGCTAGTGAACAATCCATATTTCACAGTGAACTATGATATATATTGTCCAAATGAATATTTGACTACAAATTTTGGCTGGGAAAACATAAATACCTGGTGTGCCTGCATCTCCTGGAGATCCAGGTGGGCCACGTGGACCTGGCAAGCCAGCTGGTCCTTGATCACCTTAAAGTTTTTGGATAAAAAGGTCATATTGGAAAACGTGGCACAACTAACAACTGAGCACAGTGGAAGATTTTAATGTGTTGAAACATACCTCGAGTCCCCTTTTCACCATCTGGTCCAGGTGAGCCTATAAAATTGGATCAAACATAATGAGGATAAAAAGTGAAAGAAAGTGACTATTCTTGACATTGTGAAACACAGAACAGCACACAATGAACCACAACCTCTGCATTTTACCCATACACTCTCACATGTGCGATGCTCTCACATTGAAAGCACCCGGGAAGCAGTAATGGGGACGGTACCTTGCTCATAGGTACCTCAGGGAAACCTACTGGTCTGGGATTCTAACCCATGACCTTCTGATTCTGGGGCCACCATCACTGCCCTTGTGATTATGATTATGATGATGATTCAGATGAACTTCAGATCCTGTCTCCCTATTTTGTCTTTTCCTTAGGAAATACCTGCTGATCCTTTAGGTCCTTTTTCTCCTGATGGACCTGGGGGTCCTGGCTGTCCTGGCTCTCCTGCAAACACAGAGGTAATACAGCTGTTTCTAATCAAAAAAGAAGAAGAAGAAGAAGAAGAAGAAGAAGAAGAAGAATCCAATAATCATAGTGGTAACTGCAAGCCCATACACGCTTGCCTCAAACAAACTTGTTTATGTGGTTTATGCGTCCAGAAAAAAAAAGACTGACAGTGCTTATTAAAATTTTGTACGGCTTCTTCCACAGCTTTTCATGCAGTGACGAAAAAAACGAGAAGGTCCCTTACCAGTACCACCACGGGGTCCCTTCTCTCCTTGTTCGCCTAGTGTAGGGGAAGAGATAGAAGATATGAACCTCTAGTTGTGGAGCAACTTTATTGTTTTTATACACATTTTGAAAGAAGCTTTTGGCTTACCTTTAGCTCCAGGAGGCCCAGTAGATCCTCTCTCTCCTGTAAAAAAGAAAAGAGTTTTCATGTAAACTGAACATGATGTAAAATACTAGTCTCTTTATTCAGTAATTATATATACATGCATACAAGCGTACATGCACAGGCACATACGACTCTTTCACTTGTGAAGCACTCGATTCCACTTTGCTTGTTTTGTTGATATTGTTTTGAAAGTGAAAATAAGTGCAGGACTTACATATATACACACAATGAGCATAAAAAGATTTTATTTTTATTTATTTACTCATAAAGTACTGGGAGAGTTGTCCTCAAGTCAAGTCATGGTTGCTACTAGAACAGGTGCAGCAAGCTTTAGTGAGGATGTTATTCCTGATAATAGTGTGATAATATAGATAACAGACTTTAAAACTTTCTGTTCCAGTACTTTTGCTCGTTTGAAAAAGTGCTTGGTCAGATATAAAAGGTGCTTTTGCATTTTAACCCATTTAGAAATAAATACCTAGAAATAAAAGCTGAAAATCTGATCTCCAAATTCTCATACGAGGCATTGGGGACGTGATTGGCCTAGTTGTTAGGGACAAGACACCATGAATGGAAGGTTGTGGGTTTGAGTCCCAGATCAGTATGTGACCTTGATGTACCCTTGGGCAAGGTACTGTACCCATCATCGCTACATGGGTCCAGGCATTTCAGCCAGTTGCTCCTGATCCTAGTGTGTGTGTGTTCACTTCAAATCATTCATTGTATTTTCATGTAAGCTGTGTTTAAAATTTCCGACTCACCCTTTGGTCCAGGGTCACCAGCATCTCCACGGAAACCCTGAGGACCAGGAGCCCCTGGAAGTCCAGCACTACCTGAAGCACCCACTTCACCTAATTTGAAACAATACATGTGAACACAGGTTTAAAATGCTTACCCAGTGGTTGGTAGATCGGTCAATTGTATGTACGTTATATACAGTATCTTCAAAACCACATCACACAATCACATTACCTCTGAGTCCCATAGGCCCAGGTGGTCCTGCTGGTCCAGGTGCCCCAGGATCTCCAGCTGATCCTAAAGAACAAACACAATTTGCTCATAGCAACATTTATAGATGCAGAATCAGAAATGGTTTCAGCGAAGTTACACTGTTTATTAAATTTATTAAAAATAATTTATATATTTTTATATTTTAAATTAATAATTTGCCTGACTTCAGCTATACCGTGTCTTATTTTTAATAAATTTAATAAACAGTGTAACTTCGTATAGCTGCAGTCAGGCAAAAACAAAAGGTTTCTGCATGATCTTAATGAGAAAGATGTGAAATAATTAGGTGGTAGTCAGAATAAACAGGAATAAACTGCTGTGTGATAGAAAGTGTTGTCAGGAACCAATCCTTCCAGTCCAGAGAGTTACTTACTGAAGAGATCAAAACGAGAAGAACTGAGAGTATTAGCTGCTCTTACCTTTCTCTCCTTTCTCGCCAACCCCTGGTGGTCCCGGCTCCCCTCTGGGTCCTGTTGACCCTTCACGGCCCCTCTGCCCAGGTGGTCCTTCATGTCCTGGCTCACCTGGTTTGAAACACACGCATCTGTATAACTCTTAACCTCAAAACTACTTATTACATTTGTTTCTCAATTTTTTTTTTTAATATTCTACACTTAGTATTTTATTTGTTCATCCAAATCCACTCAAAGAAATTGTGCAGCATTCCTGTAGCACATATACTCCTTTTTTACCTTTTTCCATACAATGCAAATATACGTTTGTGACATCTAAACAAGCAAAATCATTTATACAGGAGTTTTACAGTTTAGGTTATGTAAATGGATTGTACTGACTGGAGTAAATGGTATGTTTTAAAAATGCTGACTATGCATGCAGATGTGGGATCTGTAATCCTATCAAAATCCTACTTGGGAAGAGAATGGCCAGACTATCAGCTTAGCAAGAATTAAATGGAAGTGTCTCATTAAACTTACCAGCACTTCCTTTAGGTCCTCTTGGTCCCTCTTGTCCTGGATGGCCTGGAGGACCAGAAGGACCTGGTGGAGATATGTTTTTTAAGTATTCAGATAAAATCAATTTACAAAAAGAATAAAACAAACGTCAGCTTTTTATGGATTTTATCTATTGAGCAAGGAATGTAAGTTATTTTCTTCTCACCTGGCAGTCCAGGAAACCCTGCATCGCCTGAAAAATGATAAAACATTGCTCAGATACAGCCATTGTGAGACACATTACTAGTGTAGCACCTTGAGTAATTCTGTTCTGTGATTCATTTTGAAAACTACCAACATTTATGGATTTTAAAAGAGTCTTATCCACATTTCCAAATCCTAAATAAGATTATAAGGATTTTTTGTACAGTGAAGTAACGGCATTGCATCGAGTACTGAGACCACTGTTCTCTGGAAGGTCAAAGCTTGCAAATTTTAAAAAGTGAGTGAGTGATAAAAGATTCAAAAGAGAGTGATTGATAATTCAAATTTTAAAAAATTCCAAATTTTTTGTTTGAATTATTTTAGTTTTGTATGTGAGTTGTCTGAGTTATCTACCTTTAACTCCTGGAGGTCCTGGGTCACCTGTAGAAAAACGAGAGGTGAAAAAATATTGCGAAAGACACAATGCACTGCTTTTTTTTTAAAAAACAGACAGCAGATGATAGATTTGAAATGCAGTCACTGATTATGTCCAAATGTTCACCTTTTGGCCCGGGCTCCCCTCTTTCTCCTTTTAAAGAGGTCACCAGTGTGGCTACATGCACGATGAAGAGAGATGGAAAGATGGATGAAATTATCAGTGAAAGAGTTCCAGCATTAAGTTGCATCTTTCATGAAATAATGAAAACATGAGTGAATGAAGGACATTTTCCAGCACTAGAACAGATACGGTCATACGATCTCTGTTCTTAATGCTGAAAAATGTGATGCTTTTGAGTGATTTCTCCTGGCCCTTTTGCTCTGAGTACCTCTGACGCTCTCTGACTGGAGTTCGGTCTGGACGAGTTGTTTTATTGTTCTGTGTAGAGCTGCAGGGTCGGTCTGGGCAGGTTCTGAAATCAGATTTAAAGTTTTTTCCGAGCGCGGGACTGAGGTATATGAGGAGTCCAGAGGATCCACAATGTTCAGAGACGGTGATAAACCGCTGGTGTGAGCCGAGGTTGCGCTGCTCGTTCCACCCTCCAGATCATTTACACGAGACTTCAGGGCCTTCACTTCCTTAGCTAGAACCATCCACACACACACACACACACACACACACACACACACACACACACACGTGCATATGATGTGCCAAGTGTATACAGTGACTGTCAGAAGATGCAACATGTTTATTTCTTAGTCTTCATAGTTCTTGAGTATGTATGATGAAGGTCAAGTTTCTTGTTTGGTTCATGTTTTGTGTTATGTTAATATACTAAGGTAATGTACTAAGTTATTTTAGTTTAGCAGCACATCCTGTCTGCAATTTGCCCAAACCTTACTATTAAACAAACAGTGAAAACCTGGAAGTACTGTTTCATTAATGATGTCATTTCCAAGGGGATTCCAATACAATACTGAACAATAAAATAACATTAAACAGTTTCAAAAGGTGTCTCTAAAGCTGTGGACCATTTTTTTCGAGGGACTTGGGACATCTTGGGACGTCCTACCAGAGCGGGCAGAGTTTATGCTCTATACACACTAATTCTCATGGCTTCATTTTGAAGGAACGGCCATTCTCATGGCTTATTTCGTTTTCGAGGGCTGGTGTGTTTGAACAATATGTACAGTATATAATAAGGAAATTTTTTAAAACATACCAACGACTATTTTCAATGCAAACAACAAAAGTGTCTCACCCAGAGTGATGAGTCCTAAAAGAAGACCCAGCAGGAAGAGCAACAACAGCAGCAATCCCAGCAGCCACTTCCACCACGTACAACAAGAACAGAATCCTAGACCGGTCGTCCCAGAATCTTCTTTACGAATCTCTGTCATCCAAACGTACAGACAGCGGTTAAGCTTAGACACCTTAAAGGTTTATAGAGTTCCATGGGGGAACATATAATAAGTTATTAGTATGAAGTTACAGAATTCAATTTCAACACTTCAAAACTGTTTCAGTGAAAGTCGCATACCTGCATATGTGGCCTTGTCTTTCGTTGAAGCTTTACCACCTGAAGAAGAGAAACTGCAGACTGATATATTGGTAGATTTAGTAAAACATGGATGCAATCAAATCTGAACTGACCGTTCACTACTGTGGTGGTTTCAATCGCGCTGGAAACCATCTTCTTCTCCCGCTTCAGAGAGTCCTCGGAAAAGGAGCCTATTAGGGCAGAGGTTCAGAGGTCAATCACAAATACCAAAGCAGCAATCAGTGTCAGTGGCATTGGACATTAGTGCAGCAGAAGGCAGGAGAGATTACATCATTTTACCTTATTTACACACATTTTATATATATTCATAGCTGGAGTTATCTGGAGATAATTCTTTAGAACCATTTCTAATACTCGTCAATAAGATGAGCTCTGGGAGGAATAACAGTTGACGTAAAGCACACTTTATCGAGTACACGCATTCGTATTTCTCTTAGAAAAGTGCTATTAATCATGAGAGTAATATAGCATGACATGTATATCGTATGCCATAGTCTGCTTGCATAGTCTACATGTGCATCAAAAAAAGAGAAATCACAATTTGTTATGCAAAGTTGTATGCAAACTTTTGCGCACCCCTGGTCACGTGACCTGCCCTGTTGATTTTCGTTACCGCTGCTTTCCACCAGCATTAAAATGATCACAGTCAGTTCAGAGCCAAGTTCAAATCCTCCATATAGAACACATTTCTGCATATATTAATGCTGTTTATGTGCTGAATTTTAGAAACTCAATATCAAACCGTCCTGTGCAAGTTTTAGGCATCAGAGAAAAATTGATTTAATAAGATTATTCTGCTTGGGCAGCAACCATGTATTTACTGAAGAAAATAGCACTGTTAATAAACACAAATAAATGAAAAATACTAATGCATACAGTAGTGTATAATGTATAAGTAGTGATTTTATGTATTGCATTATATTTAACCTCTCCTCAAAGAATCCCAGTTGGGTTTTTAGTGTCTGTTATGTAACTGGTTTGTTTAATCGATGCTTCTTTCAGTTGAATCAGGTGTGTTGTTGATGGCGGCGTACATCAGTGTACTGTGTGACGCTCAGAGCATCAAAGAGAAATGTGGAGCTAAACCTGTGTTCTTAAAACCAGCTCATAAGAGATCAACTACTTGATATAAAACACTTTCTTATTATGTTTTACTGATTATTTATTTATTTAATCTCATTCTGATGATGTATTGCATAATTGGAAAGGGAAAAACAATTTTTTTTTTTAAATTTTTGTTATGCACCTTAGATTTGCCAGAGAACTATAAAATCCCAACTTTGTTTGTTTGTGTTTATTGACATTAGCATTTTATTGTTAAGCTGTTAAGTTAATAAATGCTTACTGCCCAAACAAAAGGCTATTTTTTTTTGCTATTGTTTTTAGATTTTCCTCTGCGGTGGCCTAGTGGTTCGGGAGTTGCCCAGATTGGAAGATTGTGGGTTCAATTCCCTCACCAGTAGGTTGCCCTGAGATACCCTTGAGCACGATACCGTCCCCATCACTGCTCCCCGGGCACTTTCAATAACTGCCCCCTGCTGCACGTGTGTGTATGGGTGAAACGCAGAGGCTGAATTTCGTTGTGCTGTGCTGCGTTTCACAATGACAAGAATTTAAATTTTTCCCATCATGTCTTCTTACTCGGTCCGCCGGTGGACGTTGCGGAGGTGAAATGTTTGCCTGTGTTTTTAGACATGATGAGTCTCTCGCTCTCTTTCTTGGCTGGAACGTTGTCTTTCTCCAGCAGCATGAATTTGTAGTCTTTAACAAACACATCATCAGTAGTGATGGGACTCCCGGGGGCTCCTGCAAAAGGCATTCAAAGAAATTTGGCCTCGGGTTAAAGGCTGACTAAATTGGATTATAATTTTGTAAAAATGTCTCTCTGTTTTTCTTCTCACCTGCAGTTGTGGCTGAAACACCTGGGGCCACAATGTTCTTCTGAACCCTATATACTGGAGAGCAGAGAGAAACATACCAGTGAACATACCAGTGAGTCTCTAACTGCGTTAATTATTAGTAGAAGTAGTAGAAGTAGTACAGACTACAGTCTGCTTTTAGCTTGGTGGATTACAATTTAATCCATGTTTAAGTTAAACCTCTGACCAATTCATAATATCATTCCTCAGCCTTTAGATGATCCAACAATCATTGAAAATGCAAAAAGGAAATAGTGTCCTAATGGAAACAAAGATTTTTTTTTTTACACTGTGGTATCTTGTGGTAAATAGTAAACCTCAGGTTTCAGGTCATAGCTCACCTGGACCAGCACTGATTCCATTTGCAGTGAAGGCCATGCCACCATTGGTGGCCAGGTTATTCTGCATTCCATACACTAGAAAGTCCAACAAGAAAAATTATTTTTTAAGTGAAGTCTAGAACAACGACTTATGTATGATGTATCCGTGGCCTTTTAAATGGGGCAACAGTGCCCTAGAGGTTAGGGACTAGGCCCCAGGATCAGAAGGTCATCTGTTCGAGTCCCAGACTGGTAGGTTGACCTGAAGTGCCTTTGAGCAAGGTACCGTCCCCATCACTGCTCCCTGGGTGATTTAAATAGCTCCCCCCTGCTGCACGGTATGTATGGGTTAAATGCAGAGGCTGCGTTTCATTGTGGTTCACTGATTGTTGTGCTGTGTTCTCACAATGACAAGTTTCCACTTTAGTTGTTTTTACTGGTATTTATTTTGACATTAATCATAGTTATTTTTAAATCATACTTTATAATTACTGCCCTGTGATGGACAGGCACCTGTTCAAGGTGATCTTTTGTCCTTTTAGCGCTAGTAAGGCTCCAGGATTTCCCCGCAACACAGGTAAGATAGGGGTAGAAGGATTATATCTTTGCTCACTGGCTACGTTGTGTCTCCACCTTGCTGGATTACAGTTAGTGATGGTATTCCCTACTGTCCACAGATCTGGCACAAACTACATTCAGCTCTTTATTAAGGTGGTGCAGACTGTCCGTGTGGTGTACAGTGTAACTTACTGTAAAATATAAAAGTGAACAAAACTTTGAGGATGTAAGTTATGTGGGGTTAAAGGAAAATTGTGTAAATTTGATTCTTCTAATATCTAATTTAGTCAGTTTAAAGCACCATTTAGTGTCACACACACAGTGTTTAGTGTAAATTTGTATGTGTTCATGACTGACTAGAGTCAGTAGTGAGAATGAAAATACGCACCTACACCACCAGCAGAAAGACCAGGGCTCATTCCAGATGAGCTCAGCGTCAGGTTGTTCTGCAGACCCACTACAAATGACAATACACACAGCACACCACTCAGAACACAGCATGAACACTAACCACCAATCAAAACACTGAGCACAAATCCTCTGAAATCAAAAGGTCTTTGTCATTCCTTTCTACAGTCAGCCTCCTCGGGAAGGCTTTACCCGAGGGTTTCAAAACATTGCTGTGAGAATTTGATTGGATTCAACCACAAGAGGTCAGATACAAATATTGAATGATTAGAAAGATGCAGAACGGCTACTAGGAGGCCTGAAGAAAAGGTTTGAAACATTCTATGCTCACTAAATACAAAAGGGTGTCTGGATACTTTTGGATGTAGTGATCAGCCATAGCATTTAAACCAACTGCCTAATATTGTAATGGTCCCCCTCTTGCTTCCCCTCTTGTGAAAAAGACCTGTGAAAGTGTGCTGTGGTATTTGCACCGAGATCCAGCAGAACATCCTACGGGTTCTTCATGTTCTTCAAACCATTCCTAAATAATATTTAGGGAATCATAGTGAATTGTCTGGCTAAAGAGGCCACTGCCATTAGGGAATAATGTCCCTATGATGGAACTTATTTGTTACGGTCACTTGTCACTTGCGCACTTGGGCAACAGGAGTGCCTCCTTGGGGCTGGCTTTATAAACCCAAATGAATCACAGCAGCACGTAGGTCATTTTTTGGCTTTTGGGTTTTTTGGATTTCTTTGGGAAATCTTTTGTGTTTGTTTGTGGACTTCCTGGGTTCCTATGGTTCTAAAATATTTTGTTTATGCCTAATAAAGTTGAGCACAAGGTCCCTGGCTCCGTGATTACGTTCAACCAACACCCCTCCTCCCCAGTGACAGTACTGAGTCATTATGAATGGTTGTAGTAGGTGAATCGTGTCAAAGTAACATCCACATGAATGCCAGAACCCAAGGTCTCCCAGTGGAACACTGCCCAGAGAAATACGCTGTCTCCACTGACTTGTTTTCTTCGTAGAGTGAACCCTGGTGCCAAACAATCTCCAGGTTAAGCAATGCACACACTCACACCATCCACAAGACGTCAAAGAAAATATGATTAATCAGAACAGTCCACCTTCTTCCACTGTTCCATGGTGCAGTTATGAAGGACACATTTGACGGGTACTAACCACTGCACACCGGGAAACCTAGTCATCACTATTTGGCCCTTGTCAAAGTCACTCATATAATTGCATAATCTTGCACGAAACAGCCAGATTTAATCCAAACTATCCAGCACTGTTCATTCCTCCATCCATAGATACTCTCAGGGGCGGCGGTGGCCTAGTGGTTAGGGCGTTGGCCGCATGATCGGCGGATCGGGGTTTCGAACCCCTTTCCAATAGGTTGCCCTGAGTTACCCTTGAGCAAGGTGCTGTCCCTGTCACACTCCCCTGTGTGAGCTGGGATGGACTCCAGCACCCCCCCACAACTTCGCTTCGGACAAGCAGCAGAAAATGACTGACTAGATACTCTCTAGGATCCTGCACTACAAAGGGACAGTTGCAGCCACAGTGCTGTATTTGAGCTCAAGAAGACGAAGTCTCTGCTAGCCTATTTTCTGTTATTATACAAAAATGTAGGTTATTGCTAGTTCAAGCTTGCTGTTTGAGGAGTGTTCATCTATTCTTGTAGCATATTTCTATCCATTTATCCAGCATCAACTGTAAAATATTTTTAAGGATCTTTCCAGTTGTTTAGACTACTGTTTAAATATCGGTCGTTGACAGTGCATTAGTGTGTTTTTCAAGCTTTTCCTCTTCTTATTCAGCTGAACGGTGCCTAATGTGTGGAATCATTTCATCCCGGTCTAAGTAGATGGAAGGACAGTGTACATTTACTAATGCTGTGGAGAGGTCTATGATGAGATGCAGCAACATGTCCAAATGCTTAACTTAACTTTACTCTAACTTAACAAAGTTTCCACAAATGTACCCCCGAATCCCGAATCCTGACACACTGACGTCATGACTGTTGTCACTGCAACAAGGTAAACAATGCTATTCAAATGTTGTAGCTGGTCGGTGAATCAAGAGAAAATGGGAACCATTTAAAGGGCATGGATGGAGAAAATGGTTTTATTCAGCTGTGATAAGATCTAATACTTGAAACAGCATGAGCAATGATCAGTATTCAGATATCTAACATAACTTTCATTCCTACAAACTCTCTCTCTCTCTCTCTCTCTCTCTCTCACACACACACACACACACACACACACACACACAAACACACAAACACACACTCAGACTCACCACTGTGCTGTAGAGTGGCAGTTGGGCTGAGGTTGTTGGGGGTGGCGTGGTAGCCATACCCACTGTATGCAGAATCAAGAATACTGCCATCATAACCTGTTGAGAAACACAGGCTCAAGACTGAGTATTCACATTTGCATAAATGCATGAGTGGGAGTGTGTGTAAGTGTGCGTAAGTGTGTGTTACCCGAATGGCTTTCTGTGCGAATGTCCACGATGCCTTTTTTGGGGATGGGAAGGGTGTTGGTAGGAGAGCGGGGAGGACTACTGCTGCTGGAGCGACTGCCTTTCAACAGCTTTTTCACATCATCCAGTTCAGACCCTGCGCACACACACACACACACACACACACACACACACACACACACACACATACAGTTTGAATTTCTTTGTGATTTATCCTGCATTATCCTGCATTATAGACCCAATCAAGAAACCTGTAGGTTTTTTATGACCTTTTACAAAAGAAGTTTTTTCACAGTTTTGTTGAAAATGAAGACTCATATGTTCTCACAATTTCATGTTCATGCTTCTATCCTGGCTGTTCACAGAGCTCAATTCATGCAATAACCAAATTTGTCCCATCCTGTCTGATGGGACAGCCAAATCTTTTCCCCAAAAAACCTAACATGTGCTCTCACACTCCTTAAACAGAAATTATTAAAATTTTCTTAAAAACAGAAGATCATTTGCATTGTAATTAACCTTTTGACAGAAAATTACGTGAGATGTAATATGTTACATTTTTTAAATATCACTGAACATTTTTTGATACAATGTATCATGCTTAATATTTTAAATGTTTAAAACAGGATTTCAGGTGGACATATAAATCCCTGTACTTACATCTAGTGGAGGGAGAGGCACTTTGCAGTCTGGCTCTGATCTCACTTTCTGCAAAAGAGGGCAAAAATCAAATCAGTGCCTCCCTTCCAGCCCCACTTGAGCTTCAGAAATGCTTTGGGAGGATCTATGAGAGATTCTCTATGCACCTCTGGTATGTGTGCGCCCTCTGGTGGCCGCACTTGCAGCTGCTGAAGATGGAAAAGCAGAGAACACCAAACATATCAATACAATCATATCATAATAATATTATTACTTGTACATAGAATCAGAAAAAGACTTACTGTACTCCTTCCTTGTGTATTCAGGGGAAGAGTTGGCACTGGAGCTTCCTAACAAGAAAAGGAAAAAGATGCACCATATATAGAATATGTGTATTTAAAGTGTGCAAACTTTCCCTGTCATTTCCTTCTCTGTAAAAAAAAAATATGATGATGATTATTATTTACTTCAATTTGTATATTACTATAGAGCAACCAGATGAGGCTTTTACTTGTTTTGTTTTCATTTCGGGGCAGTGGTGGCCTAGTGGTTAGGGCATTGGCCCTGCATCAGAAGATTGTGGGTTTGATTCCCTCACAAGTAGGTTGCCCTGAGGTACCCCTGAGCAAGGTACCATCCCTGTCACTGCTCCCTGGGTGCTTTCAATAGCTGCCCACTGCTGCACGGTGTTTGTGTGCATGGGTTAAAAGCAGAGGTCCAATTTCGTTGTGGTTCATGGTTTGCAGTGCTGTGACCTCGCAATGACAAGGGTTGTCACTTTCACTTTTTTTTCTTTCATATGTTCAGCCCTGAACTAAGCCTAGCATTAACATCAGTGTCACCTCAGTTAGAATCTTTTTATACACACATCTAAAACCACACTAATCATTGTTGATTGTACACTTTTGAACTGTGGTCTGTCTATTATATCTCTTTTAAAGTCTCAAATGTTAAAGGTCAAAAAGGCCTTCTCACCCTCATATCCCCCAGAGCGCAAGGTCAGGCTGCTCTTCCTCTCAGCAGGGCTTGGCGAGTAGGTAAGGGATGAGGAACCACTCTTCATACCCCCTGAGGAAGAAGAGCTGAACTTAGTCACTGTCAGAGAGCCGGAGCCCCCACCCACTAGCCCTGCAGATGAGGAGGTCATTTTCAGGGAACCTCCAGACATTCCGGCTGACTCTGCAGAGGGGCCGGTCACAACCCAAGAAGAAGAAGATGAGGAGGAGCGGGACTCAAAAGTGCCAGATGCACCTCCTCTTGAGGAACCTCCAACTGTGACAGTAGAGATGCTGGTAGAACCACCAGCTGAGGTGCCAGAACTTCCTGCAGATCCACCTGATGTTGATCCTGAGACGGACTGGGAAGTAGTGGATGAGGTCACAGACGAGCTGTTACCTGCTTCACCGCTGACGGTATGGACTGAACTGCCACTCGAGGCTCCTAATGAGGATGCTTGAAGAAAGAAAAACAAATTAGCACTAACTTTGTTAAGGCATGCTGCACGATCCATGTTTCCAACATTTTTGTTCTTACCCTCACAAAATTGGTAGATGCAAAAAATAGATGGATGGACTACTGCTTGAAAGGTGTACAGGGGATCCTTTTCAGCAGATTGCTATCAGATATTCACATGATGGTGGTTACGAGTGTTTCAGACACAGAAGAATTTGACAAACATCAGAGGCACTTCAAGGTTGGAGATTATCCATAACTCAAAAAAATCCATCTGAAAGCAGCTCGGTGGTGAATGACCATTCCTGGAGGTTAAGACTAACTCCCTGCTCTGCACGTTGTATCCATGCTTCTAATAGGCTCATCCAATTATTCAGCTAAATAACAAGCTTTTTTATGATCTGCATCATAAAATGTGCAAAGCAAAGAAACAACACAATGTGTAGAGCAGATGCCCTTATGGACCTGGATGGGGAACCACTTGGAGGGTGGCTAATACACACCGTGCATCAACAGACTGGCTCTAATTGTACACTAGTTAAGTGGAGGTGTTTCTAATAAAAGGGGCCAGACATTGTACACTTTACAGTTATATCTTGCAGAATGGTCATGTACAGGAACATGTAAAATTATAGCTTTACCTATACATTGTGTCATTTTGTCCCCTGTGTTTTTTCAAACCTCAGAGAAAGTTAAATATGTAAAAATTTCGAATTATCACAATATTATATTTAGGAAGGTGTTTCTAATAAAGTGGCCCTTCATATTAGTACATTAAAGTTATACTAACAGACCGTTTATTTCATCATACGATATCAATCATCAAACATGAAGTTGCACTTACAGTTTATGACATAACTAGTGCTGCTACTGCTTCCTCCCCCGCTGCTCTGGGTGATGATCCTCTTCTCCAGCAGCACTGCTCCTCCAGAAGAAGATCCAGATCCAGAAGCAGAACCAGAACTGGAACTAGAGGTCACCACCCGCTGAGTGCTCGCTGAACTACTGTTGCCTTCTTATGGTGGAGAGAGAATAGCACTTAAAATGAGTCATTATGACTAGGAAGTGAAATAAAATCACATTAAAAGAAGCGTATAACCTGTGTAGGATATAATGATAACTCAGACTCACTTGGTGGAAGTGATGTCAGTCTTGTGCTGGTCACTGTCTCGGTAACTATAAAGAAAATCCAATGTTCTCATAAATGGCCTTTTTGGATGAGAGAATTCCTCCAGAATCCAAATGAACCAATAAAATGACCAAAAAAACCCCAAAACTGCAAGAAAAGGTCCAATTAATGGAACCTTTATTCTGTAGGTGGTGCTTATTACAAAAAGAGACTAATTCATGGTTTGGAAAGGTCTCTTTGATGGGGGAAAAAATGGTAAAAATAACATATCATAACGTGCAATGATTAATATTATTACGATTGTAATATTTGTAGCGTATGTGGAGGACAGGGAGGACATCTGTGTCTATTTGCCTCATACACTGAGACCAATATGAGAGAGTCTGTAATTCCTGATCATTTCATTAACAATCAGTTTCTGAGGCAGTTTTTCTAATGGTCATTTAAAGGCTTTCAGATAACTTTTGCATATTTTTTTCTGTTTATATCATTAAAATGCAAACAAGAAGACTTAAACACATGAGAATTGTTATCGGTTTATTAAGCTTGGGATTACTTAGTATCGGATCAAGTTAAATTCTGACCTACAAGGAGACAGGTGTCATATATCTGCAAAATAAACTTTAAGCAACTAAAATTGTAATATTTACAGTTTATGTAGCTTTTTTTCAAAATCTGATCTCTCCAAACCTATAATTTTACACACTGAAGCTATAATTTAGCAATCTGATCTTCCATAAAAATACAAAAGTCATTTTTCAATGTAACAAAACATTTTGAGCAACAATTAAAAACTTTTATTTCCAAATCTGAGCTATAAAAACCTGTAAGTTTACATTTTCAGTTACAAGAGGTTATTAGAAAAGGAATAAGAGTGTTTTTTTTATTGCTAAGTGAGTTCTATATGACCCGACTATTTTAAAGGATCATTCTGTCCATTTCATTAGATCACTTCTAAGCCACTTATTTGTTCAAGAGCAGTAAGATATTTTACTAGTTTACCCAACATTAATTTCCACTCACCTTTCCCTGAAGCTCCCAGTCCCCCCTCTGCGTTCACAATCTTGGTTGTGATTAAATTGTCCATTCCATGTTCACTGTTTAAAAAGACCAATATCGACTTAAAACGGCAAATAAAAAACCTTCACCAAACTTTCCAAGTCAGGAGAGTTGATCAGAAATGTTATACTGAGTGTAAACACACAAAGGCGATCATCTCCAGCAGCAAACTTCTGGAAAAGAAGCCATCCATCTGCAGGCTGTTGAATTACATACATTATGGCACTAGCCGAAAGCCTCTATTTCTAAAAGGCACTGATTGGAGTCCACAAAACAACTTTCCTAACTAATCGGTGTAAAATATATTCTGTAAATATGCTTGTTTTATCATCAAGCTTGCTTACTGAAGTTCAAACTCACCACTCTGGGCAGAGCTCAACTCCATCCTAAGCACCTGAAGTGCACTTGTTGAGTAAAGAAATCGAAGCATAACACACCCTATGAAACGATTCTAACTATGGCATCAGGCATACTTAATATCTGGACACCGCAGGTTTCGACACGACTCCTCTCCTCAAGGCAGCAGCGACCTCCTTAGTTATCCTATACGGGACTCACTATTTGAACTGTATGCAATAAAACATTTCTTAATACACACCCTGTCTCGGAAACCTTACTAATCCATACACTCTGTAAAATTAAGGTTTTTTTTTTTTTTGGATTGGTGCCACTTTTGGTTCTCTACCTTTTATTTCATAAAAAAAAACTTTTGAAATTTCAAAGTGTGTAATGCGAAAGTCCTAAATGTATGAGACATTCTGTTTAATCACTTTTTATGGAACGGTATTTTTAAGAGTGATACAATCACAAACAATTACTTAAGAAATTCTTCACAAAACATCTCGTTAGGAAAGCAGGAGAGTGTGATCGTTCTGATAAAAAAGCAACTTTGATTGTAGTGTTCACAGCACAGTTACAAAGATTTAAACTAAGCATTAGGACTAGTCATAATCTCTAGATTTAAACGCCTCTGCTAGAGATGTATGCTGCCGCGACACCATTGGTCCCTTTGGAGAAGCAGGCACTTCCAAAATTCTTTTCAGATATTAAGGTTTCTAAATGCTTCTTGACTTGGAAGTCCAGGTTTAGGGAACTATTTTAATAATAAAGGTTTAACTGATATGATTTACTAGATTTGACTTAAGAACATATCTTTTCATTGTTGCTTGTAATTCTTACTTCAGGAAATGGTACAGAAAAATGAAATCATTTATTTGTAGTTCAACTGAATATTTCGACTTTCTGTGATGCACAAAAGAGTAAACTTTGCCACGGCTTGCGGTGATTTTACTAAAGCCCATTTCAACATTTTTGGCACTGGGTTTTGCTGTTTAGACTTTTCTCTTTCTTCTTTGCTTTCTTTATACATACAGTACTGTGCAAAAGTTTTAGGCAGGTGTGGAAAAAATGCTGTAAACAAAGAATGCTTTCAGAAATGGAAGTGTTGATCATTTTTTTTCATCAATCAACAAAATGCAGTGAATGAACAAAAAAGAAATCTAAATCAAATCAATCTTTGGTGTGACCACCCTTTGCCTTCAAAACAGCATCAGTTCTTCTAGGTACACTCGCGCACAGTTTTTGAAGGAACTCGGCTGGTAGGTTGTTCCAAACATCTTGGAGAACTAAGCACAGATCTTCTGTGGATGTAGGCTTCCTCACATCCTTCTGTCTCTTCATGTAATCCAGACACACTGGATGATGTTGAGATCAGGGCTCTGTGGGGCCAGAAGAACTGATGCTGGTTTGAAGGCAAAAGGTAGTAACACCAAATATTGATCTGATTTAGATTTTTCTTTTGTTCGCTCACTTTGCATTTTGTAAATGGATAAAAATAAACAATCATTATTTATATTTCTGAAAGCGTTCTTTGTTCACAGCATTTTTTCCACACCTGCCTAAAACCTTTGCACAGTACTGTAAACTTATTTATTTATTTAAAGGCTAATTTCGCAAAATGATTTCATTCTTTCTTTCTTACTTGTTTTGCTTTCCTTCTTTTAGGCACTTGTCCACAATTTGTTAACATAACAAGATGCTCCCACACTAATCTGTGTGAGTTTGTGTGTGTAAGCCCAGGGCTAGTTACTACAGGATGTTCCACAGTCTTTGAGCGTTGTGGTTTTTCTCATGTCATTGCTTAGAAACAGTGATTAACGTTTTTAAGGTATAAATTACAGTGATACCTTACTGAGCTCTTGTCTTACTTACAAATCGCTCTTCGATTTGTTTTTTGAAAATGACACATATTCTCACATATTTCTGGTCTACCGCTCAGTTTTATGTAATCCCTTCTCTGCTATGAGGTCTTGATCTTTTTCTAAGATGAATTAAATCCTTAACCTGTACCTCAACTGCAAAGTTCTTCCAGGACATGCATTTCTCTGTGATTAGAGAAGATAGTTGTTAAATGTTAGATGGCGAAACTCCTTCCCACATAATATCATGTGACTATTTATCTTCTTTTTCCAAGACATGTCCTTTATTTGGAGTATAAAAAAATGCCGGGCTGAGATTTCTAAATACCTTAAATGGTTTGCTCTCATGCTGGGAATTGCTTTTTGAAGCGGCCTATGCGGTTCTATAGTTGTAGTTAACTTCCCTTATATCTGGCTGCCATATGATAACTGATGGTATACAATCAATAACAGCTGACAGTAATTTAAATGTGTTTCTTAGAAAGAAAAAAAAAATCCACCTAACACATTAATGATACAACCAATGGGCAGGTGCATCAACTTGTACCATAAGTGTGCTGAAAGTGCATCTACAGTTTTTCCTGCTCTTCTGTAAAAACACGATCTGCAATAATTCACTGTAGGCTGCACACACAGTCTCTTGCCTCAATATTGATGCAGAAAACTTGTATCAGAAGCTCTATAAGCCAAGTACAAGAGAGGAATCCTAAGATGACCTCGCGAGTAAAAAATGATATACAACAACAGCATTAACAGAAACAGCAGCAGTAATGTTTTTACCACAAGTGTCCCATGGGGTAAGTTATAAAGAAATACTTATCCCTCACAATTAAATCAAAATGAAGCTTATCCAATAAAGAAGAGGTTCTGAACAAAACAGGTTCGTCTTTACACTTGAAGGCTTTGAATGCATATAATATATCTGCAGAATTCAGTCTCTCGGTTTGCCAAAATGTGCAGGTTAATATGTTGTGGTGACATACATTCATGAGACACTGAGAAATACTTCTTTATGCATTACAGGCAGAAGGTAGTCCACTAGTGGGCACATACATGGTCTTCATTGAACCAAATCTCATTATGCAAGTCTGTGATCATCAGCACATCAGCATATGTGATGCTGCACTTATTAAAGGGTGCAAGTAGCGGCAGTAGAGGAACGCGGCCACTGCTAATAAACCAGCAATGATGAGTGTTGCTAAACAAGAAATACATTAAGGAGAAAGATTGATTACAAAGCTACATTAATTTGATCTACTATTCACTTAATAATACTTACTATCTTAATAACAATGAACCTGACACTAGGAAGTTATATGCAGTAATCACTCACCTGTTTTCTCTTTATGGAGAAATGGGTTACGCTGGCTCCTGCGCAGTGTTTGAAAGCAGAGCAATGGAAACTGATTATATTTACGGCCAGGTCAGGGTGACTAATCTGCGGGCAGGTATGCAGAGTGTTTGTAAGAATTCTGCAGGACCCACTGTACAGCAGTTTTTCTGACTCAAAGTTTGTACCTGCAAGTTTGAACAAGATGAGGGGCTGAAACTTGCTCCATATGAAGGGCACATATAGTTAGGAGAAAATAGACCCTCAGGGCAAGTTCATTTGGAAGAGAGCACGAGGGAGGCGAAAAACACAGTCCTCCTGGTTAGGGAATTAGCTGAAAGATGGATTGGGGTAATATGACGGCATCAATCATGACCCAAAATGATCTGCAAAATAAAATATTTGTTTCACTACATGGTTTTCAACAAAGACCCCTTCCCTGAAAAGCTATTGATTCAAATAATCAAGATTTAGACTGAGATAACTTTATGTAGTACACACTACTACCTGATGTTATTTGATGGATTATGAAAACGATCTGTCGAACAATGCTGCAGAAGAACTCTTAACCATGTATCCAATCCATCATTCAGGACCCTTGTGGACAAAACTCAAGGACTCAGAAAAATTGTTTTTTAAGTTAATAATTTGCCCTCATGAGATTCTAAATGGCCTCTGAAAGGTTGAATACTTTGGCTCGCTGAAAGTGCTGCATTTCTACAGCATTCACCATAAAGACATTCTAAAACGATGACCACAGTCAGAGTTGCCAGTAAATTCGACTACTTTAGCACTGGTGGGAAATTCTCCACCTATTCTCAGCTGGATTAAAAAAATCATAATGTCCCTCTAAATTCCTCATGGAGCATCCAAAAGGTTCTTTTTTGTCATCAAATCATAATGTAACAAACTCTCACCTCTTTGAGGTTTAAGTGCATTTCACTGAATAAACAAACAGCCAAGAGCAAACAGCCATACTGGCCTGTAGTGTTCATATAAGTGCTAAATTATAATAAAAAATTTAAAAAAAACAACTAAAATCAAATGTTAAAGAAAATGGAAACTATTATACAAATTCATTTTATTGAAATTATACAAACTCTTATTTATCAAATATTGTTTATATTGAAAATGAACATGCTCAGAGAGGGAGGTTTGACTGTTAAAAAAAAGAAGTTAAAACAAAGTTTGTATGACTGTTACAAATGTATTTATTTCAGTGGCTTACATAATGATTTAATTAATTACATAATTAAAATACTGAACATGAGGGAATTTCATCAGATGTTTTGTGTTGTGTCTAACAAGAAACCATAACCGTGTTAAACCACAGAGAACAAGGTTTATGGGTTTATTTGAAACAACTAATTATTTTACAGTGTAGTTATCTTCAGTTTAAGTCGTTGAGATCTCACTTACACACACACACACACACACACACACACATGGCCACACACGCACACACACCCACACACATGCACCCACTACATGAAACCATAAATACACTTTTAAAAAATCCATCTTACATTCATTTTAGATGACTAACTCCAATTCTTTTGCCTATTTTTAGCCAGCAGGCATATTAATATTAATATGGAGATGAAACCCTTGATAAGTGGTGTTTCTCAGTGACTCACTGAGTCCCTGCTGTTATGAAATATGTCATGATTTCTCAGTGATAGTCATGAATCACATTTATTTCCATTTTAACACATAGGCAGGCATATCTAATACACCCATTGTGAGATTTTCAAAAACAAAATTAAATGTAAACGTCAGAGATCTCCTATCAAGAAAAGGTCATTAATTTTTTTATGTTGAAAGAAAACCTATATCTCACAGAAAATATACAAAAACCTCTTAAGACACTGAGTATAATATCAATTATGGAAGTATTGAATGTGTCCACTCTTTAACACCGGATACTTTTGAATACTTGACATTTGACATTGTTGTAAACTTCCAATCTTCCAATCCAAACCCAACTACTGTGCTTGTATTAGTTTGAGAAGATGTGATGGATCTTCAGTTGACTTGGGGAGAAATATGTGCTGGCCTTCAATGTCTTAGCATTGGTAGTAATGAGATCTAGCTCAAACTGGACATGACTAAATGGGGACAATCCAAATAAGGAAAAACAAAAACAAAAAAACAAGTGAAAGTGAAGGAAAAAGTGTTTCTGTTCAAGCTGTTCAAATGTTACTTAGAATATCTGAATGGTGGAGGAAGGGTTTATGATGAGTGTAGAGTGATAAGCTGGCACCAAGACGTTAACAGCAGATGATGACAGATGATGACAAAACAACTGGGTCATAGCTTGAGAGGGCTCGTGTACAGCATTTAGTACTCACCAAAACTGGTGCAAGGACATACAACAGTTCAGCTGGCTACAGTGTTATGGGTGCTGTTGGCTCACTGATGTGTGTGGGGAGCAAAGGCTAGCCCTGATCTGGCTGGCTCTGGTCCCATCATTCAGTAGAGCTAAAAATCACAAAACAAGTTAATGCTGGCTATGAAGGGAAGATGTCATACCACAGCCTCCTGCATATGGAACTGCATAGCTGCAGATTGTCCTGTTCACTGCCTAAAGTTCATAGAGTGGACACATCAGGACTCGAATCTGCTGCTAACATCGTCATTGGTGCTAGTCACCATAGCGCACCTTCAGAAGGCTTGTGAAACCACGCTTCAGGCATTTTGGATTCAAGAGGGGGGCCCTCCCTGCGATGGGCTGGCGACCTGTCCAGGGTGCGTCCCCCGTCCTCGCCCTGTGTGCGCTGGGTTGGACACCAGCACTCCCCCTGCGACCCCGTTTGGGACAAGCGGCAGAAAATGGATGGATGGAGGGGGGCCCTCCACAACATTTTGAAGGTGGTTTTAATGTGAGGGCTGCTCAGTGTTGAGGGCTGCTCAAAACATGTACTTGTTTTATTCTTAAATGTAAAAACCTAATTGTTGTTACTGTTTTTACTCTACAAAGGTCAGCCATACATTAACCCCATAGACACCATGCCCGGTGGATTCCAGCATCACAGGGTGGAACTGCATTCTCTGCACTGACAAAGCTAACATAGCACTTTAAGGATGAGCTAGATTGGTGTTTCTGACCATGGCTCTAATGTAAGCCAATCCTCACTGTTGTTTTTCATCATTTAGTGTAAGCCTTGACAGAACATAGGCTTAATGGTTGTTTAG
Organism: Hepsetus odoe; assembly: GCA_017165825.1. NCBI lineage: Eukaryota > Metazoa > Chordata > Actinopteri > Characiformes > Hepsetidae > Hepsetus > Hepsetus odoe. The sequence goes on from CM029386.1 coordinate 12,406,657, forward strand.
CAAAGGGGAATAAATCACCATTGATATCAGTCAGTCAGTCAGTCATTTTCTGCCGCTTGTCCCAACCGGGGTCGCGGGGGAGTGCTGGAGTCCAACCCAGCTCACACAGGGCGAAGGACTGGGGACACACCCTGGACAGGTAGCCAGCCCATCGCAGGAAAACCATTGATATCCTAGATTTCAAAAGTAAGCTCTTTAGTAATGTGGGATCGATTTATATATTAAATAAAATAAACACTGACGGGTTGGGGAAGCAGTGGCCTAGTGGTTAGGGCGTTGACCGGAGGATCGGGGGTTCGAACCCCTTCCCAATAAGGTTGCCCTGAGGTACCCTTGAGCAAGGTGCCCTCCCCGTCATGCTCCTCAATGCGATGGGCTGGCGACCTGTCTAGGGTGTGTCCCCCGTCCTTCGCCCTGTGTGAGCTGGGATGGACTCCAGCACAACCCCACCTGGGACAAGCGGCAGACAATGACTGACTGACTAAACACTGATGGCTTTTTCAAGTATTTGCAAATCTTCCTACAGATCAGTCGGTTTGATGGTTATGTTTTTCGTTTAAGAATTTGCAGCATTTCATCTCCAACACAGTCTATGTGCAATCATAACCCCATCACAGAGCAACACACAGGATGCTAATTCCTTAATGTTCTCATGTTCTATGTTCTCAGCCTCCACCAGGCCTCAGCAATTATAAAGTGGTGCTACAGCATTCATTTTTGTGGGCATTTAGCTGCCATGAAATGACAGGTATGTTTTAAAGTTGAAATCCCCTTCAGCAGAGGATGAAATATTGAGCTGGAACAGTCATGTTAAGGCACTGTACGAGCTCTTACCAGGGGCAATCATAGTTCACCATTTCAAGAGAGGGTAAAAAAAATGGAAGATAAGAGAGCTTCTGAAAAGTATGAGTATGTTCAAATAATAACAGAAACTCCTCGAAGCAGAAATTCTATACCATCAAGTCATTCGCCTCCGCATCAGCCCAAACATTCTGCCATATCAGTGCAGATCAAAATGTCTTCCAAAGCCACAGAAGTAGATCTGGTGTTCTGAAACCAGTTAAAGCTAAAAATCTCCAAAGTTGACAAATGACCAAGCATACTGTTTCCAAAACTAAGGACCGTTGAGCATATCTTCCATATATTGTGCAGCATATTGTGTAGCATATTTGCATTTAAAGTCATTACTGACTAACATAACAATTAAGATTATGCCAAACTGATTTTGAATAGCTCAGTTCAGCTCGGTTAGCTGGAGGAATTCACTGAATATGTGGCATGTCTGTTATTTCAGGCATCAATCTACAATAATTTATTTTGCGCTTGGGTGATAAAGAGAACTATGACGCAAAACACGCGTGCATGCCCCAACCTCGCATCTCTTTTTTTCTTTGGTAGCCTCAAGTATTAAAACGCTGTTGATGGTTGTGCATTTGATGATGTCCGCCAAGGCATTGCCTAACAGCATATTAATCAAAGAAATAAACAATAAATAAATACATTCATTTGAGCTGACGTACACAACATGTAAAAAAAAATTCAATTCGATTTTTAAGCATCTCTGTAAAATGATATAAAATAATAACAACTTAAAAGTAAAATAGTACACACATGCAATTTAAGAATAACTAAATGCATCCAACTGTAAATAAAGAAACGTGAAAAAAGACATTGAACTGGAAGGAAAAAAGGAAAATAGCTTCATTAAAAATGCATTAAATGTATTTAAAACCAGTCACCAGTAAGGTTTGAGAGCAGACATCAGTACAAAGGAGAGGACATTTTGGGTGAAGTACTTTGCTCAATTGTTTTTTTAATCTATTATAATATGAGAGACATGAAAGATAAAATTCCTACAGTGTTTTGATAATTGACTTAAGTGATGTACAAGCGAATCTTGAAATTCCTGATGATTCAGTTGTTGTTTCTGTTCATCTTTTTTGATAATATTAGAGAAATGCCATGTTATGCTCCTGATGAGACATGAAAGCTAGGACATGAAAGTGAGATGCAAAAATGAAAATTTTTTTGACTTCGCCAGGTGCACAGGTGGTGAAATCACTTCTGTAATGTAATACCTGCTTCACAGTGGACACACCTGGAAAGCAGATTTACAGTGAACGACAGGCTACAAAATTTCATGGACAAGTCAATCGCAGTGATTTGTGGAGGGAGATTTCATGAAGTCAGGGAGGTATTTAAAGCCCTTTTTACTGTTATTTAGCTTCGAACATAAAAGGAAATGAAGATTAGCCAGTTTTCCAGCCTAGTCGCCAGTCAATGTACTGGCTCTAAGAGAAACTGGCAGAAAGAAACAAACAACATCCTAAAGTCCTGAGTTTAAAAAATATTCTGCCCTCCCAGCTTACCCACCAAAATCCTACTTATTTTCATTTTTAGGCAAGAAAACAACAGCCCTTGATTTATAATTCATTTTTTGATAAAGATCAATGTACTAAGTGTGCCTTTTGTCAAAATCGATAAATACATCACTGAATAGCAGTGGTCTAGTGGTAGGGTACTTGCCTACAGACCTATGGGTCAAGAGGGTCAGGTTCGAATCCCACCTCTGGCACTACCACCACTGGGTCCCTGAGCAAGACCCTTAACCCTGAGTGTCTCCAGGGGGACTGTCCCTGTAGTTAGGACATGGAAGTCGCTCTGAATAAGAGCGTCTGCTAAATGCCATAAATGTAAATGTAGTTACAACACTAATGCTCCGTTATACTGTCCAATAATTTCTGCTGTTTGTTTCATAATGCTGCAGCTCTCTGTCAGATGAATGTCTGTTGCTGTCTCCCTGTAACCTGTCTGTACTGTCAGTCTTGTCTTGTGTTTGATGTCACTTTATGTGTAGCACCAGGGTCCTAGAGGAACATTATTTCCTTTCACTATGTACTGTATACATGGTTGAAATGACAATAAAAACCTACTTGATTTGGCCTACCTGAAATAAATTAAAACTCTCTGACTCCTGATGGCTCAGGGGCATTAAAGGAAATGGTGCTGCTTACCACAAATGTCATTAATCAGAGACAAGTGTTTAGTTTGGCGCTGGAGCCATGTAGTGATCTAACTAATTCACGTTACTGTTAGATCCTCCAGGTTCGTAACAGGAAAGCTGCCAGTCTTTAATACACCTAACTCTGCATTAAATTAAGTCCCCTCAGAAAGGCATGTGGTTCCTAAAATGTGGACAGAACGAACAGAATGCTGAATGACTGAATTAAAAAATGTTGAATAAAAGAATACAGCCATCCATTGCAGCCCAGTAGAAGCTCATTTTAAATGAAAAAAATGGATCACATGTACTGGGTAGTGAACAGATCGCTTTAAATGCTCTTTAATGTAAAAAGTAATGACAAAACAATGTTTTTCAAAACGTGTGATCTTTAAACTCTTTTTAACTGGGTCAGTTCTGCAACAGGTCAAAGGAAACTGTCTGAGGTTGTTTTGGTGACTAGCAGCTGAAAGTTTTCAGAGAGAGCAATATCACATGTTTTTCTTTAACTTCTCCTGTCTGCCAGTATCTATGAGCAGCTTGTTGGAACTTGTGTCTCCTCCCACTGTGCCACGTTAAAAAAACAAAAGTAAGACTAACAGTTTGCTCTTTAATGTAAAAGACTCAAAGCTTCTAAAACCTCCGTGCATTAATTTCATTCAAATCTCTGATCAGTTTGTACGGACAGATTTTTAATGGCTTTGTCTAATCAATATTCAATAGATTGACAACCAATGTGAAAAAAGTGATTCCTGATAAGATCCTTTTCTGAATATGGTCTACATGACATTCTCCTGGAAAGGAGATGTGATGCTTACTAGATAACATTTTTAATCTAATTGATATATGAACCACATCAAAATGCTTCCTCTGCATTTCATCCATATATTTACATTTGTGGGATTTAGCAGATGCTCCTATCCAGTGTGACTTCCATTTCCTAATTGCAGGGACAGTCCCTGGAACAATTCAGGGTCTTGCTCAGGGACCAGTGGTGGTAGTGCCAGAGGTAGGATTCAAACCTGGGACCTCTTGAGCCAAAGGTCCATAGGGAAGTACCCTACCACTAGACCACCACCCCATTCACATACACAACATGCAACGGGAGAGCCTAGGGAGCTGAAAGAATAGATATGGGATAAAATAACTTCGTAACAGTGACGATATCTAGAAATAGGTTAATGTTTTATGAGAATATTGACTCATTGAATATTGTGTCGACCTGTCCAGGGTGCGTCCCTCGTCCTCGCCCTGTGTGCGCTGGGTTGGACACCAGCACTCCCCCGCGACCCCGTTTGGGACAAGCGGCAGATAATGGATAATGGATGAATATTGTGTTTTCCGGACCTGGCCCTCAACATCCATTGAGCAACACTTTTTAGGCTTTTCTCAGCTTCCAACAAACCCGTAATTAAGCTCAAAAATTAATAATGATAATAACTAAAAAACTAATAATGATAATACTAATAGTGAGTCTCATAATAATTAATAGTAAAAGTGTTTTTACTCAACAAATTAGACAGTGATGACAATACCTGCACCAAGCTGTACTCTTTTCCCGCAATGGGGAACAATATCTCATGGTTTACAGACAGTCACTTTTCTAGAACTGAAAACATGTCTGCTGCAAATTCAGTCAGAGTAGAATATGCCAAGAGCCATTTGGATTCAGTCACTGCAAAGCTCTATACACCAAATAGCCATAGTATTAAACTTCACAAGTAATGTAAATTCATTTTTTTTTAAATATATTTTATTGTGTACATTTATTGTGATGTATAATGGCTGTAAAGCAGCAGGATTTATTATAAAAAACAAAAAATTGTTGCTAGGATAAGCAGTTAAGATGATCAGATTTTTATTCCTAAATGAAAGTTAGGAAGCATCGCCGAAACAGCAGGTCTTGAAGGTCTGTTGCAGTGGTTCAAGGAACGACAACCAGTGAACCATGGTAGTATTAAGATGCAAACATACTCTGATAAAAATCTGTTTTTACTTTTTTTTTTAATTAAATATATGGAAGGCACTCTTAAAATAATAAAAGGGAGCTCAATGCAACACCTGCAATCTTCTACTGCTGGCATGAAAAATCATTCAGTGGGTTTTGATATGAATATGAAGTCAATAAACTGATGAGCTCAGATGCTCAGGCCTCCACTCCTGTCAAACAGCAACACAAGCAAATGCAGTGTTCACTCCTGATTTTATACAATACCACACTGACCAGCAGAGGTCCCGCTTTACCTAAATCAAAGGCCTTCATGGAGGTACATTTTCAAGCATAGTTTTTACCACCAACCAACATCTATAAGTGCCTATTTAACACCAATATATCAGAGACAGGCGGTCAAAGACGGCTGATTAAGTCAGTAAGATTTTGCTTGGAACCAGATTTCACAGAACCTGGGTTGATGACCTTGGACCTCCAATGTTTGCCAGCCGTGCAGCATTAATGAGCAAGTTGGTTCAACATATGCAGCCAATTAACAACAGGTGTGAAACACAGGCCAGCAGCTTTAAAACCACTCCTTTGCAGCATTTCCATAAATGCAGCTGTACAGTTTCTCAGAGTAGTTTGTAGTAGAGTACATGCAAAAGCTCATTAGCGCTGTTCAGAGGCACTGAAAATGTTGCTAAAAGCTGCTTTAGTTTTTGCAGTACTGAATTACACAATAGCACATTGTCCGTTGGCTAAACAGGAAGATGGATCTGAAAAACAGCAGAGAAATCCGAGAACTCCAGTCCAGAAGACAAGCTGAACACCTCAGTGGGACAGTTTCATGGTCGAGCTGCCTATCGTCCTCCAGCCTTGAAGTTACCAGAGTCTCAGAGAATCCTGGCTTCAGAAGTCCTGAAAAGTCTCTTCAAACCTGACAGTGGGCTCCTACCTCTACCTGAGGAGCTAAACTCTATTCTACTGCCATCAGTACAGCCTGCTATTCCAACACTTCCACCAAAAGCACTCCAGCCAGTGGAGGTCTTGTGCCATATAGACCGGATTTATGTACGGATTTTGAAGTGTATCTTCACAGATCCAGATGCTTGGAAATACCTCAGAGTTGGAACATGTGTTGTAATCCCAGCCACAGCAGAATATTACTACTTTCTGTATTACCGTGATGGCTGCAATGCAAAACGTCAGGTGTGTTGCATTCATCTATCAGGTGTTGCCGACTAACTCGAAGAGGTGGAGGATAAGATGATCCATTAATTCTAGAGTTCTATAATGTGGCTGAAACGCTGTTAGTTCATGTTTAATTCATGACCACTCTTCACCTGACAGGAAGATGAGAATGGTGTGACCTATTCAAACACCCTCTACTATGAACCAGTGACCACAGACAGGACTCGTGAGCTGCCTTTTTCTGTGGATTTGGAGTGTCATTACCACAAGTGAGGACTCTTACCCTCAAATGTATTTGCTCGACTTGGCCACGCAAGCCAGAGATTAAGGTCAACTTGCTTGCAGGCATCACCCGTGAGCAGGGGGCTTGCTCCCAAGTGGTGGCTGACATGACCACCTGGGGACTGAGACCTTCCACCTACCTTCAACCTGTAGATGGTAGGTTCAGAGTATAATCAGGTGTAACACCTGTTTCAAAACTATATTTAATGACCTTTATTCCTACAAATGACTATTCTGTTGAATGATTCTCATTTTGCTGCATCCAGTGTGATGGGAACCCCCTACTGCCTGGTTTAGAGCAGGCGAGGGGGAACAGGAGGCCAGAATGCTCTGTTTGTCGTCTCTAGTAAACCAAAGATGGCCATTAACTTCTCCTGATCAGGCATATTGAACAGAAATCCCAAACTGCATAGGAATCCAGATTCCAAATCAGTTTGAGGTCCCTTTTGGCCAAGCAGAGTTGAAATGGGCTGTGCTGAGTCATGGTGGTTTGGACAACTCCTCAAATCCCCACCTGTGCCATGTCCATCTAAACATACAAGTTCTTGATTGGGGAAGGTGGGTGAGGATCAATTTATCTGTATGAGCAGTCAGTAGAATCCTTATTTGGGTTGTTGAAGCTGTTGCACTACGGTAACTGCATGCCATTAAATGGTTTTTCCCAGGACTGCATGTGAATTTAGGAACCTCTCCTTATTCCTACAAATGTAATCTCTCCACAGACTTGTGGATGCCAAGCCGGTATGGTCATACTATTGGTGAGCCAATTTACTTTGAGGCCAGAGCTCCCCTTCCTCAGGCAGGGAAGAGGTTGTACCTGAACTATTGCTACGTAACGCCATCTCCAGCCCCCACGTCTACACCCAAATATGTTGTGCTGGAGAACTATGGGTAAAGGCTCCTAATATTGGCCTTGTTTGTGATTATTGTAGACTTGGTTTTTAAACACTTTCTTTTTGGGTAGATGCATGGTTGATGGTAAGAAGAGTGCTCAGACAAAGTTCTACGAGAGTCAGGACATGACTACTGCAAGGTTCTCTCTGGGAGCCCTTGTTTTCATGACACAGGTCCCTAAATTAGCAAAAGGTCAGGAAGGCAAGTGCATAAGTAAGGAGTGGGTCTTGTTTCTTTGGATAAACCATTCCAATGCTTATTTGAAAGAATATTTCACTAATATAAAAAAAGGTTTTAGCTTGGCTACTTGTGGTTCTATCCAGGTGGTATTTATTCATTGTGAGCTGTCTTTGGACTATAAAGCCAAATCCAAGTGCAAATTTCTGCCCTAAGTGACCTTGGTGCCAGCGGTAAGTTGCAGAAGTAAGTGCAAGAACATTTGATTTGCACTGGCCTCCTTTGAAATCCTTGCTGTGCTTTAGGTGGACTGAGCTGTATGGCGATAACTCGGTGTGTGCTTGCTGTGACTCTTCCTGTCCTGCTCCAGAGCACTCAGGTGAGTGAGGGGTACAGTCCATTTTCCTCCATGTTGGCAGGAGTTCTAGGTCGTGTATGAAGGCTTATAGTGTTTGATTGTTTACGATGGCTTTTCAGTTGCAAAACTCACACCCCGTCTCTTTTCATCTTCCACCAGAGACCATAACTCTCAGCAGCAGTCCTTGGGCTCTGGACTACAAGGAAGGTGCTGATCCAGCTGCTCCAGAAGTCTTTGTCTCAAAATGTGGTTAAACCTTTTTCCCTTTTTAAATGGCTGTGTATTTGCCCTTTATGGAAACTGGACTTGACATTAAACATGAATGGTAAGAGTGGAAGTTGGTCATTTCTTCATACTGTAGATATGAGTACACTGATCAATGTGTAACTATTGAGGGACTTGCAGGGGGGAGAGTTTGCCTGTCTTCATGCATTCAAATGCACAGTTTCTATTTATGCTTAAATGGAAACAAAAGATCACAAATATCAGAGGGGGAAAAAATCTAAATGTACCGGACACTTGGCTGGGTGTTTTTGGCTGGTGGACTATTTTTAGCTCTGCAGTGACAATAGGGTGTTAAATGCTGCTGTATGATTCATTCTGTGCAGCTCACATTATTATACTGGGTCACTGCTGTATGGGGGTGAAAATTCACAAACCAACACCTCACTGGTGGTTCTGTTGAGGATCTGACCACTAATGTTCTGGGTGTAGTGAACTGACTAGTCTGTAAGTGCAGAGGCCTCTGTCCCATCATATACTAAATGGTGCTGATGAGTGAAGGTAGATGTACTTAATGTCTCTTCCCCACTGGTTATCAAAACTCTCTTCCAAATAATTTGGTAACATCAACCTGTTAAATTTGTGAAATGACACCTGTGCCAGAAGATGAGATGCACAGCTTTAAAGTGAAATTAAATGGTTTAGAACACATTCTCTAAAATATGTAAGCACAAAGTTGGCTGTGAGCAGGAGTGACCCCAGTGAAAGCAAATGCACCGCAACCACCTCTGATCCTACAACCCATGCAAATCTACTAAACAGCACATGAGCTTTCAGACAAATCTGCTTTGATACAATATACTGTGGTCATCCTGCCTTGGGGCTGCCTCACTACAAGTGGTACAAAGAGACTATCAGAATTTAATCTCACTGGGCAAAAGAAAGTGGACAGAAATGTACATTTTAAAGTTATTAAACTAAAAAAGTTTTAGAAATGCTTATGTACTTGCATACCTTTTAGCCATAAATGCGTAAAAGACCATTTGGAAATTCAGTCCATCAGAAGAAACCTCAATGGGCCTGCTGAATGAACCTCAAAATTCAAACCCAGGGTAGCATTGTGTTTCAATACTCCTAATTCCCCCCCCATAATTTAAAATAATTTTTAACACTTATTTTTGCATATTTGTGTGTCAGTCATAAGCACAAAACACTGTCTATTAGAACAGGATATGCACAGGAAATACAGAGTGTGATTTCTGTCTCCACCCACTGTAGTACTATTGTGTTTATTCATCTGTGCTCTCCTTGGACTCTTCCCTCATTTTACAGCTTCTCGACCCATGCAGAAGAGGTTTGCTTGTGCCTCTCATATGTTGACTGCAAAAGACCAACATATGTACTTGGCAAATATGCAGGGCATCCAAGGTTAGATACATACATTTCTAAAACACTTTCTTTAGACGGCGATGAACAACGTAATTCCACTAAAATGATGTGGAGAAAAAGCACTGATGTAGGTCACTCTGGATAAGAGAGTCTGATAAATGCTGTAAAAGTCTAAGAACGTCATAGTTTGGTGGCAATGTGATGGTATTATGGTTTGGGTCTGTTTTCCTTGTCACATTGACATTCTTTTTCCAAATGTTTAATATTGAATCATTTTGGTAAAAGTCAATTAAAAAGAGATAATGGTATTTGTTTTGTTGTCTTTATTTTTGAGAGCTTTTATGAAGACCTAATCACATTTTAGGTCATGCATGCACCACTGTAATTCTAACATCAGATATGGAGAAATAGATTTTTTTTTTTTTTGTGATGAAGCTGACCTGTAACTATTCACAGTCATGTTAAAACAACAACAAAAACAAAAAAAACACCCTAAATAAAGCTAATTTTGCCTCAAATCCATCTATGGCCCTGAACATTTGAGCGACACATATTCATGTATTAGCACAGGAGCATTTTTCACCAACTCCTGCAAGTGTTGGACAGTTCTGAAGTATAATTTTTTATCTGAAACCAGTGGCAAAAAAATATTAGTGGGCTTAGCAACCTGCACTACTTTAGGAAGGCTAATGCTACTTGGAACAACTGGGTTTCCGAGTAAACTGTGATCTAACTTGCATTCATGAAGGCTTTGTTCAAGAAAAAGTAGAATATCAGTTAATCTGCCAGCCAGTTGATCACGCTTCCATTCCTCTGACTTGGTCACTAAAAGCAGATGCAGTAAAGCAATCTTCAGATGGTAACTTGTAAGCCCACATCTTCCTGTTAGTCTGTTTTGCTGCTTGTGCAGAAAAGAGAGTATCTGGAGACACTGAACATGGCAGGAACCAGTTGGAAGGCTTTTGCTGAAGTGCTGAAGAAGAGCGTTCTCATAGCTAGTAAGGGAAATGCTCCAGTGGGTGTCGGAGATATTGATTTGGTCTGAAGAAAGATATGAGACTAAATACATGTCTGAACCTTTGACTTGGACTACAGGAGTGATATTGAACAGAATAGCCTGCCCTGACCTGAGTCTCACCTTCATAGCACCAGGAGCAACTGAGTTCCGAAATGCTAGCTCAAAGTCATACTTGTGACTGTTTTCAGCCCATGCTTTGCTAATGGTTTTCCTGAACCATTTGATCACTTGTGTTTTAGAAAGAAACGGTGTGTTCTCTTGGCACAGTGGGCCCCCAACAGCATCCATGATAACACTCTTTGCCTCATGATGGGAATGAAGAAGACATAACAAATCCTCATCATCCACCCTCCCATTGCTGCAAGGGCAACCATTTGAAATGCTTTCAGCTTTCATCAATTTGATTCTGCCGTATTCTGGCATGTGAAGTTCAGTTTCAAAGCTATATGAACTTGGTGCAGTTATGGGTACATATACATCACACACCACGGCTTTACCTGTAGCCCAAAGCTCATAAAGGCTGCCTATACCCACATAGTACCCCATCTCCATGTCATTTTCTTTATTGTTACTATTCCTTGCAGCTTCAAGAAGCTCATTCATGAAACCCTCCACAAAATCACATATCTGCCCACATGTACTGGGAGGAATATGGACACACTGCTCATAAAAGTCATTTAAAACCTCGTGGTCAAGAACAGATATTTGGGCTGATATATCGGTATATCCTGAAAGTTTCTTGCCTTGCAGGATAGTCCTTGCTCTTTCTGAGCTTTTTGCCTTTCCGCCGATTAATTTCCTGAGAAGACGGATTACTGACAACAGGGAGAGGACTTTCCACAGACACCAGGTGTAGATGTTCTCTGACCCCAAGCTTTCACTTTCTGAGGTCTTGGTCACTTGGCTTGGGCTGGAGGGTTTCTGGTGTGCATGTGGTCTTTCTTTCAAAGTCAGTAAGTTTTCCTGATTAGACATGTTCTCATCTGTCTGTTCTTCCACAACCTTCATTTGTAGCTGCTTATTCACCTCCAAAGATTCATTTTCAAGAGAAGCATGCTCCTCATGGGAATCTTGAGACCATGAGTACATTAAAGTATTTACTATCTGTTTAAAAAATGACTTGTGATCCTCCTGAGGAATTTCCGTGTCCTCCTCCGGCTTGCCTTTTTCTGACTTTTGTTTGACAATTTGCCACTCCTGATTCAGATGAGAAGGTTGGGTTTCTTCACTGAAAACTGATGGTGCTTCATCGGCAACCAGTGCATTCGGACCATTAAGAGGATGAGGGTCTTCCTGGTTGCTCACTGGGTCTTCATCATTTTGACTCACCATTTTGTTTCCATTAGGCAGAATTTGCTTGGCCTCGTTCTGGTCAGCATGTGCAATTTCTGATTGTTTCCCTTTTTCTGGCGGGAGGTCTATGTGGTCTACATTTGGGGCCTTTTGCGACAATTTTTCAACTGTTTTGTCAGTTTGAAATTCATCCCAGTTGTCTTCTGTCAATGGTTGATTATGATTATGGTGTAATATAGCCCGGCCTTCTCTCTGTGGTATTTGAAGTTTGTGTGGCTCTTCTACTTTGCCATTTGGCAGGATTTGTTGAACATCTGACTTCCCGCCCTCCCCCTTTGTCAACCTGCGATGACTTTGTGACACTTGTGGTGGCTCCATGGCAACAGAGTGCACTTCCTGCTCAAGCTTTGCCCCCTCCTTTTGCAGCAAATGCTCGCGCTCTTGCATGTCCACGACAATATCATCTTGCTCTTCAAAAACAGTATGTTCCTTTATGTTCAACAGACAGGCTGCAACCAAACACACTCGCAGAATCATCTCCTCCATCCTGCGGCAAAATCAGACAGTTGTCCTATTTTATGTACCAGGTCATGGCTTAAAATGAATTGAAATGCACCACACAACATATCAACACCATCTTCACACTTTGTGAAGTGCAGCATCAAAGGGTAGAATCATTACTTTAGCACCTTTTATAATAGTTGGTATTGCAATGCATCGCAACAAAGAATTTTACCACCAAAAAAATGATTTTAAACATCAAATTTCATGTGGCTGGTTTCCTTTAAACATCAACGAGAAATGTGCTACCTATTGGTTGTCAAATCAAACAGGAGAGTTAAAAACAAATGTTCACAAATGTTTTAAAAGTAAATTTAACTTCTAAACCTTACAGTCAACTGCGGTGATGCCAAAAATAGCACACCGCTCAACTTCCTGATTTTAAGAATAAGGTAGCTTCCTTTCTCATATATTCGTTCAACTTAAACTAAAATGCTGCTTTCATATCAAGAAACGTTCATTTTTCAGTCCACTCACCTGTACAGTTTTGAGTAAACAGCCAAAGTTTAAGGAATAGTTTAGCATCAGTGTTTAAAAGTCGACTGTTTTCAGCTTTTAACCGATTGGTATCTTCCTATCGAGGATGTTGCATGTGAGATTTAGACACACTTTGACAGCAAGCTTCCTGAATGTTCTGCCTGTGCATGACTATTTCCCCTCTGTATGAAATGTCCTGAGAGTACATACAGCCTCCAGAGAGCATATTCAATGTCACAATAGATGCTTAAATTATTCACCTTTAGCATAATGTGCTGATACTGGTTTAGTGATATCTGCTTAATGCAACCGTTTATTTTGCCATTTATTGTTTATTCTAATAACAAAATGCATCATTAGAATAAATTGAGATAATAATACATTCAGTAAATCATAATAAAAATGTATTTTTAAGTGATTGATATAAGTTCATTTTAAGAACACAGACTAATTTCCTGATTTCTCCTTGATACTACAAGTATTACACACTGAACTGAAGTGAAAGTGACTAATTGTCATTGTGAAATGCAGCACCGTACAGCAATGCAGCTTCCTCTGCATTTCAACCATACACGCACGTGCAGCATTTTAAGGTGCCCACAGAGCAGTGATGGGGACGGTACCTTGCTCAAAGGTACCTCAGGGCAACCTACTGGTCTGGGATTTGAACCCATGACCTTCCTGGGGCCAACTCCCTATCCACTGAGCAGCACACCTGATTCAAATGACCTGATTTATTGATATGATTATACCAGTAATTCTCTGAGGAGCGGTTAAATATGAATTTAATATAACATTAAATATTAATTATTCTGAAATACATAAACTCACTACTTACTGTATATTTATCTTATAAATATATCTTATATTTATAAATACATATTTATACAGTACTGTGCAAAAGTTTTAGGCAGGTGTGAAAAAAGGCTGTAAACAAAGAATGCTTTCAGAAATGGAAGTGTTAATCATTTATTTTCATCAATCAACAAAATGCAGTGAATCAACAAAAGAGAAATCTAAATCAAATCAATATTTGGTGTGACCACCCTTCGCCTTCAAAACAGCATCAATTCTTCTAGGTACACTTACACACAGTTTGTGAAGGAACTCGGCTGGTAGGTCGTTCCAAACATGACTGTGTTTCAACCTCCGTGTGACATTGATGGTCATCAGCACCTGTTTGGTAAAACTGGTTGATCAGACACCGACTATAATCCTACAAAATCCCTGACTTTGTGCAAGTGTACCTAGAAGAACTGATGCTGGTTTGAAGGCAAAAGGTAGTAACATCGAATATTGATTTGATTTAGATTTTTCTTTTGTTCGCTCACTTTGCATTTTGTAAATTGATCAAAATAAACAATCATTATTTATATTTCTGAAAGCATTCTTTGTTTACAGCATTTTTTCACACCTGCCTAAAACTTCTGCACAGTACTGTATGTATTTTTATACATATATGCCCCAATAAAAAATTTGGTGCCTAAAACCTAGGCTCTGCACTGTATCTATATAACACTCACTACACTGTAGGTGTGTGTGTGTGTGTGTGTGTGTGTGTGTGTGAGTGTGTATGTATTTGCTTTCCTGACTTTGTTCTTCACCAAAGATGGATGAAGAGCACACTTCACCTAATACTGTGTAGGTCCCCATAATGGTGTTAAAACAACTCTATCGTGTCCAAGCATGTAGTTGAGGAGGCCTCTGATGCTATATCAGGTAACCAGTTATCGGTGAAGTTCTGTAGCTACCAAGGTGCTGCCTCCATGGATTACACTACATTGTCCAGCAAAGACTGAATGGAGATTTTTGGAATTTGGAGACCAGTTTTGGCCTATTCTTCAAACCATTCTTGAACAGTTTTTGCAGGACAAATTTCCCATAAGAGGACACTGATGCCATGAAAGGATGTATTTGGTCTGCTCATGTTTATGTAGGTTGAATGCGTCAAAGTCACATGAATTCCAAGCTTGCATCCTGGTGTCATCTCTTCTTCAGGTAAGGAATGCATACACCATCCTCAATGTTTAAAAAAAACAGACTGACTGAAGACTTGATTGAAGATAGACTTCATCCATTGCTCTGTGGTCCAGTTCTGATGCTTATACGCTTTTTGCAGGTGAGTTCAGTGGTGAACAGTGGTAAGCATGAGCTCTCTTTCCGGTCTGCAGCTCCATGTGCAGTAAGTTGATATGCCCCATGTTTGGCAACTTTTTTATTATAGCCAGCATTAATCTTTTTAGTGACCT
Source organism: Hepsetus odoe (assembly GCA_017165825.1). Taxonomy (NCBI): domain Eukaryota; kingdom Metazoa; phylum Chordata; class Actinopteri; order Characiformes; family Hepsetidae; genus Hepsetus; species Hepsetus odoe. The sequence continues at coordinate 12,421,702 of CM029386.1, forward strand.
GTGCTAGAGTAGCTCTTCTGTGAGATCACGTCAGATGTACTAGACTTCACTCCTAATACACATCAGTGAGACTTGGGAGCCAATGATCCGGTCATTCTTTGGATCACTTTTGGGGCCTTTCTCAGTTTCAGCCTTTTTATTTTTATAATTGCTGGATTTCAAAAATCGAAATCTGAACTCAAATTCAGCCCAACTTTATCCTTTAGCCATTCTTTGGTAACACAACTCGGGTTTTTAGGAACGTTGCCCTGACACTTTCACTTTCAGTTTCTCTTGAGATTAAATTCATAGACATTTACATTTGTGGCATTTAGCAGACGCTCTTATCCAGAGCAACTTCCATGTCCTGATTACAAGGTCAGTTCCCCTGGAGCAATTCAGGGTTAAGGGTCTTGCTCAGGGACCCAGTGGTGGTAGTGCCAGAGATGGGATTTGAACCTGGGACCACTTGAGCCATAGGTCCATAGGCCTATCCTATAAGTATCCTACCACTAAACTACCGCCACCCAGACAGACATCCTGATTCTTTCCTTTTAAATTTGCTAGTACATTTACTAGTATACTAGTACTAGTACTAGTCAATTTGCTAGTACATAGTATCTCTATCCCTGTCAGCAGAGTATAATAATAATAATAATGTTATTATTGTTGTGCTTTGCTGTGAAATTTATCTATTTATATTAACACTGCCTAATCATTTTCCCCCTCAATGGCATGGTCTATGGTCAGTCAGGAACAATTTGAATAGGGTGAGGCAATATCTGGACATTGCCTTAGCACTATGTCAGCTTTGTAAATGGGAGCTGTCCCTATTAAAAGCTATAAAGTGACAAAAGCAGAGTATTACTTAGTTAAGTGTTGTTTTACGATTTAATACTGAGACGTGAAACACAACAGATGCTACTTTGCATATTCTTCATGGTTTTCTTGTGTTGAGTGGACAGTGTCTGATTACAGTGCAGGAAAGCAGGTGTGTGTATGTAGAGGGTGGAGCTGAACTACACAATGTGGTTGTCTATTTTCCAGGACACTGTGTCAAAACCTCAGCTAGTGTACCAAGCCTGGATTGCAATTAAGACACATAACGCGATTTCCCTTGGAACTAATACGACCCTTCTGAACACTGTCTGAAAACTTTGTAAGTAGATCAAGCTTTCTTTCTTTTTAGTAAAATTAGTTTCTCAAGGTCATTTTGAGGTGTCAGTCTGTTGTTAATAATTAAATGCAAATCAGAATTAATGCTTGACCCTAAGTTAATGCAACTAACCTTTCCAATGGTTGGGTGAAAGAATTAAATATTCTCCAATTAAATAAGCTTAAATAATTAAAATACATACGAAAAAGCTTGTCCTGAAGTAATTATAATTTTTCCACTCGGACAGGTTGTAAAAAAGCCAAAGACTGAACCAAAATGGATAAGTTTCGTATGATGTTCCAGTTTCTTCAGTCCAATCAAGAGTCCTTCATGAATGGTATTTGTGGTATCATGGCCCTGGCAAGTGCTCAACTCTACGCATCCTTTGAGTTCAACTGCCCTTGCATGCCTGAATATAATTATGCCTATGGAATTGGCATTTTGATCATCCCAGCCTTTTGGTTCTTTCTACTTGGCTTTGTCTTGAACAATAACATATCCATGCTAGCTGAAGAATGGAGACGACCAATTGGGCAGAGAGGCAAAGATCCTACGATTCTACGCTATATGTTTATTTCCATATCTCAGAGATCATTGATTGCCCCTGCTGTCTGGATTTCAGTCACACTAATGGATGGGAAAAGCTTCCTTTGTGCTTATAGTGCTGAACTGGATGTGTCAAAGTTTGGCAATGCAACTGGACATGGGTTATCAGAGGAAGAGCTCATCGGGATGCTTGCCAAAGTTCCTTGCAAACATATATTTGACGGCCACCATATCATATCTAGAGAAGCAGCTACCAGATACATACGGTGTGTGTCACAGGTATGAGAGTACAGAAGCTTATCTCAGAAACTTTCCCAAAAAATAATGAACGAGCGTCTTTTTGTGCAAAGCTTTTTGCGTAATGCTGACCATCTTTAACTAACTTTAAAATATCAGAAGAGTTTCCTGCTCATGTTTGCTGATTTAGTCTTCATTTCTCCACATTTACAGGCATTTGGCTGGCTTTTTCTGCTGCTCATCACAGTTATTGCTTTCCTGATTCGTGCCATTCGCCCCTGCTTCACCCAAGCTGCTTTCCTCAAAACTAAATACTGGTCGCACTATGTCGATATTGAACGGAAGATGTTTGACGAGATTTGCACCGAACATGCCAAGAGCTTTGCTAAAGTCTGCATCCAGCAATACTTTGAGAGCATCAGTGGGGAAATGCGTAGCTTCCATGGCCACTTGCGTGGGGATGACAGTGACGATGATGATGAAGATAAGCAGAGAAGTGATGAAGATAAGCTCTTAGGAATTCGGGCCCAGGAGGACATGAATAAAGTTCTATGGAACTGGCACACATGTAAGCCTGCGCTAAGTCTGAGGAAGGATGAAATCAGTGATGATGTTAACAAGAATGCCAAGACCCAAGAGAATGGCTTCCTGAAGGCTAGTGTTATTGGCTCCACAATGCAGAATGACCTTAAAGTTGGATACGACAATGCTAGTTTTAGTGTGGACCAAAAAGGCTTTGAGAGTAGATACAAGAATGCTTGTTTTCGCACAACTCAAAGTGACATTTCCAATAGCTATTCAAATGCTCACGTTAGTATGAAACAGGACAACTTTGCGAATCAAGATGGTTCAAACGCTATTCGGAAGAAAGAGTGGGCTGTGTACTATAGCAAGGTCTGATGTTCTCAGTGATTCATATATATATAGAATATATATATATATATATATATATATATATATATATATATATATATATATATATATATATATATATATATATACATACATATAATATATATATATATACAGTGCTGTGCAAGTTTTAGGCAGATGTGGAAAAAATGCAGTAAACAAAGAACGCTTTCAGAAATATAAATAATGATTGTTTATTTTGATCAATTCTGCGAGCTAACAAAAGAAAATCTAAATCAAATCAATATTCGATGTCATTACCTTTTTGCCTTCAAACCAGCATCAGTTCTTCTAGGTACACTTGCACAAAGTCAGGGATTTTTAGATTATAGTCGTAGTTCGATCAACCAGTTTTACTCAAACAGGTGCTGATGACCATCAATGTCACACGGAGGCTGAAACACAGTCATGTTTGAACAACCTACCAGCAGAGTTCCTTCAAAAACTGTGTCCAAGTCTACTTAGAAGAATTGATACTGTTTTGAAGGCAAAGGGTGGTCACACCAAATATTGATTTGATTTAGATTTCTCTTTTGTTCATTCAATGCATTTTGTTGATTGATGAAAATAAATGATTAACACTTCCATTTCTGAAAGCATTCTGTTTACAGCATTTTTTCACACCTGCTCAAACTTTTGCACAGCACTGTATACATACATTTTTAAATAATGGTTAAGGAGTAAAGAAAGTGATTTAGAGTGGTTCAATGAAAATGCTCCATTTTAGAAAAAGTATGCAAGTCTGAATTGTTCACAACAGTGATGACAGGAATGAGTTCGGTGCTTCAGTAACTACATCACAGAACCCTAATGTATGAAAGGGGTATGGATATGCTGTCTGGTGGATTAGATATTGTTTTATGACAGTCTTATGATGAGATTAAACAACAACAACAAAAAAACCAAATGGCAGAAGTCTTGCAGTGGTGTTGTAATGGACCACATCTTAGAGGACATGCTCAGAGTCAGAAGTAATTTTGGAAGATAAATAAAAAGCTATATTTATACTGGACACACCACAGCCCCTGGTTCTTTTACCAACACTGTTAAGAAATCTGAATCTGCCATTTCATGTCCTTCCACCAGTTCAGATTAAGCGATTCTGAATAATTCTATGTGCTTCTGAATGGTGAAGTCCAGACCCGGTTTTAACATGTTTCTTTGTGTGACTTGATCACAAGGCACACTTTCTGCTGGAGAATTAGTTTGACTTAGTAGCAAATACAGTTTTTATATATTATATACAGTAAATACAGTTTTTATATATTATCTAAATTAATAGTTGACATTGTTGCTACTTTGTTATTGTTGAGGGTGCATCAAGAACTTTTAGTGTTCACACTCAGTCTATAAACTGAATTGTTCCTCACTTGTAAGTCCCTCTGGAAAAAAGCTTCTGCTAAATAAGCAAATGTAAATGTTTTAATGTCATAGGCATTCCTGCCTACCTCTCAAGGTAGTTAAAGTGACTAAATCACAATGCCTCTCAGAGACATCCAAATGCTGTTTACTCATGCTAGGATCAGCCAAGATATCTGAATGACAAGAACATTTGCACAAATGATGGAATTCCTTTTTATGTGATTCACATCTAAAGAGGAAAAAGAAAAGCAAACACAGGCCTGAGCAAAGCTTTAGAAGATCAAGAACATGCTCTGCAAATCAGCGATGAGTTGTGGTTTCACCTAACTACAATCAGATTTAGATTTGCTTATTTGTCTCCGTCGCAAGTGCCCACATTACTTCCTTAGGCAGAACTCGGTAAAAATTTTGAGTTTATAAATTTTGATGACTAAACCTCAAAGGATTAAATCTTGATTACATAACTGATTTTCTATTTTTTTTTAATGACTGATGTTCATCATAGGGCGTTGTCCCACACATTCGCTAAAGAACAATCCAATGTCCTCAAACATACCCGTGTCAATAGTAGCTCAGGCGTCCCATACAAACAAATACAAATCATAACAATGTGCAGGACAAGGATCAAAGGAGCTGCGCTCTGATGTGGTCTGAGAATTGTACGCTTTAGCAAGCATGTGCTGAAAGCAAATGTAAATGCTTTCTCAGAAATAAACCTATGTCACCAACTCTCGCCGTCTCTTGCAAATCAGGAATTGCTCTGTTTACATAATGGATGAAGAAACCAGGTCACTATTTTACAAGTCTGCCTGATCACTTCAAGTAGTCATGTTTATACTTCAGTGTGAAATCTAGGAAATCTACGTCTGGAGGCGTTTATATGAAATGTCTGATACTGTGTGATGATCAAATACTAATTTAGTCATTGTTAATTCATTGTAATGTTGATCAATATTGTAATATTGTCATCTTGTGTGTTATTTCACCCTTTAACATGTTCTGAATAGATGCACATGTGGGAGAACAAAGGATGCTATACCACTGGTACCAGCAGAGGGCACAGTTTTAACTTTTTAGATTCATATTCCAAGTACACAACTAAAAATGGTATTCATTATTAATGGAGTTATAAGGATCTTTTATATGAAGCCAACGACAACATAGACCGGTCAACTGTTTCATGGTTAACTCATAATCACATAAAATTCTCACAATGATGCTTTCACATATAAAACGCTCTCACTCCTGCACTCACTTTCATAGCCGCTTGTCCTAATTAGGGTCGCGGGGGTGAGGCGAAAGGCAGGGAAACACTCTGGGCAGGTCGCAAGTCCATGATGTGCATGTATTTGGGAGGAAACCAGAGCGAAGCTGCCATTTTGGAGGCACCTTTTTTGGGGCAGTGATAATATTCTCTTTTAGTGTTATAAAGAGGGATTTATAACACACCTATAAGCGCTTATAAATGTATATCTATTTTGAAATGATTTTTAAAGGTTCTAGTTCGGATTCTGTCTTTTTTCTGGAGTTCTGCCATGCTTGGTTGTTTCAAAACATCAGCCCTTGATCCGTGGGTCATTTATTGAATGGATGGATTTAATTTTGTTGAACATACAAGATGCCCTTTGCTATGTGACGATTTCATGAATTTTCCGACTGCTACCGAGCGGCAGGATCCTCAGTAGACCGACAGGTTGTGGGTTCTTGCTTGATCTATTCTATATCCACCACAAGCACCATTTAAGCCTTTGAGCAAAGCCAGTATCTACTGGGACGCTCTCCCTATCATTAGGCATCGTACGTAAGCTCTGTCTGCTCTGGATGAAAGCGTCTGACGAATGCAGTAAATATGAATTACCTATTTTGAGGTTTTGCTCATGCAGAAGTGGTGATAGGGGACATGCAGGCGGTTGGAGTGAAAGAGGGAGATGCAGAGGGTAGGAAGAATTGCAAACGAATGATCCACAGTGGCGACCCCTAAATGGGAGCAGCTGAAAGAAGAAAGAAAGAAAGAAAGAAGTGATGGCGAACATGTTAATAAAGCACATATATATACACATGCTTCCTTGTTTATCTTTTTTCCTGGTAGAACATTCTGAAATCTCCGAAGGCCCATGTCTGGTTTGCTATTTCCCTGCTAACACCATTGTTTCTGTTCGGACTGGCTGGTAGATTACATGAATGCTAACACACTCAATGCCGACAGCCTTTCGCCATACAACCCCTTTATCTGGATAGAGATAAAATGCCTTGAAGGGGGGTTGTACACTGACACTATCAGCAGCTGTTAGGTCTAAAGTGGGCAGAATCCCTCACTAGTGAAGGGGGTGGGCTTTGTTTCATCTCTCTTTGCCACAGAAGCATGTTTATATTCAAACACACAAGCGGTATAGGCTCGTGTCAGAGAGTTAGTAGGTCAAGCTGAAATCTGTACACACGCAGCATCTGAGTGTTCGTTCCAGGGTCTCTGATCTGTCATCCCAACGATTTAATGGTTTCCTCCAAAACCATTACACATTCCCTGCCTCCTTCCTTGATTTGTTTTCATCCATCAAGGTTGTTTTTGTTTTTCTTGCTGCAGAGCACATGCAGTTAGTCGCATTGTCTTTTCACAAGTTGACAGAGAGAGAAAGAGAGAGAGAAAGAGAGAGAGAGAGAGAGAGAGAGAGAGAGAGAGAGAGAGAGAGAGAGAAAGAGAGAGAGAGAGGAGAGAGAGAGAGAGAGAGAGAGAGAGAGAGAGAGAGAGAGCACACAGACTGCAGTCCCCAAACAGAGGAACAGGAGAAACGAATGAGAGAGAGGGGGAAAGGCAGAGAGACTGGAGGAGGGGAACAGCAAGAGCAGAAGAGAAGAAAGGAAGGAGGGAGGGAGGGAGAGAGAGAGAGAGAGGGAGGGGAGGAGGGGTGAGCGGAGTTGCGAGGCAAACCTGGGATCACATGAGCAGGTCTGTTTACAAACTGGAAGCTGGGAGGCCGGGGAGGCAGAGGAGTAGCAAGAAACTGAGGACCATACTCTTGGGCCTGGCACACACACACACACACACACACACACACACACACACACACACACACACACACACACACACACTCCACCCAGGACGCAAAAAGAAGGAAATGTGGATGAAGTGAAGTCTATCATCAGCCATTGTGGTCTTTTTTTTCCACCTCCTGAAGGAAGGATTGAGAGAGCAGATGGTTTGAGGCGGGGAGAGAGAGAGAGAGAGAGAGAGAGAAAGAGAAAGAGAGAGAGAAAACACTCCCCCACATAGACTGCATACATGCAGACGCGCTCAGAGTGAAACACCAGCCTGGAGCCAGCTTGAAGGTGGTGGACTTGCTATGTGTGCGCTCTCTTTGTTTATCTGTTTGGGTGAAAGGGGCTCAGTGTTTGTCTAGGATAAGAAGAAGAAACAGAAGGAGGAGGAGAAGGAGGGAAACCCCTATTCGGATCAGTCGTTTTCAGAACGAAAAGCAGGAAGGGGGTCCCTGGAAGAAGGAGAATGACACGTCTTTTGTGATGAGCAGGACAAAGCCTGGTTCACCAGCAGATCTCCTTAGTAGAAGAGCCTCTCTCACCTCTGGATGGACCGCGCACTGTTTTCCCCAAACAGCTGACGCCTCTTGTGTGTCCCTAGAGCGAGGAGGCTGCTAAGGAGTTGTAGCCCAGTCCATATCCGTCCATCTATCTATCCATCCATCCATCCATCCAGCTTCTGACACTGCAGGGGCTCCTTCTCCTTCCAAAGCCTAGAGGAGCAAAGCTAAAGAGGACATGGCTAATGTGAGCGCGAGCTCTTTGTCTTAGCCTCCGTAGCCATGTCAACAACGAGCTAGTGCTTTCGACGACCAGGACGAGAAAGAAGTACAAGGTGAGAGAACGAGGGAGGAGGGCACGAAGGAAGGAAAGACTTGACCCCCAATAAGGCATCACCCCGGGCGGCTTTCTGGCCCTCCCGTCCAGCTTCCGCGTTTTTGTTTCTGCTGTCGGCGGTAGCGCTTGGGAGAAGAGGTCCGGCTGCGGCCAATGAGCGCGCGCGGAGCGTCGCGCCGCAGGAAGTGCCCCCGAGCGCGAGGCCAGCCTGAAGCGTTCTCACATCGCGCGACACTTTACTTTCGCTTCCCTCGCGCTGTCCCGAGCTAACGGCGCTTCTAACATATCCTTTCTTCGCTCCTGAACGTGCTGTCGGAACGAGCGGACTTTTATATTTACTGTCTGAACTATTGCCATGGTAACATGAATCCGTACACCGGATTATTGTTTATTATTATTGTTGTTGTTGTGATGTTAACATCACATTAATATCCATATTGCTATATATATATATATATATGTTTAAGTACATTTATTTATGATTTATGTAATTATTTAGTTTGAATTATATATATATTATTTATAATTTACTGTCTGAACTATTGTCATGGTAACAAAGAACCTTTTATGTTACCATTTCATTAATAATTCTACAGTTGTAATTGTGTGTGTACATTCTCTCTCTCTCTCTATATATATATATATATATAGAGAGAGAGAGATAGTATAAAAATATTTATTTAAAAATATTTAATTTATTTACTACCTGAACTTCTGATCACACACACATATATATATATATATATATTCAGTTCTTTTTTCAAAATCCAGTTGCCTCTCCCAGAGTGAATGATGCTCCCAGTAATCCCAGTGTAAGTGTCCAGTCCCCTCCAGCAACACTGAAGGGGTGTTGAGGACGTTCCCCCAAACCTAGGCTTTCTCCATACTGTCAGGATGCATTTGTGAATGAATGAAAGTTTCCATCAGCATGTTCACAAGCCCTTGTTCTGTGAATGGAAACCTCTCTACACGCACCAGCTGCCTGCCCCCCAAACTCCAAAGGGCCAGATGGCGGATTGTTGGACACGGTGCAAAAGTCGTCCATGTTTGCTTTGTGCTTAGATAATTACCCACACTCCCCCTGGCACCAAGGGCATTGATAGTGACCAAAAGTGCTGATCTACCTAAAATTGAACTCACTCATGTGTGTGTGTCCAGGTTGCCTCTGTGGTTTAGGGCTGCAGCGTTCAGACTGCGACATGACGTCGGAAGATCTTTATTACTTGCCGCTCAACGTGTACGTTATCGTACTGGGCATCGGCCTATTCGTCTTCATGCTCAGCGTCATCTTCTGCTGCTACCTGTTCAGGTATGAGCATCTGTACTCACCCCTTGATTGGCTGAGGTCACGCACACCGCCGCTTTTGTTGGTGCACGTTCAAATACATTCACGACCATATAAAACGGTGAACTGCACCAGCGCTATGAAAAGGCCCTTCATTTGAACATACTTCAGACGTTATCGTCTTATCTTGCTGCTCTCACACCTTTAGTTGCTGTTCTCGCACCTCTTTTGCACACACCTCTCCCCCACACACACACACACACACACACACACACACACACACACACACTCATATACAAGCCATCCTGGGTTCAGCAAGAAGGTTACAAGCCATCAACACAAACCCATCTTTTCCTCAAAGTAATATGAAAGCCACATTGGAATCAAGCCTTTATGGACCAGCAGTGAGATTCACTCATCAAAAATGACTCATTTAAAATTCCAGGGTCATTTTGAAGCAAGTTCTCTTTTCTAAATGGCGACTACAGTTGAACTGCATGTGGCATTTGCACATATACAGGAAATGTGGGTGATCATGACTACTTTTTGACTTTTGCAGGTTGAAACAGCAAGACACTAGACAGCAGTACAGCTACAACGAGGTACTGAAGTACAGCCAGCATACTGCCTCCACACTGGCCCACATTTTATACCACCGCTTTCGTCAGCTTTAAAGCTGACAACACCATCCAAACATTTCACACGCCTTAGAACTAAACCATATGTCAAGCTCCTTTATCACGTAGGTGGTGCAGTTGTCTGCAAAAACTTTACATCTTAATTATAATTAATTAAGATACAATAGTTAGTAATGCTGCAGAACGTGTTCAATCCTGCTATCGTTCAGGATCTGTGGGTTAAAGGTTGCGGATGTAAATATAGCATAAGCTCTCTAGCGTAACCATGAAACCCAACCCTAAGTCCCGGTAGAGAGATGACCTTCGCATGCGACACAGTGAGTGCGTGTGTGTAGCATTACTACCTGACACTGATTAGTGGCAAACATGTGAATGTTGACCGCTTTCAATTCATGGGTTGAACTTGAGGTCAGATCTAGTAAATGACATAAGTGATTTTGACATTCATTAGTGAGCAAGACCCTCAGTGTGTTGAGCTCTGCAGTCATGCTCAGACTTTCAGAAGAAAATCTAAATCTGAAAAGGCAACGCACCCTGCTCGTCCTAGCAAATTGATCCGTTTTTTTTTTTTAAACAGGTGGTGCTGAAAGGAGCAGGGAAGAAGCTGAGCCTTCTGGGAGTAAGTGTTGAATTTTTTTCTTATGTAAAGCGCATGTCATTACTCAAAGATACGACTTGTGTCCAAGTTTGGTTTTTGTTTTTTAACCTACCACGTGTGTTTTGCTTGATTTAAGTATCTGTGAAATGGTATCTGTATATGACGACTGTTAAACACCAGCAAAATGGCAACTAAAACGTCACGCACAGATTTATCAGGCCATCACATGCAAACAATGATAAGCATCGTCAGAGTCTTTTCTAAAACCTTGGGCATTTGAACCTGAGCATTTGTGTTTTCTGTTCCTTGCAGCAGCCTTGTGCAGTGTGCCTCGAGGAATTTAAAGCCCGAGATGAGCTGGGCGTGTGTCCATGCTCACACACCTTCCATAAGAAGTAAGTGCAAAATAAACGCAGACTGAAGCAACAGTTTGACCAAGTTTACCAGAAGTGAGCGCCGAAAGACTGAGACTGGTCGACATGCTCGAGGTCTTGAGTGAGGGGCTTTGGCTGGAGGCACCAGGCATTTGTTTGAGCACAGATATGATTTCATGAGTGCCAGCTTCTGATGGTTCTCTGTGTCTGCAAGATGTACTTACAAGTCATCCAAGAATAGCTTAAAAGGTTGCTCAGAAGCTTCTTGCCTGCAATGGAGATTATATTATGCTTTGATTCACTTCCCCACATTCATTGACGTTTTCTTTTTGCGACACACTGAGGTTTTTTTTTTTCCCCCCCTTTTCTTTCAATTTTCCACTGCTCTTTTCAGGTGCCTGTTGAAATGGCTGGAGATCCGCAGTGTCTGCCCCATGTGCAACAAGCCAATCATGCGACTCCACAGCGACAACGCTCCACGTGGGGCAGAAGGGCCGCAAGACCCAGAGGAGGTGTGACCCTGTAAAACGTAACGACCACTCCGAAAAACTGTCTGGCCCACGGCCATGTTTAATTATCGCCAGTTCTGCCACCATTGGAGCACAAGATCTTACCCACTGCCTCCAGAGGAGATGAAACTATTTTATGCACCAATCTGTGGAGGTCTAGTGGGCAGCCTGCTAGATCACAAACAGGGGCAAAGAGTAACATACAAATGCCTCAATTCAAGAACTAACACTTGATTGGCAAAGCCAAAAATAGCCACCCGATTTACTCCACTACGATCTGTGAACAGGCCAGGGATCCTCAGCGACGCACAAGATGCGCGTTCTAGGTAAGGTCGGAGGTCAAGAGCGAGGTAAACACTTAAGAGGTTGTCTCTAAGCAACCAGCTAATGAGGAATGGCACTGAACTGGAGCGAGTGCATGCAATGCACTGTTGCCCGTGAGGACAGTGCAAGCAGAATGGTGTAACTGCAGAAGAGCGAGTCTGCTATGTACCGATGTTTCAAGGCTTTAGAGTGTAGGTCAAGTGTATTGTCTGTTCCACTGGTACTACAAGTCTTTACTTGGGCCTTGTCTTGTGCTTCTAAGAAGAAAATATTAAGATATCAATTAGTAACCAGCAGTTACTATGTACTTCCCCTTTATGAATATGTAACAAGGTCTAAATTGACATCTCCCTCCTTTTTTCCTCGTCATTTTGTATGGTTTGATGTTTTTTGAATAAAAATTTCATGTTTTGTGGTTAAGTAAGGACATGAGTATTTGATTTCATTCAAAATGTTTTTCCTTCTCAAAAAAGCTACATTTTCCACAGTTTGTTACAAACGCTTGTATTAATGATGCGGTCCATTTGTAAAAAAACAAACAAACAAAAAAAAAAAGCAAACTGCCCAGCTTCTTGATCATTTGTCTGATAAGATAAGAAATTTGAGTCAAATAATTTACCCCAGAAACAGGATAAACTAGGTGAAGATATTTCCTAATCCCCTGGATTAGCATTGTGTGTATCATATTAGTTCAAATGGGTTCAAAATGGCTGCTGGTTCTAGCTAGTGGCCTCGGTTCCCTTGGCTTCCACATACTCCAGAGCTTTCAGCTTGACTGCCTGGATGCTCTCAGGTGTTCCGTGCTTCTTCTCATAGTCCAGGTAGCGCTTGAAGAAGAATTTGATCTTCTTTACTGATACGCTCAGGTTAATCACCCGGTCAAACAGGTCCCTACAGGAAAGGAAAAAAAAACAAACCCTCGTCACACACCCAGTTCAAATTTCATTTAACCATAACCTGAATTTGGATATTTTAAAGAAATTGAAAATGGCCTGAGGTTTAATTTGTGTTACACTTCACTGATCCACTTTAAAAAGCTCCTGTTTTTCTTACCTACAAGCATCCAGAACATTTTTCCCCATGTAGAAAACAAACTCTTTTCACAGATTAACCCAGAGTAACTGCAGATTTAACATCTGATGTCGGTTTATTTAATTTCTCTAGAGATACAAGGTCAATGAACCAGTCATGTCAGAGAGATTTGCGCAATTTGCATGTCTTACTCATTGAAACTGAACAGAAAAACTACACATGAGGTGCGTTAGATTACTTTGATGATTAACAGTTTAACAGCGCAAGGGGCAGCCGTACCCTTGAGCAAGGTACCGAAGCAAACACTGCTCCCCGGGCACGTTAAATAGCTGCTCCCTGCTGCTTGGTGTGTATCAGTTAAATGCAGAGGTTGCATTGCGGTTCACTGTGGGCTGTTTAACAATGCCAAAAATAGTCACTTTCACTTTTTCATCTCGCTTAAATACATTTCCCAGTGTGAAGCAAGTGATGATTCATTCATGCAGTTTGCAATATGCTAATCTGACTATGAATTTATCTTAATTTCTTACCATAGCCTTGCAATTTAAGTTCAAACCTAAAGCTATTAGTAGAAATTGCACAAATTCACTAAATGTATTCACTAAACCCTTGCCAACTGTGATAAAGGGATATTTTACCATTTGAAGTAAACAATGACTATAATGAAAAGATTCTGATTTCTACAGCATGTAAAAGCTTTTACATCAAATGGTTATGTAAAACTGGTCCCTTAAACATTATGATAAAACTACTATAAAACAGGCTGGAGGGAAAATAGTTCCGGTAGGAACATTTGATTATGTAACTTAGCCAGCATTTTACCATCTTTAACACGGTGTTTAAAACAGCCGGTAATGGAAATGATTATGCTTGTCCTGTATGCAACTTCGTAAGGTTATAGCATCAACATTCAACACACCTGACGTCCTTTTGTGAGCCGTGCTTCACCATCAAGTCTATGAAGACAGACCACAGGTCTGTGCGTTTCGGGTAGCTGCTGAGGACCTTATCAAACATGGCCTTGGCTTTCTCCGTGTTGCCATACTGAAACTCCAACCGGGCAAACTTGGCGATCAAGTCCACATCTGTAATGGAAAGAAATGAGGGGTGAAACTGCGGCAGTGCATAGTCAAAACAGACGGCATGGCTTGAGTAATGTAATGCTTTAATGTAGTGAACCAGGTAACGTAAGCTGTAGCTAGAAAGTGAGAAGCACTCACGGTCTTTGTTGGAAAGGCTCTGGAGGGCCCTCTGGAGGAGAGCATTGGCAGCTTCGCTTTGCCCCTGGCGCAACAAGAAGGAGCCATAACTTTGCCACACAGCTTTCTCCTGCCTGAAACGCTTGACCATGTTCTTATACAGGCGTTCTGCTTCCTGCACACACAAACACAAGCATCACTTCAGCTGACCAGCTAATGTTAAGTTTGATTACTAGGATCAGCGGTGGCCTAGTGATTAAGTACTAGGCCCCAAGATCGTGGGTGTGAATCCCAGCCAATTAGGTTGCTCTGAGGTACACCTGAGCAAGTTACCGTCCCCATCACTGCTCTCTGGGCGCTTTAAATAGCCGCCCCATGCTGCACGATGTGTAAGGGTTAAATGCAGAGACTGCATTTCGTTGGGGTTCACTGAGTGTTGTCATTGTGAATACACAGCACAACTGGTCACTTTCACTTCCGGTTACTTGAGATGGCGATTTGTTAATAAAGCACTTGGCTAGCAAATTACGACAAAGCCTCCTGTCAGGCTCTGTTCTTAGTGGTAACGTTGACTCACTTTCACATGTACATTCCATCAACATTTCGTTTGATATTGTGGTTGAGCCAGACCACAGGAGGAGTTTAAAACTCCCTTAAGCGCAGGCTGACTGGATAGTTAAAAGCCATCAAGATGTTATCTGCTACTGGCTCTCTGGGTCTGCAGTGTGAAGAAGCAGTCTCACCTTGACCTTGTTTGACTTGGCATAGATATCAGCCAGCTGCTGGTAGACAGGCATGGGTTCGCAGTACTGAATGGCTCGCTCAAACACCTTCTGCAGACTCTCCTCTGTTCCATACATGTTTTCCAGGTTTAGCAAAGCCACCCACACATTCAGCTTCTCCTGCTCCTCCCTACACACACACACACACACACACACACACACACACAATCAATTAAACAGCCACGAATGATGAGAGATAACCCAAAATATACAATGCAGAGATTCGGTACCATGGTTTTAGGGATTTTACCAACAGTGAAATGGTCCAAAGGCTTTCACACTACCGTGAAATGTACGGCCACACTAAAATGCTCAATCCCTTAAACTCTGATTAATGAAGGGGTTAACATTCAGACACTTACATGTTTAGAAACTTGCTGTCCATTTTCTGTTTTTGCAATAAGTTTCATTTATAATAAAATGTTGAAAGCAACATTCATGTAAAGGGAAACAGCATTTTGAAAAGACTTTCTGAAAGACAAATCTATCGACATTGTGCTCACGTTCATGTATCTCTGAGCATTTTAACTTCTTACTAATGAAAGCACTAAACTACACCAATAAGATTGATGTCTGCTGATGCTCGGTCATCTCTAAATTTGTGGATTATAAAAGAAAAGAACAGCCCAGACTGTTCCTATGCCGTCAGATGCTGCATGAACTCAGAACGTCTACTGCAAGTTTAAATGATGGGAACGATGCCCAGCAGCAGCTTCTGATGCACTTCTGTTTTAGAAAGGTGCTTTAAACTTCATGGGATTACTCAGCTTTGTTACCGAGACATGAACAATGTAGCGTACCCACCTAAAGGAGATGGTTTTGAGGGCCCTCTCGGCCACTGCACGAGCCTGCTCGATTTGCGTGGCCTGCAGGTGGAAGGCCATGTACTGCAGCCAGAGCAGCGAACTGTCAGGGGAGGAGAGGAGCAGACGCTCAAACGCTGCAGAACTCTCCGGCCGAGCAGACGAGTCCATTAGCTCCGCCTCCAAACGGCTAAGATTACGCTCCGCTTCCTGGTGCGCCTTTTCAATCTCTCGTCGAGACTTCTTCACCGCCTTAATAAGGAGAGTGAGAAAGTTTTAATGCTTAAAAAGCTTTGGTTTTAACTGATAACTGGTTAAGTGTGTGCAAAGTGTAAACAGCAATAAAAGGTATGAAGAGCTAGTGTAGAATGTAGGGATGAATTCAAGAAATATTCTTATTGAGACAACTTATAAATACGCTCCAGTTTAAAAACGAACTTAGTAACATGTTAGAAGCCAACAAAGGAAGAAAACCTTTAAATTCTACGTGGACTGGATCATTATCTACAAGCAAAGCATTTCAAGATCACTACCTTCTAAACTTCAAATTTTTTTTATTTCATTTTTAACAGATACGTCACGCAAATGTATCTGAAACCAAATTGACTCACCTTTTTTTGAAACCATGCATTTTGTCTCACCTTGCTTTGATGGTCTTCCTCTTCGTCGCTGGAATGATGGGTGTTTTCAGCCGTAGAGGCAGGTTTGAGGGAGTTGAGCTCAGTGTCCCAGGAGAAAGCAGTAGCTACCTGAAGCCTGTCACGCTCTTTCTCCTTACTTTCCCCCTACGCACACACGAAACATCGTCATCGGCACGCCGAAACAGAAGCACAATTCATATGAACGACATAAAAAGTGAACTTGAGCATAAGTATGTCTGATATTTCCATAGCTCACATTTTTCTTTACTGTCTCAGTCTCCTCTTCTCTAAAATACACTTCAACTCCGCTGTCGAAGTCTTCAGTCTGGGATTTCTTCTGCGCTTTCGCCTTCATTATTTTCTGCGTTTTCTCTGTCGAATCTTTTCCTGATTTCTTCAGTTTCTTCTTTTCCACTCCATCCTATAGAGACAACCAGATCATGAAGTCATTCATGAAAAGCACCAACAGTGTCCCTTTCAAAAGGATCTTTGACTTTATTCTTTAGCTAATTAAAAAAATAAATAAATAAATAAAAAACCCCATCCCTACTCAAACCCTTCACCTTCATACACCTAAAGGAAGAGATTTCTATTCTTTGAGCAAGAACATTTAATAATTTGGTTTTAATAAAGTCATAGAGGCCAATCTGTTCCAGGTGCCGACTTAAAGTGGGGGAAGAATGTTATAATCAGTTTGAATAAAAGTAAATGAGCACATTTTTAACAAAACACACCACATACCAAACGATCATGATGCTCGGAATACATTTCTGAAGAACTTATTTTAATCAACCCCCCTGTCACACCCTACCTGTTTGTTCTCGGAGTTCTTGCGCTTCCTGTGTGTCTTTTTATACTCCTCTTTTTCTTTTCCCCTCAGACGCAGTGGGAGCCCAAGGGATTCAGGGAGAATGTCGGCTTTCCCAGTGTCCTCTGGGAGTAGCGAGAGGTCCACATGGCTCCTCTCTACGTCAATACTGTACAAGCATGAATCCAACACCAGAGTCAAACTTAAACCCATGCGTTTGGAAATATGGCTAACCATGCAATAAAACAAGCCACCATGGAATGAGATTTTAATAATTATTGCTGTTATTCAGTAATAAATGTTGTAACTAACCTACTAGATTGCTTTGTTAAATCACGTTAAAATCACAAAGTATTTTAAACACTGACCACTTAAATTTAAACGATTTATTATATTTCATTAACTTTTTACAGTAGTTTCCCCATCAACAATCTTCAGGAGATCCTATTATTTCTTCATTTTTAAGCCACTTAGAGACGAGTTCAAGTTGGGGAGAAATACTATAAAGATGCAGTACTCAAATGTCTTTATAGCATAGAAAAGTGATTTTATGTTTCTGGGAACGCTCATTCTAAACGAAAATCTAATGCATGTCCTCATCTGATTTTTTAAGAAAGAAGTATGTTTCAGCTGCCACTGTTTTTGTATCCCCAGTGTAAGACTTCAGGAGTTGATACTGGCTGTGAAAAAAATAAATAAATAAAAAAAATTAAAAATTACCTGACAACTTTGACTGTGAGCAGTGCATTCTGGGAGATGTGTTCAGCGAACATTTTGGAATCAGTCACATAGTAGTTTGTGGCATGGTGGAACAAGACTCTTCCCGTTACTGATCTCGATAACCTTCCAAAAAAAATAAAAAAGATTATATATATCAAGATATCTTTAGGAAAAACAGGTTAAGAAGTCAAAGGTAGTGCCAACATCTCCTTTATGGAATAAAAAAAGGAGTTAATACTTCACAAATATTCCTTTATCTCCCACGTTCTTGACATAACCTCGGATGATCTGTCCCTCCTGGAGCTCTGTGACGGAGTCGATGTCAACATCCTTAACTGGCAAGTCCTTCCCACTATGGATCCTGTGTAGTTTTAGCCAAAGTGAAGTTAAAAACCTGTTAATCCTTTGTTTTATATTTACCATGTACTAATGCAGATTTATTACACTAAAACTATCAGACACCACTCTGGCACACTCACAGTCAAGACTAAAATAGCTTTACAAGATGGCTTATGGGATCTGCAATGATTAAAAAATTATTATTTTTTTTTTATATAAAGTCAACCTCACTTTTGAGGCTTTTAATTACTTAATTCAAGACTTTAAACACTGAATTACATTCAACATTTGTTTATCTGCATCTCTATATTATTCTATTTCCTTTCATAAACTGTGCTCTAGGAGCCAGACTTTCTAACAACTCTCTTCTTAAATGTAATCCCATTCAGTAAATCTTTCAGTTAAACTCACTTTACGTCACATTTGATGGAACGTCTGTTAAGTGCTCTATAAATAAGTATTTTTATTGAAGCTGGGGAACGGGTAATGAGCATTTTATTTGTCAGCAGTTTGTCCTGCCTCGGATTAAGCTTGATGCTCCACTTATATCCTAAATATGGTTTCTACACAAAAAACCTTAGTTGGAAAAACAAGCTCCTCAATGCTTGAGTACCTGGACAGACGCAGAGACACAAGAAACTTTCTCTCCTCTTCCTCCTTAAAGATGCAGCATCTAAAAAGGCACACAAAGGCAGAGTAAAGTAATTGGACTGCAGAACTGGCTCCGATTTTCACACATCTAGCAAAGGATCAAGGAAAAAAGAAACCTTCTCCATTATTAATCAAACATACGCAGACCGACCTGACCACCTGGTCTTCTTTGTACTGTTCCAGTGGGTTTTCTGTGTACAAGTCTGACAGATCCGTTATGGAAACTAAGCCAGAACTCCCAAATGGCAGTTTCAGCACCAGTCCCAATTGGGGGTGGATTTTCCGAACGGTTCCCATGGTAACAGCTCCCTTTTCAAGCTTGTATATCCCTACAGTAGCAGCACACACAGGAAGTGTAAAGGTGGTCCGTGGGAAGAGCTTACAAAGTGACATTACGATCATAAAGTGCATTGTTCATAACATGACATGTTTCCTTACACAGCAGAAAATGGTTAAACCAAAACCCAAAAAAAAGAAAAAACAAAAAAACAAAAAAAAAACCCAAACAGAAGCCGGTACAGTACCAGGAGGCACAGAGACTATACAGAGTTTAGATCATGTGTGTCAAACTCAAGGCCCACATCCGGCCTACGAGATTAAATTTTTTTTTTAATTATATCAAAAAGTTAAAATATCAGTTTTTCCACACACACATATATATGTGTGTGGAAAAACTGATATTTTAACTTTTACTTAAAAGCATAATTTTTATTTATATGATATTTTTATGGAGAGCAAAATATTATCTGTGTTATTTTAGTTATTTTAAGGTGATTTATTTTGGAATAATATTGTATCCTGTCTGTTTCGATTCATTCTTCTGATGCTTTGCATACATTTCTGAATCACTTATTTTAATCAAACCAAGTTATTCCCCCACAGACACACACAACCTGTTTGAAATTCATATTTCTGTTCAAAAAACGTTTAGTTTTAGTGTGTTGGCCTGCTGAGTTTTGGCCCCCGGTGTGACTGAGGGGATTGACACCCCTGGTCTAGATTATAGTTGCCAAAGCAGTTCCAGTTTGTGTCGTTTATTTAGGCGACATGAACGTTTTTTGAGCTGCTGCTCTAATTGCACTCCTGGATCTTCTAAGGCCCCGTTTGTACCCATCGCCCATTTTGTTCATGATTCAAAAATGACAGTAGTTGGCTGATCATGCTGGAAACCTCACCTCACCAGCTTAAGATGGTGGGCTGGCAACTTAAATTCACTGATAATATTGGGGACACATTACATTAACCATGGTGTAACGTGCCCCCATGTGCAGTGTTTTTCTGACATGAAGTCGATATTTTTGGTGTCTGTTGGGATATTATACATGGAACAGTTTCTTTAGAAACCTGTGTGATCTCTGATAAGTAAATAAAACAGTTGAAAGTTTTGAAAACCTTGGGGAATGCTTTAAAATGTTACCTGTGAGTGAAAGGAAGAGGCGGTCATGTTTTTTGGGACAGACACCGACCACTTTTGCAGACACGCACTGGCCGGTTTTGAAGAGCTTTTGAGGATTTTTCGCTTCCTGAATCACAAAACACAACCTTCAGTAGAGCCATAATTACTGCCCACTTATTCTAGTTAACAATCAGCCAACGTTGTTTCCATCAAAATACTTCCCCAAAGTTCTCCCACCCTATGCAAACCACATCCGGATTTTTATTAAGGTGCATTAACTATTTAGACTTCACTTCAATTGCAAACTAATGAAGCAGAAACAGAAAAGTTGAGAGTTCAGTTAAAATGATTCTGTATAGGAAGCACTAATACATGGTGGCGAAGTCTTGCAAATGTAAACCACCCTTTACTGCTGACCAATTTACTTCATAAACATAAATCCAAAAAAAGACTCAAGGTGAACCCACCCGAGGTTTGTTGATCATGGCCAGCAACTCTACTGTTCCAGTGATGTTTGGAGACACCGTGAGCTCCAGGCATTTCAACTGTGGTATGTACTGGAAGAAAGCGACAGTAATTTAAAAATGCTCCCGACACATACCTCTTATCTCCTGAAACTTATACACACCAACGCATTCACACAGGCACTTTTTACCTTGGATACAAAGCATGTGAGCTCATGTCCAGGTTTGAATCTCTCCAGTTCGGGTGCACTTTCCATTGGGTTGACCTCAACATCAGTAGTTAGCTTTCTGAAAGTGTGTGAGACAAACACTGAGTAAGCTCTTAAGTGGAAATGTGTGTAAGCTAACGAAGTAGATCATTCCGGAGACATTAAATGTACCACAGCAGGTGGACTGTGTTTACCTGGGAAGAAGAGTAAGCTCAGGCAGAGAGAAGACAAAGTTGGGATGACTGATGGGAAGGAAGCTGTAATGCAAAATAAAAAGATGATTAGTAACTCAAACTTTCATTTTAATCCACTGGCAACTACAACTACAGCTGTAGTCAGGGCTGAGCGATATGGCAAAAGCACGATTATAGAATACACGATGGAAATAAGCAAAGGTCCGGACAAATTAATACCCAACAGGCACCTGGCAATCTCCCTTTCTACACCTGTACCACACCTCAAAGTGAAAGTGACTGTCATCATTGTGAAACACAGCACAGCACATAGTGTGACCACAAAATTCAACCTCTGCTGTTCACCCATACAAACTGTGTAGCAGAGGGGAGCAGTGATGGGCATGGTACCTTGCTCAAAAGGTACCTCGAGGTAACCTACTGGTCTGGGAACTGAGCCCACAACCTTCTGATCCTGGGATCAACATTTAAAAAGCCAGTTTGTGTTGAAGAATATTGTTATTGCTAACTTTAGCGATTAAAACTTACTGGTGCAACAGTGTTTTTAGCACAAACTCTTAAGACATGTAAAGGCCTTCTAAAAACTCAGGCGAGCTTCTACAAAACATATGCGAGGTAATCGAACTTGCCTGTGTCCACGGACTTCACGGCCACCGATGACCCTTGCCTTGAGCGCTGTGCCAACTTTTAGAGATGATGTTGGGAAGCTGCCCAGTTGTGGCGACTCTTGAATTTCAGAGACGTGGACACTCCCAATTATCCCGTCCTCCATGGTGAGAAGCACATGTGTGGGTTTGACTGTTTTGACCTTGGCGGTCACCAGATCCCCAACACTGTATTTGTGTTTTGGGCCTCTGCTCTCAGACGTCGTGCGCTCACGTTTATTCGTTAAGATCCGCCAAGTAACAAGAGCCCTTCCCCCAAAGTCTTCACTGCTTGGGTCGGTTACTGACACAGTCAAGTTGCTGCCCACATTCAGTTTCTCTGAGTCAAAACGAAAAGTTTCATTTAGGTGGGTGGTTGTGGAAATTATGGTCAAATGACCAGTGTCACCTAGTGAGATGACAGCAAAGTCTTCGTCCACGTATTGCACTGTAGCGATGTGCTGAGAGTCCTTTGCCAACTAGAGAAAGAGGAGGGAAAAAAAAACCAAAAACACAGTATTTACTGCCAATATCCTATAATCCATCAATTACTGAAGCTTCTGCCAGCTCCCCAACTGCATTTATTGTCTTTAATTCATAAATTCTCAGCGAATGAAGAAAACACTACTCACAGTTTTCTTTTTTGCCTTGAGCTTAGGCAAGAGAGACACATGCACCTGAGGGGTCAAAAGATCAACATGCAGCACCACAGCAGTGACCTGGTATCCTGGGGTGACGTTAACACCTATAAAAAAAACATTTACACATAAATTGTGTGTCACAGCCTTTCTTTAACAATTCAAGTCAATGAGTGAATTAAAAGTTTCAGAACTCCTAGAGGCCACAGATCACAAAAGCCAAGTGTGATACTGAAATCAGTCCTGTGCCTAATCCGATTTAAATGATCCAGCTCATGAAGAACATCA
Organism: Hepsetus odoe; assembly: GCA_017165825.1. Taxonomy (NCBI): domain Eukaryota; kingdom Metazoa; phylum Chordata; class Actinopteri; order Characiformes; family Hepsetidae; genus Hepsetus; species Hepsetus odoe. The sequence continues at coordinate 12,444,300 of CM029386.1, forward strand.
GCTAAAGATGATGAGAGTGCAAAAGAGAGAATGAAACCGAGTATGGATGATGGATAAGCCATACTCCTATCTTCATCATTGTTTTCCAACTTCAGACCTTGTGTGACAGGAGTAAATGCTGACCTGTAATGTGGTACTTGGAGGCCAACACGGTCACTTGGTTGAGCTGATCTGAGGTCAGGCTGATAGAGCCATCCTCTGTGGTTTCCTTGATGGTCATCTTCAATTTTTCCCCCAGTGACACGGAAGAAAGCTGCACCAGCAAATCGGAATCATCTTGAGGAAGGAGAAAGAAAAAAAAACAAATAAGAAGTGAACATTTACATTATACAACAGCAGTAAGCAGGTTTCCATTCAAGCTTTGTACTGCCTGCACTGGCATTTGACATTTTTCAAACAGCACCCTTTCCAGCCACGACAAAGTTCACGACAAAGTTCACACTTCCTGTATTTAACACAAATATCTGTACTTTCTACTTCTACATTTTCAAATGAAAAATGAAAACCGAGAAGTTGACCCGACCACAGAGAAAAAGCGTGTTATAATTTTTAGCCACCAGCCTTAAAGTTGTTTATTCATCGTTTTCTGTAGTTTGTTCCAACTGTAGCTGAAGATAAAATGATTTGAAATTCTACTGAATTACATTTGTCTTTTAAACAGCTGGTAAGGCGCTACTTTTTAATTTTCCATTTCGTACGTCACTTGATTAAAGGAGTTAAATCAGTGCTTTTACTTTTATCAGACCTGTACTTCGAGCAGGTAGGGGAGGAGAGGATGTTATCCAAGCTAACATCCATCTTGGACAACACCTCCCACATCCAGCATGAGACTGTACGAGCACTGAGCAGCTCGTTCAGCAGCAGACTGTTACACCCGCAGTGTAAGAAGGAGCTACCGCAGGTCATTCCTACCTGCAGCCATCAGACTCCACAACTCAACCCAGCATTACTTATTCATTATTACTATTATTATTACTACTATTATTACTTTTATTTATTTATAATTTACTAATATATTATTATTATTATTATATACTCACTGTGTATCTTTCCTGTCTTATATTCTTTATTTCTTTGTTAATTGCCCTGTAAATATGTATATACAGAGCTCTATATCTATCTATCTATCTATCTATCTATCTATCTATCTATCTCTGTCTTTCCTAGTTTTCTATATTTATCATTTTTCCTCTTTCTTGTTCTTTCTGTAGAAGAGCCCTGTAACACTCAAATTTCTCATTCGTGGGATAATAAAGGATTATTCTATTCTATTCTGCTTCCACACAAACACACATTCTTTAATTAAAGTAGATGTAGACAGTCATATCTATAAGACAAATGATTCTTCTACAGGATTTGAGACATTACAAAACATTTTCTAAAGCGGCGATGATCGATAGGCACAATGCACTGTAAAACACTGAATCTCCATTATCACGATAAGTGTGTTGTACCTCTAGATGTTATTATGTCATGAACGGTCGTTCTTTCACGCTGACCCTGGATCAGCCTGGCCTGGGCCTCTTCGTTGGAAGCGCTCACTTCCGACACTTTCAGAGTGACCAGAAACCTGCGTTTCTCCTCATCCAGGTTAGTCACCTTGGCCAGCACAGTCTGGCCTATCTGGAATACTCCTGTTGTATCTGTAATGAACTTATCACTCATGGCCTACAAGGGGAGACATAGCCAGAGACACAGATCACCGCATAGGCCACTAGAACATGAACAAAACTGTAGATTCAGCTAACTGGTTAAAAGGAGGTTCTTCCATTAACATTCAGAAGCAGGCTACCAACCTTCATGGAAACAGCCATTAATAAACTAAAGCATATGATTTAAATATATAAAAAAAAGCTTCAGCTCAATATTTCTCAATATCTGACTACACAAATAAAAGCAATATCCATGATTGACCAAAATATATAAATAAATATCACACAAAATCTAAATGTGACTGGTTGCACACCCAGAGATCGGATCAAAATAAGATTTATAAAACAAGTTTCCAACAAGTGTCTGGAAACCAAATGGAAAAATGGGGCTTTTTGCTCTTATATTTTCTTAGATTCAAGCTCAGATATTTGAACCTATTCTGTTATGGTTAAGCCTTTTGTGGAAGTACTGATGCTAAAGTTAAGCATGCACTATATGCTAAATGTTCATAAGCACTGATAAATTCTACTCACAGCTTTTGGGGCCAGACCATAAAGGCCATAGGGGAAGTCAAGAAACACACCAAAGGGCATGATGTTCTTCACCCAGCCCAACATAGTCATGCCCACCCGCAGTTCTGAGAAGGACTTGACCACGTCTTCAGCCTCCAGAGCCTCAACCAGCAGCGGCTTCTTACTGAGAATCTGCGAGCAGTTCGGTTAAGGAACAAGAGTTTCTTCAAAAAGCTTTTTGCCTCCTTACAACAGAGGAGGCGAGGACACAAAGGGAGCAAGGAGGTAGACAGAATGATGCCTGCATTAATTGCAGTCCTGGGAGTTATGGGGGACCATTAAGGTGGTACAGACTTTGTGTTTAAGGACAGCATGAAATAGCATCATAAAAATAGGTCAAGAGCATTGGCAGAAGTCTAGAGCTAAAGCAGCATTTGTTTAAAACTTTATTGGATCAGTTTATCGAAAAGGCTTTAAAGAATTTGCATCTGAAAAGTCATTTTAAAAAAACTACTCTTATTATTTGAGTCAACTTAGCCTTGACCTTGGCCTACACAGGAATTTAAAATGGAAAAATTAAGAATTATGCTGTGCTGTTCAGCCTTTGAGACTCGGACCCTCGATGAATCCCTGATAAAGCCCCAAACATTTAAACAGTGCATTGGTAGCATCTGTGCAAACTTGTAGAACATTAATGAGGCAAAAGGATACAATGTTTTGTTTGCTCTTGCTGAGACACACGGCGTTGGAGATGGTGTCTCCTTCTTGTAGCGCCTCCCACAGCAAAGGCCAATTGCTCGCGTGGTCAGACAGGTGCACCATGGGAATGAGAGCAGGGACTTCCTCTGGTAGAACAGACACCTGAAGACCAGTCAGGTCTTTCTTTATCACTGTTGCTTTTACTTTCTGGGGAAGCAGAAGAGAGAGAATGAGTTGTAGCTATTATTTACATTTAAGACAAAATACTGCAAGGATATCATGCATGTTTAGTTCAGAATGCAGCTGTAGAGCAGTAATGGATTTCAATCCCTTAGACTTTACATGTGTAATGAAATAAGATTTATCTGTATATTACTTTACCTTTCCTACTTCAAAGGCAAAATTGGCCCACTGGACCTGCTCTACATCCCCCAGGGTCACTGCTTTAAAGGAAAGGATCAGCTTCTTGTTTTCAGCATCACACCTCAGCACTTTGGCTTTCATCACCTGTTCAAGCATGAAAGCAAAACCAGAACCGTTCCTTAACAAAATGACCAAATGTCAGGAATTTCCAGAAAACAACTGACTACAAAGTGGAGAAAATAATCGAATAATTAGTACAATCAGGTAAAACATCCCTTTTTATTTGTGAAAGTGCTAGAAAAAAGGGGGAGAAAAACAGAGTAGAAAAACTGATGCAGAAGCTGGTGAAGATGAGGTTACAGGGTACTAGAACCCGAGATTGGCCTATGAGAATGAAGAGAATAGGAGTTTTGCTGCACAGTTGTTCACCAACCTGTCCAACGTAAAAGAGGCTCTGTGGATTGGCTGTGGAATCCGTTGTCAGCTCCTGCGTTGGTACCAGCCCCTTGACGTTACCATAGCAACGAACAATGCAGCCAAAGTCCTTAATACAGATGATGACGCAGTGGGTGACAAGGCCCACACGAGCATCCGAGAAGGAGAGGATAGGAGGTAGTGTTGACTCAATCAGCGTTTTTTTTCTGCTCAGAATTATCCTCTGGCTCAGCGGCTCCACCTCCAAAACCTGGAGACGCGCAGATTTGGTCAAACATAACCAATCATTTACTCAGTCAAGTATATCTTTGAATAAAGAAACAAGGGGAAGAAAAAAAAAAATTCTGGAGATCTTCCATCCTGGAATATAAATATAGAGGATTTCTTATAGGGTTATTATATTACATGATCATAAGGTTACATAAGAGAGATACAAGATCTTATTACTGAAGATTACAGCGTTTATTTTTGTTTAATTGGTTGGGTGGGTTAATTATTCTAGCAGATTTTTTGGCAGGTTGTAAATTAAAGCCTTGAGAACCACTCTGGGAAGAAGTGAAGAGACGACCTGTAATACATCATCTTTTGACGACTATTCAAAAGTGGGCCCGACAACAAAGTTTCCTCACATAAATGGAAATGTTACTCACCCTGCATTTGACTTTCATGCCCTCTTTGAACTTCTTTTCTGGGGCGCTGAGGGTGACATCTGCCAGATGAATTCTGGGAACCAGACCTCTGATGTGACCTGAAATCTTCACATGCATTCCATATGTCTGCAGGCTCTGCACTGTGCCCTGTAAACACAGAAAGTTTTACAAGTCTACACACAGCTAATCACACCATGAATCTACACGGTAGACTGTACACTGTATCGCTCACCTCGATGATCTGTCCCGCTTTAACATCATGATAACTGAAAAAAGTCGCAGCTATGGTGCTCCTTTAAGACAAGAAAAGAAATGATCAAACTGAGGCTGCATAGACTGCAGATATATAGTGTATTTTTACTTGAATTAATTCTTACTCCGTTTACTGAAACGAGCTGTGAAATTGTAAAAAATTACATTCTCAAAAAATATCAAACTAAATGCTATATTTAGGTGGACTAAACAAAATTCCATGGAAGATAATGAAAGTGACTATTCTTGTCACTGTGAAACGCAGCGCAACAACGAAATTCAACCTCTGCGTTTCACCCATACACACGTGCAGCAGAGGGCAGCTACTGAAAGCGCCAGGGGAGCAGGGACAGGGACGGTACCGTACCTTGCTCAAGGGTAGCTCAGCGCAACCTACCAGCGAGAGAATTGAACCCACAATCTTCCGATCCGGGGAAATTCCCAAACCACTAGGCCACCGCTGCCCCAGACAATATTAATTATTGTCAAACTTAGTTTCTGACATTTTAAGAAGATTCATTTTTGCACTTAACTGTTCATCGCCCACACACACACACACACACACACACTCACTTGCGCAGAGTGGCCAGATACATCTGCTCCAAATGACTGTAGCCTGTTATTCTCAGGGTGTGCTCAGACTGGGCGAGCAGTCTATTTGGGTTAAACTCCTCGTTGGCCTGCTTCATTTGGTTTTTCTGGAAAACATCAAACTCTTTATTAACGAGGAAGATGACGATGATGAGGTAAAGAGCATTTCTAGTTGCAATATTTCCGAAAGAACCAGATTAAGGACGATTTTGTAATAAACTTGTCCTAAATTTTGTAATAAAAGGAATCAGCCTAGCTACATGGTTTGACACTCACTCGTGTCAGGAAATGCATGTAATGATTTAGGCTTGAAGCTTTAAGGCTGCTTCAACTTCAAGATAGCCAATATACACTTAACCTTTAATAACAGTAGGTCTAATATACTGTGAAATTACATCTAGAATAAATCCTTCTTTTTGCCCTGTTTTCTCCCATAGCCAATAACCACCCACTCAAATCCCACACTATTACAAGATGTGCAACCAGCACTGTGACCTTACTCAGACATGCATGAACCACTGCATATTTATAAGAAACCTTTAACGCGAAACACTGGATGGTTCAAAGTGAACACGGTCAACTCTGTTACATCAACTAACAGACAAAAAGCCTCCCAGTGAGTGAAGAAGAAGAAGAAGAGAGAACCATCCAGTCCACCCAAAGAACGAGGACACCGTCATATGACGTCATCTTCTCTCCCCACCCCCCTTTTCTTGATGCTGCTTGCCAACCACAATGTGTGGAGAGACTCACATGTACGAAGGCCACAGCTCCATCAGGAAGCTCCATGATTGCTCCAGAGTGGTGGTGTACTGCAGTCATCTTACAGCCCTCAATCACTTCTCCCATACGGTCACTTGTTGTCTTCTCCAGCACATCGCTCCGCGGTGGCAGCAGGTGGCTGCGCAGAGAAAGACCCACCAGACGAGAGGTGGGTTCAACGTACAGAATTCGCGCTTTCACCTGAAAACAAGAGTTAAGCTATAGGTTATTTTGCCAGTTTGTTATTACAACATATTATTCTCCAACATTTCAAATTTCAAAAACCTTCTAAATAGAAAATAAAACTGCATTCTTGCGACAGTGCACCGTTTAAGCTTTTGCTCCCAACCATTTCCAGCTCTCACCTCGTCACCCACTCTGTACGTTGACATTTTGTCAGGGTCGATATGCATAAAGTCCACCACGCCGGTATACGATGAGAGGAATGTCACCAGGAGTCCATGAAGTGTCACCTTCAGAAGCAAAAGCACATTAATAATGGACATGAACTGAGACTCTATTGTTAATCAACATAATGCTCTCTTACAGCCACTGGAACATCTATCGCAGTGCAGTCAGACTCTAGTCCTGGAGGGCTGGTGTCCAGCACAGTTTGGTGGCTCACATCCTCAAACATTCTCACTAAACCTGGAAATAAGTGTAACCCAGATTTTTTTGAGGATCACTAATCTGTGCTGGACACTGGCCTTCCAGGACTGGAGTTTTACACCCCTGACGCACAGGAAGCTTCTGTAACTTTCAAAAGGCAAGGTTTAATTCATTTAAACGTAATTCAGTACTTAAATAAATAAGTAAGAAGAATACTAAAAACGTGGTCTTACCTTCTTGACGCAAGCTTGTACCAGCAGTCCTGGGGCTAGGCTACACAACGTCCAGTCATGCTGGGTGTCAGCACAGGCTTGACTGACTGCTGCAGGATTCACAGAGAGCCGTGCCACCCGACCCTCGTTTTTTACCTCAGTCACAAGAGCTGTTACATACTGACCCACCTTCAGATCTGAGAAACAAGGTTTTATTGACTAGGCATGGCAGAAATCGTACATTATGAATGATACAGCCTGGTTCGAAAACCCCCGTGAGCACATATAAAACAACAACAAGGGTAATTAAATAATAGGTCTACCAAAAAGATCTACAGCTGTTAACATCTACAGGAAAAGTCACAAGTGAATCCAAAAGACTCTCACTAACAATCCAACCATCTGCACCAGCAACAAGCTGCCCTCGATGTGACATAGCGTTGATTATGCACTCGGAAAAGTAAATGATGTGCAATACTTCATATGAACGCCTTGATTTACCCACTAAGCACGGTCATACATTTGCCCAAAAAGCAATGCATGAAATAAATGAAGGATAAAATATTCCACAGTTAAAGGCTTTATTTTATTTTTTACTTTATTCACTTCAGCATTGTTTATTTGTTTTACACACGCAACTAAAATCCAGATCCATAGACTGTAAAAAGATTACCTTGTTTGGGTGATTTGGCTTCGTTTTTTTTCTCTTTAGGCAGAAAGGCTTTGGTTCCTGAGACTCCAATGTCAATCAAATAACCATGGTCCTCCACACTCTCCACACAACCACCCAGTGACTACAACCACAAAAAGTTGTTAACATGAATGCAGTCACCTCAATGAATAAACAACACTTCACTTCAAAAATGCATCGGGGGGGGGGGGAGTAAAATAAAAATAAATAAATAAATAAACTTAGATTAGAATCTCTTGGAATAGAATTTACTGCAGAACAGTAAAGCTTTCACAACAGCACAGTATTTTTCTTCACCCATATGCAAAGAAACAGGTCACGTTTAAGAGGTGATCTAACAGATAAAAATACAAATATTAAATAAATAAAAACATTATAAACCTGTGAACATGACCCACTCACCATGCCTTTTTTCAAAGAGCTGGAGCTGAGCTCCTTGTTGACCACTTTAGGGTTTACAGAGACTCGGAGACTGATCAAGCCCTCATTAGATGATTTAAGTGACGAAACCACACATCTGACCAACTGGCCTGGGATGAGAATATGGGAGGGAGAGACATCCTGTACAAACACACACACACACACACAATAAATCAACCAATTAAAATAAATAAACTAACACACTTTGGAAATTATGAGCCTATACCCATAGTAAGCTATTAAGCACTAAAATCAACTTTAAAACGTAGACTTTGTTGTGAAAGGACCTTAATCGTTATATTATACATCATTATATGTCAATATTAAAAATGCACTGTTGCAGCAGGCAGGACAATCCGTTCAACGTGTTCAAAAACTTTGCTGCTGCTGACCTCTAGATGTTCGCCAGAATCCAGTTTCTCACTGAGCATCTTGTTGTAGGTGTCGCTGATGCTGGAGATGGGCAGGTAGCCTGTGAGACCATCTGGGAGACTCAGTACAAACTCAAAGTCTGAAGCCTCCTTCACACAGCCGAGCATTAGAGTGCCCACCTTCAGATTCTAAAAGAAGAAAAGAAAACTGTGGTGAGGTAACTGTAGTGATGTGCTATACTCAACATCAAAAGATCAAAAATGGGATCAAATTCGCATCTACCCCAGTTGCCAGTCCAATGCAGGGTCGATGCACACAAACACAAACACACCTTCACATCAAGGTGGCAATTTAGCATCTCCACATGATCTGCATTATGTTAAACACAACCTGAATCTTTACCTGGTGAAGTTTGTGCTTAAAGTGCCAATATTTGATTTTTGAGGAAGGAACGCTTACCTTTAAGTGAAGGATATCTACACTGCTGGTAGCATTTAGCTTTAGACCACCACCATCGCCCTTCTGCTTTTTGGCTGCTTTCCCATCTTCTTGTTTGGCTCCCTTTCTCTTCTTCTTCGCTGCTGGTTCTTCAGTCTGAAAGAGACGCATTAGACAAGCCCGGAACATTAGATCTCTGGACAAAGTGCAGACCTGAATTTTACATGCAGGTGACAGCAAGAGATATTTCATGCTGGATACGCTTGTATTAGTTTGTGCGGTTCAGGGGAGGTATGTCAGAAAAGGCTAGTGACGACCTGGGGAGAGAGGCAGCCTCGCCAATATCACCCCTGCCATTTTCACTTACCTTGAAAAGATTATCAACCTCCACACGAGGTTTTGCTGCTTTATGATCAGAGGTCTTTTTGGACAGGCCACCACGAGGAAAATCCTCCTCCACCGACGCCATCATTCAACAGAAACCTACAGATGGGTACAGAGGGCAACACTGAGACACTAAAAACTAACATTTTTACTAACAACCGCACTGCATCCCTCACCCTAACAGATCTGACAGAAACTACAACACTCAGCACGCATTGTCCTGATTGCAATATAGATGTCCCATTTATTACAACACGTTCTCAGGTTTGCCTTCCAACTGCATTAGACTGAAGTGGGAAACGATCCTTTGCAAAGAAAGATGAGGACAAATGTCATGCATTTAATTTTAAAATGTAACTTGAGCAACTGTAAACACCATTTCTGTTTTCAAAAGATAATAATATTCAAAGTAAGACTATGTTTTTAAAAATAGCATGTCTGTGTTATGACTGTATGAAAAACAATCATTTGGGAGCTTTAGTACATTTGGAAAATGCTAATACAGATTAGTAACTGGAATCTGTAATACCCCTGTGCCTTTTTGTGCTCCCTGTCCATGTTTTCTTTGTGTTGGTATGATAAAAAGAAGAAAAATACAATAAAAAGAAGAAAAACACAATAAAGAACCCATTCATACTACAAAGGCAGCACTTGGGGAGAAGAGCAGCATGTTTTCTACAGACAAATGTCCCATTCTCGAAGACTGTTTCGTTCTCAGTCTTAGACAATTAAGTGTCCCAGTTCGTGTTAGCATTAGCCCCCATAATGACCAGTCACAGTACTTGAGAGATTTATTAAAGAATTAGAATAAACCCACAGTGGAGCAAACTTAACTGAAGCAGAAGCCTCCAGTGTGTTTAACACCCAAAAATCTACACCTACACCCTCCTCTCTACCATTAACACACATTAAAATACAGACAGGTTTAAGAGCTAACTTACTTGTTCCAACCCGGTGAAAAATAAACGCTGTTTCGTCCACAAAATCTCACGTGTTCTTCTCAGAGCGTGCCATCTTTTCACCCGGAACTACATAGGCCGAGGCGTGCCTTTCCACCCAAAGGGCGTGCAGAGAAAAACGACCAATTAGAAACCCCAATGACACTGATTGACGTTTCTCTTAGCCAAACAATTGTTTCATTGAGGTTACCAGATGCCAAGTCACACCAATCAGCATGTCGTATTCATTTTGTAGGTGGGACTTCCACTTCAACTGTCGCTTGCTTCAGAGGCTCCACTTGAAGGACAAGCAGCTCAGCGGGAGAAGAACCTGAGTTTGTAAGGTAAATGCTTTTACTCTTAATGTGTTTGTTGTTTTATAGCATTGTCGCTGGAAAAACGTGTGAAGTGTAATCTCGTAGTGGACATATGTGTTTTCTTTAAAGTGTTTGTGCGAGTGTAAGGCGCAGACCTGTTAGCAGCGGTGGCTAACGGCTCAGTGCTTAATGAGGGACAAAAATGAATCTCGCTTTAAATCGCTTTTTTCAGTCGGATTCTGAATTAGGTTGAATTTAAACGTGATTATAACCCAAGTTTATGGATTTTAACTTGTTATCTGGAACTCTAGCAAAGCACAACAGTGCCTGTGCAGTAGTTAGCTTTGCTTAATAAAGTCCAGTGCTGTGGAGGCCATCATGTGTCCACAGTGAGGTTCTGGGGTCCTTTAGTGAAAAGTGAAAGTGAAAGTGACAACCCTCGTCATTGCGAGGTCACAGCACTGCACACCATGAACCACAACGAAATTGGACCTCTGCTTTTAACCCATGCACACAAACACCGTGCAGCAGTGGGCAGCTATTGAAAGCGCCCGGGGAGCAGTGACAGGGACGGTACCTTGCTCAGGGGTACCTCAGGGCAACCTACTTGTGAGGGAATCGAACCCACAATCTTCCGATGCAGCGCCAACTCCCTAACCACTAGGCCGCCGCTGCAGCTCTTGATTTTAATATCACCAGTCTGTGGAAGACAAGCTGCACCTAAGAACAAACATCTAGTTCGTGGCAAGTAATAATCTGCATAGTTTCTCTTATTTCAAAGCTTGTGCCTTAAAATTATGAAACCAGAATGATCCCTTAAATGTAACAGCAGTTATGGCATGTTGGATACAAACTGGCCTATTTGTTGCCACTTTCATTCAGTCTAACATAAGTGTTTCATCCTGAAGGACATTTACTAGATACAGCTACGAGATGAGCCACTACTGGTGGCTGTTACTGATCTGTGCTGGTTACCAAGATGACGATCTATTGTGGAAATTAAGCACTGTTGTAAGTCGCTCTGGATAAGAGCATCTGCTAAATGCCGGAAATGTGGTGGAGTCAGGTTCTTGCTGTATGAGAAATCTGAAAAGCTTCAATGTATTTGAACAGGGACGCATATTTAACTGACCATGGCTGGACACGATGCTGGAGCACAACACCAGTTCACTGGTTTTGCAAAGTACTTCAATGCATACACCATCACAGGAAGGAGGAATGTAAGTCATGCCCCCCCACTACCCCACTATTGAATAAAAAAATCAGTGACTTGATTGATCCGACGAAGCTCTTTAAAGTCTGAAATGCATTCTTGAACGTTATTGTACTCTATTCCTATCGCTTTTAGTGCGTGTTGGCCACGTACGCCAGCCTCGGTGCCATTTTCCTCTTCTTCAAACTGAAGCCAAAGAAGCAGAAGGCTGTGACAGCAAGCTAATTTTAGTAAGTCCCTTATTGTTTCATTCAAAACACTGGACTACATTAACATTTGGAAAGTAATTTTTGGATCTTTCTCTTCCTCTCTCTCTTGCAGGATGTCTAGTTATTCCCCTGGTTGTCTTCTCTTGAGTTCCCTGTTGAATAAAACTTACACAAAACTCAATCATATAGAAAACATGTTTTATTTACACATTGGGCATCATTTATAAAAGACTGTACAGTGTTTGTAAAGGGGACCCTGCATGGCAGTGATGTGTAAACAAATAAAATATTAAGTTAAAGCCAAACTAAGATTCACAATTTTTGTTCTGGGTTCAGCCGTGCTTAAAAGATGGAAAGTTCTTCATAAGCCCATCAAGTTAAGTCATCATTTGAAGATCCCACTTAAGAAACATGAGATATAATTGAGCAGTATAGATCCTTTCACTCGCAATATGCTTGCAGGGATGTAATGAACTATCCACGGCACTGGACCGTTTGAACCCCGAAGCATAATCACTGGGAGTTGTATGCGCCAGCAGACAGCAGCAGGTTCCTTCTGGTGAAGTGTAGGTGAATGACTGGTGTTGATTTTGTGAGGTATGTTCCAAGTAATAATTCCTGTGAGTTCTCAGGCAAATGAATGTGGCCTGTAGCTGCAGTCAAGTCATCTGTTTCTACATCATCAAAAGCCTTGACGGCATCCCACATCCGTACTGTGTTGTCCATGGACCCTGCAACATGATGGGAGGGAGCATGAGTTACAGAGAAATGGGTTCAAGATAACTAGTAACATGTTAGCGGATCACACCGTATCAGTACCGTAGGCCTAACAGCTCATGACTACAGAACAAGATTGAGACACAAGCATTTAGTTTCAAATATTACCCTTCCAAAATGATTGACTGCTTAAATCAATGAAAGTTTCATTTTTAAAAATAAATTGCATTTCTAGACACTAATTTTTCTTCCAATTATGTATTTTGATTTATCAGCTATAATAGAACAGCAGACAAGTTCTGCAGAAAATAGATTTTACAGTTTTCACCTCATCTGGTACACTAGCCTTGTATGCTGAACAGGGCAACACTAAAGAAATGAACACCAAGGAACCCTTTACTGATCAACTACCTCTCTGCAAAAGGAAAAGATGTAATTTTCACCAAACTATTTGTTTAATAAGTATACCATTAAGACAAGTACACCAGACGTAGAACACACCTGAGGCTAAAATCTCTCCATCTCTGCTGAACTTGAGGGCGTAGATTGTGTCTGTGTGGCCCTTCAGTTCACCAATCATAAGTCCATGGCCGATGTCCCACAAAAGAACCCTTCCATCCGTTGACCCAGATGCTAGGTATTTCCCGTTGGGAGAGAATGCCAGGGAGTGAATGGGTCCCTACAGCAGGGAAATACAGAAAAAGGAACTTTAATTATAAAGAAAGTGCAGTAAGATTTTAAATAAATGAGTATTTTTCAGAGAAAGGGTGTAAAATTTGCAACATGTCAAAAGCCTACCTTGTGACCTGTGAGAATGCGAACGCAGTGCCCATTCAGGACATCCCAAAGGCGAACGGTGCGGTCAGCAGAACCTGTGGCTACATAGTTGGAGTTGGGGTGGAATCGTGTGCAGGTGATGTCAGACAGGTGTCCAGCAAACATGCGCAGTGGCTGGTAGTGGTCAGTTGCCCATAACCTACAGCAAAAACCAAATGCTTTACATCAACTCTGACCATGTTACAATCAACTCTAACGTTAAGTAGAAAGTGCTACAATAATGACACACAAAAAGAATATTAATCTAAGAACTAATATTAAATTGCTTGGTCAAGACCAAGTTTTAATCTTGCAGATAAAATGCCTGACCCAGTTTACTTTTGGGATTAAAATGCATCTAACACCTGGATGCTGTCCACAGACTCGTCAGTTTTAAGATACGATTGTTAATGTGTTTGTGAGAGAGAATAATAGCATATATATACACACGCGCACGCACACAGACACAAATCTCTGAAATGCTCGGAGACTAAAAAGTTGTTTAACAAATCCTTAAACACATCATAGTATGCCAGTGCCAGTACCAGTACCAGCCTGACTAATATTGATACTTAGGCTACATTTGAGAAAGTAAGTGCAAATGGACTGCGTCCTGCCTGGGTGACGTTCATGATCAGATCTTGGTGATTTGGTGTTAAATGTAGATCAGGTTGATGAAATTAAATGATAAAATGACTTTAAGGTCAATAAAATGGGCCAAAAGTCCAAACTGACTTCCTGGCCAAAGCTGAGACGACTTACCTTGCTACTCTGTCATGTCCTCCGGACACAAAGTAGTAACCGTACGGAGAGAACTGTGTGTCCCATACCGGGTAGTTGTGTCCCTTATACGCAACCAAACAGGTGAATGTCAGCAGGCTCCACAGTCTGACTGTGCCGTCTTCAGAGCAGGACAAAAGGTAGTTCCTGTGGAACCAGAAAACAGCAAAGAATTTTAAAGCTTCTTACTTAATGTGCTTTAGAGAAAAAAGAGAAAAAATAAATAAATAAATAAAAATCTTAAACACACCCCTGGTCGACTGAGTTTTGTTTATTTTTAAGTGGAAAAAAATTCCATTTATTTGTTGATTTTTCCAAATTTGCTAGATTTAGTAAATAAACTCTTAAGAGCTTATTTTCGAAGCAGGCGTAGTTATTTTTATTTATTTTAAAAATCAGGAAAAATGTAATCTGACCAGGTTGCTCAATATTTTGTAATCATCTAGAACACTATAAAGTGATATTACCATTATGTTACATAGCATCTGCACACTATAGTCGGTCAACATTTTGGTGAGTCTTTGCTTTAAACCCAGAAAAATAAAATGGAGCACTTCATTCTCCATTTTTGAATCTCTCTCACCTGTCAGGACTGAAGCTGACACCATAAACTGGTCCACTGTGTCCGTAAAGGATCTTGGACTCGCTTGCGGTTTTCTCATCCATTATCCTTTCCAGGACGTCGTCGGACTCCTTTTCTATCAGACTGAGATCTGGAAACGAGTGAATCAAAGCGCCGAGCGTGTTTCACAGTGACAATGGTGGTGTACCATAATTCAGCCATCAAAGCTGAAGAGAGTATATTGACTTTCAACAAGCTTTGCCAATGCTTGCACAAAATGAATAGCTTTTCTCCCTTTTAGCTCATGTACACAAAACATTTCGCAATAGCAGTGTGGTATCCAGGTCAATGGGGGGCAGAAACATAAAATAAAATCTCACCTGCTGCTGATTTGACTTTGCGCAGCTTTTTGGGCGTGACACTCCACACCCGTACCGTGGAATCGGCAAACCCTCCTGCTATCAGACTTGAGTCGTCTGTAAAGTCCACTGCCGTCAGACCCTGGAGAGCCAAGTCAGTATTTAGCTCAAGCGCATAAAAACTGCTGTTCATATGCTTACGAGGAAGTTATGAAGAAGAACCGCAGAACCACTACGAGAACATTTACCAAAACAGGGTTATGTGGGCAGTTAGCTTAAAAAAATAAATAAATAAATAAATTCTGCTAATCAAACATTCACTCAGAACTTTCTGGTTCATAGCAAATTG
Organism: Hepsetus odoe; assembly: GCA_017165825.1. Classification (NCBI taxonomy): domain Eukaryota; kingdom Metazoa; phylum Chordata; class Actinopteri; order Characiformes; family Hepsetidae; genus Hepsetus; species Hepsetus odoe. The sequence continues at coordinate 12,459,603 of CM029386.1, forward strand.
TTAGGAGAAGAAAATGCATGGGTGGGAGGGCATCACTTCCCAAGATGATTGTTTATCCATTTGAGAAAACGGCAAGCCCATGAATGAGCAACTGAATCACCTGGTACACCGATCCTACCTGATAGGCGTTGAGGAATGTGTAGAAGCATATCGAAGGCAGAGTTTCAGGAGTTAGCCGGATCCTCTTGGTGGCCTCTTTCATGTACATAATTTTATCCAGTTTATCAGAGTCCTTCAATTCTGGTAGTGGGATCCTATCAGATGCAGAAGAAAGTCCAACACAGTCACTGACTTTTAATCGCGTATCATACAAATGAACTTTAAATAAACTGGAACACAGAGGAACACAACGCTAATAGGCAAGTGAGTATTTTGACCATTTCATCAATTTTTTGCATATATTCCAACTCCAAGCTGTATAAACTTGAATACTTGAAAACTGGATATCAGGTGACCAATTCTTAGGTGATTTATTTGTGAGTGTGGGGTGTGGCCTAAGGAAACACCCAAGATCAAGGTGTGCATAATTATTAGGCAGCTTCTTTTCCTCAGGGCCAAAAAAGAGAAAACTCACTCTGAAAAGTCAAAAATTCTTAAAAGTCTTTCAGAGGGATGCAGCACTCCTTAGATTGCAAAAAATATTTGGGCGTGATCACAGAACCATCAAGCGGTTTGTTGTAAATAGTCAACAGGGTCGCAAAAAAGAAAAAAAAAAGAAAAAAGATGCAAATGAACTACCAAATATTTGAGAGGAATCAAACGCGAAGCTGCCAGGAACCCATGATCCTCCAGCGCTGACATATTCCAGAACTGAACCTACCTGGAGTGTCCGGATGAACAACATGGCCAAGGTAAGGACGACTGAAACCTGACCACCACTGAACAAGACACATTCGTTGAAACGTCAACACTGGGCCAAGAAACATCAAGACAAAGGTTTTATGAGGTTTTGATGAGAGTGACTCTGGATGGATGGCCCATGGCTGGATCAGTAACAGGCACAGAGCTCCACTTCCACTCAAGACGCCAGCAAGGTAGAGCTGGGGTACTGGTAGGGGCTCTTCTTAAAGAAGAGCTGGTTGGATCTTTTAAGGTTGAAGAAGATGGATTCAAAAAGCAATTCCCAAACCTACTGCCAGTTTTTAGAAGACACTTTCTTCAAGCAGTGGTTCAGGAGAAAGTCTGCATATTTCAAGATGACCCTGATTTTTCTGCAAAACAATGCTCCATCACATGGATGCAAGATCTCCACTGTGTGGCCAGTAAAGGCCTTAAAGATGAAAGAATGATGCCCCGTCCTAACCTGACATAAACCCTATTGAGAACTTGGCTCTTGTTAAATAAAAAATTTACGGGGAAGGAAAACACTCCACCTCTCTGAAGTGTCTGGGAGGCTATAGTTGCTGCTGCACAAAAAGTTGATCGTCAACAGATCAAGAAACTGACTAACTCCATGAATGAAAGGGTTATGGCTGTTATTGAAATGTAGGGTGGATATATTGGTCAGTGAATTTAATTTTTTTGAACTGTCAATGTTTTTGTAAATTTGTCTTTTAGTTGCGTAATAATTCTGCACACTAAGAGTTTCCCGTTTGACTGATGGCACCGCATTTGCTCCATATTAAAATGAATCCTCAAAATACTCACTTGTGTAATAACTGTGTGCATGGTGTAGCTTGCAGAGACAATTTTTATTTATCAACCATCCCTTTACCTGTTTTGCTGTGGGGCATTAGGATCCTGTTTCTTGCTTTTTGAGCCCATGCTGTCCTTTTTGGGCTTCTTCTTCTTGGGTTTGCCCTCTTCATTCTCAGCCTCCTCATCTTCATCATCCAGGGGGACCTCGATCTCTGGCTCCTTCAGCAGCCCATAGAACACCTGCAGCCATGGCACAAACATTACTGTAGATTCAGAAACGTTGGTCTGTTCTGATTTGTTGCCCTGTATTGCACCACATCAAAAAAATGGTTGAGGCTAAACCAATCAATTACTTCCGTTAGAGTGAGTGGGGGCAAACAGCTGTTTGCTGTTGAAGGATACACACTGATCAGGCACATCAACTAATGACATGCGAAATTAATGATGATCATCTTGTTACAATGGCTCTTTCAAGAGGCTTGATATATCAGGCTGAAATAAATAGACAGTTCTCGAAGTTTGTGATTGAAATTGTAAAAATAGGAAAGTGCAAAAAATAAATCTGAGCTACACTGACAAAGGCCCAATTGTAATGGATGACCTGGTGATTAAGAGCAATTTCAAAAATGGCCCAAAAAATCTGATCTGCATGTGGGAAATGAAGACTAGACCGTTTGGTCCTCTCCCAAACAATTAGTGTAGCATGAACAGCTCAAAAGGTTAACAGAAAGGTGACAGAGCACACCGTACACAGTCAGAGTCACCATGGTGACCCCATTTCAACACCGAAATAAGCTCCAATGGGCATGCGAGCATCAAAAACGGAACCACAGAACGAAAGAAAGAGGGCTGGTCTGATGAATTATGTTTTCTTTTAAAACCTGGGAAAAGACTAAAGAGTTAAGGTAAGCTGCTGGAGGCAGTGTGATGTTTTTGGGATACGTTTTGGAATGTTGGCTCCTGATACGCAGATGCTTTTTGACAAGTCCCACCTACTTCACATTGCTGCAGACCAATTACCCCTTTTCATGGAGACGGTCATTTCTAATGGCCTGGCCTCTTCTGCAGCATAACTCAGCCTACCAAACTGCAAAAATGATTCAGGATAGGTCCGTCAAGAGCTCAGGATGAAGACCTGGTCAAATTCCCAAAAGCTCAATACCACGGAACATCTGTGGGATAAGCTGAACAAAGTAGTCCAAATTATTGAACTTAAATGATGTACATGACACCTGATCCTATAGCTCAACTTCGGAGGTCTCGCGTAGCCCATGCCTCCAAATTAACAACGTAATTTGCCGATAACTGCAGACTTGTCTAATCATCCCAGCTCTACTATGGTGTCCTTTAAGACCGGTTTAGAAACCACTTTACAATATTTTCCCTGCTCACCTTGGTCTTGTTGGCGTCTCGTTTGGCCTCTCCTGCCAGGCTGCCAGACATGCTGTCAATCTGGCTCTTGCTGCGTGGCATGCCATCAAAGACATCAATGTACAGATGCTCTTGAATGATGTTCCAGATCTGGTTGTTCTGCCTCTCCTGCAGGTGCCTCTTCAGCAGCTGGTAGGAGTCACGGGAGATGCGCAGCACAAATCGACTTGTGTGGAAGTCCAGCAGCGTCTCATTGCCCTTCATATGTTCTTTCTTGGTCAGGCCTGAGAGCACACGCAGGTCATCTTGGTAGTAACATTCCTGGTCCCCGCTGAACCTGAACAGAGAACCCAGCATGGCTTAAAAAAAATCTGATTCTGTACACCAAACAAAGGAATCCGGTTTACTCACGTTCCCTTTTCTCCAAATGTAAACAAAACGTAAACAACCCAGTTGTGTTTAAACAGCAGAAACGGTTATCTAGACAGGCCGTGTTTTTCAGGTTAAATGGCAGAAAAGACATCAGTTTTTAGATACATTAGTTTCTTAGCTCTAGGACAAATGTACAGGAATCTGAAATGCTTGGTCACCCAAAAAGTACCACTAAACCAACTGTTCCTTTAACTTAAAAATACAGTCAGTAATCCAAGGCTACCATCATCTCTGGCTGCAGCTGAAGCACTGTTAGTGTGAGATTCATATAAAACAGACTAGCACTGCTGTGGATGGCATTTTATTTGTATTTACTGGCAATTCTGAACTAAAACTTCTCAAAATAACCCTTCAGAACATTAACAACACCACAAAGTATTTTCCTTACAGCTTCATTAAGCATTAAAGCTCAGCTGAATCCCGCCTACTCACAAGTCACAGGACTTACTTCTCAAAAAAAGCTTTCGCTTCGCTTTCATGATTATTGTAGACCAGCTCCAGGTACATGTGCACGAAAAGCGGATAAAAGAGCTGCGACAGCTCGGCCCGGTGACAGTCCAGAACCGACTCGATGAACTTCTTCAGCCCGCTGTAGTAAACCTGGTACAAGGACGGGTCACCTTGCTGGCTGTACGCTGAAAGAACGACACTGACGTCCGGCTGGTCCTCAGCACCTACAGACGACGGAGGAAACAAACCGAAAAAGGAGTAAAACATAAATACAACCTGCTGAGCAACAGCACTCGGTGAAGTTTCTAAACCACAGCGGGTCACAGATACCCGGCGGTTAAAGCCAGGCGGTATTTCCTAAATGTTCAGTGTTTCTTTGACCTCCGACCTGCTGCTTTTAATCACATGCAGCTCCCCAGTTGAAAGGCTGCTGAAGGAAAAAAACTTTATTTATAAGTTCCTCGTTCAACTTCCTTACCCAGGGTCCGCCCGAACAATATTTCTTACGGCATGTTTTCATACTGGCTTCGTCGTCTTCTGTCGGCAGCTGGTCTCCAAACACTCGAAATGGTTGGTTTAAGCTGGTAACACACACATCCACTTGCCACAAAGTGGAGCGACACTGAGATTCTGCAAACATGAAGGACTTCACTGCTGAGTTTTGGCCACACTGATGGATTACGAGCGCTGTGTGCCCTGATGTGCATTTAACAGAATAACTTTATTCTGTTTTCGTGAATCACACGCACATTAAACAGCGGAGCCCCTTCCACATGCGAGTCTGCCATTTCTGGAAGCAACTTACAGAAGTTTGCAGAACCACTGAAGAGTCATTTTTGGGAGAAAAGCAGCCAATCAAAGAGAGAGGAGAGCAGGAACACAGAGGGTGTGATTTAACTCCAGGGATGCAGGAAAAAGCTCTGCTCTCCAAAACAGTTCTGTACTTTTGTCCCATTTTCACTTCTTTTTGGTGCTCCAGTGAAGTTCTCACACCAGATCTCAGGTCATCCATCTACACCAGGGCCACGTTCATTATTATTTTGATGAAGAAGCAAAAAATAACTTGAAAACACTGCATCTCTCGCCTGAAGGGAAAGTGCAGGGGCTGAGAAGAAGCAGACCAACACATTTCCTCCCTCCTTCAGGAACTGCTGATGTTTTGGAGGAAGCTCGGAGGGATTTTGGATCTTCTTGTTGTTAATTAAGACCTTAAAACCCACCTTTGGTCGTGGCCGAGGCGGCACCGCTCTGGGACGCTGCTGTGACCCGCTGGAGGAGCGAGCTGGTGTCCACAGCCTCGCCTCCCGGGACGCCGGACGCGCCTCCAGCAGCTTCGCTCCCCGCCGCTCCGTCCGGCTCGTCGCCCAGGCCGGCCTCCCGCCGCAGCGCCTCCACCGCCTCCACCAGCTTGTTCTTCTTGAGGAACTGCAGCACGGCCAGCAGCGTCTGCTGCTCCTCCGGCTTATAGACCGGTGTCGCGGGAGGTGCCGAGGAGCCATCGCCCTGGAGCTCGGGCTGCGGCTCCTTCTCGCTCTCCAGCTCGCCCCCTCCGTCCTGCACGGCCGCCATTTTCTTCGCAGGCGCGGAGCGCGAGCCAGCGGCGCGGGGATTCGTCGAAGAGAGTCGTTCCTGTTGAACCGGTTCTTTTCAAAGAATCAGGCGAACCGATTCAGCCTAACTCCCGAACTTTCATTCGACACTTATGCTAAAGTAACGTTACTTTTTAAAAGTCTTAACGTGCAAATTATTTATATAAACCGTCGTTGAACAAGTATTAAAGATAATAAATGTTAAAACAAAAACAGTAAGTAAATAAAATAAACAGGTTTGATTTACATGGTCTGGATACATCTGTGCCATCTTACACTATAATGCAGTTTAATGATAAACGGGGATATTTTGAGTTAAACTTCTTAAGTTCCTTTTTGGATAGCTTTAAGTGCAACTGAGCTTTGTTTTTTATACTTTTTTGTTTTCATGTAAATTACATATAAAAAATAAAAGTCGTTCTAGAATTTGACTGGGGAATCAAAAACTCGGCTATTTGAATGTTCGGTTCACTGAACGGACTGTTTGATAGAATCGGTTCGCTAAACTGAATCAAACTGAACTACCATAAGCGGAAACGCGAGGACGTAAAACGAGAGGAAATGGACGTAAAACTGACGTCGAATACGTGCGAGTTGATTGGTTAATGTCGGGGCCCGTTTATCTTCACACTTTTTGTTAAGTATTATTTATTATTTACTTTTTATACCCAATTCTCTTCTAATATTATTTTAATGCAAGTTTAAATATTTGGTTAAAATTAAATTATTTATAAATTATATACGAAAATAAATAGTACGGAGTTTGGCAAAATAGTCGTATTGTAAGAAATCCATTTTCATGCATTTCACCAAACCACTGCATATTATTAAAACATGAACATTTTTGTTAATAAAGTTTGTAATTCAAGATTTGCTTGCTTTATATATCACATGCAGCCTGCAGTGAATTGTAGCCTGATATATTTTATCAAATGAAACTATTCATATATTTAATTATTTACCAGAATAGTAAAACTAACAAAAAATAAGTAAAAGAATAGATGAATAAAGCATATTTAAATTATGCATGTACATGTAGCTCTAAAAACAAATACACTTAACTGGAAAGGAACATTTTTCATCAAAAAGTGCAAAATCCAAGCAATGTTTAAGCAACAATAGATTAGTGTGCAAATAGTATGTAATTGCAATAAAGGCTTTACGATAAAAAAAGGGTTTCATTGTGATGTTAGCTGCAATTATGTACAATTATTTAACTGAAAAAATAAGCAATTTCTCTGCATGTCCCTTTGTAAACAGGGAAACTTTACTTAAAATGTACATTGTGTCTGCATGTTGCGATGGAAGTATATACTTTTGTGGTTGCTCTTAAATTATTTTTATATTTAATGTTATTAGAAAAGCCACTCGTACTGAGCATTCTATACGTTCAGATCAACAGCAGCTTGCAGCCTGTTGATTGGCAGTAATTTGATGGTTTAAATGATAAAAAAAATAATAATAAGTGAAGGATAAACGATAAAGTTTACAACAATAAACAAAAAATGTTTTAATTGAGTGTAAATTGATAAATTTCGTGAGACATAGCTCGGCTCCTCATTGGCTCTTCAGTCTCCGCCCACCTTTGACGAAAAGGCTTCCCATTGGCGTTTATCGTCAAACGTCACTATACGTACGCAACCCAGTATTCCCATAAACGCTCGTTTACGAAATTCATTAAGCGACTAAATCACCCGTTTACAAAAAAACACCGCATTTCTTTAACAGTATAAAAAAAAATAGATTATGGACAAGTCCACAGCGACGGCACGTTTGAATCCATGTCTACGAATCGACTCCGAGTCTTTGATTCAACATTGATGTACGCCCCTAGCCTTGGTTTCGGTCACGTGACTCGTGCAGTCCCCAGGAAGGCGAAACCCAACGACGTGCGGCGCGAGCGTTTTCACATGTTTAGATCACGTTTCAGCAAAATAAACAAACGCAAAAGAACACCCTGGCGTCTTTTAATCCATGCACAGCACCTGTCGCAGTGTTTCAGTTACTCAGCAAAGTTAGTTCCTGTCAGAGCTCCACTTTGGCCATGTCGACATGTATCTGGTGGAGAATCTCTCTGTTGGGATTCTGTAGAAGTGCGACCATGCAGTGGTGGCCTAGTGTTTAGGGACTAGGCCCCAGGATTGAATCCCAGACCGGTAGGTTGCCCTGAGGTACTCCTGACCAAGATACCGTCCCCATCACCGCTCCCCGGGCGGTCTCAATAGCTGCCCCCTGCTGCACGGGTGAAAAGTGGAGGTGTAATTCCGTTTGGTGCACTGTGTGCTGACGAGGATAGTCACTTTCACTTTCCCCATGATCGGTCTGTGCGTGTCTCAAAATCAGAACCAGGGCTTTTTGCCCAGCATCACCAGCAACCTGCTCAGGATGAGCGATTCATACAAATGAACGACATAAAGTAAGATACTGCTGTTAGAGGAGGACGATTGAGGCCCAGAAAGTACAAATCCACTCCAGGATTTGGTTCCCATTGGATAGACACCATCAAAGTCGGAGCGAAAGTCTGGAGTGGATCTCAATGTTCCACCTCGGACTGCTTTGGTGGATTAGCTCTCCGTTTTGCACAGTGTTATTATGTTCTGACACCGTGGGCAGATCGAGGAACACGGCGTGTTATAACATGCCACACAGTTGTTACTATTTGAGATTTTTCTGACACCGTTTTAGTCACCAATGGAAATTGCAGTTTGAATCAGTTCAACCGGTTTAGGTTCAAAAGAGCCGATCCTAAAGAGTTGATTCTTTGGTGAATCGGCTCGTCACTACAGTACAGTTTGAACGGCAGCTGGCTTGGCTAAGTCTCCCGGAGGAACATCTCGAGTCAGGGTGGGATTTATTCACTAGCCGCATTTCTGTTCATGGGGTAGAGGGAGCCGGAGACGTTCTCTAAACAGTTTTTATCCCTTAACGGGCATCCCTAACCCGCCGTTTTGATCGGTTTTGAAGGCGGAGCAGAGCTGAATCAGTCAGCCACCATGGCCAACGGCCGGAGGAGCGAGGAGTCTCTCTCAGTCTCAGCCGAACCAGCTCGTCTCTTTTAAAGACAGATTAGCTGCCCGGGTTGCCTCAGCGCAGACTAAACGCTCCCGAAACCGCCGACAAAACTCTTAACGCGTTGTTTTTATTCCTTCCTTCACTCGGCTCCTGTTAAATCTTATCCCTGAGCCCGAAGCTAGCAGGCTAACTCGCCTCCTGCTAGTTGCTAACCGGCTAACCAGTCGTTTTTTTGGACACATGCGGGACAGTTTGCTCTTAAATGTACTTTTTGGTCAGTTGAAGCTCGGGTTTTATCCACTGAATTGATATTTGTGACCGAGCGAGTTATTTGAAGTGTCTGTGGCCGTTGTGAGGAGCCGTCGTGGCGCTGACCGTCGCACCGAGCCGGGGAGATTTAGCTGAGCAGCACACAAACCCGACCAAGGGCAGGACGAGTGGACAGCAGGGATTTTTCGCCCTCTGCGATAAGAACGATCGCCTGTTATCCGAACAGTGAAAGAGGGCGAGGCGATCGAGGTGGTGAAACCCAAGGAAAAAAAAAAATCAGCTGAGAAATGTCGGGCCGGCCAAGAACCACCTCCTTTGCGGATAAACCCGTGTCGCAGCCTTCACCTTTCGGCAACGTTAAAGTCAGCCGTAAGTATTGAGCTTCCATCCAGGCACTGCCACTCTGAAAACCTCGCCTTCTCACTCTTCAGCCCCAAAATCTAGAGTTAGGAGCAAATGGATCCAAGCAGCAGGATGGTTTTTGTGATCTCTGCTGCCCTGTGAGAACTGCTGCACTTCCATTGAGGGGCTTTAAACACCCTCCCTGCAGTGATCTTCACACTACAGTCGTTTCTGTCCCTCAGGATGCTTCGTCCGGTTCTCTCTGGACAGCACACGCATGAGCCGTCTGACAGATGGGAGAGCACCTCTGTGGTGTTATTTGGTGTTTTTGAGATCATATTGAACCAGCTGGTCATGCTCGTGCAGAGAGTCCGTGCCATTTACCCAGGGGTCTGCAGCCGGTGCCCCTGGCAGCTGTCCATTCACTCTGTTGTAGCCGTGCAGCCTCCCTACAGCAGAGTTTCAGCTTTTAGGTGGATTCGTGGATGTAAAAATGTTGATTTTATGTTCTGACATGGACATTAGGCACAGTGACAGCTGCTCCAGTGAGGCCCTTTCAATTGGGGCTGGGCAGTGTGGCGCAAATTTAATGTCACAATAGTCGACATGTCATGATATTTATTTATTTTTTCTGACATCAGGAAAGACTTTGAACAGAGAAGGAGTAAGCAGAACAAAAGTAATGTCAAGACAACGTTTTTCAGCCGTATTCTTCAAACTGTATTGCACAAAATCCGGTTAAACAGGATTAATTCTGTTCTCTTTGCAATGAAAAGGAAGTTGACTCGCATTTTCGTCACTGATATCAAGATGGGCTCAGAAATGCATATCGGGACTTTAATGATAGTGACATTAAATGTCTTCATAATTCCCAGCCCTACTTTCCATTCATGGAGTTCTTTATAACGCATGATAGATGCACCATAAAGAAACTGAATTTATTAAAGGGGAAGGAGGGTCTTCCATCTGGTGCTTTTTGGCTTGTAGTGTATTCACACCTGGCTGCATATGTCGTATAACATTTTCTTTTCAGTCTATACCTCTTTCCGGTGTGATGCCCATACTGGATCAGTCACTTCCTGCACTAATGATGTCTGTATCTCATCAGACTTTCTAGGAAGGGCAGATCACAGAGCTAACTCTGGGCTCTGTCCAAGTTGGGCCTTCCCCTGATCTTTTCCTAGTGCCCTATTAGTAATATACTTGGCAAAGGAGAAGGAAGCACATGGACGCATGAGTTTGCATGAGAGCTATTTGATTATCATTTTAAAAGATGTCAGAGTCTATTTAAAGGCTTTTGTGTCTGATGTTTTAGAGGGTCTGGTACACCTTTGGGTGGATTTTGGCCCTTGGTTGTGTTGGAAATTTTAGTTTAAGTGTGGTGTTTTTCTTATTAAAGGTGATGCAAAAAAATATCCTGGAAAATACGGTCAGGCTGGTTTTTAAAGGAATTTGGCAACACTTTATCCAGTCTTAATATAATTTCCATCCCATGGCATTCTTGAGTGGAGTTGACACCATTTTTCCACTGTAGAAGTTCTCTTTTAAATTAAAGTGACATCATCTACTAGGTGACATAATCCAGTACAAGTTATTGATATTGCAGTATTGTGGAGTATTGACCAAAATCAGGGTCACAGAGTGAAATAACATATTGCTTAGAAAAAAAAAGCAATGAAAAAGTACTAAACTTTTTTTTATATTTTTTATACTGGTACATGCCGCTGTCTCTTCTGAGCATCACCACCATGGTAACCACTTTTATGATCCCAACTGGGAATCTGGGAGCATGCTTTCAGAGTAAGAGCAGGGATGAGGTGGGGCTTATGCTTCACACACATTAATGCTTAAGTTCTGTCTTCTTAAATGTATAAATTTTTTAAGGAACTCAGATTCTAGAGATGCGCCACCATTTTTTAGCATTCTTGCGTGACATGTTTTTAGAACATTTTCCTAAGAATCAAACATTTTATAGTTCTTATAAAAGCTAATATTTATTATGATTATTTTTTAAATGCTTTAATTCGGCCAGGTTCCGCTGACGTTTGAGGTTTGTGTTTTAGAGAGGATAATGCAGTTGGGGGTGAGGCCTTGGAATTTTTAAATACTGTATGTGGTTGTACTGCCCAAGCAAAATCACAATCAGGCTGGCTGAAAACTGCCCTGTACCTGCAATAAGCACAATTATAGTCATCCTAAAGCCACCCTTCACTACGCCACTCGTTTATATTACACACCTCAGACTACACTGAAGCTACACCTTTAGAAGACTATGAGTGCTGCTGGGTTCTGCAGTCCTGACTGACAGGTAGTGCAGTGAAGACCTGCGGTTTGGCCTAATGCGGAAATCCCAGTGATTTTAAACGTGGCTCATTCAGCCTTTTCTGACACAGCATTCTGCTCTGGCCAGCTGAGGTCATCAGCAGATCAGCGACCTACTTGAGATCTGCTTAGAGGGCCAGCCAATTTTTTTAAAGCACTGCCGACCCTGTTGCCTTTGTTTGGCATTTATAAATTGGTACATAGCACAGTTACTACATTACACATTACTTAGTATTTTGGTTCCTGGGGAAGCTGTTTTATGGGGACTTCAGTCTGACGCATTTGCTAGATTTGTCATTGCCTTTATATATCTAGTTGGCCCCAGATATTCCTTTGCCTTTGGGGTTTTTTTTTTTTTTTTATTCTGAAACTTCAATCTGCTCTTTTTATTGTATATCATGTCATGAGACCCTCAGATGCCTTCGTTATTGTTATTATTTACCCTTGAGGAATAATAACTCTCCAACATGTAACAGGATGCTGGTTGATTCATTATCGGTTAAACTCTTTTGCATTTTTATATGTTTACCAGGATTAATAATATAGTTTAGCAGCTGGCCTGGTAATGTGATTTTAAGATACAATGCAAGGTAAGGGCATTTATTCTGTGTTTGAATGCTGCTGCATCTTTGTCAAAGTACTATAGCATAATTGTTTATGATTGTGATAAATGGCCTGCTGGATGATAAATAAATGTAAGAAAATAAAGCACAGTAAAATTATGACAAGCTAAAAATGTCTGCCAAAGAAGCAAATATAAAGAAGATCCCTGACCGATGCAGTCATAACTGTCATGTCATTGTAAAAACCTGATGAATTTGTGTAGACCACTGTTACAGATTCCCTACAGTTTAATGATATTTTTCATGTATTCTAGTTATACAAGTTTTGTTTTTCATATCTCAGCAATAGCATAATACTGGAGACAGTGACATTTTTGCTTTCTGCTATTGTGATAGTAAGTTTCCATTCAACCTTGTCTCTAGTGGTGATCATGTATGAATGGATGTGACGGAGATGTGAAACGATGGATGAAGTAATCGCATTCAAAGAGTGTATAATGAGCTGTTTATAGTCATAATGAATATATTGCGTTCCAGAGTTTTTCTGTCTGAATGTGTCAAAGATGTTGTGGGCAGCATTACTAGGCTTTGAAGAAGTGCATATTAAAGTACTTTATTTCAGAAGATGGATCAATGGGACACATGTTTTCTCTTTCAATCTTGCATGGCTCTTTTAACCCTCCTATGATTAGGTGAGTCATGTGGCAGCGCCTGGGCCTGAAGCAGCAGCCATTCTTTGGTTTGGGTGTGGCCTAGGCAGAGGTGTGTGACGCCTGATACTCACATCATCATCTGCTTTGGAGCCAGTGGGAGTTAAGACATGTCAGCCTAGACAGAACGTGTGTGCGTGCGTTAGGGGCAGAAGACTTTTCCAGTTCTGTCCCTCTCTGGAATATCTGAAATTTTATTTTGTTCTTCATGCTAACCACACCTGTACATATATCCATTAGAGGTAAGTTCTGTTAGTTCTTATTATATTGTGTTCTCATTTTGGCAGTATTTGGAAGGTACTGGGTGTACTTAGTGTAATTTTGTCAGTCCTGTAACATTATCTTTAACCAGTAATTGACGTATGTTCTCTTCAGCCATAATTTAATGTGACGCACAAATAAATATCTACATTTTCTTACTCATGGAGTTAAAGCTAACTAGCCGCATGTCTTGGCCACTCCATGTGTTTTTTGACTTTGCACAGAGAGAACAGTTGAAAATCAGAAGTGTTGGATAAACTGGCACGTGTATAGAATGATTATTAACGCTGTGGTTTTCTGAAAAGTCTAAATTGCAGCTTTCCCCTTAGCCCAAATGTAGTTGATCATACAAGACATGTGTGGTGTTTAAAGTTTCCTGCTTAAGTTTGCTTCAGAACTTTGAAACTAACCTTACTAGCCCTGCAGGGTGAATTTTAAAAAATATATCATTTGAGGTTCTTGAGAGCAAGTTGTTCAGAAAGTTTGTTCTCTTGACTTTCAAGTTAGTTGGGTTTGACCTCTGGACTCAGGAGCTAGGATTGAATGCATGCAACTTGTGCGTGACACCGTCTTAATATGACCTAGTTTGCCCACGTCATGGTAGCAGGAAACAGAAACTCTAGAAGAGAGGGTCCATGGCTCATCTAAAATAATATGCCAGTGATTTGAAAGCTCTCTCATCTGATCGTGTGCATGTCTTTGAATGTGTGTACTCTGACCGGCCACATGCCTTTGGAGTGAGTGGCAGCTTTGGTGCTCTTTGTCCACTAAATTATCCCTCCAAACTCCTCCTTAAACACAGGCCGACATGCGGTCCTAGATCAAGGCTAAGGCAGTAGCAGACGAATAAATATGCATTTTCAGGATCAGCATGAAAAGATTTTGAGCATACTTGCCACAGGGTGCTCATATTAGATTATATAGCTTGTCAGAAAAAGTGCCTTGTTGAAGCAGACCGTTCACTTACCGTAAATGTTTCTTTCTGATGTTGCATAAGGGGTGCTAAAACCATACATAGTTTCATTTATTTTTTTGTCAGCTTTCATGTAGGGTATTTGAATTTGGAATGCTATTTTGGAAGCCATAAAGAACCTCATCTGTTGGTATTTCGTTGACTGTGTGGTTATCTTGTCTGATTCAGCAGAGAACACTCAGCAGGGTTCTTTTTAACAAAAACTATGTTGTTTTTCCCCCCAGTGTGTTTCCTATTATGGCGTTACCCTGATAGAGTCCCCTACTTGTCACTGTACAGCCCAGTTAGATGGTTTTGCTGCATTCAGGGTTTGGGACATGATGGTGTATACAGCTGATTTTGCAGCTGAGTTGTATAGCACCTCCTATCACTGCAGCACCGTGTTCTTCCTCTTTGCCATTCTTCAGGGATCACAGGTTTTACCCACAAAGGGTCAGCGTAGTTGCAGGTTTTTATTTTTAAAAAAAAAGTTGTTCATATCATCTAACTGATCATTTTTTTGCAGACTAAGGTCGACTGATTAAGCAAAAGGATTTATGAGATTTAGCTTCTGTGGATAAAATTGGTGAGCCTTGCTTTACCTGGTCTAATAGGCTGAGATGTTTTATGGCAACAATGACATATAATGCAGTCCTAGACAGTTATGCCAATTAAAGCTAACTGCAAACTATGCCGTAATGGCAGCTATATAAATTTGTTGCATGGCACACATTTAGAGTAAATAAAGGCGGTAAAGCTTTGGCGATAAAATCTTCGTCTAATTCTGTGGCTGACTATACGGTGTATAAATCAGCTATGAAGCATGCTGATCCTGTAGGTATTCTACAGATCTGTTATACTACCCAACACAGAGAGGTTTTTCTCAGAGAAATGTTGAGACACAGTTTATTTTAAAACAAAAATGCCAGTGCACGAAGTGGAACTGAGCTACGAACAATATAATAAGTTAGCAGTCTTATAAACAATGTAATATAGTCTTATATAGTTCTTTTCAGCCTTCAAAATCAGCCTGTCACAAAACAATTACAAAAAAAGTCTTAAAGTCTGAGATGAAGAACTACTCGTAATTTACTTATTGTTAGCAGCAGCAGCAGCAGTAGTAGTATGTTGTGTGTATGAGTATTATACAATTAATTGTGGCACATATTTTCAACTTTAGTTGAAATCACTTCCCTCTTCCTTAAGTTTAATTTTTTCTTCTTCTAACAGATATTTTGTAGATATATAGTACTGCTTAAAGAGAACAGTTTGCCTGACTCAAACATCTGTGAAACAATCATGTGTTGGTTCATCCCTCCAAAATAAGCATGAAATTAAACATGGATCTTTTTTATATTTTTTGCAAATAATTGTATTTTGTATTTATAATATATAAAATATAATTGGAGCAAGAAAAATGAAGCATGACCAGTCTTGCACTCTCACTTCCTTTATTACTCAGATTTATAATCGGTTGCTTTGTGATATTTGGCTTATTCATAGCACATCATCAGTCAGGAATGTGAAATGGAAGCGTTCCCTTTTAGTGGGCAGCTCCTGTAAGTGGTGATGACGAATAACCTCTTGCTTCATTCTCATAGTAGCGGAAGAGGGGAAGAAGAATGTAATAATGTAACACACCCATACTGATCCTAAGGGAAGTAAAACTTTTTCCATGTTTATGACTGACAGCCAACATGATGTTGATTTATTTGCTAGCATTTTAAAGAACTATTTATATCTAAAATTAGGTTAAAGACTTTATCTGAACCTATTGTACAAAGTTTTAATTATTATTATTTAATTGCAGAATTTGCCCATAAAATTTTTGTTTCTCTCATCTAGCACACCCAGGGTCCACTTTTGACACACGTGCAATCTACTTGTTTGCTACTTGCTGAATCTATGTAGAGTAACGAAAAGAAAATGTGTGAAGCATGGGCTCTCCAGGAATGGAAACCTCGACTTTGGCTTTTCGCATTCTTGAAGAACTGGAACTATGATGTTGATTAGTGGGAGGGATGTTATGCTGCATGAATTGCAGTCTGAACTGCCTGTGGGTTTATTTAAAAAAAGAATTTAGTGAAAGTGACTGTTCAGTTCAGTGAACCACAACTAAATTTCACCTCTGCATTTTACTCACACACGTGCAACAGGGGGCAGCTATTGAAAGCGCCTGGGGAGCAGTGACTGGGACAGAACCTTACTCAAGGGTTCCTCAGGGCAACCTACTGGTCTGGGATTCAAACCCATGACCACCTGATCCTGGGGCCAACTCCTTAACCATTAGGCCACCGTTGCCCACTTTGTTTGCTGAATAGCGTTTTTTACTTATATTCCTGTCTATATATAGATAGAAATATATAGTGCGTGTCCAAAAAGAAGTCACCACCTGGATTATTGGATAATTACTGCATGGATGATTGTTTCAGCTGCAACAAGTAATTTAACCCTTACTGGTCGTGGAAAAGGTGTTAATCTGTTTCGGAAGGGTCAAATAGTTGGCAAGCATCAAGCAAAGAGAACATCTAAGGAGAAACTGAAACTGCTTAAATTGGGTTAAGAACTGTCCAACACATTATTAAAAACTGGAAGGAAAGTGGGAAACCATCATCTTCGCGAAATATGTGGTCGGAAAACAATCCTGAATGACAGTGATCGGCGATCACGTAAACGCTTGGTGAAATCAAATCGTAAAAGAACTGCAGCAGGTCTCATGGCTATGTTTAACAGTGAAAGGGATTGGGACTAAACAGTTGTGTAGCCTTAAGAAAACCACTGATCAGTGAGGCTAATTGCAAAGAAAGGCTTCAGTTTGCTAGGGAGCATGAAGACTGTACTCTGGAGCAATGGAAGAAGGTCATGTGGCCTGAGGAGTGGTCTATCCAAATGATAGTGTGTGTATTTTTGGTTTTTGGCCAGGCTGTGTGTGTGTATAATATATAATATACAGACACTCCTCTTACTTAGTGCTGTGACATAAAAAAAGGAAAAGAAAATTTGTTGTGCTGACATACTTCATTGGAACTTTGCTTGTAACATATTAAGGCGTGCCACTGGTGGACGTCTGGCTTCTGTTAATCTTTGTTCTCTTTGAAATGTTGAAATGAAAAGTTCATCGGTAGCTCACTTCCTCCTTAAGCAGGAGGTAACTGTAAAGGCAATGGTAAAAGCAAGGTATAGGAGGTTCCTGTAAAGGCAGGGTAACGTGGTTTATTTCTGATTGGGTAAAAAATATTGTCATGTTGAACATTAAGCATTTTGTTGAGTCTGTTGAACTATGTCTTTAGTTAAATTGTTCTGCAGGTCAACAAAACAGGACTTGCAGAGATTATCAGAATTAAACAGCCTGCAATCATTTACAGGATTTTGCCAAAAGAGCGTTCATATTCCACATAGAAATGCACAGACATGCTGTCTGGCAGTATGTTTTCTCGCATGACAGGTGATTTAAAAACAATAAAACAGGGTGTACAATATATATCTACATATATATTGGGATTATAGAATCATCACCTTGCAAATCTGGGAGTTTTGAGGCAAGACAAACTAGTGGGTTACACTTCTAGTTTAAAACACTTAATGTTCACATTTTTGTTTGTAGCAAAACACCATTTGATATTTGTAGTCTTGATAAAGGCTGTCACTAAATCGCTTTCTTCATTTTTGCCACAATTGTCAAGGATTAGTGTAAAAAGTAGTGATACTCTTGCAATGTTCTCTATCTCCTGATTTTCCCTTCCGTGTGTAAGTAATTTATTTTCAGCATAGAGCAAAATTTCTGTCTGAATTATTGTTGCCTAACAAGAATTGTTCACACTCTAACTAGATTTTTTTTGTACATTCTTTTTGGTTTTTCTCCTTTTTCTAAAAAAAAAAAAAAAGGGCTAACATGTTTTAGTTTTAAAGCAAATCTGATATTTTAAAGAGCATTGTGTTCGCAACAAATGAATCTGACAATAAAAAATAAAAATAATAAACTTTCTGTGCCAGCCCTCTTACAAATTAAGCCTTTCTCAAAACCGGAGCAACTTTACTTACAAAGGCCGGTGAATTGATATTTCATGACGCACGGTAGACAAGAGACCTTGAGAAGGAACCAAAAGGTTTGGCAGCACTAGTTTTAAATGATGTATAGTTTTCTTTGTTTCTTTTTTGTGATACAGTATTTAAATAAATGCATGTTTATTTTGAAATGATCCCAGGTCCACTCCATGGTGTCTGACACGTTAGATCTCATGCAATCATACATTTAGGTCTTTGGGTGTGAAGGCATGAATCCTCCCTTGACTGTTAAGTGTTCAATTAAGCATTTGCTGAGAAAACTTGTTTAAAGCAGTCGGTGCCAAATGAAGTGCTACCGAAGTGCGACTTTCAAATGAGCGTGAACGTGTGGCTCTAGGGGACAGGATATTCTTTTGTTATTCTCATGAAAGCATTCAGGCCTGCATTCACACTTCCAGATGTGCTGCTGATTGCAGATGTTCTGTAGTCAAGTTAATATAAGGCACAATGCAGTGTGGCTGTGCGTTAGAGAGGATGTAATGCAACTGTTTTGACAACTTTAACCATTTAAAGAGTCATTGTAATTCTTTTCACCATACAATTAGCATACAACTGTGAATTAATTACTTAGTTCCTTAATATATTACATTTCATAGCATTTTTTTCAGTTTTCTTCTATTTGTTTTGATGAAAGTAAATTATAAGTGGCAGTTAAACTTTTCATAAAGCCAGACTATACTGACAAGTATATGTTTACAAATGTAATGTTGATTGGTAGTTGACAGAATAATTATTTCTCTCTCTCTCTCTCTCTCTATAGGAGATAAAGATGGCAGTAAGGTGACAACGGTGGGGGCAACCCCAGGGCAGGGTCCAGACAGGCCTCAGGAGGTCCGGTACACAGACACTAGGGTCATAGGAAATGGCTCTTTTGGTGTGGTCTACCAGGCAAAGCTCTGTGACACAGGAGAACTGGTGGCCATCAAGAAAGTCCTGCAGGACAAAAGGTTCAAGGTGAAGTATAAGTGCTCAGAATAAAGTGCAAGTGCAAGAGTTTATTTCATCCACCCCGTCTTTTATAAAAAAAAAAACCCAAAACATTTACTATATATTAATTATACCTTTGTGTGCATTCATGTTGGTTATGTTCTTAGAAAAGTAGTTATTTTAAAGTTTCCCCTTCTAGACACATGGTACATTTTTAATGTTTGTGTGAGTTAATGTATTTAGTAATTTCTCAACAGGTTTAATTTGTCCACTTTTATATAATCAGCTTTTTATGTGTGTTCTAGAACAATCTGTTGGCACTCATCTTGTTTTTGTTTTTGTGTTGAAATTGGATTGGCTGCACTTGGATTATTGCCTGAATGCTACAGTTCAAATTCTTCCTGTTATGCATGAGTCCTAGCGGGACATGCATCTTCATCTTTTATAACGGGGATATATTGTTGAAGGATTTCACTGATTGGCTACATAACTTTTTTTTTTTTTCTTCTTCAGTACTAATCAGCTCTGTCAATGTCTTTCACAGAATCGGGAGCTACAGATAATGAGGAAACTGGACCACTGCAACATTGTGCGTCTGCGCTATTTCTTCTATTCCAGCGGGGATAAGGTGAGCCCAGCAACATCTGGTTCCTCGTGAACAGTGAATAAGAGATAGTGGTTTCTTAGAAGTTATTAGAGACATGTTAGTTATCATTGCTCATCAAGAACTACATAGAACATGCTATGGGTGCTAAAAGAATAAAATCTTACTATACTGCAGAGCTGTGCACAACACACTGATTCACTCAGCCCCACCCTTTTTCTCTCAATAACACACTGACGCAGACCGATCTGACCATGTTTCAAACACAGCACTGTCAAACAGGGAGCACTAGTTAATTGTTCGCTTGCAGCTGGCTTGTCAACATTAGCTTGTATTGCATAGCAGCATGTGAATATTGTCATTCTTGTGCAAGTGGCAAAAGTGCCAAACCTTTTTGTCAAAACAAGTTTGTCAACCTAAGAAGTTCTTAATTTCTTCCGGACAGCGGCGACCTAGCGATTAGGGACTAGGCCCCAGGATCAGAAGGTCCTGGGTTTGAATCCCAGATCAGTAGTTTGACCTGAGGTCCGCTTGAGCAAGGTACCATCCTCATCACTGCTCACTGCTGCATGGTGTGCAAGGGTTCAAAGCAGAGGCTGCTTTTTCGTTGGATTTTACTGAGTGCTGTGCTGTGTTTCACAATGACAAATAATCACTTTTAAATCTGACCTAAAACATCAACAGGTCTTATTCAAAGTCCTAAAAATAAAGAGAACCCAAGTTAACAGATGTAATAGCATGATATTAAAATGGTGTACTTGGTTATTTATTTAAGGAAAAAGATTAATGTTACATATTACAAAGGAAGTGAATATGTTGAATTAAATTGAAGGTGAAATTTGTCAGGTGTTTTCAATTGATAAGGTTGATAGTGGTGTCTTTAAAAGCAAGGATCTGTCACAATCTAATTTTGGTGACACGTTTGCGGAAGTGTAACATGGCAAAAGCAAGGTCACAGAGGAGTTTATTCCAAACTCTAAGCAACTAGAGACCTCTCAAACTGGCTAATTTGAATGGTTTTATTTCTGCTTAAGTGCACTTTAAGGGTGTCGCCCCAGATGCTGAACGCAAAGGGTCACATACCTTTGCTACACCCAGGTATGCGATAATGTAACATAAATGCAAAATATAATAATTTGGTCATTTGTTTAATTGAGTGCTCTTTATTTACTTTAAAGACATATATGATAATATGTTGACGTTTAGGTCATGTTCGTGCAGAGGTGTAATACATTCTAAGGGGTAAATGCATTTTAAAGCACCACTATATATCAGTTTGAAGAGAAGGTGTCGCTGCTTGAAACCAGTAGCTATGTTTGTGCTTGGTACATCTCGGGGTAATATCCTGATAATTCTTCAACCTCAGGGCTGTTCTGTACGTTCGCAGGGAAATGTTACTTTAAACACTGCTAGCATGTGGCTGCATGTCTTCAGAAAGCTGAAGAAGCCTTGAGCTCCATTGCTTGACAGTATGTTCTGAACTCAGTGACTTCCTTCCAGACTGAAAGATCAATCATTGGTTTTATCTTTCCTGAGCAGCTAGAGGCCTTGCATCATCATCAGTGATTAGAACACGGTTTATTGGGATTGAGACACACACACACACACACTTTTGGTTACACTGGACAGAGGACCCCGAGGTGTAGGGTTACTCCAATTGGTGAGGTAATGATTTATTCTTAATGTAACAATTGGGGCTTTTCCTTCACCAGCATGGTTGAGAATGAGACCGGGAGGGGGAGAGAAAAGTAGCTTAACATAACTAGTGTTTTAAAGAATGAAAAGAAAACTACGAATGAGGACATTTGTCCTAGATGGAGATGTCTTGATGACCTTTTCTAATCTCCTTTGCCATTTTAATTTTGATACAGTGCAGCTAAAGATTTCAATGTTTTCATAGAAACTACTGCTATTCATTGCACTCAACATAAATGTACTCTGTTAGAAAAGCCAGTCCAGTTTAGCTAAGGCACGCTAGACAGATTATTACTTTAAAATACTATAATATTATTTAACTACTAATATTTGTCATATAGCAGTTATTTTCTCAGGCTAACTTGTAAAACCTCACGTTAAATAGACAGCTAGTCAAATCATGTGAAAGTGATCAGCAAAACTTTACATTATACTGAAGTTTCTGTCTTGCACCCACCATGTAGTCTAAATCTGGAGTCTGGTACAACATGATGGGTATGACCTGGCACAGAATCAGAGACACAGGATCCCGTGCCCATCTCGCCCACTGAGAAAGAGAGAAATATTAGTGCATGGCTGACCATTGAGAGTATGTCCTGATCTAGATTCAGGGTCAGCTTGGTCATGTAATCCAGCCTGGATACAGACAAGCTTAAAAGATTATATACATAGTGGAAGTGAATGAGTGGAAGTTCATTGAAGGTTGTTGGCACTGCACTATTGACCTAATCTGTGTCTTGAAAACTCGCCTTAAGATGTGTTTTCCTGGACAAGGATTAAGCCTAATATTAGATTAAATTGTAAACTAGTTTCAATTGTAAAAAGTTTATTTTAAAATGTAATTTCAGAAGGGGTTTATTGTTTAGAAATGGGCTTTACCTGAGTCACTGTGCCACCCAGCTCTTGATAAAGGCTGTTATCTCCTATAACAAGTAAAGAAATAATCGAGACAGCTAGCAGCTCAGATGGTCTTTAACACGGTAGCATACTTGTTCAACTAGCCAATAAAGGCTCATCCCCCTCCCATTGATACCTGTAGCTGCCCAAATGAAGTTCAAATCACAATTCTGGCCTACAGAGTGACTTTCAGCATTTTAAGCTCAATCATACAGGCTTATATTCCTTGTAATTCATTCCATTTTTTAAGGATCATAGTTTGGCATTGCTATTCCTACACACACAATGGAAAAAAGTCTAGACTGTTTTCATTCATGGTTCTCCAGTGGTGGAACATGCTGGCAAATTCTGTCAAAGCAGCGGCATGTCTTTCCGCCATCAAGAAGCTCGGATCTCTTCTGAGAACACCTCCTCTAATTGTAATGTAAGCCTAAGCTTATTCTGCACCTCTGGTCCTGTGTAATATGCAGAGAAGCAGAGGAACAGTTAGTGTTTTGCTTCAAAATACAGCCTCCCCCAAATATTGAAATAATGAATTTGTTTTCGATACGCACTGATTTTGGGTTGAGATAAAAGCTTGAATATGAGGTAAGAGATCAGATACAAAAGGTGCTACGTTCTACATGATTCAATGTATCTAGATGTAAAGACAAGGGAATAAAAGCTGAGAACCTGATGTCTCATGTCATATTCAACTTTTGATCTCATCCTACATGTGTTCAGTGGATCAACAAAACAAATGGATTGTCCTTGCTCTTTTGGAGGAGACTACAGAAGCTGTTGGAAATATTTTTTAAGTGTCATTCACTAGTTTGGCTGTCTGCCATTTGTCTTATGTAGATAGAATTGATCTTCTTTCTGTGCGAATAGCACACTGCACCTCTGCAGTCACCCCAATCACAGAGCATCAGTTCCTCTACAGCCAATCATGTATTATCATTCAGGGCAGAATGTTGGAGAGAACCAATCATATTGCTCTATGCAAGCCATCAAGCCAATACAAGAATAATTGCTGTGCTGCTGTTGTGAGGCAGAAAGTGACTCATCATCTTCAGTGAGTTGGGTTTCTGAGGCGGGGGTGCAACAGGAGTGCATTATCGAAATAATACATGAGGCTAAGATAAAAAAAAAAAAAAACACTAAGCCACTAGGCAGCCTCCCAAACGCACACAATGTCTGTAGGTAGGTTGATATTATAACCAAAATTGTGGTAGTTTCATTATCTCCTAAGTTATACATCTTAAGATGTAAATAGAGGTGGTGATAAAAAGCAAGGTGTCCAAATTAGCAAGGTTGATTAGCCATCTCTGGGAGAAGGCCTGTTAAACTTAGTCCCATGTCTAATGTATGTGTGAAGGTCAAATATTCACCCACATATGAATGTAGCCTAGATCTAGCGCTGTTTTCGCATCCTTTGTCTTTGGAGGGGGGCAGCAGCTTATTTTCATTCTGGCTTTGTGAAACTTCTCTCTGACATTTGATTAAACTAATTTAATGAAGTGTTTTGTTTAATTTTTTTTTTTTATCAAGTAGAGGGGGGAAATTCTGGAGTAAAAAGAAAATAGCCAAGATCTCAAATTACAGTGTAAGTTTAAAAAATGGTCAAAAAAATGCTCCATCCTGCAAAGCTGATCTGCTAGCTCCTGTTTGAGAAATGAGAAAAACAATGGGGCACCCTTGCTTAAAATGTTAGTGTATATTAAACTGTTGAAGTGAATATGTATATGATCAGAAAATGACCAAAAACCAAAGGTTAAAAAAAAAAAAAAGAAACTGGTTCTTTCAAGCTCTCAGATAACATTTACCAAGGTCTCAGACTTAATTTCAAGGTCTTAGTTTGCTTGTTGGAGCTATGGGTTTTTCAGTCATCGTTAGGAAACCGCATCAGACCTTCTTACAACCACAGCCATGGAATCCTCTAAGCAGGATGAAGCTACAAGAAAATAGCAAAACATTTCAGGTAGCTGTTTCCTCAGGGTGTAATGTTATTAAGAACTGATAATTAAACTGAATAATGTATGTAAAGTTCAGGCCTGGAAACCTAGAAAACTGCCTAAAGGAGCTGCGCTGGATTGTTAGGAAGGCAAGCAAAAATCTCAGGACGATTTAGCAGACTAGTGGCGCACTATGCTACTATGCAGCAACCTGAACAGATATGAACAGATATTTTTGTTGGAGCAAGCAGAAGAAGCTGAATCTTTCCACCATCCAAGCTACAAAATTCAGTGCCTGAAGTTTGCAAATGAACGTCTAGACAAGACTGATGCTTTTTGGAAACGAGTCTTCTGTTTCATATGTCGTGTTTTTTTTTTGTTTTTTTTGCAACAATCTGAAACTTCTAAATGGATCAATTCCATACACTTTCCAAGGGCATAATGTAATCTTCACAGTTGTACTGCTATCAATAGCTGACTATTATAGAACTACATGGCTTGCTATAGGGTTTTGTTATTAACAGCTTCCTGTGGCTTATTGCATTACTGTTGTGACTTTGACTTTATGCATTTATCTTGATGTCTCTGAAAGACTCTTCCTCAGTCTCTTATGTTTGGCTGACTTGCAGAAAGATGAAGTTTACCTGAACTTGGTGCTGGACTACGTCCCAGAGACTGTTTACCGAGTTTCCAGGCAATATAGTCGATCCAAGCAGATCCTTCCAATGCTTTATGTGAAGGTATGACCATGTTATATCTTCAGATAACTTCATTGTTTTGTTTTTCAATTTTTATGTGTGATTTTATCATATTTTATATCAACCCAGTCTAAAGTGGTTTTCCATCCTAACATTAGCATTTTTATGTGTGTGTGTGTGTGTGTCTGTCTTCCTCAGTTGTACATGTATCAGTTGTTTCGGAGCTTGGCATACATCCACTCTTTTGGTATTTGTCATCGAGACATCAAGCCCCAGAACCTGCTTCTGGACCCTGAGACAGCTGTACTCAAGCTCTGTGACTTTGGCAGGTAGGGAATGAGGATATGGAGAATGATCCTTGCCGTATTGTTTTTTAAGATGAAAGGTTACAGTTCTCAGATGTGATTGATCTAGTTTTGAAGCAGTAGTAAAATACTTGATGCAGTGCATCCAGAAAATTCCACATTTATGAGTTTGAATATAAGATGAATACAAATCCATGATACAATACAATACAATCCATGAAATCAAAAGTAGACCGGCAAGACAGGATTTTGTCAGGACACAGCAAATACCCTCACATTTCTTAAACAGCCATGTCAGCCTTTACTGTATCAGTGAAAAAGATGTTGCTATGTTTTAAAATGATCAGTTGTTTTCTTTGCTTATTGCTGGCCAAAACTATGGAGATTGCTGAAACTGCTTAAATTGGCTTTAAAAAAAAAAAAAACTGTCAAGGCAGTTTTATATATAAAAAAAGTATTTTTGTACCAACAAGATAATTAACTAAATTGTAATTGTAAAAATTGTAAAGAGATGCCTTGTTTCCAGGGCTGTTTCAAGACTTTTGCACAGTACTGTATGCGTTTTTTAAATCATAATGTACTTTGTTTCCATTAAAAAAAAAAGGCTTTGTGTCATTCTGGGCAATATCATTATTATTATGATCGTAATAAAGATGCAGTGTAATCCAGTGCAGCAGCCTCAACTGAAAGAACAAAATACTCACTTTTGAAAAATTAATGATTTTAATCTCCCTGGTTTCTTTAACACGCACCTTCCTCTTGCAGTGCTAAGCAGCTGGTGCGGGGTGAGCCCAATGTTTCTTACATCTGCTCTCGTTACTACCGAGCACCTGAACTCATCTTTGGAGCCACAGACTACACGTCCAGTATTGGTAACTTCATGATTTTCCTCTAATCCACTATCAGCACTAAATGAAAGGATAATTAGCAGAACCTCTTCCTGTATTTACAGTGATGTGTATATCTGCTCCACAGATGTCTGGTCAGCTGGCTGTGTGCTAGCAGAGCTCCTGCTGGGGCAGCCCATCTTTCCCGGGGACAGCGGGGTGGACCAACTAGTCGAAATCATCAAGGTTGGTTGTGTGTGTGTGACTGGTGTTCAGTGAATTTTTTTCCTGTGTGAGGGCATGAATTGTTTGCACGTGTAAAGCCACAGTTTGGTCAAAAGTCTAATGTATTATCGTTTTTCTGTTGGGAAGCCCATTCACCTGAAAGTTTTACTCTGAAACTTTGAGGTGAACATAGTCACACAGTCATTGTGTGATGTTATCAAGAAACATGCATAGAGATAGGTTACAGTGTTAAAGCACCATTAGCACCCATTTGAGAGCTACATTTTTATATATATATATTTTCATAGATAACCAGATCTTTCTCACTTCTATAATAGCACTTTTGTTATAACCAGACTTAAAACTAGTCATGAAGGGGGGGACCCCTTAACCCCAAGTTGCTCCAAGGGGACTGTCTCTGTAATTAGGAAATATTAGGAAATTAAGAATTAGGGAATGAGGAATTAGGAAATGTAAATCGCTCTGATATGAGCATCTGCTAACTGTGTATATGTAAATTAATAACCTGAATTAAGGATTGGTCTATTACAGGAAATGATTAACTAAAAGCTGTAGTTGATTAGAAAAGAGATTTGTATTTGATCACTGAGCAGATTCTAAAAGTACATCTCCATGCAGGTGCTGGGGACTCCCACCCGGGAGCAGATTCGTGAGATGAACCCCAACTACACAGAGTTCAAGTTTCCTCAAATTAAAGCCCATCCATGGACTAAGGTGAGTCAGCTGTTACAGTAAAACACATCTGGTTTGTGTTCTCTCCTGCACACCCACTTCAACTTGTTTTTGACTTATTCGCTTTTGGCACTGGGTCCCAAAACCAGAACTTATGCAAGAGATATCACAGCACCCTCTTGTGGTCTTGTGGTTTTTCATATTAATGAAGTGTGCATTTTTGTCTATTGATGAAGAAACTAATCTGCCTGTGTAATGTAACATTTTCTTACTACAGTCTTGTATTGTGCATGTTAGGTATTCCGACCGAAGACCCCTCCCGAGGCAATAGCCTTGTGTTCCCGGTTGCTGGAATACACTCCAACAGCACGACTTACTCCACTGGAGGCTTGTGCTCATGCCTTCTTCGATGAGCTCCGCACACCCACCCTCAAACTCCCCAATGGCCGAGAGAGACCCCCACTCTTCAACTTCACCACGCAGGGTAAATGGGTTTTTGCATCTAAACTTATCTCAAATTAACATTTTTTTTTTTTTTTTTTTTTTTTTTTTTTACATTTATAAAGTAAGATTGTGTTTTTGTGTCAAGAATTTAAGTATAACCGACTGACCATTTATATTACGTGTATTTTAAATTGTCCCCAGTGGTGAAGGCTAAGGATAAAGATGAAGGTGTTTGGTGAATTGTATGAGAGGTTGGACAGTAAGGAGGGAGAAATGGACCTTTACCGATTAGCTAGACAGATAGATAGAGCTAGATTAAGAAGAGGTGATTAGTGAGAAGCAGTATGGTTTTATGCCGAGAAAGAGCACTACAGATGCAATGTTTGCTCTGAGGGTGTTGATGGAGAAGTACAGAGAAGGTCTGAAGGAGTTGCATTGTGTCTTTGTGGACTTGGAGAAAACCTATGACAGGGTGCCTAGAGAGGAGTTGTGGTTTTGTATGAGGAAGTCAGGAGTGGCAGAGAAATTTGTCCTAGTAGTACAGGGTATTTGAGGGCAATGTGATAGTGGTGAGGGAGGATAGTGAAGTGGTTAAGATGCAGAGAGTAGAGGTGACAAAGGTAAAGAAATTTTAAACATTTGGGATCAACAGTTCAGAGCAACGTGGAGTGCGGAAGAGAAGTGAAGAAAAGTTCAGGCAGGTTGGAATGGGTGAAGACGAATGGCAGGAGCAATCTGTGAAAGACAGACAGGATTAGAAGTGAGTGTATTAGAGGGACAGCTCATGTTGGACATTCTGGAGACGCAGTTAGAGAAGCAAGGTTGCGTTAGTTTGGACACGTCCAGAGCAGAGATGAGGATTATATTAGGAGGAGGATGTTGAAGATGGAGCATCTACGAAAGAGGAGGTTTATGGATGTGGTGAGAGAAGACATGCAGGTGGTCGGTTTGAAGGAGGGAGATGCAGAGGACCAAGAGAAATGGTGATGGGTGATCTGCTTTGGCGACCCCTAACAGGAGCAGTTGAAAGAAGAAATTGTAGTATTTAAATTGTCCCCAAAATCCATGTAAACCCTGTTAAAAGCGGAGAGTGAAGGTTTTAACTATTCAAAGGGGGTGGGTTATAATGATTGCTGTGTGTCTGGTTTATTAGAGTTGTCCAGTAACCCATCTTTGGCGTCCATACTCATCCCTGCACATGCTCGCAACCAGGCCGGGGCCTCTCCTCCCTCAAATCCTTCTTCTGCTACAGGTTAGTGTCACCTTGCATTTTCTTTCTTTCTTTACCTTTCTTCTTAAATCCTTAGAAATAGGAAAGTTTCCTAACTGATTGCTTATTGTCTCATGCTTTCAGATGCCAGCAGTGGTGAACGTGGCTCAATCACCAACGCTGCCTCTGCTTCTGGCCCAAATCTCTCAACTTGAGCCACCCCCACCTCCCGACAGGCCAACCCATTATGCTGCTCATTAACCACGCCCACTTCCCCCCAAGTCACGGGCGTGGCTGCTAAAAAACGAAAGAATGGAAGAAAGAAAAGGAAAAAAAAAAAACACATGACGTGACATGGACAAACCAACTGAACTTTGTAACTTCCTCTCCCCTCCTACCCTCACCATTTTGTTTATTTTTATTGTTTTTTTAATTTATTTATACAAAAGGACAACAGGGACGTCTTTAAAAGTCCCTCTTTAGTTCCTCAATTGGGGACGAGAGGACTTGACTGCATAGAAGTCCAATTAAAATATATATGTCTGCTTATTTAGAGATACAGATATTTAGAGCAACAAATATGTTCTTTGTTAGTCTACTTTGATTTTTTTTTTTTTTTTTTTTTAATGTGATTTGTTCACAGTAGCCTTCATTGCTGCCCTTTTAGTAATATAGCGAATGCGTATTTCTTCACTTTAGCCCCAGCCTCATGACCCTTGCCCTTCAGTACAGGACCCAAGAGATCAAAGTATTGAGTGTCCGGTACACTGCCTGTGAATGTTCCTAGACAGAAGGGGAGGGCGTCAATGGTCAGTAGAACTGAACGTGCTGATCATTTTCAGCTTGTCGACAAAGCCTTTTGTTTAGAACTGTCTGAGACGTGAATCCTTGTGTACCAAAGGAGGAAACTTGCTAAATTAGGATTTTCTTGTGTTCATAAGGATGAGAAGGACAGAAACTGATCAAAGATGCTATGCTTACATCATCGTTTCTAGCCGTCTTTTTTCATAATGAGTAAGGTTATGATTTGGGTTGGTTTAACTGATCCCAGATCAGCTAATAAGGGCTATATCCAGCTGCAACACGTTAAAGTGAGCACGAACTGAATTTTGAGGCTTTGTGAACTGGTATCTTGGTTTCCTGTGAAATACTATGTCTTTAATGTTGCCTTTTCACTTCTGTGTTGGATTGATGTGTTGTACGCTTGGCTTCAGTGGTATGCTGCTTAATTCGATCTTTGTCACCCCCCCCCTTTTTTAAATTAATGTGTGTGAAGGAGTATACCTCTGTTTTCACCTTCCCTCCTGCACATAATAGTCTTTCCTTCGTTTACTCTGTACAAATTTGCTGGGCTCTCTGTGCATACACCAAATCCTGGTTCATTTTGTGTGTGTATGTGCGTGCAGGAGCACACATGCTGTATGTCTACTGTATAGAAACATGCTGCGTCCTCAAGGCATCACTGAGCAGGAAAAAAAAACAAGTGACGACGAACGACAGAAGTCTAAATGCAGAAATCAGGGCTGAATCTAATCGACTTCAGCCATAGAGTTCAGAACAGCCAGTAGGCGTGGCCGTGCATTTTGTACGAGTATGTTCGTGTACGTTCAGAGTGCCTTTGCTTTCACAGATTCCTCAGTGTCATAGTTTCTCTTTCCCACTGTCCTTTCACCCGATTTCCTTCTCTGTTATGAGATCGATAAAGGGTGAAAGTGCAGGTAGATGTTCAGTTTCAAAGTACTAAAACCACATAGTAAGTTGGCATTGATGGGCAGCGTCCACATTGTGTAGTGATGTTTCTGACTCCCGGTGGCCAAGACTATTTCTTGTCCCATTTGTGTTAAAAAAAAAACAACAAAAAAACAAAACAAACAAACTGAAGCTGGACGAATTTGGTTCTCATTTCACCAGAATTGCCTATTTTCTGCTGTTCTGAGACCAGTCTTGTGCACTCTTGGTGAATTAGGGTTGAAATTTGCATCCGGTTGAGCTGGTCCTGGATCAACTTTGTCTTATGGACCCCCCCTGGAGTGCTGCTGATCTTCTGTTGCATCCCCACAATTCCCTGCTGTTTGTATACCTGCAATTGCTGCCAGTGCCATTTTCTTTTTTTCTTTTTCTTATTTTTAATGATTAGCAACCTAAGGCAATCAGAGATGAACATGCTAGAATCGCTGACCAGCTCTGTTCCTGTGGAGCCGAGTAAAGGTGCTCAAACACACCCACTTGGTTACCAGGTTTAGGAGGTCTGTTTGAACGGCAAATTTTGCAGGACTGAAGCTGGACACTCGTAATCTAATTATTTATCAGGACTTGAAAGGGCAAATTCTTGCCCTAGTACTATGATTGAGCTTTGTACGTTTTAAAGGCTGTTTTTGATAAAGCTGTAAATGAGTAAATGGGCATTGTTTGTCAGAATGCGTGGCTTCCCCTCCCCAAAAATGAAGCTGATAAGTCGTCTCATTATTAACCAGTAATTCAGTTTTGGGAAATCTAACATCAGATTTCATTCCATCTCCCTATGAGTTGAGAATGATCCAGAGGCTGCTTCATAACCCCATTGCTCTCTACACTACAGACAGAAGGAAGCTGATTTTTATCCTTTTGATGGTGCTCTTGCGTTGTTGTCTTTTTTTTTTTTTTTTTTATTTTTTTTTTTCCCCCCTTTGTCAAGTTTTAACCTATACCGAGAGACTCTATGGTGCGAAGTTCAACATTTCTGAGTCTGTTAGCTTCATCCTTTTAGCCATAATTAATAATCTCTCAATTTTAAGGGTGTACATGTTGAGGAGGAGCCATTTTTCTGTTTATTATTTTTTTATTGTGCTGACTCTTAAGAAAGGGATATGAAACGATGTCATGCTCTGCAGTATTACCTAATCAACTACGGCAATAAGTATTACACAAGTGGATGATTTTATTTTTTTTTTTTGTTGTTTTTTTTGTCTTCCCCATGTCTACAAAGCTGTAACTTGCGCTTTCAGCAGCACTCAAAGGGAGAGATGTAATGTAGCAAGTATATAATTAAAAGAAGAATAATACATGTAAGCCTATGTAAATGCTTTCTGCCTGTAAAATCTACAGCCATAGATAATCTATTATCTATTATTATTAAGATATCTATTATACTCTGACTGTCACACAGGTTGAATGCAAAAAAAAACAAAAAAACCTATCTATATAATATATATATAAAAATATATATATATATATATATAATTTAAAAAATGGCTGCTGCATATTCAGACACTTGTGTATAGCAGTTGGCAGTCAAAAAAGAAACTTTATAACTACAGCTAAAAACTTCTGACATTGCTATTACTTGAATGCCTTTTCTAAATCTGTTCTGGATGACTTATATTTAAATGTCTCTCTTTCTCTCACACTCACACTCACACTCTCACACACACACAGAGACACACGTATATGTCAGCCAGAACATATTTGTTCCCTCCTGTGATTATGCTGAGAGTCTCTCCCTGTAAATATCATTCTGTTCTTCTGTTTAAAATGGTTCAGAGAAATAGTTACCCGGTACTGTAATTTGCATTGAATAAAGTATAGGTTAGTCTGAAAACAGTCAATTCTCCATTTGCCCTTCATTATGGAGTTTATTTATTTTCTTTTTGGTTGGAAACTGCATGAAAGTTGAAGAACAAAGTGATTAACTCCTTTAGCATTTTTTACATTTGCCTTTTATTTGAAGAAACACAAGCTGTAGTGCAGTGAGAGGGGATGAGTAAGTATTAAGAGCACGACTGTAAGACCCAATAAGTTGCCCAGAATTTTGACCACTGGCTGCATTATAGACTTTAGCAGATGATTGGGATGGACCCTCACAGCTACGTTCAGTGTTTTTCTGCTGAAATAATTTGATATGTTATATAATGTACATTTCATACAGTTGCACTGTCGATATTTATGATGAATTGGACACTGAAAGTTTGCTAACTAACAAATGTGGCAGCCATTACCTTTAATATCTCATACAGTGTACTAAGCACTAGGCATAAGTGGAATAAGAATCCATTGTTTTGCATTGAAAATATGAGATGCGATCCTTCTTTTTCTTTCAGCTGATCCCGTTTAGGGGTCATCAGAGCAGATCAACCGTCTCCATTTCTTCCGGTCCTCTGCATCCTCCCCACGTCCATAAACCTCCTCTTTGGTCTTCCTCTTTCCTGGCAGCTCCATCTTCAACATCTTCCTTCAAATATAATCTCTCTCCTCTGCACATGTCCAAACCAACACAACCTTGCTTCTCTAACTTTGTCTCCAAAATGTCTAACCTGAGCTGTCCCTCTAATATACTCATTTCTAATCCTGTCCATCCTCGTCACCCCCAACGAAAATCTCAGCATCTTTAAATCTGACACCTCCAGCTCCACCTCCTGCCTTTTCGTCAGTGCCACCGTCTGCAACCCATACAACATAGCTGGTCTCACTACTGTCCTGTAAACCTTCCCCTTTACTCTAGCTGGTACGCGTCTGTCACAGATCACTCCAGCCAGTCTTCTCCACCCATTCCAACCAGCCTGCACTCTCTTCTTCACCTCTCTTCCACACTCGCCGTTACACTGAACTGTTGATCCCAAGTATTTAAACTCCTCCACCTTTGTTACCTCCACTCCCTGCATCCTAACCACTCCACTTTCCTCCCTTTCATTCACACTCATGTATTCTGTCTTTGACCTACTCACTTTCATTCCTCTCCTCTCTAGAGCAGATCTCCATCTCTCCAGGTTCTCAAGCTGCTCCCTACTCTCACTACAGATCACAATATCATCAGCAAACATGAGAAGTAATCCAATATGCTAAATAAAAAAAAAATGTTAAAAAAAAAAGTGAATGAAGTATATATTATATGAAGGCAAGGCTTGACGGTTTTTTGTGGTGATGTCTGCTGTTTACTGGTCGTGAATTTCTGTGAGTTATTGAATGAATTCTGCATATCCGAGACATCAGAGGTAAATACCTGACTTTTCCCAAACTTAAGTGTAATCAGAATGAAATGCTTAGTTCACACGGAATTAAATCAAGTGCCAGGTTTAGCTTTCTGTAATGATTTACAGGCTAGTGGAGTACACAGTAACTGCTTAGAAGTCCTGGAGAAGCAGAATCGATGTCTCCACACCTGCACCTGTCCTGGTGCAAATAATAAAACCTGTTTGTAGTAAGACTAAAAATCAAATGCACAGAACTGTGGCAAGAAAAGAAAGCTAAAATGGCCTTTTTCACCTCTAGCTGAGCAGCTCTTGGGGATCTAACACCATCCTTGTATTCATCAAACATTTCATAGATGGACCTGGAAACGAGGGTGCTTTGAGCTTCATTCTGTATCTAATTGGAGGTCGGCAGGGAGAGAGCCTCACCTGTCATCATGAAAAGGAAAACACAACTAATAATGATACCAGTGAACAGATTTATTTCATGTTATGTACTATAAATTTGTTTTCTGTAAGATTCCAATCATTTTTAGAGTAAAAACAGCTGAATTCCTGTTCAAAGGCATGCATGTAGCTGTCTCTCTGTTTGTCGCAAATATAATGTTTTCATAATGTCTTCAGTGAAACTGTGAGACATATTTAGCCCTGCTGATGGGACACAAAACCGCAGTGAATGGGCAGTAGGTGAGGCAGACAGTACCGTGCCACACCGAAGGGGGGCGCATGTGAGCACAACAGGTGCTTGACGCTGCTGTTCTTCTACGTTCAGGCTCCAGGCGACAATGAGTTCTCGCGAGATCAGAAAGTCCAGCGCGCTGCAGGTCCGTGAGCGTGAGTTTATTTACGTTATTTTATTTTTTTTTGTTTAGACAGTCTGCCAAAATGGAGGATTAAAAATCTAAGCTTCTCAAAACTGTGCTTTCAGTCAAAACAGGTCGTGATGAGTCCGTGAATGTTTTACGTTTATATATATAAATAAATGTTATATAAAAAATGGGATCAGAATAAGAAAAAACAACAAAACAATCCAATATTTTCTTAACTTTAAAATATTCAAAAATATTTCGTTTTTTTGGTTTTCCTTTTGAAAAGTCTGTGTTAAAATTGATTAAAGCGTCAAATTGAAATGGAAAGATTTTAAAGATGAGATATTTAAATTAAGGTCAAAATCCAATTTTTGTTTTTTTTGTACAAAACTATATGAATTGCTAATTGTTGGCTAAATTTAGAATACATGGAGTGTAAAGTGAAAGTGAACGTGCAGTTGGCTGGAAGCCTGTGTGAGATGTGTGCTTTAATGTGAACCTAGATCCCCATCCAGGATCACACCGAGATTTCATTGCCATTATTGCCTTAGGTCCCAGATGAAAGTGAAAGTGACTATTCTGAAGCACATTGTGAAGCACAGCACAGCACACAGTGAACCACAACGAAATTACACCTCTGCGTTTCACCCACACACGTGCAGCAGGGGGCAGCTATTGAAAGAGCCTGAGGAGCAGTGATTGGGACAGTACCTTGCTCAAGGGTATCTCAGGGCAACCTACTGGTCTGGGATTTGGACCCATGACCAACGCTTCCCCATAGACACTAAGCTGCAGTCTTCCTTCTTTATCCTCAAACACAGGCCCCGGGTTTGTCCTTTCTCGTCTTAGAACTGTTTTTAAAATTAAATTACACTGTTGCAAATCTTAAAGCATGAAACTTAAGCACAATATTTCAACCGCACCATATTCAGATGTACCAGCTATCACCTGGCCAAGGTGACCAGGGTGTTATTTTCACCCCTCACTCAGAAAGCAAGGGTACTGGTTTGTGTAAGTGACCCAGAGTGGATAGATCGTTATATAGGGTTTTTTTTTTTTGTTTTTTTCTCTCTCATTTTCTTAATTTAATTTAAAAATTCTCAAACTTTGCACTATAAATTACTAAAAAATAAAGAAAATAGCACTGTTAGGATAAAACGCATGTTGTGGAAAATGGCCACATTAATACAATTGTCCCTCACATCTCTGGGTGGCATCATCAAGGGTATGCCTGCGGTTCAAACGAATTAAACATAAGAGATCCATAGCCAACATCAGCAGATAATAAATCAGAAAAAAAACAGATCAATAGATTTAAAGGTGGCTTCCATATTATATACAAACTTACTTTAACAGAATATCTTTTAAACCTTTAAATGAACATAATATATTTTTCTGAGGCACATTAACTTGAAGAGCATTGTCCTATAAAACACACACACAAATAAGTGATTTCATGTCCTCTTGTTTTGTAACATTTCCACTTTTACTTTGTTACAGGCAGCCATCAGGTGAAAGATATTACTTTAATTTTCCACCAGGGGGAGACTTTTAACCCAAAAGGCTTAGTGCTGTGAATACTTATCACAGCGAGGGCCAACCTTTCCTTTAAACAGGTTACAGTGGAGGAGCTGGCATTTCCCCTCTGGGTTATTATCTGCTTAAGACTCATCTGAGCCAAGTTTCTTTTATTAAACGTTGGGCTTAGATTTTCAGTAGCTGCTCCTGGATCAGTATAAAAGAACAGGATGAGTGGAGCAAGTAATGCAGTATAATTCAATTCAGTTCAATACAGTTAAGTTCAATTCAAAGCAATGCAATTACAAGTGCAGTTCAATTCACTCTCACTCATTTTCATAGCCGCTTGTCCTGATAAGGGTCGCGGGGGATGCTGTAGTCTATCCCAGCTCTCACAGGTTGCCAGTCCCTCGCAGGGCACACACACAGACAAACACACTCACACCTATGGGCCAATTTATCATCTCCAGTCTGCCTTGGAGACATGCACATCCTTGGAGGAACACAAAAGGACCTGGACCGCCCCACCTGTGAATTGGACCCAGTACCTTCTTGCTGTGAGGCGACAGCGCTGCCTCCTGCACCACCGTGCCATAACCAGGGAAGCCGTGGGCTAGTGCTCAGGGAGTTAGCCCCAGGATCGGAAGATCGTGTGTTCGAATCCCAGATCGGTAGGTTGCCCTGAGGTACCCTTGAGCAAGGTACCGTCCCCATCACTGCTCCCCGGGTGCATTCAATAGCTGCCCCCTGCTGCACGTGTATGCAGGGGTAAAATGCAGAGGCGGGATTTAGTTTGTTGTGCCGTGTTTCTCAATGACAAGTTGTCAGTTTTACTTCAATTACATTGAATTAAAAATTCAGCTCAACACAACGCAACACAGAACGATTCCTGAGATGCAAACAGTCAAAGCTTGATGTTAAATGATTTATTGGAGACCAACTTAAACACTTAAAAAAAAAAAAGTAAAACGATTTCATGGTGTTCATTCAAACCTGGGATCACTTTTCTTACAGCAAAATAGATTAGCCATTGGATTGCCTATTCAAAATGACCGCAAGCCTACAAAATGCTGATGAGAGTGACATAGTGATGGATCTGTAAATACCCTTTTACCGCACGAAAGCCTATGTGTACTTCTGTGCCATCAACAGATTTAAACACATCTTTTAGATTAAAAGCTCATCTCAAAACTATCATACATCCATGTCACGTGCTACCACTTGGAACAATTCTGGAAGTTTGAAATGTTCCTCCAGATCCTGCGCTGAAGGTCTTTGTTTTCATCTAATGCATTTAAAATAGAAGAACCTAAACAGAGAAGCAGGCAGTTTTAAGCACTCTTAAACATAAAGTGGCAAAAACAGACCTGTTTGGAACAATATCACAGGAGAACCATTTTTATTCCCTGAAGACTCTTTTAATCAAGTTTTCTAAAAGTTCGTCGTTTTAAAAGTATGCATGTAAAAGAAAGTTTGAGGCAATGTTCGTAAACCATGTTCAAATACAGTGAACTACAAGCTGCTCTATAGTCTTCATGCAGGCTTTAAACAAAGTCTTTTTTATACCTTGCAAAAAGATTACATTAATGAGTCAAATGTGTGAAAAGAAAGAACACATTTGCAGATTCAAAATGCTGACTCGCCTTTTTTCTTACTGTTTAATCCAGTTTGGAGGTTTTGAAAAAGCTGAGTGTATTCTTTTGCTAAAAAAAGGTTTTTGCAGATCACTCTGTTTATTCCAAAATTAGCAGCTTTTAGAGATCATGTTACTTGAAACGAAAAGCCATGTGCAGAGGCTGTATTTGGGCTTAAATTCATTATACTTTATAATTCTAAAACATTGTATATCCATTCGTAGGAAATTTGGATATAAAGAGGTTTGAAAAGTCATGTTTTATGGAAAACATATTTTTATTTCTCAAATGAAAGGATTTATTATCAATCTTATTATAGTACCTATTATATGTGTAAAGCTCACTTCCAGCAATCATCATAAACCGGCCCTAAAATAAACTTTAACTTGAATCTAACAAACTTTAAACTAACAAAATCAAATGCTCATGCTGGTGTTAAACCTTATGCTGGTTTTAATTCTAATCCTTCGTTGGGAATCAGTTGATTTTTACCAGATAATCTGTCGATAACCTCAATTTTTATATCAGAGGGACTTTTTTTCCCATCTACATAAAAGAGTTAGGGAGCTTTATGCAAAGTAGACTGCAATTTAAAAACAAGACTTACCAGGCTTAGTAGGAAGATGAAAGAAAGGTTACTCAATTTTAGTTAATGTTGTTACTTGAGCCTGAGTTTACATTACATCACATCTAATTAACCAGGCGCTTTCATCCAAAGTGACTTCAAAGTAAACTTCTGGAAGAACATGTCCGAAAGCAGTTGTATGAGAGACAAACAGTATTTATTGTCAAAATATTAAAGTTGAGTCATTTTTGCTTTTTTTCAGCCATATGTCTAGAATCCTCTCTAACAGATCCGGGATCAGTTTCACAGCTTGAAAAAAGTCCAGTTTTGGTGAAGTTACATTTTGGACAGTGTTAAAATGATGCACTGAACTTGTTTGCCTGGCGAGAATAAAACGATCACCATGTGGGACTGTTTTAGACATTGCTTATCTGCTTTAGGCAGTGATCTATAGGGGGCAAAAAAAAAAGCTTATTTAATATAACCATACATATATATATATAATAATAATATATAATGTGTGTATGTGTGTTATTAACGAATGACAGTATTATTATCAATAATATTAACATATGAATGAATTTAGTGGACAATAGGATCCCACTTTATATTGCATAAAAAGCACTGAACATTCTTTTTGTTTTTCAGATTCAAATATTATCTATAAATATGGTAGCTATCTTTTTTTATTTACCCAGAAGCAAGAGTTAAAACACATTTGAATTTTTTATTTAGTTAGTATTAAGGGATTAATTTACTGCAGGAGTGATCAGTCTCTCACTGGTAAATCTGTCAGTCATGAAGGTTTTTTGCTCCGTTTTCTCCTTTTCACTTTCTCTCCCTTCACTTTAACACAAACCGGATGAAGCTGAGAGGAGCGCACTGTCCGGTAGAGCCGCCTGCTGAAGATGTGCTTCATTCAGTAAACTGTTAGAATTAAACTTACAATTAAACTTACAATCAGACTGTTATAATTAAGCTGTTACAATCAGACTGTTATAATTAAACTTCTAATCAAACTGTTATAATCAAACTGTTATAATTAAGCTGTTATAATCAGACTGTTCTAATCAGACTGTTCTAATCAAACTGTTATAATTAAACTTCTAATCAAACTCTTATAATTAAGCTGTTATAATCAGACTGTTCTAATCAAACTGTCATAATTAAACTTATAATTAAACTTCTAATCAAACTTCTAATCAAACTGTTATAATCAAACTGTTATAATTAAACTTATCAGACTGTTATAATTAAACTGTTATGGTACTGTTGTAAGTAAGCTGTTATAATCAGACTGTTATAATCAAACTGTTATAATTAAACTGACCACCGGCAGACCCGTCCACTTCTTCATGAAGCCGCTCCTGTGTGTGTGTGTGTGTGTGTGTGTGTGTGTGTGTGTGTGTGTGTGTGTGTGTGTGTGTGTGTGTGTTATAGTCAGGGGCTCCCCAGCGCTCGTAATCCCCCGGGTTTTAACACAGGCGCCTTTTTGCGCTTTTCACTCAATAAAGCAAAGGGCGAGTAATTCAGCAGTTTAACAGATTAGAATCATTTAACGGACTAAAGACTTTGAGTCACAGGACCCCAGAACCCGAGATCAACCCACTTTCACTCAGTTCAGTGACCGAACCTGGGCGAAGAGTGGGCTTTTTATAAACAACAGTACTGAAAGTGTAAATATCAACATAAACACTTCTGCTTTTTTCCGCTTTTTTCGTTCATTAAAGTGAAAGCTCGCGTTTTTCCTTATAATTAATCATTTAATACGAATTTAACTTTTACAAAACACACACACAAATATTTAAGTGGCTTAAATAAACCACTCCATAAACCAGACTTGTAAAAAAAAAGGTGGCCTGTAGATTCTCTTAATGAGACTCGTTATGAACCTCAGCAAGTAACAGAGTGAGACTTCGGGTAGGATCTGTCATCATCATCTTCATCATCTTCATCATCACCACTATTATTATTATTATTATTATTATTATTATTATTATTATTCTAGACTCCAGGGCGGGGCGGGAAGGTACCGATTAAAACGGAGCAGAATGAAATTAAAATGATCGAAACGGGCGAGTGTGTCAAAGTGAGGGACCAACCTGTTCCTGAGAAAAGATTCTTTCTGGACTAAAAGTCCCACCAATCCAGTCCCTTTCCTTCACAACAGGAAGATTCACACAAGGTTTACACCTGATCCGCACTAAATGAGTGATCACCCACAACACAGCGATGAAGAGAAGATAAAGGAGAGCGTGTTTACAAGTTTCAAAAGAATAATCTTTATTGACTAATAAATATTTTGGTCTCTGAAGGCACTTTTTTTTTTTAGATAAGGCCAGTAAGTACTCCTCGTCACGTGACGGACAACCACCAGAGTTTGAATCCCAATGTTCATGAATTAATCCAGCTCAGGCTGCTCCACGAGAGCAGACACACACACTTACACACACTCACACACACACATTCGTTCCACTACATTCTCGTACATGTTCACCCAGCAGAGCCACCTCGGGCTCTGGCCGTGTGAGGCTACAATAATTGCAATAATAAACTTATTGGTGAATTTCAGAGGAGAAAGTGGCGATGGCTCACGGAGAGTTAGAGAGCCATCGGTAATGTTCAGGCCGAGGTGTTACCTGTCCCAGGTGTTTATTTGTTTTATTTTCTGCACGTGTTACATTGTCCACACTGTGCAGTCCATTGGGGGCTTCTGTAACGCCCTGACCCCCGTCTAAGTGTTAGTGTGCTCGGTCCTCGCGCGGACTCTCTAGGACAGGTAGTACATTCCGTAGGGTGAGCTGAAGAGGCCCGGCACGCCCATCGCGGCTCGAGCGCCGGGTCCGGGGGTCCCGTACATGGCCGGGGCCGCCGCGTGCGCGCCGAAGGCGAAGGGCAGCGCGAGCGCGGGCAGCACGGGCTTGGCGGCCAGCTTGAGCTTCTCCAGCTCGGCCTCGTGCAGCCGCTTGGCCTTGGCGCGCCGGTTCTGGAACCAGATCTTCACCTGGGTCTCGGTCAGGTTGAGCGCGCTGGAGAACTCGGCGCGCTCGGCGATGGACAGGTACTGCTTCTGCCGGAACTTCCGCTCCAGAGAGAGCAGCTGCGCCGTGGTGAAGGGCGTGCGCGGCTTGCGGTTGCTCTTGTGCTTGCGCAGGTGGCACGGCGTGGGACTCGGGTGTCCTGAGGAGGAGAGACATTACAGAGGGTCAGCTTCGGGTTTATAAAGAGCGTGTATGCATTAGGTGGAG
Source organism: Hepsetus odoe (assembly GCA_017165825.1). NCBI lineage: Eukaryota > Metazoa > Chordata > Actinopteri > Characiformes > Hepsetidae > Hepsetus > Hepsetus odoe. The sequence goes on from CM029386.1 coordinate 12,500,756, forward strand.
GTTTGTCTTTGGGGCTGTCCTAACATCTGTGTTATTGGATAAACATCTGGAGCAGCTAACAGTGATCATTTAGACTCGGACAGTTTTCAAGCGTGAAGAAAACAAACATTGCGTCCCCGAAAGTGTTGAAGGGGACACCCCAGCTTACTCTCATCAACACGTGACACCTTTTATTTGTAGTGTTATGATCACACTCGACTTTTACGGGGGAAATAAATCGATACGAATGACAAAAGGCGAAGGTTTTAGATCTGAGTCTGGATCCGGGTTGGTTTTTTAAATGGCTGTTCACTGGAAAAAGGGATCAGCTTTCAGAAACGTGTACGTTTCAAGCAGTGACTCTTTTTCAGTGTAACCTTCATTAACCATCAAATCTTACACAGCTGTGATTATGCCAGAAAGATTATGCTGAAAACAACATAGACAACAACAATAATAAAGGTTGTTAATGCTGCCTTTGTTATTATTATTATTATTATTATTAGCATCATTTAGCGCTCAGATCGCAATAAAAGTCCACATTTATGGCAAAGTGTGAACATAAATGATCGAGGCAGCCTCATGCTCTGCCTCGGCCGCTCTGTTCATCCTTGTTTACACTTTGATTCACTTCGTTTGGGCAGTAACCGGGTTTCTCGCGCGTTTCGTCTCAGATCTGAACTCCGCCGTGTTAAGGTCGGGATTTGAGCTCGTCTTACTCGGTGGGGAGTTGAAGGCTGGGCTCTTCAGCCAAGTGCTCTGTTCCCGGTCGCTCGAGTCTTCGCTCCCGTCGCGGTTCGGGCACTCGTTGGGGAAAGAAAGCGAAACTTTGCCCTTCTGCCCAGTGTAGTAAGTCCTGTGAGGGCACTGGGTTAAAGCTCCAGGCTGGGCCGGCGGCGCAGGGCTGCTGCTGCTGCTGCTGCTGCTGCTGCTGCTCGTCTTCTTGGAAATGAGCGACTCGACGCTGAACGGGTGGCGGCTCGCTTTGCTTTTTGCCACCGAACCAACTACCTCCTCTCGGGGCTGCCCGTCCTCTCCCTCCTCCGTCTCCCGTTTGCCGGGGAGCGCGCTCTCGAAGGCCACAGGTGCTCCCTCGGGAGAGTTCATGATTGCGCTCCTGTGGGCCTGGTACCGCTGCGTGTCAGCATGTAGGCCGGTTCAGGTGCGGCTCCTCCGCTTCCTCCTCCTCCTGCTTCTACACAAACTTTTTTCTCTGACAGACCGTTACCTTCGCGCTCAACGGCGTCGCTAATAAACGAGCGCAAGCCCCGCCTCCCGGCCCGCGCCGCCCAATCGAACCCGTCGGCTCGGTCGCGTCACGCTCCGCGAGCTTCGTTCCCATTGGTCGGGAAGCCGCCCTCAGGAAAAAAAACACAGAGGGGGACGGTAATAATGGCAGGCGTCTCGCTGAGGTTTGATGCGTCGACGGCCCGAGGGCTCCTCTGGAGCACAAGCAGACCAATTTTAGCCCAATTAAACAGTGGGGAGGCTTTAGAAGTGTCCATATCCAGCTCTTGTATTAGTCGCTGAAAGCACACAATAGAGTTAAGTTCGCCTTCGGTGAAACTTCTCCACCTCCGGAGGGCTGGGCGAGCAGGGCTCCTCGATGAAAGCGCACAAAACCTGAAGCGTGAAAATCAGAAATAACCAGTACTCCAGTCTAGCTGGTGCAAGACTTTAGACTAGTCGTGAGGTGGGACACAACAATGCCAGGAACCATACACCACTAAGGACAGCACTGGCAGCACTTGAAGCTCCGGTTATAATTGAACGGTTGCACCGGTTTGCGTCATCATGTTTTCATCAAAATAATCACGTTTTAAGCCATGATTTTGGACGCGACATGACAAACTTAATAGAAAGTAATAAATAAATAAAAACAAGAAAGTATCTTCATACATTTGGCCAAGGCAACTCATTCATCCTGGGAATAAAACAGGGCTTTTATTTGTCCAGAAAGTGTTCGCCGAAAGGGACTTTTATAAAGAAAGGGAATTGATTTGATAGGGCTGTAGTTCACACTACATTTCCGCAATTTAAAGCCTGTCATGGGCTTTTAAGGTTACAAAAGCTTCAGCCAAGAAGCAACAGGCGTCTCTCTCTCTCTCTCTCTCTCTGTCTCTCTCTCTCTCTCTCTCTCTCTCTGTGTCTCTCCCTCTCTCTCTCTCTCTCTCTCTCTCTCTCTCTCTCTCTATCTCTGGGCATTTAATAAGCCAGACGAGTTGCGTTTCGGAAGGCGCCAGGCAGGGCAGGATCAAAAGAGAAGCTACCTCAGGGAGAAAAAGGCAACAGTTAACTCCACTTAAGCAATTGTCCTTAAAATAATGTCATAGTCCAGCAGTGCATGGCTGCAAGGGCAGCTGCTCACATCCAGAATATGAAGAGTTTCTCTTCTGGGAACTCCCTCCACTACATCTACACGTGTTTACTGTTTCTGACGCTGAAACTCATCCCCCCTGAAGTGTACCTCCAACAAACTGTCTGCAAAAGAAAGATTCTTCTGAACACCCTTCCCCAAAGAAGCTTCCGATAGATTTCATCTTTTTCTTTTGAAATATAATCTCATGACTAGTTTTTTTCATGAGTCATCAAGTCCTAACATTCACCCAACCCTGTTATTTCAACACATCTTCCCAGGAAATGTCTACATCATTCCAACAATCATATTCTTAACTGGAAATCCATAATCTGGTACTTTATTGATTTCCCATAGATGAGAGAAATAGAAAAATAATTGAGATATTGACTGCTGAAGAGCCAACCCTTTAACTCAGAGTATAGACTGAAAGTGTAGATTCATTCAAATAAGCATCATATATATATTGCATTTTTTTTTTTGATTCAGTGTTGAAAAATGTCTTAAAAACTTAAATTTGGGAACATCTGCTGTGGGTTCATCCACCAAAACTTGCTTATTCAAACTGCCTCAACCGCTGAGCAGTGGCTGCTTTAAGAGATTTGTCTAGCTTTGTCAGATGTCCTTATATTCTCTAAAAGCTTAAAGGCTCTCTAGCATGCCTGTTGGTGTGACAAATCTGTCGTGTGTATGAATCCGAGCCTACAGAGCACCCCCAGCATGGCTCACACAGCTAGGATCTGCCTGCCATGTTCCTCCCACCACGCTAAACCCATCCGAACTCTCAATAATGCAAGTGATTCTTGCCAAGCAGGTCAAATTACGATGTGAAGACATTTTAATGAACATTAAAGGTCAAAGCAGAATTGATTGAGCACAGTTCTCTCGGTAATTCATTAAACTCGCATGTGGCAAAGTAGCTAGGGGTCATTATGGCCAACGCCAATTCAAGTCACATAAAGCTAATTGAATTGGAGTAGGCATCTTTCATGCTGAGTACAGCCATGACAAGGGTATCTTGACTGCCTGTCCATGTCACGTTGTAATTCTCTTAGAGAAGTATGAAGAAGCCAGGCATGGAAGTGAATCTTGAGCAGGTGTTTCCTAAAGACAAAGATCTTGACATGCAGCGTTTCCTTGAGGAAAATTGTTTGGAGAAATGTCTTGAGTGCAAGGCTCCAATACTGGCTTCTTCTGACCAGTGCTATATCACTTATATGAGGGCGCAAGCCATAGATTCATGCTGGTAACAGTATAACGGCAAGCCCCAGGAAGAATAATTTGACTCTAAGTAAACTTATATACTGTACCTCATATAACTGCTGATGTATTTGGTTTCATAACATTCCTCCCTTAACTTACACACATGCACACACTAACACACACCCACCGAAGCAGCATGAAAGCCTTTCGCTTTTTGTCAGATATCGTTACACAGTTTGAAAGAGGATTTACCCCCGAAGGTCACGCCGCAACAGGCCGCACAATTTACACAGGCAATAATGGCGCTTTTCACATGGAGTCTCTTCCAATTCGTTTTCAGGCTTGGATGGAACCACTCAGCCAGTTCATAAAAGCTGGGGCCAAGGCAAATTTAGCACAGAAATACCAAACTAAAGTTCAAATGTTGTTGATTGCGCTTGTCAGTCTCAATTTAATGAATTCTGGAGGCCCTACTGTGACAGTGCTCAAGTGGGAAGGGATTTTTCTTTATGTGTTTGGATTTATTAGGCAATGATTCCTAATACATGCCCTCATTGGTTGGGTCACTCACTCACTCACTCACTCACTCACTCACTCACTCACTCACTCACTCACTCCATTGACTCACTCACTGACTCACTCAGTCACTCAGCCACTTACTCAGCCACTCACTCACTCATTCACTCACTTACTCACTCACTCACTCACTCACTCACTCGGTGACTCATTCACTCACTCAATGACTGACTGACTCAATGACTGACTCACTCACTCACTGACTGACTGACTCACTCACTCACTGACTCACTGACTCACTGACTCACTCACTCACTGACTGATTGACTGACTGACTGACTCACTCACTCACTCACTGACTGATTGACTGACTGACTAACTCAATGACTGACTGACTGACTGACTCACTCACTCACTCACTGATTGACTGACAGACTGACTGACTCACTCACTCACTCACTCACTGACTGATTGACTGACTGACTAACTCAATGACTGACTGACTCACTCACTCACTCACTCATTCACTCACTCACTCACTCACTCTTTATCTATTTAGTTCCCTTGTAAAATGTAAAACCTTTAAATTGTGGAATATTCTTCACTTGACTCACATAACTCACATATTATCTCCTTAGAGTGTATAGAATAATGAATCCTTGCTACTATATAATAATACTAAGATAACTGAACAATAATTTGATAACCTCTTTCAGAGGAATTCCACCATTTGTTTCTACATTTTGGCTACATTTCCATGCTGAGCTTCATATGAAGTGGTTTGAGAAAATTCAGTGAAATCCTTGATCATAGAAAAACTACTCTGGTTTGTACTGATGGGGATAAGAACTAGGAATTTCTATACAGTGTAGTACAGATATAAAATCTACAGTGCAAATCCAGTCATTTTACTTATGAAATGAAAAAAGCTCACACATCTTTCAAGTTTTTACAACAGTGTTAAAACAGAAGGTAACATCCATAAAAAATGTTTCCTTTCGTACCATACAATGCCCTGTCTGACATGAATGTGCTGAAGCTGCCCAAACTTTCTTAAAACTGTTCTAAAGTAACTTCTTTAATGATTAAGCTGAGTATTTTGAATCATTTCAGGTAATCACATCCTGTAAGGGAGCTCTTAAACTTAGACATTCATTGCTCCAGATGTCTGGTTCCGATCAGTACTGCTGTGAACGATTCTGACTCAGCAAGTTCCTCTGCTATAAGACATTTCACTTCAAACTATTCTGAAGGATTTTGCTCGCATCTTAATGAGTTATGCAGAAATTATGGAAAATTCTACCTTTTAACTCTGTGGGACTGTAGGCAAGACTCAAATTCCTCACTCCTTTAACTTCAGAACTACTAATTTTCCATGCAATTTCTGGATAACAATAATTAGGATAAAATAAAATGAATCAGTACATTACTCATTGGATTCTGGCAAGAATAGGAATCACATGTATATATTAGACCTTATAGATGAGCAGAGGGACATACTGCTGTTTCTACATTGTCTGTTGGAGACTGACTACACGGATCTGTCTCGAAAAGAGAGGCATATCATGCAGAGCTTGTTTGCTTTCTCCTCATTCAGTTTCTCAGCAGGGAGATAGCTGCCAAAATGTTATGAAATTCACAAAGGATCCTGAGAGGGATGGTATTGATATGCATGCTTGTTATTTCAGAATAAGAACGGGCTTTAAGAAGATGAAGGCAAGTTTGTGGGACACTGGTTAAGGTCACCTGTAGTCACACCAAACATATGAATCTGAATTTTCATATGAAGTTTTACATTTGATGAGAGAATGGCATTTATGTGTGAGAAACTGTAGTATTTAAAGCACCGGTTTAAGCTGTACGTTAACAATCTTTTCTTCAGGCTCTTTTCCCCTTCCCTAGTTACTGAGGATAGGATCCAACAAGGGGGCCAACAGATGCAGAGCGCTGTGGATTTGATGCTCATGGAAAGTGTGTGTGTGTGTGTATATATGTAACAGAGAGGACAAACATCGCAGTCGATATCTAGCCTTCTAAACCAGAATGGATTCAAACGTGTGTCTATGTGTGTGTGTGCATGTGTTTGCATGCAGACCACTGTGGCCACTCCATGGTCACAGAAACCAAGAAGGAATGTCCACACACCTCCGTAGATTGTTAGTGGCCAAGCAAGCCATGTGTTATTTTTCATACAGGTTTCCACAGCTCCCTAAATTACACTTTGACTGTTCAGGCAAATTCTCACCACAGAGCGATTGTACGAATTGCAGCTCTCAAGAGCACTTTGCCGAAAGTACATTTTTTCCACCCTTTTTATTGACACTAGGACTTTGCTTCAATACAGAGCAAAGTTTGCAAGAATGAACCAAATTCCATTTCTCGTGTCTTGGCATACAAATGGACCCAAACTGTCTTTTAACCCTTCACAGTGTAATTAATTTCAAGGCAATTAGCACTTGTGTGTATGTGGCCATGAAACTTGTGACAAAGTCTTATCTGGATCCACTTCGTCCTCCTGACAGAATCAAACGAGCTTTTTCAAGTCAGGCGATATGAATAATTCACATGAGATACTAGACTGATAAACAAGGACCTTCAAGGGTCAGTCACACTGTCACAAATTGGTCATGAAAACATGCTACAGAGTGGGGTCTTGTGACCTTAACCAAACCTGATTTAATGGCAATGCCATGTCACATGTAGATGCTGCTGAGCCACTTGCCTCAAGATTACACTTCTTTCTAAATTAGCCAATAGTTTGTTTTTCTCCATTTTGACCCCTTCAACTCATATTAGGCTCACGCATCAATTTTTCACTTTTCACAACTACATGATTTAAATGTTGAATGAAGGCATTACAATGCCATTTTGAGTACTATGGCCTAAATATGAAATTTCAAACATCAAGTGACCAAAACATACAGTACTGTGCAAAGGTTTTAGGCAGGTGTGGAAAAATGCTGTAAACAGAATGCTTTCAAAAATGGAAGTGTTCATCATTTATTTTCATCAATCAACACAATGCAGTGAATGAACAAAAGAGAAATCTAAATCAAATCAATCTTTGGTGTGACCACCCTTTGCCTTCAAAACAGCATCAGTTCTTCTAGGTACACTCACACACAGTTTTTGAAGGAACTCGGCTGGTAGGTTGTTCCAAACATCTTGATGTTTCGTCTCTTCATGTGATCCAGACACACTGGATGATGTTGAGATCAGGTCTCTGTGGGGGCCAGAAGAACTGATGCTGGTTTGAAGGCAAAAGGTAGTAACACCAAATATTGATTTGATTTAGATTTTTCTTTAGTTCACTCACTTTGCATTTTGTAAATTGATAAAAACAAACAATCATTATTTATATTTCTGAAAGCATTCTTTGTTTACAGCTTTTTTTCACACCTGCCTAAAAGGTTTGCACAGTACTGTATATCCTATGAGTTGCATGGTGCAATGTTAATGTAAAATAGTGGTAAATCTAAATAAGGGCTCCTTTTGTCTTATAGTGCTTATATGTGTCTCTCGGTTAAAAACGATTTAAAACAAACATATGTTTCTGGCCAAAATCTCTCTCAAAGCTATCATAGAACAATGTCTCTGACATCAAGCTGTGTATATATAACCATTTCAAGTAATTACTCTGTGTGAGGTTGCCTTAAGAGTCATGGGACAGCTGGTTTTTATCATTGCCATTACGTGTTTCAGTAGAAAAGTGCATTTTGTTTACATCTTCATAACATCAGGAGAGTTTGTGACTTTTCATTTGGGTCAGTCCTGGCTTCTTTTTGCAACATTCCATAACTCCTGTTGAGCACGAGTCAGTGGCAACTATGAGCATCTTAACCCGGCTTCCATTTACCATTAGATAATTATGTGTTCCGCGGAGGTTGGGCCATGAACAAATATGTGTGCTTGGTTGCCCCCAGATTACAATTTGAAATTCCTCCCATGAAAAAGCTGGCTGCCAGGGGGTCCACCAGTTGAAAGAAACTTTGAATAAACACTCTTTGGTTCCTCTCAATGTGAATAGAGGGGACGGCGCAGGGCGGAATGGCCTCTTTTGTGCCGAACTAGGGTCAGTTCCACCTTACCAAACCTCAACTCTAACCAGTCTTGGAGACCATCAAACTGATCTGAGGTCACCACGAATGAATGAATTCTGTCACGCCAGGGAACAGCAAAGGGCTTTTAAAAACACACACAGGACGTGAGGTAGGAGGTCGGAGCCGTGGTATCTGGGCAGATGTCTGCTTCAAGAAGCTGACACAGATTCTAGGTCAGCATTGGAGTGTCTGGTGGTTCTAGTTAGGTTTTGGCTGGTCCTGCATTCTTAAAAATAAAGGGTCCCAAATAGTTTTTGGCTTGGATGTAGAGCTGTGGGGAAAAAAAAAAAAAACTACATTGCTTGGAGATTCTTTAAACTATAACAGTCCTCCTGAGTTCTCCAGCTGAGAATACGTTCTTTAAAAGTCTTTAGAGAACCCAAAAGTAGTTCTGTTCTATAGCATAATTTCAAAGAACGTTTTTTTTTTTCCTGAGAATGATTTTTGCATTGTTGAAGGAAAGCTGATACTAATCTTAGACCAATTTGGAGGTTAACAACAGCTGAGGTTAAGTTTCTTGCCTGCCAACTGGTCGAACATCAGTGCTGTTTTCGTCAGGATCTCCTAATTTCGCAAGATCAAGCGTCATTCAGGGACATGAGAGAGAGAGCGAGGCTTTGTTAACCTTAAATGAGCTTGAAAACACAATTGCACTTTTCCCGACTGTGAAAACTGACTGTGGGGCATTGTAAATGAAACGTTTGGGAAATGCCCCAAAGGCACAGGGCTTCTTGCTGTGCAGCGAGAATAGGGGAGCAGAGCGGGGAGGTGCAAGAGGAAGATCACAGGCCCTCTTAAGCCTACATTAAGGAAAAGCTGCAGGTAATTGGCTTGTTGCATTTCAAAGCCTCCTCAGAAGTGAATCATTAAAAGACGGGTAATTAGCACAAACTAAGGGGGGAATTGATTTTGCAGATTAGTCATCCGCCGATGACTCACCTATTTGGGTGTGCGTTTCGAAGCCAAACTGTGCCTGGAACACATACCCTGCCTCTTTTTTATTCAACATGTAATCAAAAACAAACAAACAATAACACGGAACCAACAAATGTTTCGTCACAATTGCAAATTGTTGCTAACATGCTGCTTAACCTTTAATCAAGGTTTAACATTCAGAAGTTGTGATCTAAAACTACTTTTAATCCAATAACAGCAAGAAGCCAGACCCGCTTCAAGGGGGTTAATGCACTTTAATGCTTTTTTTTTATGATCTTTGGATCTATTTCTTCTCAGTACTGTTGCTAATTTGTGCTCTTTCGTCCTGACCTGACCACTGGGCTACTCTTAGATCATAAAAGATGTCAAGGAAACAAAGCAATTAGTGGACTGCTATTGTACGAGAAACTATTTTTATGCTGTCATTAGCTCATCAGTGCCTGTAAATACAAGGGTGATTGGCGAGCGCAGGCCATCAGTTCCCACACTACTCACTGCCCTGTGGCCGTGGTCCTTTAAGCTGTTCTCCCGCTTGGCATCTGTTGCGTATGGCTCTTTTTATTTGCTTGTATGTGCATTCTAATGATCTGGTCATGCTGAGGCATTCTTCTCTATGGTCCACAGTTGGTGTTCATGCTCCTGTCTGTCTGTCTTCATGTGCCTCACGTAAATCTACTGCCGCGTTTGAGTCCCAGGATCCTTTAGATGAACCCATTCAGTTCTATCCAGGAACAGTCTCTTACAACACAATGGTTCTGAAACGTTTCTTCCAGGATGTATGGTTTTAGGCTTTCATTGATATAGAAATGTCTCTATATTTATAAGCTCTTTAAAGGTCCTTTAAAATTATATCCCATTTACAGCAACAATTCTTTCCTAATTGGTCACATTGCTCTTCAGAGAACCGAAATGATAATTCAGCGATTGTTTTTAAAAGAATGTAGATATAGTTCATAGTTATAAGTTAGGAAAATGTGAGTGCCCACAGTTGCTCAGTTTTAAATGATGGATGGTTGATACCTGCTGATTTGACTACTTAGGCCACACTTTTTTTTTTTTTTTTTTTTTTTTTTTTTTTCAGGTCAGTCGGCATATTGTTGCTGTGGGAACAAATCCTCATATCTCCACCTTTACAGGTTAAGGAAAAAACAATGATGAATGTCACTGTAATCAGTCTTATTCTTTTTCTTTCGGCTGCTCCCGTTAAGAGGTTGCCACAGCGGATCAACCGTCTCCATTTCTTCCGGTCCTCAGAATCAGTGTAAATCATTTTATTTGGTTTGTCTCAAAAGACTTGTCTCAAGAGGCTTTTTCCACCGAAAACTTTCTTTATTTATTCCCTTATATGTTCTTAAATATTCGTATTTTCTCATTTGCTGTGCACTTTAAAGGACTGCAGCCATGAAAGGTGCTACATAAACAAATTTGACTTGTCTTGCCTAAATATACCAATTCAACAATATGTACTCTTAGGAAATGCTTCTGAAGGGTTCTTGGCTGGAATGAGTTGTTCTAGGCAAAAGTTTTTTTTCCACCCTGGGTTTCGAAAGTGTTTGTTATCTGCTGCATCAAGTGCAACTGCAATTAATGTCAACATTTTTCAAAGTGTGTAAGACAAATAACCCCCTTGGTTTCTTTTCTGACAGAAGCAAAGAAAGAAAGAATGACTGAGAGCCAACACAGCAAGAGAACCAGTGAAAGAGAAAGACGGAGAGAGATACATAAATTCAGCGATTTTGAGTTGAAAACACTTGATGGGCTTTCTTATTCCCATTCTGCAGGTTTGGCACAGGGCTGCTGTTACTAAGTGGACTAAGTGGCCTTGTCGTGAGAGGCCTCGGCTTCCTCTTTTCTTCTTCTCGGCTGGGTGCTGAGGCTAACAGCTCTGGCAGCTGCTTCGCTCTCTATTTGCCCGCAGAGTTCTATAGTCTTCTCTCCGCAGGTGAGTTTCTACTGCTCTCTCTCTCTCTCTCTCTCTCTCTTTCTCTCTCTCTCAGCTAATACTGAAAGAGACAATGTTTTTTATGACTTTTACAAAAACACTGAAAATAAACTTACTGTCAAATGACATTCAATTAAACAAAGAAGAGTAACAACACACTCTCAAGAACAAAGTTCCTGTAGGGTTCCTGGAGGAGGGAAACATCTTTGCATGGTTCATGTACCGAATATTTTCATTTTGTAAAGGTTCTTTCAACTTTAAAGAAGTTCACCACATCAGACTTCTCATGTACACACAAAAAAGGTTCTTTAAAGAACCATTCATTAAAAAGTTCCAAGGAACCAAAAAGAGGTTTTTAAGAGTGTCTAACTGCAATTGATGTTGACATGTTGTTTCAAAAAAGACTCGTTTTGGTTTCTTCGTTTTTTTCACCACATGCCACCCCAGTATTCCGGAATGTGCATCTTCATCGTAGGTGGCTCCAGATTTCTTTATTATTGAGTGCTGAAGATGATCTCGCTGCTGTTGTGTAAAATATATTTTTAGGCCAAAATCTGTTGCATGTTACTGGCGAGGCGTGGTGTCTCCCTCAAAGTCCCCCTCTGTTTTCCTCCTGGAATGCTGCCTGGCTGGACTATCTATTCATTTGGTTACTTAAGTGTAATTGCCCCCCCTTTGAAGCCTCTGAGAGGCAAATGATTTGCTTCGCCCTAGGGCCGGTAGTGGCCACATACTCATCCAAACACACACACACACACACACACACACACACACAAACACACATACACCCCACCCCCTCCTCCTCACACACACTTCCATCCTCTGTCCCTCTCCACCCCCCCCAAGGGTCGACACTGTCAGCCTGCTCAGCAAGAGGGCAGCTCTCATACAGAGAAGAAATAATAGTGCCTTGGCTGCTCAATTTCGCCCTCTTTTCATCCTCCTCCTTTTAAACTTTTATTAACAACAGCTTTGGCTCCAAAACGGATGCGGGGCTTGCGGGGCTTTCTCGGGGCGGCTGGACAGCAGGCGGCTGCTGGCAGACCTGCCGGTGCCCTTATCGGGTCCCTCTTGCTGGCCCCCTCCATCAGTGTTGAGGGGTCAGAGATGCAGCATAGAGTAAAGTGTTTTGCAGATCTGTGAGGCTAGGAATTGCTTCATAGCTCCAGAGATAATGGCTTTAGAGAAATTCACATAATAGCTAATGGTGATGCTTTTCAGAGACATCCCAAACAACTGTGCAAACCTTTGAAAGAAGCTTGAAGTTATTAGTGTCAGTGATATCATTTTTTTTGTCTGACATATGACGCATAAAATAACAAGTTAGATAATTGAACTTTCTATCCATCTATCTATCTGTACAGTATACAACCTTAAAGTTATGTTCTTAAGTGAAAGTGACAACCCTTGTCATTGCAAGGTCACAGCACAGCACACAGTGAACCACAACAAAATTGGACCTCTGCATTTAACCCATGCAAACACCATGCAGCAGGGGGCAGCTATTGAAAGCGCCCAAGGAGCAGTGACGGGGATGGTACCTTGCTCAAGGGTAACTCAGGGCAACCTATTGGTGAGGGAATCGAACCCACAATCTTCCGATGCTGGGGCAACTAACCACTAGGCCACTGCTGCCACTTAAGTTTAATAAATTCACACTCATACCTCTCCTTTCCAGATCTGGCTTTTTCCATAAAGCATCCTCTGAAACATTCTTTAGATATCTGAAAGTGGTTCTCCTATGCCGAAGAACCCTTTCTGCACTTTTGCTTTTAAGAGTGTAGATTATTCAAAGGCTAATGAACTGAGCCAGGTGTGTTCAGAGAAAGGGACAAACTGAAATACACAGCAAAGTGGTACTCCTAGAAAGCTCGAAGCACAGCCCTGAAATGCTCTTCCTGCAGGTGCTACCAAACTGTAAAGAAGCTTAAATGAATCTGTTATGATATGACACCTGCCTTAATCCAGTCTCTGGTGCGTAACAGCAGCAGAACTTTGATTTTTGACCCCATTTGTGAAAACATCAGATTATAGAAGCCAAGCGCAGTCTCAAAACTGGTCTTAGGGATATAGAAACCTTAGACCTGTATCGCTTTCATTTGACATACCGCCCTGTCCCCATGGACGGAGTGTGTATGTTTGCGCGTGTGTATTTATGCAGTAATACTATACCAGGTTACGGGCGCAGCACTTTGCTTGTATCATTTGCTTTGAGGTTTTAAAGAGAGAAGCATTCCCGACAGTCCACCCAGATGGTAACAATTCTGAAACATATTACAAGGCCAAGCAGCATACCTGTGGGCTACGTCCTTTCACGACGCCATAAAAAAAGCCCTGTAATGTAATTTTGATCTCATTTATCTGATATCGCTCCAGTGCAGTCTGAATATGTGGAGGCCCACTTAACACAGGGCATATTTCTGCTTGATCTTCTTTGTTGACGGAGCTCTTATGATTTAGAATGGTGGATTCAAAGGAGGTCATACTTGAGACATGGTGGGTTAGCTTTGAATTTACTTAATGGATGTCCCTGGGCGCTGGGATATTACTATGAAATGCAACTCAGCAGACAGGGCCCACTTCTCTTGCGTGCCTAATGTTGAACCTTGAGGAACCTCTCAGAATCATTTGACCAGCGTGAGGAATAGTCTCCACGTTAATAGCTTAGTATGGGTCCTGGCTATTTGTTTTGATGTGGTGGATTCGTTTTAGTTTAAACGATCATGGATTGCTCATGTGAGCGTGTGTGAGCGCAAACAGTTGTTTGTCAGGTGTTGTTTATGCAGGTCACTGCAAGTGTGCGTGTTTAGGGAATATTAGCAGAAACATCTCATCATATGTCACATTGACATATTTTCCATTTGATCTGTGTTTATATGTCATCTTCTCCATTAATAACCAAAGGATGCCGTGGCAACAATGCAAACCCATAACAAGGCCAGAGAGCCGCGGAGTCCTAAGCCAAATTTTCCGTTAGTGGTTGCTACCTCGCCCCTCCTCATGATGAGGGATCACACGCACAACTGGCAACCCGCTGTGTGAAATTACTCACGCTAATGGCACAACACACGCATTTTGCTACAGGAAATCGCACAGCCACACTATAACTATTCAACCGGTGATAAAACCAAATTGCATCATGATGTCGGGTTGTGTGTTTTAAGAAATAATGAGAAAACTGCCTCTCCTTAAAGGGAATGTCGCCAAAGTCTGTTAAAGGGGTGGCAGGCCCAGTAATGGGCTTAAGAGGCTAATTAAGTTAATTTAGTTTATAAATAGCTCTTTTGTGCCAATTTAGAACCACTCACATCCTAATCTTCAAGTATATCAACTCAAAACTGTTCTGAGATCAAGGTACACGGTGACCCTCATCACTGCCCTCTTGACCTTAAGGATCCAACCAAACTAGATGAACCTGATAAACCTCAGCTGTTTTCTTTTAAATGACAATTTAGGAATATGAACACCGATCCTAGATCAGTAAAATGTTTAACTTCTCCCCAAGCAATAAACAGGGCACTGTAATCTATAAAAGGAGCCCAAAACAGTCCTTAAACTCACCAAGGTGCCCCATCATTGTAAACTAAGAATGGGCTGTTAGGGTAAAGACATGGTTATATAGGTCCAACCTCACTTAATGAAATCCATGCAGCATTTTACAACATTGTTAGGTGTGTTACTAAGGTGTGGGACGAAACAAACCATATGATAGGACTTTTGGGATGACCGTAATATAGTAATTAACACACTGTTGTTGGATTTGTCTTGGTTCTATGATATGTCAGTGTGAGAGAAAGTGCTTTAAGTCTGTTTAGAGGCTTTTTTTAGTAAAAGTTACCACATGTTCTCTTCTGAGAACACACTTCTGCATGTTATAATTACAGAATTGCCAAAAACAATATAGAACATGTGACCTTTATATTTAATTTTTTTCTTCCAGAGGGAAAATATTTTTTCTTCCAGAGGGAATTTTTTCTATTAATTTGAATTCATTACAATCATGCTTGTATTTAAACTGAACAAGTAAATGGATAAACACAACTAAGTGAGCTCTCCCATTAGACAGGTCATGATTACTGTATTAAGTAACAAAATAAACCAGGAAGTCCTTGGCGATTCACTGACTGTGAATAAGAGCATCATCTTGATCAGTGGGTTAAGGTGAAATATAGCATATATGGTAACGACTGTTACAAGCTTCAAATAAAGCATTAAACGTCTCATACTATTGTCTATATTTAATCTAAAAGTTTGTTTATGTGCAATGCCTTTTGTTTAGTAATAGAATTAATTGGAGCTGACAGTAAAAAGCATACAAACTGCGGACTAAAATAGCAGAAAAGAGGATTTGTTCATTTATTTTCACTGCAGACTGCAAATACCTGTATTTTCTTTAAACTGAAGGTACTGAGAGAGCTCACTGAGGGATCTTCGAAGCAGTTCTATAGAGAAAGCTTTCAAACTGGTGGCTATTAAAAAAAACTCATTTGAAACCCGATGAGGGAAAAGTTCTTCAGGAAACTAATTGTGGCGAAGAAATGTTTCTTGAGACTTTTAATTTAGAGAAAATGAAAGTAATTTATGATTAGAGTAAATCTGAGGTGCTGTGTAAAGTCTCAGTCATTTTTTTCTGAAGTAAAATAGCAGCACCAGCACAATCCCCAAGAATTAACTCAATCTATAAAAGTGAAATCCTGATTGGCCTTTTAATTGCCCATTTCAGAACCTGTCAGAAAAGATCTCTTCACATCCTCCGCCACAAACAAACGCAGTGCTCTGTTTAAAACTCTTCAAACAAATGACGTTATGCAGTTAAAGAGCAACCTTTTATGAGTGATGGCAATCTAGAACTCCAAAGACAACATGGAGAGGTCATTTTGATGTCTTATCTCCATACTCTCTTCCCCGGGGCTGTTTGGACCCTTGCCCCCCACTTTCCCCGTCCCATTCAGTTCCCTCTGCTGACAAACAAACTTTAATGTACTGCTGAGGATGAGAGAGAATTACAGCACACACCAGTTTGTCTGGATCTGTTCTGCTCGGGGCTCATAAAGGCAATCTCTTTCCTGGCTTCGTGCATTCAGTATAAGTTAACCAAACAGTTTTTATCCCTTAGACTCCTCATTTTCAGTCAAGCGAATTGCCTTAACAAGCTTCATCTTTAAGCCTTCATCTTTTTTATTTATTTATTTTTTTTCTTCCTATTTTCTTTCGTTCTTTGTTAAATGTCATGACTCGTAACATACTGGGAACACTTTCAAGTCAAGATGACTTACTGTGAAGAAAAATAAAATGATCCTGCATATGAAGCTAAAAACCAGGACTTAAAGGAAAACTTAAGTTCATATTTTCCTATCAAATTCCTTGAGAAGAAATGAACAGACATCAAAAGTCACATTCATGATACCTTCTGTTGCATTGCTTGAGAGAAAAAGCTTAAAGCTTTAGGTATTTTATTTAGCTGGCAGGACCACTGGTTCAACGTGGTCTCCCCCTGCACAAACTTCATTTATCACGGCACGTATTTTTATATTTTCCATTTCGAAGGTATGTCAGGATAATTTAGCAATTAAAGCTTGACAGCTGTGTTTTTCTTTTTTATGTAACCCCTTTTCCTTTTACATCAGCCAATAATTACTTCCTTCTAGAAAATATGAATAAGCAATGAGTCATTAAACTTCCTTTTATCTGCTTAAAGATAAAGAAATCGCAGCGTCAGGGAATCTCTCGCACTCATGAGTGTCTGGTGAGTGTAATTTGGCAGAAGTCGTCTCTTTCTACGCTTCTTCCCACTGGGGTTTCCCCAATATCTCTCGATTTTTTTCTGTAAACACGACCAGCCTGTGTTCAGCAAAAAATAACTCCACTTAGTTCATGAATTTAGGCATGAAATCCATGAAAACACACAGAACAATGCGAGCAGGGCTGCTCCGACCACGCTATTGTCTGTGGGTTTTAGGCTATGCTATTGTTAGCGGGTTTTGCAGACCCATAATCACATTGTTAGAGGTTTCAGAAAGCCACCCAAACCACAGTGCTCTAAAACTCATTGTCTTTCCAGCATAAGACGGTCCAATAACACTTAGACCAGGTCTGAAAATGCAGACTTTATATGGATACGTTTAGATTTTTAATAGTTGTAGCTTTTTAATTGTTTAATCCAGTTCATATCAGCTCAACTAATTTTATAAATTACCCATTACTCTGGTCAGTTTTTGACATTTCAAGCTATTAATATATATCAGTACATCAAAACATTCTTTACTTGAATTGTACTACAAGAACATCTAATATTAAGACACGGTGTTCATTTAAACGCCCTTTTTGTTTTTTGCCACTTAGGTTAAATAAAGATACAATAAGGACCATGCCATTTTCTTTTAGTCCTTATTTTTATATCTTACAAAAACCTTAAACTCACAGCAAGTTCCTATCAGATAATAATTTTAACAATTGCTTGACACAAAAGTAAAAAAAAAAAAGTTATAAATCCAAGATGGGCAATTTAGTCCTTGTTTATTTGCTCTTGCACAGAAGATAAACACAATAGCATTTACAAATAAGCTCTGACAACAGCACAAATATGCCTTTGATACTCAAAACCCAACGTTTAGGTCAAGTGAAGCCAGACACAGAGACAAATTTTAGTTCATATCCGAGGCGGTCTGTAATACTTGGATGACAGCATTGAACTCTTCTTCCTTTCGTTGCAGTCCTGACCACCCACTCACTCTTCATCATTGAACTCCTATCAGACTCACTATCATGGCAACAAAAAAGTTGTTCAGTTTTCCAAATGAAAAACCTGTGGGAGGGAGTAACTTTATCCACCATAAACACAAATCAACCAGTTTTATGCAAGGTTTATGTCCATTTCACACAGCTGCACATTTTAAAATGTTACAGAATATTTGAAAACATTCTTTATAAAATTATTTCGTTACAGCTAAACACTTAAGTCAAGTCTAAGGACCCTTACCACTGTGCCAAAGTGAAAAGGTTTCTTGTTTTCACCTGATCACTTAAAAAAAAGGGTGCCCGAGTCCTTTGGAACTGATTAGATGCTGCCCTAGAACAGGATGTCCCATGAACCATTTTGGGGACCGTTATTTTTAAGAGCGTATAAAGATGAGTTGAGGTGAGCACCATGGAAGTATGCTAACATATTTTAGTGCTTTATTTGTTTATTGTTTGCGCTGTCAGTGTTCATAAACAGCGAGATTAGAATCGCCTGAAGCTGGACTACAATAGTAAATAAAATAAGTTAGGCTCCTAAAATAAGAATGAATTGTGCAACATCTTTTATACAATACTTTACAAAAAGTCCAAGCATTTTCAAAAGGTACAAATAAGAAAGACAGACTGTTTATTTGCAGAGGAAAGGGCAGCTATAATGCGAGTGTCTGCACAAGCTTTTATACTCGTGTCATTGAGAAGTACACATGTGGGCAAACAACGGATAGATATACTGTAGACCAAGCCCTTACATTCAATACACATATGATTTATGTGTAATAAAACAGATCGCTTAGCATGTTTTCCTTCGTCTTGGTGGTGCTGTGTGATGGGGGAAGTCCCAACTTATGGTTGGGCTTGGGCACAACCAAATTGGGCATAAAAATGTCAATTTAATTTTAAAATTGTACTTATTTTGTCATGAAAACATATATGCACCTATTTAGCCTACAGCATTTCAGCCCAGGCTTTTCATGATAACTGTTTAAGGCCACTGCTTTTGAAAGAGGCACAAAGCCGGGCAGCCAATTAGAAGAGAGCTCGTTTACATCTTAGAGGCACAGTAACAGCCTGTTTAATTCTAAGGGATAAACAGGGGTTGGAAAATGTTTGTGTGAAAACAAATTGTTTTTAGGAATAAAACCACACAAATGCCATAGGTGGATCCGAGAGGAAAAAATGGATGAAAAATGTAGGATATCAGCAGTTTACCAATCCCTTCCTCTTTTGTTTTTGAAAAAATGTGTTTTTATGTAGTTTCTATTTATACTCTCTGTCAAATAAGAGACCAGACTTTATTGTTTTGTCCCATTTTTTTGGACACATATTTTTTAGTGAAGATCATAGCTGCAGTAGATAACAACAGAGCACATTGTTTATTGATCTGGGATTTCCGTCTTAACCCGATCTAGGGCCGCTGTCTTTGCTCGTGCCCCAGAGTCAACGACTTTAATTGAGAACACAAAACTGATCTCAGATCAGCATGAAGCAAAGTGCAACTCCCTTTAAATACAGGAAGTGAGCTAATTGACCTCTCGTTCCCTCGAGGTAAATCAACAGAGACTAAGCCACTGGCCCACTAATGAGGCGCACTCGTAAAGCTATCCATAACCAATGGGCAATTTGAAACACATTGCATACATTTACGACTCGGTTCCTTGAGTCAGATGCGTCGCAGTCATGTTTACTACTAAGTGACTAGACCTACACGTTTTTCTGTACTTTGGATTGAATTCATGTCACAGATATGGGCCCCACAGGCAAATGACTAGACATGCTGATACAGGTGCTGTTGCCTTATGACCTTTTCAATTAACTAGTTAGTTTTTTGTGCTTATTTTATTTTGTGCTTCATTTTTCGGATCCGAACTTAATCAGGCAAAAGAGCCAATAAAAGAGCTGTGGGAAAACCACTGATCAGCCATCGAATTGCATCAATTGTACTATTAAGTGTGTTCCAAAACAACAACATGATTGCATTAGATAGGCATTGGGAACGAACTGTCATTATGAGAACCAGGTGGCGTATAATTCAGTAATTACCAACATCATTATGACCTAATGGCATGTTTTGTCAGTCACACATAGTCGTCAATCTCACTTAATCACCATTTCCAGTCATGCGCCAACATGACCAGGTAATGGCAATTTTGCGGCAAAAACGTTTCCATTCATGTCAATTTCATACCCCGCCCTGGGCAAACCACACGTGATTTAAAACGCTCAAAAGACTACAATTCCCTGTTTTTCTTGCCCTTAACCATTTCTGAACTGGCTCTTTGAGATTCTACCAGTGTCTGGAAGTTCTGCTCTAGCATTCTATGTTTTACCATTATTTCAGAAGAACCCTGTTTTTTCCTCATCCATGTCTGTCTGGTCCATCAAAACCCTAATGTAATTTCTCAGGGTGGGTAACTGCCCAAGCTCCTCATGAGAAACTCAACTGGTTGGCTACTGGTTTAAGGGCAGCTGAATCTGCTTAGCCTTTGTCGTAAAGAAAAGGGCCTCTTTAAGTGATCCATTAGTGGCCCCTATCCCCAAGAGTAGAGTCCGTGGTCTACTCCAACAGGGCAGGGGAGCTTGAAGGAAAACAGCATGGCAGACAAGTCTGAAGATCAAAGACGGCCTCAGACGCTTGGCCCCCCTCCCCGCCAGACAGCTCCTCTCTTCCTTGCCCTGGTTTCAATTAGAGACTTGCAGAGAAAGGGTTCATATTATGACTTTATCAATTAGGCAGACATTCATCGTGGGCTCTCTCTTGCTTTCTTGCCGTCTTTCTTGGAATGTGACAGGTACCTTAGGATTGATAGACTGACAGAAAGACGACAGGCTGAGAGGGTGTGCTGCTTTTTTTGATGTAATGAGAGTGTATTAGGTCCCCCGAGATTGGCAGACTTGTACTTTCTCCCACTGTTTTGTGGGCTGTGGCCTGACAGCTTAGAGCCCTGAAACAAAAAACTGGCCCAGAGCATTCTTAAATAACACTTTAGAAGATCCTTGTACTTTAAGTGCTGACCAAACAACAAATCAAAGGCAATGTATTTCAAAACAATTAAAAATCTAGCATTGACTGGAATGACAATGACAAAGACTGGAAGCTCGTAGGGGGTCAGTTGTCATTATGTTAATCAGACCAGCTAAGCTTTCAGTCAGCCAAATTAACATTGTTAGTCTGCACATCCATATTGGTGAACTTGGCAATTGCTTGAGCAAACATGGCAAAATCTACTAAATTGGCAGGTGACCCATGAATCCCTAGATGTCAAAATATGTCATTTTACTAAGTTCCTAATGAATGTGCTTTGTCAGCATTCTGACTGAATGTGTCAGTCGTTGCTCAGGCCACCCGAACCTCACACCTCCCTCTAATAAAATTTCCATATTGTAGGTTAGCAACTGTAACTAAGCAGATGAATGTTGGGTAAATGCTCAGGACCTTATCCCACAATAGCGAGCACAAGAGTGGATAACTTACAAAGCTAGCTCACTGGCATACAATGTTGGAGGATTATATGGAACATTATATTTATACAACGATTAAAGTTAATCACACAATCGAATTGATTGAGAAATGTTTACCTCTTTTTTAAACTGTTAAGCTTTTAATATATTGGCTCTCACAGCTTCTTCAAGGAACCTCTTCTGTCACCTTATTTGAGTCCAGAGCAGCAATGCAGGAATACATGTAAACGAAAGGACAGAACTGTTCCTACACACCAACAGATTTCGATTAAGGCGTGTACACATATTTTTGGAAGGCAATATTTGGTCTGTTTAATCCTGCGTCATATACTGAAAAAATAATCAGATTTGGTTACGCTAGAAATGAATGGAATACAGTTCAGCAAACAGGTTTGGCAGTTAAATGCTTTATAGTCTGGCTTGAGCAAAACTTCAGGTAAATCTGGCAAATACTGAAAAGCAGAGCTGACCCTGATGTAGCGACTTTATCTTTAATGTACAGTAGGTGTACATTACTGAGCAAAAGTCTTGCGCCATCCCTCATTTCTTTATATTTTGCACAGAAAATAAAACAGTAAGTGCAGTGATGTATTGCAACATGCTAACTGTATATAACACAAAGATAGTTTGTGTAATTCTAACCAGCTATAAAGTCAATGTTTGTAATGACCACTGTTATTCCTCAGCACAGCCTGAGCTCTTTTATGTGAGGTATGTTGCCATTTTTGTTGCAGCGTTCTTCTGGAATAGTTCTTCAAGCTTCTTAAAGGACATTCCCAAGTTTTTCTTTGGATGCTGGCTGCCTTTTGTTCTGTTCTCTATCAAGATGACCCCACTCCTCTTCTGCCTCTGAAGCTGTTCAGGTACATAGAGTGGATTGGTATGACGAGGCGAAAGCTAGCCCTTACCCTAATTCTAACCCTGTTTTCAGGAAGCCTGGAGAATTATTTCGCAACAAAACTAAAACATAAGAAAGTCTGACCCTTTGGAAGCAAATTCAGAAAAATGAGGGATGGCTCAAGACTCCAGCATAGTCCTCTAATAATCGTAATTTAAACATGTTTGATAATGCTTGGGAATGCTCTTAATCTCCTTTTAGCACACGAAGGACAAGAAAAGCTGACATCCTTAGAAAGGCAGTGGCACCATTGATTCTCTACTGACCTCAGAACTATCCACAGAATTAACTGCCCAGTTTTGTCATGCAGACTTTTCATTACATTGCTAGCTAAATCAGCATGCTACAGCTAATTGAAGTCATTTTGATGGTTGCAAGATCCATTCTTAGCTTTATTAATGATAACATGCAAACGTGATATTAAATAATAGGAGAATTTGAGAATTTGCAATCTGGAAAAAGACATGATAAAGTCAGAAACAACCAAAAAAAGACATAAATAACTGCTTGTTGTAAAATAAGCCCCGTTTCTGAAAAATAGACCTCGCTAAAGATTTAATTCTGGGTACGGTCGTGTGTTCTTTGCTTTGTCAGTATACGTTTGGTAGAACAGTGAAGGTCATGTGTTATTCTGAACACACAGCTGCTTTTGGACTCTGTTGTTAAAGACATTATAGAATTAAAGTTTATGTACATATTCAATAAAGATCAGATTACTGACATGTCTTTAAGAAAAGGCCAAATTAATTATGCGCAATGCATTTAAAATCATTTTACTCCACATAAATTAAACGTGCCTGTCTTGTACGTAATTTGCCTTTTTCGTGAATATGACTAGAGGCACTAGTATGGGAAGCACACTGTAAACTCAGTGAGCAATGTATAGAAGTGTCTAATCCTGCTAATATGAAACTGATGGATAAAGATGAAGAAGAGAGATACTCAGCCTATTCTAAACAAACCAGATTCCAGTTTCATCAGAAACAGCACTATAAGCCTTACATTAAATTCATAAAGATTTCTTTTAAGGCAACTGCTTTAAACCCTTTCTACAAGCCTGATTCTCTTTTTTCCAAACAGTGTTAGCATTTCATCATTTTAATGAAATATGACTGGCTGTGTCTTGCTAAATTGCAAGGAATGTGACGTTTTTGAAATGAGGTTTACGGATATTAACTTGCTGAATAGCGCTACAAGGTTCCTACAGAGTAATGCAAAAGTACCGAGTAGTGAGACGAACCAAGAAGCAATATTTAATCTTTTTAAAAAAGCAATCAGTAAGTTGTAATGAACTACTTTTTTTGAGCAACTACTTCAACTCTAACATTTCTGACAAGCTAAAACACACAAAGCTTATTGATGCTGTCAGAGCAAATCATTGTCTCTCATTTTTCTGTTTTTTAAATGCAATCCCAGTTGCTCTCTGCACAGTCAAGATTTCCTGAAAAATAAACCAAGCGGACTGAAAATGAATACAGGTTAACTGCTGTAAAGATATTTTTCGGAGAGGGAAGGTTTTATTTTGGCAGCAGTGATATGCTTGTGCCTTCAGGTATGCTTCAGATATGCTTGTGTGTACAGGACCAATCTGCTGCTTTCTCTCCATGTATGTAGCGCTCACCGATGGGCGAAGCTTTGTTTGCTGGACTGAATCTGGAGGATTTAAATTTAGCTTTATATTCTGTTTGTTCTTTGTTTGCTTCAAAATATTGTTCCTGGCCTTAGGCAGTTGAAAGACCACATAAGATAAATCTACATGTCTGTTTAAACAGCAAGACAGAGTTTTTAAAGGTATCTGTTAAATAAAATTAAGGCATTGTGCTGAAGGGTTGAATCCGACATATTTTATTTTTTGTGGGTAAGACATTGGCTTTTGTGTGTATAATTGGGACCCTGTTTTTCAGCCCGATCTGCAAAATTCCATTTTGCCTAGAGAAGCAAAATGGCATTTGACCGCCAATTTTTTATTTGAAGGCTAGTGAGGTAGAAACACCTAAATCACACTCTATCTATACATCCACAGGTCTTAGATGAGAGTAATACACCTACATAAGTCGTCATACATAATATAGCATAAAAAAATGTTAAGAAATACCCTGAATTTGCTTTCATATGTAATGTAGTTCATGTTTTATATTTCAGTAAACGCAGAGATGGGCCTGATTAGATATAATTAACTTCATGAATAAATGACAAGAAGTTACTTACATACATTCTAGACTTTAAAAATGGACACATAGGGTGCCATGTTTACAGGTTCCCCAAAGAAGTATTTAATACATTTCAAAATGTATGTAGAAGGAAGCTGATATTTCCAAATTATGTTAAAAAAAAACAATTCCACTCCTTCCTGGATAAGTGCTGTGGACTATTAAAAAAGGTGCTAGGTTCTTTGAATGATGACACATAAGAACCAGTTTAGCTCCCTAAAAAGCCATTGACGTTAAAGAGGGTTCTTCCAACAACCGTTACATAATGTGGAGCTTTTTAAATGATAAAATATGACTTAACAATCACACAACTCAGTTGCAATGTTTCATGAAACATCCTTTCTTTAGGGAACCAAAAAAGATTCTGTCCATTTTTTTAGGAGTATAGAAGAACATTTTTGCTTTGATTTAATGTAGAGCTTTTTTTCCACCTGAGGATTTGTGAATTAACCTTTACTCACATATCATGTATACAGAAATGATTGTCCAACTGTTCAATGAAGGGTTCTAAAATTGTTATTTAGTGGCATTGTGCTAATAACGTTTTTAGTGTATTTACAAGAATGTAATGAGTAAGTTTTTTTTTTAATACAGCCAAACCAAAAACCAAATAATTTTTTTCTGACCAGCTATTTCTCTCTGCTGGTGACTGCTGTCATTGTTTTTAGAGAGCCGTACAACCCCTCTCACCTGGAGGATGACGCACAGAGCAGAGACTCAAGTGTCTCTCTGACCCCCTGGTCTCTTTGAGCCGGAGCCCAAAAAGCCTTCTCTTGTGGGAGAGCATGTACAGCGTGTACAGGGTTCTCGCCCGTCAGCTGCCAGGAGGCTCTGGGATGAGAGTGGCTCTGCGCAGCAGGCAGATGACGCCTGTCATCGCCAAACCCACAGTGGCCCGAGTCAACCTTTTAATTACCCACCATCCCCTGCAAAGTCTGGCCCTCACAAATTACGCCCCATTTAGGGCGAGTGATAGAGCTGTCAGCGAGAGCGCTACGTTTCAGTCCTTAGGGGAGTGGAGGAAGAGATACACAATCACACACACTATCTCTCTCTCTCTCTCTCTCTCTCTCTCACACACACACACACACACACACACACACACACACACACACACACAGAAACACACATGCTTGCCAGTGCTGATGACACACACTTAACTTTCTGCATGGTCAGCAAAGGCAACTGACAGCTCTACTGATTCCTTTACAGTGGACAAAGAAATGTGTGTGTGCATTCATCTGTTTGTGTGAGTATTCGAGAGAAAGAAAAAAGAGGAGTGAGGAGTGAGAGATGCATAAAGAGATAATGGTAAGTAGTAAGAGATGTAAAAGGGTTACATAAACAGACAAACAGAGATAGATAGATAGACGGATAGACAGATAGATAGACAAATATATAGACATAGATAGACTGATACATAGACATACAGATAGATAAATAGATAGATAGATAGATATATAGACAGATAGACAGACAGATAGATAGATAAACAGACATACAGACAGACAGATAGATAGATAGACATAAAGACAGACAGATAGATGGATAGACAGATAGACAGACAGGCAGACAGATAGATGGATAGACAGATAGATAGATAGATAGACAGACAGACAGACAGATAGATAGATAGATAGATAGACTTAAAGACAGAAAGATAGATGGATAGACAGATAGATAGCTAGACAGACAGACAGACAGGCAGACAGGTAGATTGATAGACAGATAGATGGATAGATAGATAGATAGATAGACAGATAGATAGATAGAAAAACAGACAAATAGATAAATAGGCAGACAGGTAGATTGATAGACAGATAGATGGATAGATAGATAGATAGACAGATAGATAGATAGAAAAACAGACAAATAGATAAATAGACAGATAGACAGATAGATAGACAGATAGACAGATAGATAGACAGATAGACAGAAAGATAGATAGATAGACAGATAGACAGATAGATAGACAGATAGACAGATAGATAGATAGATAGATAGACAGACAGATAGATAGACAGATAGACGGAAAGATAAATAGACAGATAGACAGATAGACAGATAGACAGAA
This sequence comes from Hepsetus odoe, assembly GCA_017165825.1. Classification (NCBI taxonomy): domain Eukaryota; kingdom Metazoa; phylum Chordata; class Actinopteri; order Characiformes; family Hepsetidae; genus Hepsetus; species Hepsetus odoe. The sequence continues at coordinate 12,527,167 of CM029386.1, forward strand.
AGATAGATAGATAGACAGATAGACAGATAGATAGACAGATAGACAGAAAGATAGATAGATAGACAGATAGACAGATAGATAGATAGATAGTGAACCCTGCTCTGCCTGGTGCTGCTCTTTGTGCTGTGGGCACTCTGGGAAAACAGGGCAGAAGGAGAAAGGGATGGTGACAGGGAGACAGATGAAGGAGAGCAGGCGCGAGGGGGGAGAGCTCTGTATCACAGGGTTTCCTGAGAGCTCTGCTGCTCCCTGCTAACCCTGAACTCTGTGTTGTTTTACTAAATTGCAGGTCTGCACACAGACTTGGCCCTGTCCATCACAGAGAATAGCAGCGAGAGACCAGGGAGAAGCCACCTCATTTTGGGCTCTTTTGATGAAGGGAGGAAAGAGGAGAGTAAAACACAATCAATGTTGACAAAACAAAAAACACCACAGGGTCAGTGTCTAGGGAACTTATTGTTTGCCTGAAATAAAAGATTTTGAAAGAAGAGATAATTGTTTAAAACTGTTTACCTTCACTTTACTTTTTCCAGTAACGCAATACATCAGCAAAATACACTCAGACCAACATGCATTCAGTAAAAAAATGATAGAGATGTCTTTTTTAATAATAACTGAGATTTTTATGAGTTGGTTTTAAGAACGCAGGCTCAGTTCCAGATTTCTCCTTGATGCACCGAGCATCGCACAGTTTACTGTGCACCTCCATCATCAGCACAGCTCATTTAACTTAATGACGCACCGAATTAACCAAACCAGGTATTAAAAAGAAACTACCAATTAAACTGGGACTCCCTAAGGCAAGGTGAAACAAGATTTTAAAATAACATAAAATTAGTACTTACGGTATAAATATGCATTTGTATGTATTAGTGTTTATTTACCATTGTGTTTCTCTAAGTAAATAAATACTTACTGCCATGATAAACAACTTTTAAAATTTATTTTCCCAGGTATATATATATAACACAGTTTAAGATCAGTAGGTTTAGTTTTGTTTGTCATGGCATGTGGCATCTGATTTTACCGTCCAAAATAATTACTTATCTCCATTTGTAAACCTGACAATAAGAAAAGAGGTAGGAAACAAACTGAGTTGCTACGAATGCACAAACCTCCGTTCCACTTGCAGCAAGATTTTTAAATGATCTTTATTATATTGTAATAATAATGAAATAATGAAGCCTGCAAATTCGGTTTCTTTTGCAGAAAAAGAACATCAGAAAAACCTAGCTCAGATAGCGGGGTTTCACACAAACTATTTTTGCACATTTTCATGTTGGGAAAAGGAAAACACACAAATAAGCAGAACGGGAGCTCCTTACGACTTTAGGAATGATGGCCATATGAACAATTTAGCAATTTAACAATTTTTAAAGAAAAGGAAAATAATAATGATGATAAAATTAATTGAAGCGGTCATTAAAAATGTCCCAGCTTGTCTATGATTATAAATGATAATAATTAACCGATCTATAAATCATGTGCATTCAACTCGTGCACGCTCACAGGGAGGACTTCCGCCCCTTCGTGCAAAAGGCAGGACACCATTTGGCTTCGATTAGTGACGTTGGATGCGGGTAGACTCCACTGCTGTACGTCTCTAATTTGGACGTCTGAGAATTTGCTCGATGTGTCTAATTGCAATAAATTTTGATCTGCCATCGACATCTCATGATGGGCCAGATGCGGATGGAACTCCATGGGAGAGCACACCATTTGTTAGCCATTAAAATATTTTCTGCCCTTTAATTAATTTGTGTCAGCTCAGTCTTGTTGGCTTCTTGAGGCTTGAGAAATTGAAGGGGCGTGTTATTTTGGAATGTGTGTTATGTCGAGGTTTTCATATTGCTCACTGCATTCCACTATACGCTAGTTTTTACGAAGACAGAGTTCTACAGGCTTGATGAAGCCTTTTACTGGTGTCGAAAGAAAATTTTGGAAAATTTTAGTAATGGCCGTTAACTGACAAAGCCTGATAGGAATGATAAAGGGGTACATGGAATTATATGGAAATTTACAATACAATGATAATTAAAGGACCCATATTTTGAAAAACTATATTTGTTCTTTTTTTTTTCTTTTTTACAGCATTTGATGAAATATACTAATATTGTTCCAAAACACATTATGTGGCTTACTGCAGTTTAGCTCCGCCCACTCACTGTGAGGTTATAAGGTGTGTTTCGGTGTGGCCTTGTATTAACAAAAACAGCCTGTTTCATTTAATAAAACAGATTTGGATTGATTTTGGTGAAAAACCAATGTGAACGTCAGAAGATTCTACATTAGGAAATAGGATCTTTGTGCTGCCTTTGCTCAATAGTACCGTATTAACTTCATGTATTTGCACAACTGTGAGGGACTTATTTTTGAAGCCTACAGAGCAATTCAATCCAGCGTAAATGTTGAAAGAGACGATCCCAAACACACACAACACTAAAACAAAGACGGTCACTAACAAAGCAACCTCGCTTTCGCTGGCTCTCTCCTCCAACCATCAAACGTAATTTGACAAACCTGGTTCTTCTGCCCCAATCACAATTTGGGAAAGAAGATCAAAGGGTCGTAGCCCCGCCTTCCCTTTCTCGTACCTCTTGCTCACAACGCAATGCCTGAGGCCTGGTATTTACCGTACTGGACTGTTCTGCGTGGTAAATCTTTGTTAAAACTGCCCTTTGAGTCTGTTTAATCCACATAAATATATCCATTTCATTATGGAGCGCACCCAAATATTTGTTTCGGCGGTTTTTCCCTCGTATAATGCAAATTGCTGCAAGCTGCAGGGGCTTGGAAAATGTTTCCGAGCCGTGCCGTTGCTCAAGGAGTAAATCAAGGATAAATGTTGCTCTTAAATAGCTACAGACAGACAATTTAGTCTTGGCTTCAATGCCCCCCACCTCCCTACCCCAGCTATGTACACGCACACACACACACACACACACACACACACACACACACACGCACACACAGCGTAAGCTGCCAGTACAAGGCCATGCCTTCCAGCTGCCATTATGCACTGACAGTTGTTAGTCATTTCATTTTTCATTGTTCCCTTTATAGCTCCAATATGGGCTTTTTTTTCGTAGTCGAGGGTTCACATGAGCAAATGTGTCACAAGACAAAGAGAGAAAGAAAGCAAGCAGACTAATCCATAACATGCTAAAGTTTTTTCTTGTGGTCTTTTCTAACAAATCTAGGCTCAAAATTGTCTGTTCAATGCTTCGCCCCCCTGCAATTACACCCATAAAACAACTACGACCTCTTCGAGTCTTCGGAAATGGTTCTGAAAACTTACGCATGGCACCCAAAGCAGGTCTATAAAATCTTCATCCAGAGACTTCGGCGATTGACTGACACGCAGCACAAGACACGTTTACGACCTCAGCAAATCACAAGCAGCCCAAGTGCAAGTTCCGCCTGGTAGCCGAAGAGCAGAGTGATTTATAAAGACGCTTTAAATGAGCATTACCAGAGGGCCTTTAAAACATCATCGACTTGGTGATCTTTGCCAGGATCCAGCGTGTGGCAACTAGCCTAGTGACATCGTCTGTATCTGCTGTGTGTAATCGGTGTGTGAAAGAGAGAGACAGAGAAGTGAGAAAGGAGCAGGGTGTCCCCTGACACCTGCAGAATTGCACAGAGGCAGACGATAACAGATGACCCATTGTAAACAAAACCTCTTCAGAAGAATATGATTCCAGTCCACCTCAAAAAGGACTTTAGAGCTTTGTTCCATGAGCTCTGTAGCCCTTTCTTTATCCTCACATACTGCATGCACTTTATGTCAAAAGTTAATCAGCATTTCTTATTAAATCTAGTGGATTAATAGAGAGTTTCACCCTCTTAGTCTTTAGTCTTTTGGGGAGACTTGGCACAAGACATTGGAAAACTGATATGATTTGATTGCATTGAGCCAATAGTTCACTAGATTGATCGGGTGGTAAATGATTCGTTCTGGATCATAGACGCCTCTCAAAATCATTCCAAAAGTATTGGATGAAGCTCCATTACTCCAGAAAATACATTTCCAGTGCTTCACAGCCCAATACTGGCTAACACTTGCCATTGGGTGTAGTATAGGCTTATGTCCTGCAGCTTCCGAGCAACAACGAGAAAAGGCAAAAACTGCTTCAAAGCTAAAGCCAATCAATAAGTATCGAGATCATTTAGTCAACACAAGGTGCCTGACAGACATTAGAGGGCAAAGAACTGCAAATCTCTTGAGTATTTAAACACAAAGCTCTTCCACCATTTTTTTTTGTTCTGTTTTAAGAATTCCCAGCAAACATATGATAACCTTTAAGGTTCAATCTGGAAACCAGTCTGTTCGATGGTCTCTAATGCCATGCCAAACCATTTGTAGCTTTTAAGAGAAAGACTTCAGAATCAATTCAAAAACATGCAGCTGGTGCAATGATGCGAGAAGAGGCGTAATGTTCTGCCTCCTACTTGTACGAGTTAAAACTCTAGCAGCCCTGTGTTGTACAAGCTGTAACCTGCAAACAGCCTCTAAAAGTTATCCAGGCTTTGTTGTATTATGAATGAGAGACAAAATGATGACTCAGTTCCTTGCCGTCAGCGTAAGTACTGGATCTATTAATTACAAATAGACTAATAAGTATGTGCATGGACAGATTGCACTGACAAATTCATCATTGACTGCAGTTTCTGAATCAAATTATGTACGGTACATTAAACAGACCTAACAGATTCTTCATCTCCAGCAGATTCTTAACATTAGTTGTTGACATCTAGATGAATTAAAATTAAAATAAATTCTTGCAGGACTCTGAGTGAAGGCCTCCAACTATCCTCCCATTTAAATGATCATCAGTACCTAACCTGACTAATAGGCTTGTGACTGAATCACTGAATCCAATCCAATCTCCTCCAACTCTCAGAAGATTAAAGGCCAGTGATGTTCAGATGTTTTGTTGCTATAAAGGGGTTTTCAAGTAGGTGTTATGCGTCAAAGTAATAGAGTGACATAAGCCAGTGAGTGGGAGAAGGGATCTATATACCTGGATGATTAATATATATTACTTCAAAACAGTATCAGTTCTTCTAGGTACACTTGCACACAGTTTTTGAAGGCTGGTCGGTTGTTCAAACAAGACTGTGTTTCAACCTCCGTGTGACATTGATGATCATCAGCACCTGTTTGGTAAAATTGGTTGATCATACACCGACTATAATCCTACAGAATCCCTGACTTTGTGCAAGTGTACCTAGAAGAACTGATGCTGGTTTGAAGGCAAAAGGTAGTAACACCAAATATTGATTTGATTTAGATTGTTCTTTTGTTCACTCACTTCGTATTTTGTAAATTGATGAAAATAAATCATTATTTATATTTCGGAAAGCATTCTTTGTTTACAGCATTTTTTCACACCTGCCTAAAACTTTTGAACAGTACTGTATATATATATATATATATATATATATATATATATATATATATATATATATATATATATATATATATATACAAATCAGGGGGATGGTATGCTGTGTGTGTGTAGTTACCTGGGTAGGAAATGGCACCAGGATGTACTATTGCAAGAAGGTAAGATAGCAGAGGAGCTAGTATAATGCTCTGGTCATTCTTGTGCTGGGAACATTCATGCGGATGTCACTTTGACATGTGCCACCTACCTAAACAACTTGCACATTGTAGGTGCTTGTGGCAGAAGACTGATCAGTAACAGCACTTTAACCAATTTAGAGCTTAGCCCAACAAGGAGCAAGTTAGCCCAGCGCCTTTCTATCATAACCAGCCTTGATTATTTTAGCAATTTGTAGCACTTATTTGGGATCAGACCAGATAGGAGGCCTTCATCTCCAGCAGATATTAAATAAGCCTTAGGCACCCGGTACCCTATTGCTAGAGCACCAATTGTCCTTCCTTTAGCTGGTTCCACTTTTTTGGTAGATGGTAAGATGATCTACCACTTTTGGTAGATACTAAGCATTGAACCATGGGGACACACCACAAGACCTTCTGTTTTGGAGCTGCTGTGACCTAGTCATTGAGGCACAACGATAATTTGTAATATCAATATTGTGTAGATCCTCTCATTATCTCATTAATCTTTATTTATAACCTTGGATTATCTCAGCGTTTTCCTACCACAGGTGGCAGGACCCAAGTCATTATAATTTTTCTTAGAATGTGTTGATAAAACTGCAAATAGTACAGCAAATAAAACTAATAACCTATGAACCAAAGTCACCGACCCAAAATCCAGCAGCTTAGAGGTTCCAAGTCTTTCTTTAAATCTGATGGTACAAGCTTTAGATTCTAGTTTTAGTCTTCTGTTTTTTTGATGTATGGTCTCGTCTCAAATGATGTATGGTTGTCCCAAAGGTCAACAACTGCGGCTGGAAAGTGTGAAGAACATCTCCAGACTCCCAGTGTTAATTTCCTTTGCTCTGTCATTTAAGGAATGAAGAGTATATGATGTAATACTTTCAGCTCCTTAATGGTGGATATATGAAAGAGACCAAAAGATATTTTCTGGAGATTGTGGGGTTTAGTGTTTTATCCTTGATGCACAAGGGTAGGTTTTCATGGCTAATTAAAGCCAACAAAGATGACAGATCAATAGTTTCCTAATTATTTCATCAAAACCTGCTTGAACTTAGATAAACTGCTGGTATGTTTTTAAATGCTGAAGGAGTTTACCTGGAGCAACGACATGGAAAAGATTCCAATAGGCACTATTTTGTCAAGAGGAGTTTATTACAGGCTTGTATCTGCAAAACTCTTCAGAAGTGGATAATTGCCCCATTATTACTAGATAGCTTGCCTGAACGTGGACAGAGTTAAGAACCATCCATCCTGATATTTTGAATCAGAAAGAACAAATTACTCCACTGAAATGCTGACTTGCGATCCAGCTAGAGAATGATCACTGGCAAAGTACTTTGACTTTCACATTTAAAGTGTTGTTGCTGAAGGAAAGGCTTTCTCTGTTTGGATTGAACAAAACAGTCTTATAATGGTCTTAAACAAGTTCTGGCTTTAATGCACACTGCTGAGGAAAAACTTTTAATTGACATTGAACCTTTGCATTATTTGACTCTTAATGCTTTCAAAAGGTTCATCACTTCCAATAAGGTATTCATATTGTAATAGTCCTTGGAAGAACTTTAAGGTTAAGGTTTATATCTTACCATTACAGGAATCAAAACGGTCCTTTTATGGTGCCGCTCAAATAATCTAAGCAAGTAAAATTTTATTTTACAGTTACACCATGGGAGGTTTTTGGGACCCTAAACAAAGATAAAGCAAAGTCAACCTCAATGTGTATGTGTGTGCATGTGTATGTGTGTGTGTGTGTGTGTGTGTGTGTGTGTGTGTGTGTGTGTGTGTGTGTGTGTTGGTGGGGGTCTTTTCCGCTGACTTGTAAGTTGTATTTCTAAATTTAAACTCTAACTTCATTATGACAGAGAGCCACAATGTAGACAAACACATCTTCACGAACACGAACACACACACACACACACACACACACACACACACACACACACAGATGCCACGACCAAACCCTCTGCTGTTCCTTGACATTTTACCCAATAGCTGCTAAGCTATAGTTTAATCACAGGATGTCATAAAAAAAATCATTCGTCCAATGAAACAAAAAAACAACAGGGCTGTTTCAGGAGTGTCTGGTATTTTGAAGATGCCATTACAGTGAGTAACTAATGACTAATGCGACCTCACATTTTCAGCCCTGGGAAATATGATAATAGCTCAAGTGATGGCTAGTTGAAGCTCTGTGCACAATTTCTGCAGCTCTGCTGGAGTCATTTCTTTTCAGGAATTACATAAACCCATCTACTTCTCCTTTATCAACATTCTGTATTTGTCTAACAGTCAGCCATCCTGGTTGATCGAAATGATCTTCAAAAGGAAGAAGTTTTCTGCATCTTATTTTGCAGTATAATCTGTGTTCCTCTGACATTCTTTAAAAAAGGAAACCTAAAGGGTTTTTCAGAGTGATGCCATAGAAGAGCCGCTTCAAGGACGGTTTGCTGGCTGGATGGTTCCACAACATCTTAATATCATTAAATTGAAAGGTTCTGTGTGGAACCAGCGTGGCTATAATGCAAAGAACCATTTGTTACTTTTCTTTTTAGGGAGTTTAGGGAGTTTAGGGAGTCATCCTCACTCCACTGCTGTCTTTAGCTTGTTAACAATCTGGACTTGATTTCTGTAAACCTGTTCCAGCTTAGTACAGAAACATTAAATCAGGGTTGAATTAAGACATTTTAAAAAAATGTTGGTGGCTTGAGTTGCTTCTAATTATGTTTTCTTGCTTGTGTTGGAAGCTTCTAATTTCTGTTGGGATTTTCTTTTTCAGTCTCTTTTTTTCATTAAAATGTTCAAGCCACAGGCAACCAAAACATCAAAAAAGCAAAAATGGTAATTTTTTGGCATTCTTAACTGAATCAGTAGCACCCTGTACCATGGAGCGCCCATCATAAAGCTACACATCACTTTCATAAGCCTTTTATGACAAAAAAAAAAAAAAAGACAAAGTTAAAGGATGATTTGTTCAGCTTGACCCCAGAAAGTGTTATAAAACCAAGGGCTGTTGGATTTAGCTCATTAAATGTTTTATATGTGTATGCCATTTGTCATGAAAGGACAAAGTCATGCAGCTGTATGGAAGTTATAGCACCTTCATTCAGTATCAGCTGTATAATCAACTGAGCCACCTCTGCAACTACTGCAAAGTGCTGGCCCCAGGTGGCGCTACAGTCTGTCTGTTCTGGAGAGGAGTAGAGCCTGCACTCTGCTGAGTGTTTCAAATGTGAAGGTGTGTGTGTATGTGTGAAAGAGAGAGAGAGCTGATGGCGGAGTGTGAGGTGTGTGACAGTAATGGTGTGATGTTGAGCGACTCTATTGTAGAGCTGATAATTATGCTGGAGGTCAGGGGGATGTGTTCTGCTGCTGTCATCAGCCTGTTTGTGTGTGTGGGAACAGGAGAGGTTGTGTGTGTGTGTGTGTTCAGGGTGTCTGCTGTGCTAGTGGCATTTTCTTCTGGCGCCAGTGCTGGGGAGATCCTACAGAGACACACACACACACACACACACAGCCCATGGGCTTGACCCTGGCCCACTCGGCACGCCACTGTCTCATCAAGCTCCCCCACTGCAGTTTAATCATCCTGTCTGGATCCTATATTTCAGCTTCTTTCTTCCCCTCTTTCATTTTCCATTCAGCCCTCTCCCTTTCTCCCTCTCTGTGCTTGCTTTCACTTAACCCCTCACTCTCTTATATGGCCTCCAAAGTGGCATGTCCTGTGCCTGAGGTGTGTCTTTTTCACATTTAAACTCATTCTCCTGAACACATGCACACACACACACACACACACACACACACACATTTATTGGTTGGTATACATTCTTATACATTTAGCAGTGTTTTATAATGTGAAAAACTCAACTGGTAACCACTAAAAGGTCTCCACAATAAACACCATTATAATTACGTTATGAGAATCCAACAAAGGCACTGTATCGGCTGGGTCGGGTATCGAGGAAGAAAGAATGAAAAGTGATCTGATTCTACATCTAGCCTGAAATAGCCACTCTCACACCCACCACACGATGTCAATAGTTAGAGGTGTGCTTTCCGTGGGGAAGTAGAGAACTGGAGAGTCTGGAGCTACTTTAGACCATCGGCTTAAGTGAAGTTGCAAGCAGTTCATTTTGAAGTCATTTTGAATGTGATGAATGGGGTCCATTTTAAAAACACTAGATATCTATTTGAATTTTTGTTGCACAATTTAAATGGGGAACTTGTCAGTTACATTGCATTCAGAATTCCCAGGGGTATTGTGGGACATTTTTATAGCTTGATGAGGGATTCGTTTTTCTCTGAATAAATTAAAAATTGGATTCTTTTCCATTTTTCAGTGTGTGATTATATATATATATATATATTACACATCGCAACATTGCAGATTTGGGTGTGAACGTAGAGAGAAGCTGATTATAGAATGAAATATTAGATAACATGAACCATTATAAATGTCTTCGCCCAGACGGAATAGACATATGTATACCTACGTCTCTATAGAGATTCAGTTGAGTTCTGGCATTTTTAACAAATAAAGTAAAAGCAGCAGGAAATAATAAAAAAAAAACCATACGTACACATTGTTTCCATCACTATAGCAACGCGATCGCCTGATGTACATGCAAACTCCATCCTTGCCAGAAAAAAAGCTACACGTGTAAGAGAATAAACAAACCTTTATGGGGAGCACCAGAGTGTCCTCAGGTAAAACAGTAAAAGACAGTCCACACAAACACGCACATAAACATGTGCTTTTTCACTTGTAAACCACTGCTGTATGTACGCCTAAGACCTGTTTAAACTTGGCATCGAATCTCAATCGTGTGTGCTTATTGGATCATCCTTCCAGACACGGCAGGTTTACACTGATACTGACCGCATCTTATTTCCCGGCACAATATTTACATTTTTTAATCAGGCTGGAACTGAGCCGGAGCAGAGTAGACTAGCCCTCTGCAGGCCGTGTTGAGTTCAGTGCTTTATTAAACACTTTGGTAGAGTTCCACTTTATTTGTAGACATGACAGTCACACATCTACAGGATTAAAAACAAACAAAAAAACAGATAGTAGAGGTGGGAGAAGTTTGTGCAGCGCCCCACTCTTAAGCAAAGCAAAGTTAAAATACATGCGCGAGCAGAGAGGAAGTGAAAGTGACTATCTGTCATTGTGAAGGAGCACGCACACACAGTGGAAACACATCCTGCTTTTCACCCATGCACACTATTTAAAGTGCCTAGGAAGCAGTGATGGGGACGGTACCTTGCTCACAGCACCTCCATAAGTCTGATTCAAACCTATGACCTATGAACCTAGTCCCACAGCACTAGGGGCCAAATTCTTGCTCCCCGCATCCAAAAACAAGAGTGTTTAACAAGAGAGTTTGGAACAATATTATGAGTTGGGTTGAGCGCAAGTGACGCTGGGCTGTGTACACAAAACGTTTTGGTATTCGTCAAAAAACAAAAAGCCCACAGTGACATGCATTGTTGGTTTGTCTGTGGGCAGTGGTTGATGTGAGCAGGAAACATTAAAGCTTGTGTTTGAAAATTGCTTAAAGTCAAAAAGCAGCGATAACAAATAAATAACTTGGTCAAACATTTTCAGCAGACAAGTGTTAATTTCATGTCGTACATTAGTATCGTGTTAACCATCAATGCGCGATTTTCATTCAAATCAGGGGTAGGGGACGTGTTTTTGATCAAAAAAATGGGCCTTTCAGCCTGGTCACCGACTCATAGATTGAATAAAAGTTCCAGCACGACGCGCTGTGACATTAGGAAAGCTGAGCCGAACATGGAAAATCAAATTCATGGCCTCCTGCGCTGGAGGCGACTGTTTGTCCACTGAACCGCCAATGCTGAGCTTGAACAGATCAAAACCTGGTGATTACTGGTTTCACAAGAGTAATGCCTTGTTTCTGGCTTTTCTTTTCACTGGCCACCACCCAAGCTGAACTGCCTTAATATTTTGAGAAATGTTTTTTGCATGTGTACGCTATACTTAGAATAAAATGAATAATAAGAAATAAAAATATAGGACCAAAATGTCCAAAAAAGCTTTGTAGTTACGCTTTCACCTCCTGAAGGAAATTCAAGTCCCGTAAATAGCTTAAGAGCAAACCAGGCTTGTAAACAAGCTTCAGCAAACAATGCAATTATTCATCTTTAGGAAACAATTTGATGCATCTTGAAACCTCACACTGCATCAACTGATTTTACATATTTAGTGCAAACACACACACACACACACAGACTCATCATCGCACTCAGTTCATGTATCTCTCAAAAACATGAAATAGGATGAGTTACTCATCGTTACTTCATCAACTATCTGCTGCATTATTCAAAGAGGCCAATCAAAAAACAGATGATCCACTTGTTAGACCGTAGTAATCCCAGATTCTGCTGCAAACAAGACTGACTGCAAAATGAGACACTCTTACACATTTAATAAAGTCTCTAAATCCTCCTTTTTCTCCACACACACAATCACACACACATTACACATTCCTCAGTGCAAGAGCCCTTTCTCTCCTGGCAACGTTCGCTTGACCAGGCCCGAGCCCAGTAAATACCCTCATAAATACTTTTTAACACTTTATTTGGTTCCATGCCCTGGGCAAGTGGCTTTTTAGATTCTGTCACTCAAAGAGAATGAGAGAGAGAGAGAGAGAGAGAGAGAGAGAGAGAGAGAGAGAGAGAGAGAGAGAGAGAGAGAGTGAAAATGTTGATTTCATTAGAGACGAGAGTACAAGGTGGCGGTGTTAAAAATGTGGGAGCGTAAATGAGATGCAGACAGACGCACAGCAGGCTTGCCAAACACACATTCTTACTCACACATGCATCTTTTTTTTTTCATTTTAAGCCATTTGTATCACCAATGTGTGTGTGTGTACGTGCGCGCGGACATACACATGCACTTTATGTGACGCGAGAAATGAGGAACACAGTGATTTGAAGTACACTGAAACATACTCTGCTTTATTTGCTCCACAAAATTCAGTGTGGTTTTAAGAGAAGACAACAATTACAGCCCAAGCTGTAAATGCCATTTAAAATATTAATATATGCAGTACTTAAGGCCCCTATAAAATCCTATTTAAAAAGCACTGTATCTAGGCACTAAATGATGCCTACTTAGAAAAAAAAAAAAATCTTTATTGTCATCTTTATCGTCCCTATATTTTTGTGCTGGAATTTAATAAATGTATTTAATGGCTGGGGCCTCCAAGTAGACTCTTGCAACCTGAGCTCTTCTGACAAAACGCTTGTTAATTCTTGCCTGTCAGGAAATGATCTGTGTTACGGCATTGTGGGAAAAAAAGAGAAAGCAGAGTTGAATAATGAATTCTTTATTTTTGTATGATGAAGCTGATGAAGAACAGTAGTTTGCCACACATATACATGAATTCATAGTGTAGGATGATGAACATCAGGAGCTGCTTCTTAAAATAATCTCACGCTAACCTTTCTGTTTCCAGTAAAAATCTTCACAGAAATATACAAAAATAAATAAAAAAATGAGCCTCCAAGTTAATAAATATCAAAAAAGTAATACAAATTAATTACAACAAATACTTTAAAGCTGTACATAAAAAGCAGTAAATCAATCATACAAATGAACGAAATGACCATACAATCGTAGTACAATCAAAGCAGGCTTGGGGAGAATGATAAAAGATTATAAATTAGCACGTTCGCTGAAGTATCCTTTAGAATACACTCGCGCGCACATTCAGAGCTCAACTAAATGTGGGATTTTAATTTCGACGTTTGTGAGCACTTCTTATAGGAAATGTGTCATTTAATACTTTTACAGTTGCTGGTGGTTTTGTGTTTCATGTGAATGTTTTTCTTTTCAAACACAAACGAACAAACAAACCAAACAAAAACCTCAATATATTAAAATCCTGTTCACTTATATTTCAAATTACATTCAGCAGGTTTTACGTTTCTATTTACATGGCCGTGTGAACAGCAAATGGCTATACATTAATTTCAACACTGAAATCTCAGCATGTGTATAGTGTGTGTGAGTGTGAAAGGAAAACAAAGCTCGTCTATGCACAGCAAAACATGGTACGCTACGTTTATATCATCGTGTGTCAACATATTGTGTGCTGCAAAATGTGTTTCTGAGAAGGATGTTTCGATTATGACACGTATTGAATTGGAAATGATTTGAGAAACAAGTTTGTTTTCATTGTTCTAGTCATAAGAGTGCTCTTTATTCGGTTCGCACCGCGCTTCTCGAGAGCACGTTTTACAGGCCATGCACAGTTTGTTTCACTAAAGCTAATTTACTTTCACAATAAACTATGAGCGAGGATCCCTAAAGGACAGTATGCGGAATGACGAAGCACGAACACCGAGGAAAACAAATGAATCCGCACTACCACAATGAACCAAAGAATAGCCTTGTGAGCCTAAAGTCGGCTTTGGAACAGGTTGCGCAAATCTACGTGTGGTTTGGTACACTGAGAAGGTTTTTGAAGAGCCGACGGTGTTTTGTGCCGTCAATTACGAGTAAGGTAGATTCCGATGCAGAGCTACTGATTTAGACGGGTTTCGCAGCTTGACAGTCCAAAGTTAGCACTTCAAAGACCGAACGCCTCATCTTGCCTGGATGCTTGCGACAGATAATTACCACACATACACACACTTTGTTCCACTCATACTCTTTCACAACTTCAAATCACCAAACTTAACCCAAACAGTGTAACCACATGACCCTACATAACTCTCTCCAGTGTCCCATCTATCCACACCTTTTCTTTCTCATACCTGAACATCCCCTCTCCCAAGCCCTCACTGTTGGGAGTGGGCTGCCTCCTCCTTGACCTTCTGGGCTTCTTTGAGGGCATTGATGACAGGCAGCCATGGAGAGGAGAGCTCTGGGAGAGCCTTCTTGGCCTGGTTGAGGTGGCTGATGGCGGTGTACAGGCTGCCCCTTGAGCCGGATTCTGGGTAGTACATCTCCAGAGCGGCGGGTGTGCAGTGCTTATGCTATGATTTTGGAGGAAGATAGAACATAAGAGTTAAAGTAGTGCACTCTTAAAAATAAAACACATCTTTTAGATTTCTTAACCACTCTTTGGTTTAATTCTCAGTCCAAAGTGAAAATTATGCCGATTATATTAAAAAATATTGAACAGATAGGAAGAGGCCTCCCACTTTAAGCATGAAATAAAAACAGTATTTAATGTGACCACTGTGTCCAAGTATTTTAATCATAAACTCTCTACTGCCCATTTTATTTATCAAGTCTTAAAGTCCCTGAAGCTCTCACTTGCGTAATATTTGCCTTTAAAGAGACAAAAATATGACACATAACAAGATATTGATCTCCCTAGTGGCTGTAAAGGCTAATGCTAAAATATATTTAGTAAAGCTGGATGAGCTGTTAATATAAAGTTTGATAAATGACATTATCCAATTTTCATGTACTACAGAAGGGAAAACAAGAACATGCCTATGTGTTTATGTATGTATGTGCTTGCTATATTCTCAAAAATATTAAAAGATTGAATTAAAATCATTCTTTAATAACAAATTAAAGCAGTAGGATGCATATTAGCATATAGTAGCACTTCATCAAGACAAAAGGTTAAATTACTTTAACAGACAAGCTGAGGCAGCCCTCAAGACCTTCTTCAAAAAGAACAAAAATATAAAAAAAATAACAAAGCTGAGAAGAAATTCTCAGTCAAAAACACTCAGCAACAACCACCCTCCCTTTGGTTTTGAAGAATTCTTTTGCTGCATGATCAAGGACGACATCTCGTCTTTTACCAGCTGATTTGCTACCTGCATTAATGTGAATAAATTCTCATTGTGCTCTGCATGACGTCTGGGAGCCTTGATAAGAAAGAAAAAAAAACCCACACAAAGACACTCCTATTTGTCAAAGGGCTTTTAGAGGCCAGGTTTGAAGTGACAGTCGAGCTGTAGATGATCACAGTTGGACACCCTGAAGGCAAGTGAACGGGAGCAGAGGATCCCTGGCGTCCCTCTAACTGAAAGCCGTCAGTCAAGAGGATGTCAACAAGCCTCGGCCTTGACGGAGCTCATTCCTTCTTAATGAGAGGCAATTTGACTTCTTTTCAAGTCTGCAACTCCACGTTAGAGTAGCACGCTAATGGCAGCCGTGCCGTCAACTTCAAAGGGGCTGAGGCGGAAACCCCTGCAGGCCTTAATCACAGTTTAGTCACAGCTAAGACTAATTAAAGGCATTCTCGCACTCTCACACAGCTGAAGGAATATGCCCTGATGCTGTTGTGCTGCCCCAGAAGCTATAGCTTCAAGTTAGCCTTGAGCTACAGCTGTGCTTTCTGATGCATGAATGCTGTATTGTCACTCAGAGGTGATTAGAATATGAAGTGGGAGCAATTGTTTTCAAATGGTTGAAAAATAATGCTGTAAATAAACTTGTGTAATTGCTGGCATGTTTTGACATGTTCCATTATGCATGACTGGTACTGTGAGGACAGCATTTAGCCTATGTTACACTTCAGAAAGTCAACAGAGATTTAGATAAATACGTTTTTAGCTGCAAGCATTTTTGTGTCTGCGACTGACCCACTTTAACGATATTCCAGCAACGGTAATGTGACAAAAAGTAAACGAATCCGGTGGATTTGCATAATGCTGATTTCCCCTTTAGCTTTCATCCACTGTCAGGAACAGTAGCATTTTAGATGACTGCTGTTAACAAACTCTGCAAGGCAAGCATGGTTTGGAACAAAACTATACAATATAAAAATTACCTTGAGGACGAAACCCTCAGGGCAGCTTAACTGGTCGTACCAAAGAGCTTTATACATAACCAGTAGCAGCAGACACGCCAGGAAGGCCAAAGTGATGAGAATGAGCCCTGTGAGCTGGAACACATACACACAGCTTTGTAAGGTCACATGACGAACCCATAAATTTACTTCTGGCTGGACAAAACTGAAACTTATTACACAGACAATCACTCTACTCATGCACATGGCATTCATTTTTACATAGGCACATACTTAACCCTCTCTATTTAACCCCCAGCTCAATGGCAAAAATGACAGGCAATAACCATTCTTAACTGTGAAATGCCTGTCATGTAGTTCCAAGGCTAACTTAGCAGAGCAAAATAGTGGTTTACCTTGACCTTCTCCGACACCTCGCCATAAAGGTTTATGTTCAGCTTCTTAATGCTTGGCACATAGAGTTTCTTCTTTTTCTTCTGCTGAAGCTGATACTCAGTTGTTGTTTTGACAATCACCTATGAAGATGTATTTAACAGTATGAAGATTGTAGGTTTTCTAAGAGTGCAGAAACCTTAACAAAACAGTGCACAGGTGGAAATACAACAACTACACTCATACATAAAAATTCCTTAATAGAGTATAAGGGAAAAAAAACGGTCAGTTCATCACATTTAAAAAAGCATTTTTACACTCTCACATCACATTTACAAAATGCATTTTTTAAAGGGCTGTTGCAAATCTATGGGACCAAAAGCGGTTCTTCTATGGTACTGCTCCGAAGACTTTTCACCTCTTTATTTTTAAGCATGTGTGAATGTTTGTTTTAGCATTTCTAAAAGCTTTATATTAAATTTGGGGGGGATTTTGAAAAGCTGTGCAAGAAAACAACCAAAAGGACTTAATGTACCCAAGGATTCTTGAGCAAAACCATAATCCAGTGCATGCATAAACACAAAACCACAAAAAAACAACAAAAAAAACCCAAACACAAGTACCAAATCCATTATCGTACTACTCATATTTCCCCATAACTGACTGATCAGCCTAACACGAGTTCCTCACTGTATGAATGTTGGTAGTTGACTAAAGAGTAACTGCTGAAACAAACACACTTTAAATACTGTGACAAAATACTGTGACTAACACAGAAAGCTACTACACTCACAGATTTCCGCTCAAACGCACGCAAAAGCAGACAGAGCTTGTAAAACTATATAATTTTGGCCGTCACTGTCACTGAGAGATGAGTCATTTGACTATGAAACAAAAACACCAAGCTCTGATTCTATCCTGCACCCTACTGTGTGAGGAGGGTGCTATTGCCATCTGTGTGAGTGTGTGTGTATATCAGTCAGTGTGAGTGTAGTGGTGGTGGTGGTGTGGGGTGCATGTTTTTTTTTGTTGAGAAAATTAGTCTCAATCCTCAGGAGACATGAAGCAAAAGACGGCATCAAATGCAGTTACAATCACTGTTTAAGCAATAAAACATGAGAGTGTTGTTATTGTGAATAACATTGCACACTTGTATGCTATTTGTTTGGTCAAACAAAAAGAAAGAAATTGTTATTTAATAAAGTAAAAGAGTGTATTATGTTATTCTGCAATGATGACAGCATTTCTAAAGTTTTATTTATGTCACATTTCTATTCCACTAGGTAACAGAACCGAAACACATTTACGTATTAGAAGGGCTCACCGATTGAAGGTGTGGGAGTTTACTAATAGGTGGCAATAAATAAATACTTCAGATAAGAGCTACACAAACCACAGAACATGTTGAGGTTGAGCTGTTACTCTAATGCCAGTCATTCTTGGGCTCTCAGATATGAGTCCAAAAAGTGCCGGCATCACTTAATTGAAGCTGAGCCTGTACTTTGGAGTGTGGCACGTTTGGCATGAATACTAAGCTTTCATTATCTTATCACGCACCACAGAACAGGTTTAATTACAGCCTTTTCTGTTATTTCAGCACCATTTTTTGAGTTTGATATCAAAGACATTCATTTTTACTATCTACACTTGTTTTAGTAGAGCACCAGTAAGTCAGAAATGAACCTGTACAGTGGTGTGTGGCATCGTCTGTGAAAGTGGCAACTTGGCATTGTGAAACACAGCACATCACACAATAAACCACAACGAAAAACAGCCTCTGCATATAACCCATTCACACCATGCAGCATGGAGAGCACTGATGGGGACAGTACCTTGCTCAAGTTTACCTCAGGGCAGCCTATTGGTCTGGGATTTGAACCCATGACCTTCCCATCCTGGGGCCTAGTCCCTAACCACTAGTCCACCGCTGTATCCTGTTTGCTTAGTTAACATTAGGTTAGCTGAGCATGTACAGACCCACACATGTCTTTTTAATGTTCCATCTCAACTTCACTGATTTGAATCCTTATTATCAGGACATTAAATTCAGTTAAGCCAAGTTCTTTGTTGAGAGGAGCTGTTAAGCAAATACTAACAGAATCCTCTCTCCTTGACAGAGTCATGTAACATTTAGATAGATAAACAGTTTGATTGGTTTGAAGGTACATATCGCTAGCAACCATATGTAATAAATATTGGCACAAAAACACAAAAAGTACTTCCAATGGCTTAAAGTGAAGCATTACTTGTTGCTTTTATGAAACAACAAAAGATCACAGTATGATAAAATAAATCTGTGCCCAGTGATGGTTAACCAAAAAAACAGACCCCAGTTAAAGTGGAAAGTAATTTCTCATGAACTTAAAAAGCCTGTGTGATATTTGCATTTCTGTTCCTGATTTATAGTTTTATATAATTAGCATTCTTTGGCCACAATAAAGATGAAAATAGTTTAACTGTGTGTTTATTATGCTATTTAAAACAGAAACAGAAGTTCATCACTGTCAAAAAAAGGGCAAAGCAAAAGGGGCAACACTGCACCAAACTATCAAAATACACCAATAAATAATTTCATGTATTGTTACCAGTAACTGCAATAAAAGATTATCCTCCCATATGATGCAGTTTGTTCACAAAAGGCTAGAACAATCCAAAATATTTCCTGAACTGCACCGTTACTTATAAAGTTGCATGCATTTTGAGTATTTTACAGTGGAGTGTTGCTTGTTCAATCTGTTTACGCTAAAAACAATCCTAGGAAGGCCTTCAATATGGCTGTTCCACAACAGATGTCTTCAATACTCTCATCTGAACTGCACTTTCACTTAGCTTCTTCTTATGAAGCTGTATTTATTTGTAAATGAAGTATAATTGAGAAGCCTGAGAAGTTTCTCTTGTGATGCAGACAAATGGAGGAGTTGGCAGAAATGATTACCTTGTCCGGAAAGGGCTTCTGTAGCTGGTTAACCTCCAGAGGCGTGATCAGGGGAATGTTATCGAAGCCATCCTCCAGCGATGGCTCCCTCTCTACCTTCTCGCCAAGGGTACTGCCCAGCTTCACCATGTCTGAGATACGAACACCAATCAGATGCAGATGTTTATAAGAACTAAGTGGTTATCAGAGCAATGTCTCTCCTGAAGAAATGGAAGAGATTACAAAGAAACAGTAGGCCGTTCATTGACAGTCTATCCCATGATTGTAACCAAGTCATATCTTTCTCTCTGTCTCTCTAACATCCATTCAGACTTTTACCTCATTTGTCATCGATCTGCTTTGCATCTTTACGTGTGGCTATTTCTGGGCTAAGAGGCTTAAATGTTTAATTGAACTCATTTTAAAGTCACAGCAAAGGGGGAGTACATTAGGACTGAACGATGTAAGAAAAGAAATCTAATTGCTTTTTTTTAAATATTTTGATTGCAATTTACCTGTGATTATTTATTATTTGTTTTACAAGTTTTTTTTTTTTTCCACTTTTCTAGCCAAACAGTACACATTTGGGATATGGGACTTTAGTTGTGTAATTTGTCAGACTGACAGTTCACAAGCTTTGCATTATTATACTTCTTCTTCTACTTAATAATAATAATAATAATAGTAATAACAACAACAACAACAATAATAAAAATAATAATTGTAATAGTAATAACAACAACAACAACAACAATAATAATATTAACTCCCACTGTTAGATCTTTATGGTATAATGTAGATGTTTTGGATCTGAAGCTACATCACGGGTTAGGATGAATCAGATATCACACACACAGATAGAAAGACAGACAGACAGACAGACAGATAGAGAGAGAGACAGAGAGTAAAATGGAGTCCAGTCCATTAACTGATGATCTCTGAGAGCGCAACAACAAATCCAATCTAGTCTCTCTGACAGAAAAAAAACCCAGTTCTAATCTTATTACCTTCCTTTTAAATAAAAGCACATGCGATTATATTGTTTATGTAAACAAATGATTCATAAATAACACAGAACTGAGCATGAATCCATCCCCACTGTCTGGATCTGTAATCCTGTCCATGCTCCCTCACAAGGTAAAAGAGGGAGAAAAGGTTCTCCACAAGCAGCGCAGTAACGTTGTGTTTCTGAGGTGCAGCTGATGTTAGAGTAAGCCAGGCACAGATCGGACCCTGGAGAACGACATACAGCAGGTCGGGGCACATTCACCGCGGCGCAGCGCAGCGCCATCCCGGCGTTACCGCAACGAGGATCAACATTTACTGCCCTTTCGACGCCTCTGCTGATGTAAAACACCCTCAAACGCAGTCGAATATGGGAAAACAGCCCAACGGAGATGTTCGCGTGGAAGATACAGACGTTTGTCGTGCAATTCTTTGAGTTTTTCATTCAGAAACGGACCACCTTTCGCCTGGTGTTACAGCGGCTGAAACGTCCCCCCTCAGTTTAGCACCGCTAGCTTCAAAAGCATCATAAACACAGCGAAATATTCTCCTAGCACTCTGCTCTGCCGTCCGAGGCGTCACATATTATTATTACAATGAAAAGAAATGGCACATTGTGGTATTTACAGGTTAAATAACTGTGCTCACCGTTGGTTTCTGTGTCGGTAACCGCTGCGGCTGTTGCCTGCGCAAAATCTCCCGAGAGAAAAAAAAAACACAGCGCAGCCGAACGGGGCAACGGTTACCTAGGCAATGCTGGATTCACACTCGCGTTAACGCATATCCCGCCTACACGCGCTGGGATTGGCCAGGAGCGGGTAGCGTCCTGCGCCAGGACTGGCTAGAAATTCATAATCGACGACGGTTTGGCCAATAGGAGGAGGGGTAGACCCGAAAACGAGTGGGAAACAAATAGCTTTGGAAATGAAGGATGGGGCTGACGTGAAGACACACACACACACACACACACACACACACACACACACACACACACACACACACACGCATATAACATTTTACACTTTGTATTCTTTAACGCATGAGCAATTTTCTGTGCTTCGGCAGTGGTGGTTTAGTGTTTAGGGACTAGGCCCAAGGATCAGAAGATCATAGGTTCGGATCTCAGACCACTAGGATGCCCTGAGGTACCCTTGAGCAAGGTACCGTCCCCATCACTGCTCCCTGGGCGCTTTCAATAGCTGCCCCCTGCTGCACATGTTTAAATGCAGGTGTGATTTCATTGTGGTTCACTGTGTGTACTTACAATGACATGAATGGTCACTTTCACTTGCAGGGGTACACTATGATCCTTCTCAAACATTCTTTGTAATTTTGTTGCATGCTCTCGTCACTTCATATATTGGACACTTTCGTACTCTGTACAAGCAGTTATTCTGTGCAATTTATGTGCAACGGTACTTAGCATTCATCTTCAGAAATTCTTTGTAATTTTGTTGCATTTACAGCAGGACAAGGGCTTCCTATTTTTAGTTAATCTATATATATTATTTTGCAATATTGTATATTAACTCACATATTACGTGTGTTCTTAATGCTGAGCATAACATTTCTTCTCTTTCTGTATGGATAAGCCATGCGTTATTCACATATGACTAATAAAGCTGAACTGAACTGGAATTGTAACTGCAATGTACTTATCAGCAACAGAGACTATTCGCAGACTTTAAAGACTGAACCGTGCATTATGGAAATACATCTGCAGAATAAGAACTAGTCTTAAGCATACGTTTTTTATGCTACTGAAGTGTGTTCGCCATTAATCTGAGTTCTCATAACATTAAGCCTCAGTTACAATAACAATACTAAATGACTTTAAAAAGGACTTATATTGGATTTCTCTTTTCAGACTTAGGGCATGTGGTGATTAGAGATATTTTAAACAATGCTGGATCTTTGTTTTGCTTCAGCTGATGAGAACAATTAATTACTTTTCTCATAATTATGGACTGTTTGCTTGTTTGGTTTTCTCCTTTTTACAAAAATTTGGCAGATTTTTCAAAACTGTGCATTTTTATTCAATGTTGATGATGGTAAATAGAGTAAAATCTAAAAAAAAAATTTTTTTAGATCTTAAAACATAATTGTTACTCCATTATTACCTGAATTATTTTTGTAATTGTGTAGAATTTCTGAGAAATCAGTGGAATTTTGTAAGCCATTCAGGATGGGGGTGACAGTACCCAGACCAGCCAGCAGAGGACAGCACAGTCCCCCTTCAGGAAGGAGAGGGAGGTGCAGAGCCACAGCTGACAACAATCAGCAATCAGCAGCGGCACTATAAAGCCACAGCTCAAACCAGTTCTAGCTTTGTGTGTCACATGTGAGGTGACAGCTGCTATTTTTAGAATTTTGAGTTCTGGTTGAAGTGCCTGATCTCCTTTTTCTTGGGCTTAGCCTCTTGAGCCAATCAGAAACTCTCCTTATTCCCCTGCTTTTGTTTAATTCAGGAAGTCATTTATTTTTGTTAAGAGCTGGTCAGTTGCTCCTCCTGGCATTTTGAGTTCTGTGGTTAATCCTCTGCTACAGCTTACTCACCGCTTCTGATTCACTCCAGCACTTTGGTCCAGATTGGAATACGCAGGTGTGTGGATGGCATTTGCCACCATCATCATTACAGAATTTCTGGTAAATTCACTAAATTTGGCTTTAATACTGGTGTTTGAAATGGTTTAGAACTATAGAAATGTGGGTCTACCTACCCACTTAAAAATCAAGGTCTCTAAATGGTTTCTGGCCCAGATCAAGAAGAAAACGGTCCTAAATAACGATCCACTGAAACATTCTTGGGAAGCTCAAACTGATTCTTCTATGGCATCACACCAGAGAACCAAATTTGGCACTCTATTGTAGGACTGTATAGGGTGTAAATGCATATCAGCCAGCAAGGAGATAAGTGTTGTGACATGAGAAAGGGAGAGCGATTCACATAAACATAGAGAGAAGGAGAGAGAGAAAGTTCTCAGTAAAACCCACAGACCATTGGAGCCAACCCTGTCTGAGCACATGAACCTTCCATTCTCTCTCTTGAGGAACCGTGCTGTGCTGTCTTTGGATATGCAATGCAATGAATTCAACATGTCTCCCCTCTACCCCTCCCTAAAAACACTCAGCTCTGTCTCCAACCCCCGCTCTCCCCTCCCCAGGCTTCAATTGGGCCTACATTTATTATTTTGACCTTTAGTTAGCGGGGGATGCACTTCAAAAGGCTAAACTCGGTTTCTCTCTCTTTAAGGAAGACCTCTGTGGGTCACGCTCAGAGTGAGCAACAGACCACTCTCCTCCGCTGGCTCTGGCCCAGTCCCGGAGGACAAAAGCCTCTCAGGGTGACTAATGAAAATGAGAATCAATTAGGATATGGCTTTCTGAGGCGAGGGGAGGGCTTTGTGTTTTCTGTAAAGACTCTGAGAGGCAACCCTGTGCTTTTGTGTTGATGTGGAAGGGGACAGAACAGTATAATGGGAGTATTGGTGGTGATGGAGGTGTGGGGGGGTAGCTCATGGTTGGGGTGTGTTTTATGATGTATATGAAAAATGTGATGTTGCGTTAACTGAAGCCATATGCACTTGGTATCTTTACACTATCACTCATTTACCACAGTATCTACAATCTAGATTCAGATCTAGGCAGCTGGGTGCTTCTGGGAGAAGTGGACAGAGAGAGGGGATGGGTTTATACTCAAGACACACTAACATTTAAATGATGGGGCTGTTATTTCTGGAGTAACATCTAAATTCAAGAGCTTGTTCTGGAGGTGGTGCATTAAAAGGCTATTTTATATTATTTTTTTATTACCTGAACCAGTTCAATATGTGCAGTATATTCTCGAGGCTCTGATGAAATCAATGTTTAACCTCATGATTAGAAGCCATACTAAAGCTGAAAATGTATTGTTTTATTGTTACACCCCATTATATCAAATTGCATATTATATCAAAATGTGTATTAAGTCAATTCAATTAACAAGTTCAATGCATTTCATTTTTTATTGGTTGGATTTAAACTGAAAGGCATATGTTGCTGAATTTATTGGCAAAATTGATCATGAACATGTAGGGTTAAATCTCTGCAGTGTGTGTGTGCGTGTGTGTGTCATTAATAGGCAGATTAATGGATTTACCTACTCTACTGTTAAAAATAAAGGTGCCAAGACGGCTTCTCTGCTTAAGCCAAAAAAAATTAGTCTTCACTACAGAAGCATTCACAGAAAGGTTCTTTAGAGGATCACTTTTCTAAATGAGATATCTGAGGGTGAAACCTGACTAGGCAAGACTAGGTTTAATAATAAAATGAAATGAATACAACTACTCAACCATTTCCACCTAGAGGAAATTACATTGTGGTCATTTGCAAACTTTTAAAACCAGACCGTTTATAAGAGGCAATCTATAATACACAGGTGATATACTTTAAAATGGTATTTCTTGAATGGTTAAGTGCACAATTTGTATGTTTTTGCTGAAAATAGTGGGAAAAAAAAGGGGAAAAAAAAGCCAATACTTATGTTTGGAACAAAAGAAACTATGCCCATCCAAGCTTGATTTCAGGAGTTGGCTGTGTCCTCCAAGGCCAATGTACTGTTACTTTTTGAGCTTGATTGCTACCACCAAGGAAGAGAAGGCTTCAGCTAATTACAGTAAATAATGAGCTCCAGAATTATTACTTAGCTGTGTTGCAAAAAATGTTCATAATGGAAGTTTTATATGTTAAATTAAATAATAATTAAGGAACAAATACTGCTGGAGGTGATGCAGATTCAAGCCAGACGTCATGTGGATCTGGTCCAGAGCTGATCCAGATGTAAAATGAGGATAACGAATGTGGCATGCATTTAGGCCACGTGAATAAAGAAATCATTGGTAACGGGCTTGGTGCTGGAGCGGAGTGTTGGGCCGTTGCGCCAAAAGAGGCTAGGCTGCATGCACTATAGGAATTAAGCTTGATATCTGGGTGAGCTCATGTATGGCTGATCCAAGCATGCCATTCTATTGGAAATTCTATAAGCTGTGAGTGTCACATTAAAATCTCGTGTCTGAATTGAGTGCACCCTAAAGTAGTTTAAATCACCAATTAGAAATAGTATCTGGGTGTTCTTGGCTGTTTGGTAAACATTGTAAACATTCTTATTTTGTGTTTTGATAGGATAGTTTTCTTCCTAACTCAATCATCTTCGCTTAGTTGCAAAAAAACCCCAAAACTTTAATTTAACTCATTAAACTAGATATAGAGGTGAGTTTGAATATTACAGTTTTGAAGCACTTGCATCAACTTAAAACTCTTGCATTCATTTTGTCAGCCACTAGATGGAAGTAAGAGAACAGCTCATAAAAATGGCTCACATAATGAGTGCGTGATCTCTAAATACCCCAGAAAACTGTACAGGAGCACACAGTAAAAACAAGAAGCATAAAAAGAGCACAGTCATGTTGTCTAATACACACCACCTCAGTTAATAGGAAACTGAATTCTAATCCCTGTTATCCCAAGCTGCCTTTCCATGACTTATTTACAGGAACTCGCCAGATAAACTTGACTTAACCTTAATCTTTCTGGCTATAAAAGACTTTGCTAGTTATAGCCTTAAAAGGATGCGCATCAACAAGTTCAGCGGATCAACGAGTTCAGCCATGGTTCAGCTTGATTGTGCTTGACAAAGTTCCAGCACCAATTTGTATGTGTCATTAACAAAATGACTCAAAAGAATAGTATCTTTTCAGAAAACAACTGCATAAACAGTACAAAAACAGCAGCTCAAAAGACTAGTTTAGAGCTGAGGAACTTTTTGGCACATCTAGCATTCAATCCACGTGAGAGTTAAAGTTTAAACTTTTTAAACTCTTTTTCTGCTTAAGGGCTTCTTTTGTTCTAAAATCAAATGACTAGATGCACACAGAATGCAAAACAACAAAAAAAGTAAACTATTTAAAAGTGTTTGCCTTGGCAAAATGTTGTTTTTATTCCAAAACACAATGCATCAACACAGCATATTCAAATGAAGATATTCAGTAAAAAGAAATAACAATGAGTCCTTGATGCACGGCGCATCACTCACTAAACTGTACACCTCCATCAGCAGCACAGCTGATTTAACATACTTTAGCACTGATCAGTCAAACCAGGTATTGAACAGACACTACAACTTATACTGCATTTCCCCAAGGAGAGGTTAAAGATGATTTTGCAGTACATAAAACCATTGCATATATTTTTTCATTTTTATTGCATATATATTTGTTTTTTGACTGCTTTTTAGTAGGTTTGTGTTTGACTCGGGTCAGTGTCACTACTGGTAGCATGAGGTGATACCTGGACCCTACAGAGGTTGCATAGGCAATCCAGCTCCCCCAGGATGGCACATCAATACGTGCCATTGCCAGAAGGTTTGCTGTGTCTCCCAGCACAGTCTCAAGAGCATGATTCCAGGATTCCAGGAGACAGGCAGTTACTCTATGAGAGCTGGGCAGGGCTGTTGAAGGTCCTTAACCCATCAGCAGGACTGGTATCTGCTCCTTTGTGCAAGGAGGAGCAGGATGAGTACTGCCAGAACCCTAAAAAGTGACCTCCAGCGGGCCACTGGCATGAATGTCTCTGACCAAACCATTAGAAAAACAGACTTCATGAGGGTGGCCTGAGAGCCCGACATCCTTTAGTGGGCCCTGTGCTCACTGCCCGGCACTGTGGAGCTCGACTAGTATTTGCCAGGGAACACCAGAATATGCTTTTCACAGATGAGTGCAGGTTCACTCTGAGCTCGTGTGACAGATGTGAAAGGGTCTGGAGAAGCTGCTGTGAACGTTATGCTGCCTGCAACATTGTTCAGAATGATGGGTTTGATGGTGGGTCAGTGTTGGTCTGGGGAGGCATATCCATGGAGGGACGTATAGACTTGTACAGGATACATGATGGCACCCTGACTGCCATTAGGTATCGGGATGAAATCCTTAAACCCATTGTTAGACCCTTCTCTGGTGCAGTGGGTCCTGAGTTCCTCCTGGTGCATGATAATGCCCGGCCTCGTGGCAAGACTATGCAGGCAGTTCCTGGAGGATGACGGACTTGATACCATTGACTGGCCTCCATGCTCGCCTGACCTAAATCTAATAGAACATCTCTGGGACATCATGTTTAGGTCCATCCGACGCTGCCAGGTTGCACCTCAGACTGTCCAGGATCAGGCTCAGTGATGCCCTGTTCAGGATCTGGGAGGAGATACCCAAGGACACAATCTGTCATCTCATAAGGAGCCCTGACATTGTCAGGCGTGCATACAAGCACGTGGGGGGCCATACAAACAACTGAGTACCATTTTGAGTGCTTGCAATGACATTTCAGCAAATTGGACTAGCCTGTCGCATCAGTTTTTCAGTTCTAATTTCTTGGTGAATTCAAAGCCCTGAGCCCTCTATAGGTTAATAATTTTCATTTTCATCAAATGATGTGGCATCCTTTTGCTAACACATTATCCATTCCATATCAGTATGGATATCCATTTTTTACAGTTGAGATCTGATGTGTTTTCAAAATGTTTATACTTTGCTCTTGGAATGCGCTTTGTAGATTAACCAATTCTTGGAAGGGTAACAATCATGTCATCCATTTTCACACAATCTGCCTGACTGTGGATTGGTCTGATGGTTTTTGCTGTGCATATTTTGAGCTTCAGGAATTTTTTTCAGGAAATTTTCAGGAGCTAATTTGTTTGTGTCATGGTACACTTCCACAAGTGTTTTGTGAAGATCAGACATTGATAGATCCCTGTTCTAAATAGGTCACCCACCCACACCAGACGTTATCTCAGTTACTGCAAATACCTGATTCTAAATTCACCTTTAATTTAAATGCTTTTCCACATATTCACATGTCACATGAGATATGTAATACTGGATCATTTGCCTTATGAATAGATGACTAAGTTTAATATTTCTCTTTATCTGCTTGCAGGTTTGAAAATCTGATGATCATTAAAGTCATATTTATGCAGAAATGAATCTAAAGGGATCATAAAATTTTAAGGACCACTTTATATCTATAAACATGGATCCCTTTGAAGTATGCACCATTTGGGCTTCTCCTACTTTTGAAATTCTTCTAATCTAGTCATTATTTTTTTGCCTGATTTTTACATGATTTTGACTTCCATATACAGTCATGTGAAAAAAATTAGGACACGCAATGAAAGGCTGTGACAACCCTTGTCATTGTGAATCGCATCGCAGCACAACACAACACAACGAAATTCAACCTCTACGTTTCACCCATACACACACGTGCAGCAGGGGGCAGCTATTGAAAGTGCCCGGGGAGCAGGGACGGGGACGGTACCTTGCTTAAGGGTATCTCAGGGCAACCTACTGGTGAGGGAACAATCTTCTGATCTCTAAACTCCCGAACAACTAAGCCACCGCTGCCCCGGGGGCCTAGGATTTTCGGATGGATATTTAATCTCAATTAAGATTGGGATTGAATTGGGAGATTCAATAATATAACTAAACAATTAAAACTGAAGAAAAGACTTTTTCAAAATCTTCTGTAAAATGTAATTCCCCAAAAATGCAATTTCTGGTGAGGAATAAATTAGGACATCCCCGCATTTATTCACAATTAAAATGGTTCAAATCACAC
The DNA here is from genome assembly GCA_017165825.1 of Hepsetus odoe. NCBI lineage: Eukaryota > Metazoa > Chordata > Actinopteri > Characiformes > Hepsetidae > Hepsetus > Hepsetus odoe. The sequence goes on from CM029386.1 coordinate 12,556,436, forward strand.
ACAGGTGTAGCACATTCGGTGCACTTGATTAGATCATCGTTACTCAGCATTTTGAAGGAGGTTTGTCCGATTTAGACCACAAAAGATTGTAGCAGCTTATAAGTCTAGAAAGGGATTTAAAAAGATCTCAAAAGAATTTGCAATCAACCAATCCACTGTCCAGAAAATAGTCTACAAGTGGAGAACTTCCAAAATAACAGCCAACATGCCCAGGTCTGGCTGTCCAAGCAAGTTCACCTCAAAAGTAGGCTGCAAGATGCTAAAAGAAGTCTCCAAAAACCCTTAAATGTCATCCCAGGATGTACAGCAGGCTGTTGCTACTGTTGTTGTGAAAGTGCATGCCTCTACAATCAGAAAGAGACTGCACAACTTTAACTCCGTGGGGTGTGCAAAGAGGAAACCTTTGCACTCCAAGAGAAACATCAAGGTCTGACATCAAGGCAAAGAGAATATAGACAAAGAACAGGACTTCTTGAATAATGTTCTTTGGACAGATGAGTCTAAAAGTGAATTATTTGAACAGAGGACATCCCTGGTATAAACCAAATGCAGAATTCCAGGACAAGAACCTAATTCCAACTGTGAAGCATGGAGGTGGAAGTGTCATGGTTTGGAGATGATGGTGGTGGTCTAGTGGTAGGGTGCTTGCCTATGGACCTGTGGCTCAAGAGGTCCCAGGTTTGAATCCCACCTTTGGCACTACCGCCACTGGGTCCCTGAGGAAGACCCTTAACCCTGAATTGCTCCAGGGTGACATGGAAGTCGCTCTGGATAAATGCCATAAATGTATGCATATAAATGCAGCAGGACCTGGCCAGCTCACCATCATAGAATCCACCATAAATTCTACTGTGTAGAATCAGTGCTTGAGGAGCATGTGAGGAACATGTGAGACCATCTGTAACACGTCAATAACCCAAAACATACCAGTAATTCCACCAAGGACTGGCTGAAGACTAAGAAAAGGAGAGTCCTGGAGTGGCTGAGTCAAAGTCCAGATCTTAACTCCATTGAGATGCTGTGGACTTGAAACGGGCTATACATGCACATGGAGATGGTTACAAGAGCCTCACTGCGGTTATTTCAGCCATATGGGGTAACACTCGCTATGACGGGGTAGGGTGTCCTAATTTTTGTTGATATCTTTTGTTTAATGAAAATTAAACAAATGAATGAATTAATGAATAAATCAAGGAGAATTTTTGTTGTTTACCTGCAATGAAATCACTTTCTTTTCCAGAGATAAATAAAAACAAGATTTGACATCGATATGTGAACATTTCTGAGTAAAGAACTGAATATTTAATGGGGTGTCCAAATTTTCTTTCACATGACTGTATAGCTTGTATACTGATAATCAAAAATCAAAATTATTTGATTTGATATAAAAAGACAAACATATTTAGATTTTTTATGACAATATATTCACTAGGTGCAATTAAATCCTTTTATTTGGGAGCATCGCTGACAAAAATGTATTTGTCCAGTTCTTATGTGCATTTTCTGACTTTGAGCGAGTGTAAAAATAATCCCAATTAACTCTGTGACATGCCTATAAATAATGATGTAATTATTGTGTTTCTTGCTCTCTAAACAAGAATCTCTCAGCCCACTGCTTGACCAGTTAAGCTGAAACTTTAATCCAGTTTAAGATATTTATGATATCTTAAATGATGGCTGCAGCACATGAATCAGTCAGTGTGGACATGTTGAAAGGCCATACACACAATACACACAAAAGATTTCACTGAGGCTGGTGTATAATAATAATAATAAAATTCTGGCTTCCTAGCTTTACAGTCCTTATGATCTGGCATGTGTGTGAAGTGCTAAGTTACAGATAAGACCAGCCTGCACAGTCAATTCTCCAGTCTTAATCATTATGTGATGTCACTCATAAGCTCATGATCACCTTGCTACCTTCTATGGAAAAAACATCTTGTAGCATTTCCTTCAGCAAGCTTTAGTTGTGAAACATTGGCAGAATTCCCAGAATGAGCTTACATAAATGATTCCTTTGGATGATAAATTGGCCAGTGACATGGCAAGAACTGAATTGCCGAAGTGCCAGAAAGTCAAAATCCCCTCTATTTCTCTATATCTAATCAAAGCAAAGCAAGGGGGTATGTTTGCTCACAAAACCACAGATCTTATTTTGAGATAAAGGAGGGGAACCTCCATGACCCATGGTCTCTGTGTGGTCTTAATCTGTGCCTGGCATAAGTATATTCATGTAGGACCCTTTAGCAAAAGAATAAACAGTTTAACAAAGCTGAAACCCTCTTTTGTCATGTATGGGTTTCTTATCCTCCTCTCCACTATGATAAAGAGCAATCCAACTGCCTTAATGGTAAAGAGATTCATTAAACAGATGTTTAATGTTTGGCAGAGATATGTGCTTGGAGGATTTTTTTGGTTTTTTTGCCATCAGTGATTTAGCCCTGCTTCAGCTGTTCTGTGAATCCTGTAAAGCAAGGATTCCATTTGATTCAGAGATAGTTTTGAGCTTCATTTCCCATTTTTGCATAGTGTTATGCAAGCCATTTTCCAGTCATCCTAATCATGGGAGTAAGAACCACATCAGTTATGTCTGGACACTAACTGACTCATTTCCACACTGTACCGTCAAGTGTAAAGTCTGGATACTTATTGCATATCTTTCTCTTTCATTATGCTCTGCTCAGGGACATTGCGTGGCATTGACATCTCAATACACAAAGAATTCTCAATCTAAATACTTTCAGAGCAGGCACGTCCCTACCTTTTAAAAAGCTCTTAAATACACCGATATTTTAAGAACGGTGATAGGCAGTGGTGGCCTAGTGGTTAGGGCGTTGGCCACATGATCGATCAGAGGATTGGGGGTTCGAACCCCTTCCCAATAGGTTGCCCTGAGGTACTCTTGAGCAAGGTGCCGTCCCCGTCATGCTCCTCCCTGTGATGGGCTGGCGACCTGTCCAGGGTGTGTCCCCAATCCTTCGCCCTGTGTTAGCTGGGTTGGACTCCAGCACTCCCCCGCAACCCCACTTGGGACAAGCAGCAGAAAATGACTGACTGGTTCTCTTTGCTGGCCAAAGAGAACCATGCATCTTGTATCTGATGTCACGGCGGCGGCGCTCTATTCTGACTGGACACACCTGCCGTTTCATTAAGGACAACAGGTGTGTCTCATTGGAGAAGGGTTAAAAGGTCCAAATGAGTCAGAGCAGCGCGACAGTCATTCTTGGTGTTATTTACACACGTGCGGGTGTATTTATGTTAAATAAAGTCAAGCCACAAATCCCTGGCTCAGAGTTTATGTCCTACTCACACTGGCCCAGCGTGACATCTGAACACCAGTCACCCTTGACATCAGTGAAACGTCCATGATTAACACACCAGTAAAAGGTCTACTATCAATGTTTACTTACATTAGAAGTCAGGAATGTTTTTGCCTTCTTCCTTCAAACTACTAAAATGTTGTTATATATCAATATAATTATTTTATTTATAATTATTATTATAATTATTTTATAGTGATTATAGCTCAGATGCACAGATTTAAAATCATGTACTGTGACCCATGTATGCATATACAGTTCTTTATATATTTTCCTGTATTCTATGCTTTATAGAAAAGTAAAAGCAAGAAGAAATTTGAAGCAATCTTAGGCATTTTTAATTAATAAGTGCAAGGCTTTGTCTCTATATGTGTTAATATGGAACGTCCTAATAGCCCACCTCATGCAACCCCCCCACAAAAAAAAAGAAATTTGCTATACCAATTTTCCCTCATTTGCTTTCAGCTATAAGGTCAGGTCTGGTGTCAGTGCTAATTTGGACCAAACTAAAAGTATCCGTATCAGCTTCTGAGAGGAGCGTCTTTAAAGAACCGTAAACATGGAAAAACCTTTTTTTATTTATCTTGTTTCTTGTTCACCGCAGATAATATTGTTGGCTTATGAATATTCCAGAACAGCCTTGCTTTAAATTCAGCTTGTCATGCCAGATGGTCACTTCTATTGCACTATATCCAATATACTTTATGTAGTTCTGCTTTGTCTGATTTACTGAGATCATTTCCACGGAGACCAAACAAAGCACATAATCAACCAGATTCAATTATTAGATTCTCTATCTAAACCAGTTTGCCTGCCCTCTTCTCTCCTCATTTCCTCTCTTCCTTCATGCATTTGATTAGCCAATTAGCTACGTAGATAAATATGGAGACCAGTCTTTACCCAACAGGCTAGAACAATGGCATATAATCAAGCCTAATTTATAACCCTTGTTAACAAAGCTTACGCTGCATGAGGAAGATAAAACAGATCAAATCTACTTCAAAACACTGCGTGATCTCCACACTTAACAGCTACAAAATGCAATCTTGGCGCTAATTTGAGTTAATTGAGGTCTGTTGACTTAATCAGAATATATGCATAAACAATTAATATACTCTGACATTCAAAGGTTTAGAATAATTTATCGTAAGTTTGACATCAGTGTTTCTACAACATATTGCTGATGGCATGAAAGCTTGTATTTCAGTTTTTTTATGTGGCATCTTTTCCAATATTTCAAAATTTCAAAGAAAAAGCCAATAGATTTGGCCCAACGTAACTTGACAGGAAACATTTTTACATTATTGTCATTAATGTATTTTTTACATTTTTTAAGACATTTTGATAGTGGTAAGGTGCATGAAGTTAGCGAGTTAAAATAACATTGCAAATACAACTATGGATAGATTGTTACAGTCTATGATTTATACTTTATATTAAAATGCTGCATATACTTTCTATTAATACTTATTATTTTGGGGGTAGTGGCAGGGTTGGAAGGTCATGGGTTCCAATCCCAGACCAGTAGGTTGCCTTGTGAAACCACAGTATGAGCACCATACAGTGAACCACAGCGAAACGCTTCATCTGCATTTAACCCAGACACACTGTGCAGCGGGGGTCGGCCAAATCCAGTGATGGGGATGGTACCCTGCTCAAGGGTACCTCAGGGAAACCTGCTGGTCCAAGACTTAAACCCATGACCTTTCATTCATGAGGTCAAGTACCTAACCACTAGGCCAGCGCTGTCCCTGAACTGAGCTCTAATATAGATCCCTCAGGGCAGCTATTCTGCCTGAAGCAAACAGCCTGCTTAAACCATCTCTTAAACCATCTTCATTCTAACGTCTGTCAAGCTTAGCCTGCTTCATATTCCTTAAATCAGCACCACAGTTGGTCGGAATTGAAAAGATTACAAAATACAATCTCATTGATCCTTCTACATCCTGAAATTCTCTCAGGCTTGATCTGCTTTGGAGTCACACAGAATATTCATTTATCTAAAATATATTTCTTGAATGTTTGTTGGCTGAGATAGAAAGACAGCAAAGATAGAAAGTCCTGATCATTTCAGTCACCTCAAACAGCCAGCCTAAATGTAGGCTCCAAGTCAATTGGTCCTTCTAAATATCACACACACACACACACACACAAACATGCTCACCCACACACACCTGAACTAGAGCACTGTTCTAAACTGGGCATCTTTAGCTTATTATGCGTCTGGGATTTAAATACCTCTAACTCTTAGCTTTAGCGACTAGATCACTGCAGAACCTTCCTGCCAGCAAAGACAAGTGAAGTGCAAGACTGCACAGCACTGAGATTTCAAACTAATACGCAAGATATCAAGAAATACAGTGAAGAGAGGAAAGAACTAAAGATCTCAGGTGAGTTTGCATAAAATAAAGAATGCTAAGGTAGTATCAAAAAATCTTATTCTAGTTCATTGAGACTCAGCTTCTGTTTAAACTGTGTTCACACTGCCGTTCCTCTGTTAACCCTTCAGTATAGTTCTTTATTTTTTTCTAACTGAAATAAATCCTAGGTTTCTGCTTCCAACACAAATATCAGCTTGCAGCAAGTTCAAAGATTTTAGAATGATTAAATAAACCAAACACTGCTTGAATTAAGCTCTTCTTTCAAAATGGATGAAAATCAAATGGGAAGAATCCATTACCATTAAGCCATTCCTTTCATATGTTTGTTTATTTTTGAAAAGTATTATGTAGTTTCTTTACTTTATAAAGGAAAACATCTATTTCATACATCACCGTATCCCTCATCCTTGGTTACCAGATGATCGAGAAATGGCCTAAACTGGCACAACACAATGCTTCACACAAGAAGTTTAGTTTCTAGATTTACTTATCATTTTGAAATGCTTATTAATATTCAAACAGTTCACAAAACAGAACCAAAAGTGCATGAAAACAGTAGTGACCCAGTCGTGACCACTGCAGGATGGATAATAACTGTTAGTAGTAGCTGATTAACTATGAAGTTACAACGTAAGTAACTAATCCTTTAGTTTCTTAATTTATATTCTAAAACTATGTAATAGCTGTAATTTAATGGTAATAATGAATTAATAAGCAACTTTAATTATATAGAGAAGTAATATCTTAACTATCAGGAGCTTGTATGACATTTTCTTCACTGTTTTCAGAGCTGCCTTACCTATTAACCAATTTTTTATACTTTAGTATAAAGTATAAAATTGTAATAATTGTATACTAAGAACTTTAGTACAAAAATAAATGAAAAAGTCCTTATTATTTTACTAATTAGTTATGAAAATGTAAGTTATATATAACAATCAGGAACTCAATTACATGCTATAATACATTATTAATCAACCCATTATGTTATGTGTTTGTGTATATATCTGCATAATTTTTTGGTATTTGGATATTATGTTTTTGTAAAGATTTATGTCATAAAAATGAACATAATGTATGATTTTTTTATATCACTGACATTCCAGGCTAATTTCATCCTCACGCTTATTCTCCTGTTATGAACTACAAAGCAAGTGGTTCAAATATTTTTATATTTTAGATTTGTGTCCTTCAAATGTGGATATGCTGGAAGATCCTGTGAATGAGTTAAACTACCATTCACAGAGAAGTTCTTTGTTTTTTTTTTTTTTCTTGAGAACAATGGTTCTCAAAGTGCATTAATTTAAAATACTTTAAGTGCATGTCCCAGTAATGTGACCACTGAAACATGTGGTATTAATCTTGACTTCATTTCTCACACAACTCTTTCTTCTTCACATGCACAGATTTAATTTTCCAAGTGGTTCTTTACAAAGACGCTAATTCCGTGATTCTTTTGGGACCCGAGAGTGGTTCTTCTTTGCTCCAAAAACTATTCTTGGATGTTTGTTTGTAAATGTTTTTGTTTCCTTTAGTCTAGATGAAGCCAAGAAGGCTTTGCACTTCTATCAACCTCCTTCCCACCATTACAGAGCTCCAGGAAAGTGAGTCCCAGGTATATCATGGACAGAGTCTGGACGAGTACATGGACTCCATTAGAGAACTTTCTCAGCCTGCCTACCCCCTCAGTGGCCCCCTGCAGGGATCTCGGCTCCCCAAGCAGCGCTTAGCCAGGTTCCCCACCTTGGCATCTGTGCCCCACAGGGCATCTCCAGCCTGTAGCCCTTGGGCCCCCATTGGTCCTCATAATGTGTCACTGACCTTCTGGTCAGACTCAAGGGCAGCAGTGAGTCCAAATCAGGACCCCATAGACTGGTTGTTTACTCGTGCTCAGGGTAGCTGTAGCTCCATAGGAGAGGAAGGGTCTGAAGATATATGTCTGATCTGAGAGGAAGCCTATGAAAATGAAATATCAAATTTATCGATGGCTAAGCATAGCAACTCTGATATGGACAAGCAAATTGTTTCATGATGTGACAGATATTTTCCCATGTACACATAATCTAAAATGTGGGACATGACCTTCCACCATGCTAGCTTTTATAGTTGCTTTCGCCATTATAATAATTGTGTGGGCTTTTTAGATGAGCAACAAATCTGGTAACATTTTTAAGAAAACAAACTTCAATTAACTGATTCATTTATTCTTTTATTTAAAGATGAGCAAAGATAATCATAATTATAGTACAGTTGCAACAGAGCCCAACATATTTTGACATTATTGCTAAAATGTCCTTAATAAGAATGCTTTGGGCTTGTTGATTCAAACTGAGAATGGAGAGTGACCCAAACACGAAAGGTCCTTCTTCAGAATCCAGCTTAAAATAGCCCTTTTCACGAAGCCCTTCCAATCAACATATTGTTTGTTTTGCTTCTTGTTCATCTTGGAATGTACTGTACCATATCAGTGATGTGTAGTTTGTCATGGGATGTATTCATGAAATGTTTATGCATCTTTTGAGGTTGCAAACAAGGGCCAGAGTAAAAGCCATGCTTGTGACTGGGAATTCTAAATGTGTGTTTTTTGATTCTCTGATTTTCTTTGAAGAAATGTATTCAGCATGGATGATAACACTGTTATCAAGTTAATTCAATGCACCTGTACAGTACTTTGTTGTCTCAAGGGAGGATTATACTGGCAGGCTTTTAGATCAACTGCACAGGCTTAAAGTTTTTCCACTGTTAACTCTGGCTGTTGAAATGAGACGCAGCATTTCTATGATATTAGAAATCACAAAGAGGATTATGTAGAGAAAAAAGAACTATGCTTATATGCAGCACGCTCTGTTCAGTTCTTTACTGATCAAGTAACACATACGGCAGCACCAATGACAATAGAGTATACAGTACATACGGTGTAACTGACAATGGAGAGCAGTTAATACATTATAAAATATGCATAGTATATGAAATATATCACATAGACCTGTGCAGTGTTTAAGAGGGAATGTATGCACAAGGATTATGTATACAGTATATACAAATGTACAGCTGGTTGTACTAATACAGTTGATTTTATGTGCAGTACGTGCAGTAAAGTGCTGCATAAAGTGATGGGCTCAGTATACACAAGAATTAGCTGTTCAAATATAAAAAGCACTATGCACTAAACCTATAATGTGGAGTTCAGGAGAGTCATGGCCTGCTGGTGAAGTAGCTCCTGTAATTTCTGCTGGATAGGGGGTGCCTAAAACGTCCATGATTTGGATGGGATGAATTGTTGATGATGCTTTCCTGCAGCATTGTAATGCTTTCAAGCAGCTTTTAATGTAGACATACTCAGTGATGAGCATCTGAGCAGCAGCATTCAGTTGTGTAGTTTTTCCCGCTCACTTGAGCGCTTTATAGTCCGATGCACAGCTATTGCCGCACCGTCCTGAGATATAGCTGGTGAATATGCTCTCAGTGATACAGCAGTAACGCCAGCATCCCTCAAGTAAGGCTCCACAGCACAGTTTCAGATGTCTGGTAGAGTCCATTCCTTGACATGTCAAACTGGTTTTGGCAGCACTAGGGTGAAATACACACTAGTTCTAGGTAGGTGATTTTAATATGAATCAATATACAGTAATGTGCAAAACACTTAAGTCAAATTTTACTTCCAAAGAGTAAGACTTTCTTTTTTTTATGTATTGTTGAGGAATAGTTATCTGACCAATTTTAGAGGTATAAAACATTGTGGGATCACCTTGACAGAGAACAGAACAAAAGGCAAACAGCATCCAAATAGAGGTTTGGAAGGTCCTTCAAGAAGCCTGGAGGACTATTCATGAAGAATGCTTGCAGAAATTACAAGCAAGCTTGCCTAAGAGAGTTTAAGCTGTATAGACGAATAAAGAGGTTCATGCAAAGTTTTGACTTTAAAGCTGCTTAGAACTATGCAAACTCACTTTGTGCTTATACTGCATTATATAAGAGCTAAATTTGAATGAAGCATGGCTCTTGACTTTGTCACTGGGCTAAATATTATTTTTCAAAACAATTAGCAAATATCTGATATATAAAAAAAGCTAGACGGGCCAACACATTAAAATAACAAAACCTTCATAACTTAAAAAAGTTACATTCCATATAAACAAATCTTAATTTTTCCAGTATCATCAACAGATGTGTGAACCAGGTGTGCACACTTGGTAAATAAGCAATCAACTGTCACCCATGACTTTTAGATATTTTTCCAAAAGTGTGGGTTGAAGAATGAACATTGTGTAATAAATGTAATTTCCTGTTGATTTTTAAAAAGCTGGACAATGGATAACAGTGTCTGTCTGAATTTCACTTTGAGGAAACCCACAGGAAAGTCTTCTCATGCAGAACCCTTTACACTTTCACTCATTGTTCACCCACTGCAAATTTTAGAACATACCATACCATCTGATAAGTCCATAAAACCAAAAGGAAAATATTCAGTCACAGTTGATAGAAATACTCTTGTTGCCATGAATGTCTGTGCAAGGCACAATTACATCAGGGGCTGGCTTTCATCCATCAATTAATTCTTTGTCAGTAGATGTTATTAGTAATTGATATATGTCTGACATTGTTCAAAACTGCATTTTAAAAAACATGGACAAAGGTTACCACATTGCATCAGCATGGCCTTCCTTCCCTCAGCAATCCAGAGCACTGTGGGACACTTTCATTCAACCTGTGTTAGCCTGAGTGTGCATTTGGGAAAAGAATTTAGACTGTTTAAAAAAATAGACTAGCGGTTAATCAATGCTGTCATGCTGAAATAAGTGTTTATTCATCCTGAAAACCTCTACAAGCCTCTGCATTTATTCTGCATTTATCTGCCAGATTTACGATGAGGATCGTGCAGTGTCATTTTTCTCTGGTAGGACAGTTAGTTTCGTTTTCCCCGAAGTCACAGACATTTCAAGTACTGGCTCTGTTTTTGAGTTGTTTGCAACTGAAGGCCAAGAAGAAAAAAAAAAGGGTTGGGGAAAAAAAAGAAAAGGGTTTGGGGAAAAAAAAGATAAGGGTTGGGGATTGGGAGAGGGCTGACTGAAATGTCCTAGTTGCGATAATCTCACTCTGGCAAAGATTTAGGATTTAGCCCACATACAAATTGAAGCTATGTCCAGAACTGGAGACTAATCTTGTGCACAAAATATTGTAGAAGACTGTTACACAGGAAGAAAAAAAACAGAGTAATACCAAATTTGGTACCTTAAAGGGCCTCTGATAAGAGGATTCCTCAAAGAATGGGTATTGTTTAAGAACCTTCATATGAGATAAATGTTCTTGAGATTTTAACCGGAATTGTACATTCACACTGAGAAGGAATCGATAGTATTTGAAAGCTTTACTCCTCTTCACATTCATCTTTACATTCATGTGACAGAATAACAGCTTTCCCAGGCGGGGCAGCCTGGATCCTTTTTGTGCAGAGTTTGCATGTTCTGCCTCCATGGGTTTCCTCTGGACTGGAGATGCTAAGTTGCCCTCTAGGTGTGACTATGAGTGAATGTGCTTTTTGTGAGTATGCCATGTAATGGATTGGCAACCTATCCAAGGAGTTTCTCTACCCTTAGCCTTAAGTGTGCTGGGATGCTCTCCAGCACCTCCCCCGATAATGATAATGAATGTAAGCAAATGTAACAAAATTAGGCGTGGATTAATCTAGCCCTGAATGCACTTCATAAAATTCTCTCTCACTCATTTTCTTATCCGCTTGTCCTGATTAGGGTTGTGGGCCTATCCCAGATCTTGCAAGGGAGAAAGGTGGGGAATTCCCCTGGACAAGTCAGCAGTCCATCACAGGGCAGACACACGGACAAACACTCTCACACCTAGACGGGGCAATTCAGTGTCTTTGGACGGTGGTAGGATACCAGAGCACCCAGAGGAAACCCATGCGGACACGGGGAAAACATCTAAACTCGACACAGAAAGGTCCCGGACTACCCAGCGCCACCCACCGAATCACCTTGCCGCCTCATAAAACGCTGATTATTTCAACGTCTTGTGTATCACTGGTCACTACAGATAGCATTATGTTAAACATGATGCTTATATCAGCTAGTGAGTGGAACCTTTTTTAGGTACTATGTTCTATGTAATTTAACAGATCTAGAGTAAAAGTCACTCAGTCCCAGGAAATAAAAGGAAAACATTTTTGCTGCCTCTGGATCAGGAAGACTTAACATCATGGAGCAAAGAATTCTGAATAATAGCAGCAGGTTTTTAAGGAAAATGTCAGGATGTCTGTCTGTGATGTGATGACACACATGCAGTGTGTTGTGTGTAAATAAAAATTAAGTTAAGGTTTGGAAATGGCCACTTCATAGATTTTTTAAATCAACTTTTCAATATTGCCCAATCACAAAACAACAATCCTATTTTATTCTATGATTCTTTGAGTCAAGATGTTTGCTTTTGAAAAGAACGTTCATTTGTGATTGCATTCTCCCATAGCGAGAGATTACCCCTTGAGTTCTCATACTCTCATACTCTCTGCCATGGGAAATAGCTACGTCTTTTGTGTTGTGTAAAGGTGAACAGGCTTGAACGTGCACACATTGCAAATGTCATGTGACATAAATTAGCTCCGGGCGTTTGAACGTACTCCTCTTTAGAATGTTTTTTTAACTACTTTCAATGGCAAGCACGGACAATTCCCCAAAGCAATAAGATCAATCTGTAAAAAAAAGGGACCCGGTCTTCACTTCATCATAACATTTAACATGCAGTTTTTTTTTCCTGTAATTTTTTATCAAAATGTTTGTGTCACTTCTGGAATCTGGAGGTAATGTTATCTTAATATAGCTTAATACTGATATTAACCACACGCTACATCTTTTTATTTATCCCATCTCTTTATTTAAAACTGTGTTATGGCAGGGAAGGAATCTGGCACAGCATTAATTAACAGTCATTGCATAAACACACTGGGATAAAAGAAGGATTCATTCATTCATGTAATAAATAAATAAATAAATATTAAAATAAGATTCTACTCTATTCTATTCATACTGCAATTTAATTGTGACCTGACTAAAATTGTGTGCAATGAATTCACAGCGTAACTACGTTTCCTCTGTTATTATACGAATGGTTAATTGTCTTGCCTTTAGTTATGTTAGTCATAAGCCTATTTCACAATATCATAACAGCATCGCATTCATCGTTGTACCTGATTTGACTTGCCAGGGATAATAAGCACACATCCTGAGAAAACTGATGGGATCAGAAGAAGGAGGTGAAATACACCGTGAATAACTGGGCCATCAGGTATTACGGGACGGTGTTGCAATCAACAGTATTATATTATGTTTATTTCTGCCTCTTACAAGATCTGTCTGTCTCATCAAAATGGCTTTGCTGAGACTTTTCATCTTTACCACATTATAAGGCCATGGACTTTCTGGCTTATCCTTGGTTAACCCGATTCAAAGTTTACTGCGCATGAATAGAATTCAAGCATATTTGATGCATAGGAGCAACAGAATACCTGAAAAATGTGGAAATGTGGAGTTATTCCAAAAAGCAAAGGAGTGCATTAATAATGAAAAAAAAATACAAATAATTTTTTTATATAGTTGATACAATTAAAAATTATAATTTTACACAACTCTATATTGCCCCATTTATTATGAACTCACTCTTCTTCTTTTTCTTCCGGCTGCTCCCGTTGAGGGGTCGCCACAGTGGATCAACCATCTCCAATTCTTCCGGTGCTCTGCATCTTCCTGCTTCAAACCAACCACCTGCATGTTCTCTCTCACCACGTCCATAAACCTCCTCTTTGGTCTTCCTCTTCTCCTCTTTCCTGGCAGCTCCATCTTCAACATCCTCCTTCCAATATAATCCTTATCTCTCCTCTGGACAATCCAGCGCAACCTTCCTGCTCTAACTTTGTCTCCAAAACGTCTAACCTGAGCTGTCCCTCTAATATACTCATTATATATACTCATTATATATATACATTATATATACTAATATACTCACTCAGGCAGCGGTGGCCTAGTGGTTAGGGAGTTGGCCCTGCATCGGAAGATTGTGGGTTCGATTCCCTCAAAAAGTAGGTTGCCCTGAGGTACCCCTGAGCAAGGTACCGTCCCCGTCACTGCTCCCCGGGCGCTTTCAATAGCTGCCCACTGCTGCACGGTGTTTGTGTGCATGGGTTAAAAGCAGAGGTTCATGGTGTGCAGTGCTGTGACCTCGCAATGACAAGGGTTGTCACTTTCACTTTTTTTCACTTTCATTATTATTATGAACTCACTGTTCTAGTAAAAGTCCACCCAGAAGAAATGTTCAGGTTTCTCTGCTATTTGTAATGTGTACTGTCATAAATTTTCCATTTTCTGTTTCATCTGCTGCATCTGCATCTGGAGCTATGTGTAAAGACAAACAGACTATAAAAGCAAAATGAGTAAAATTCTACTAAACTAGGGGCACAAATCGTTCAAACGGTGGGAAAAGGGTTTGAATGAAGTGAAAGTGACTATTTACCATTGTGAAACACAGCAAAGCACACAGTGAACCGCAATGAAATGCAACCTCTGCTTTTCACCCATTCACACCGTGCAAGCAGGGAGCACTTTGCCAGGGGAGCAGTGATGGGCAAAGTGCCTTGCTCAAGGGTACCTTAGGGCAACCTACTTATCTGGGATTGGAACCCATAACCTTCCAGTCCTGGGGCCCAGTCCCTAACCACTAGGCCTTTGCTGCCACAAAAAGTAAGGAAGTAGGAAGAATTCACATTTTGCATATAAATGCTTAATTATTCATTATAATCTTGTGCTTAGTGTCTTGTTAAATATGCCTTGTTTACAGTATGATTTGTCAACTGACTTGTAAAATTGAAAATACCATAATACAATGGTGTTCAATGCAGTAAAACCTGACTTTATAAATATTTTTCCCATACCAAATGAATATCCCATAACAATGCAAATTTATTGGTGTTCTTACGGCACCAACCTGAGGGTGTTGTAGCTTTAAGCGCTCTGTGGCTGAATCTTAAATGGCTCTATTCCCATAGGGCTCGTCACAGAAATGGAAAAACTCAAACAGAGTTTGCGTTTGATTCTACTTAAGGCACTTCCATCTTAATCATAAACATTTGAATCTGAATCGTAAGATATTCAAGTGACTTTTATCCTTTATATAATGCAGACTAAGAGGGAAACTAATAGCAAGATTCTTTCAAATATTAACAGATGAGCTACTTAGCCTGTTAACTAGTCTATCAGTTATACAGGAAATAAGTAGCCAGTCTCAGTTTTTACCAGGCTTTAGCCCATTTATCATCTCACTCCGTGGTCCGTGTGAGCAGCATAACAGATTATTACACCCACAACACTGTGGTTTTAAGAAACTTGCTGGATACGGAACACAGTTACCCCAAGCAATCCCAGGAACACTTATTGCACAATTTTACAATACACATACATATACAGCGATTTTACAGCACTGAACATGCTACAACTGGACTTAATCCGAAATCAGACTTTGCTGACTGTACCATTCATTTCAAGTCAAGTCAAGTAGGATTTTATTGTCATTTCAGCCATATACACAGTACACAGTGAAACGAAATAACGTTCCTCCAGGACCCTGGTACACACAGGACAAGACACAAGACACAAGACAACATAAGACACAAAACAGGGCAACAAGTGCAGACAGGACAGACAACAACAGACGGCACGACAGACAGTACATTCATCCGTGGTGTTCGGAATAAAGCATCCCAGGTAGATTATAGTGTAGCAGTGTGGTGGAGCAGTGTTATTGGTAAAGTGCAGAGAAGTGCAGAGAACATGTTATAACATTTTATAAACATTTGAAACCCTCTTCCCATATAAAGAAAAGTATGATCTTATAATTTGGACCACACACTGAATGAGTTATTCTACAGTGGGGTTGCAGTGTTGGAAATCACACAGAAATGCAAAAATAAGGTTTCATTTTGCAGAACAGATTGGCACAGAATCTGGAAGATGAGACTGACAAGAGAAATAAAGAAGAACTGGTCCAGTGAGAAAAGAATTACATGAGCCATAGAGGATGACTGAGAAAACAAGGAGGTATTTTCCATGAATAGTTTAAAAATCCCTATCATTTCATTCAACATTACAAAACACCTTGCCTGTTTTCAGGTATGGGGCATGTCAGCTTAAACCAGGATTGTACCTGAAAGTTAAATGTGGCCATCAAAGAAGATGGAAAAAGATGCTTGGTAACCAAAGGTCTTAGAGATAATGACATAGTTTTAAAGATGACTGAAAGAGAAATAAATGAATCATGGCCTTGCATGTTACACAGCTAGATATAAAAAGTCCAGTGCACTCCTCCAGTTCAAATTCAGTAAATTATTTCACTTGGCCGAGTTATTTGGCTTTATTAATGTTCTTGTGTGGTTTAATTGAAGTGAAGTCTCATCAGTCAATGCCAATTCTACATATAACATATAAGCAAAAGCAATACTGTCTGGCATTGGCAGCATTGGCAGCATTTTTCGAATTGGTTCATTTACTATGAAAAACATGAAGGAACATAAAGTTGAACTTCCTGGAAGAGAAGAAGATAAACAGACAAAGAAAACTTAGATTACAGAACTCTGCCAAGCAACTGCTTATAAAACTATTAGATGATTAATAAGTGGATTGACGAGGCAATGTCTGAAAGGAATCTCAGTCATACCAGAAATTAGCGTTCTCCCTTTATATCATCTCGGCCGTGTTACACTTTAAAGTGAAAGTGACAACCCTTATCATTGTGAAACACAGCACAGCACAACACAACGAAATTCAACCTCTGCATTTCACCCATACACACACATGCAACAGGGGGCAGCTATTGAAAGTGCCTGGGGAGCAGTGATGGGGACGGTACCTTGCTCAAGGGTACCTCAGGGCAACCGACTGGGTAGGGATTAAAACCCACAATCTTCTGATCCAGGGCCAACTCCCTAACCACTAGGCCAGGAGTAATTAAACAATGTGTAAAGTAATACTGTAATTACTGGTGCTATAAACTCTTACAACCAAATGGAATCCATCTGCCACCAATAGTTTCACTGTTGTCATGTGCATTGTGGAAGTGTTACTTCACAGTCTTATGAAACTCTTAACATTAAGTGACCAGTCAGAAAATAAGCAGAAACACCATGTTGTACAAAAAAATTGCACAGGCAGTGGCATGAATATGGTTTATAAATACAGGGGCCATTGGGAAGTTGCTGCAGTGTAAAACACATTTTAATCATTGCTAGATCATTCTTATACTGGCTCTGAAATGAATGAATGGAAAAGTAACATGTCCAGACTTTTACTGGAATTTTGGGTCTTCTAAACTTTACCTTTTGATTTTGATCTGCAACTAAGCACTCATGGGAATTAGGTGCTTTTCCCAGCAAACAGCCTTTCAGCCCATATAGCCTAAATGGAGTCATTTGCTGTGGACACAGTTTCTCAGTTTGGTTCATTTTCCGTAATAAAACTAAAGTATAAAATAAAAATATATAGATCTAAGATTGATTGCCTTATAGTGAGATTAATTCAGTAGAAGCACTATAGTGAGGGTGGATGAGACATTTATGAAAGTATAATTCATCATAAAATAATGAGCCACTAAGCAAGAACACTTAAATAAGCCAGACACAAACAACAGCTGGGTTAAATTACTCAGCATTAAGAAATGTATTAATGTATTAAGTTAGTTTTGAGTTGATCAGGAATTCGTTTGTTAACTTGTCACTGTAAGAATGTTGTTCTAGAACACCCAGTCACCTCCATTGGCTCCCTCTTTCATTACCTTGTACACCTGTGTTTTTGTCAGCTCTTAAGTTCGTTCTCATTTTCATTTGCCTGTCTTACCTTGTCCGTTCCTACCTTTGTGGTCTGTAAGTTTTTCCAAGCAAAACACAAAAGGACATACTTTTGTCTTACAGTTTAGGTTCCTGACAGTTGTTTTATTTTGTCTGTCATGTTCCAAAAAAAAAAAACTTTACCTCATAAGCCAGGAATTCTTTGACTCTACCTTTAAAGTCAAACCCACAGGAATGGGATACGAACTGATATGGATGGTTCAACATTTATTTTCCTAGCATCAGAACTATAATTTATAAGTTATTAGTCTTTCTTGATGATGAATGTATAATGATTTTGCCCCCTAAAGTGAATATATTCAAAATTAAATAAATATGGAAACATTTTCTCAGCACAATAAAGAAGAGCCATAATCGGTGACAGTTTGCCAAAAACATCTGTCAACATCCTGTGTGCACACTACTCCACCTGATTAACAACACATAATTAGGTACCACACCAGCAGTGCTTTAAATGTAGATGTGAAAGTAACATCTAAAACATTTGAAAGATGTTTTGCTTGTTAATCTAATGACCTAGGGCATGAGAAGACATGCCGGGTTAAGCGTCAGACTGCTAGGCAGCTCGTGTGTAAATGCTGCATTTCTAATGCTACTAGCATGTACCACACTATAAATCCCTTATGTCTAGTGTTCTAAAGAAAACCTGTAAAAGTAAAAAAAAATGCAGAAAATAAACAGACATAATGGCCTTACTTGCATTATGTCAGGAAGATATCAGCACAAGTATCTTTCAGTATGACAATTACAATAATCTGCATTCAGCAAACTCTTAACCCAGCCACTAGTGATGCACAAGCCAGTGGATTTCTTCACGCCCCTGGTCCCAAGCCTGGGGAGGGCTATGTAGGAAAGGGCATCCGGTGTAAAACTTTGCAAAATCAATATGCGGACAACGATACAGACTTCCATACAGGATCGGTTGAGGCTCGGGTTAACAACGACTGCCACCAGTGCTGTTAGCCTACAGGGTGCTGGTGGAAATTGGACTACTGTTGGCCAAAGGAGAAGAAGAAGAAGAAGAGGAGGAAGGCATGTCCAGAGAGATGAGGAGAGAAAGAAGTGCAGCAGAATGGAAGTGAGGGTAGGGACTTTGAATGTTGGCAGCATGACTGGTAAAGGTAGAGAATTAGCTGATATGATGGAGAAAAGGAAGGTTGACATTTTGTGTGTGCAAGAGACTAGATGGAAAGGTAGTAAGGCCAGGTGTATTGGAGGAGGGTTTAAACTGTTCTACCATGGTGTGGATAGAAGGAGGAATGGGGTAGGTGTTCTCCTGAAGGAAGAGTATGTGGAGAGTGTTTTGGAGGTGAAGAGGGTGTCAGGGAGGGTGATGAGTCTGAAGCTGGAAGTTGAAGGTGTGATGATGTATGTTATTAGTGCTTATGCTCCACAAGTTGGTTGTGAGATGGAAGAGAAAGAATGGAAATAGCTGTAGTTAATTTTAAGAAGAGGGAGGAGCAAAGGGGGGCCTTTCAGAGTGGAGGAAGATGCTCACAGGTGGATTATATTCTTGGCAGGAGGGTCAGTCTGAAAGAGATTGAAGACTGCAAAGTAGTGACAGGGGAGAGTGTAGCTAAACAGCATAGGATGGTGGTCTGTAGGATGACCTTGGAGGTCAAGAAGTGGAGGAAAGTGAGGGCAGAGTCGAGGATCAAGTGGTGGAAGCTGAAGGAGGAGGACTGCAAGGTGGAATTCAGGCAGGAGTTAACACGGGCACTGGGAGGTGTTGAAGAGCTACCGGTTTGCTGGGAAACTACTGCAGAAGTGATAAGGCAGACAGCTAAAAATGTACTTGGTGTGACATCTGGAAGGAAGAAGGAGGATAAGGAAACCTGGTGTTGGAACCAAGAAGTCCAGGAGTTTATTCAAAAGAAGAGGGAGGCAAAGAAGACATGGGACAGTTAGAGAGATGAAGAAAGTAGACAGGTGTACAAGGAGATGAACTGCAGCGCGAAGAAAGCAGTGGTGAAGGCCAAAGATAAGGTGTTTGGTGAATTGTATGAGAGGTTGGACAGTAAAGAGGGAGAAAAGGACCTTTACCAATTGGCTAGACAGAGAGACAGATCTGGGAAAGATGTGCAGCAGGTCAGGACGATTAAAGATAGAAATGGAAACATACTCACAGGTGAACAGAGCGTGTTGAGCAGATAGAAGAAGTACTTTGAGGGGCTGATGAATTAAGAGAATGAGAGTGAAGATTGGATGATGTAAGGAGAGTGAACCAGGAAGTGCAGCAAATAAACAAGATAGAAGTAAGGGCAACGATGAAGAGGATGAAGAATGGAAAGGCTGTTGGACCAGATAACATACCAGTGGAAGCATGGAGGTGTTTAGGGGAGATGGCAGTTGAGTTTCTGACCAGATGGTTGAACACAATCTTGGAAAGTGAGAGGATGCCTGAGGAGTGGAGACAAAGTGTACTGGTACTGATCTTCAAGAATAAGGGTGATGTACAGAGCTGTAGTAACTATAGAGGGATAAAGTTGATCTGCCACAGCATGACGTTATGGGAAAGAGTAGTGGAAGCTCGGTTAAGAAAAGAGGTGAGGATTAGTGAACAGCAGTATGGTTTTATGCCGAGAAAGAGCACTACAGATGCAATGTCTGCTCTGAGGGTGTTGATGGAGAAGTACAGAGAAGGTCAGAAGGAGCTGCACTGTGCCTTTGTGGACTTGGAGAAATCATATGACAGAGTGCCTAGAGAGGAGTTGTGGCTTTGTATGAGGAAGTCTGGTGTTTCTGAGAAGTATGTGAGAATAGTTCAGGATATGTATGATGGCAGTGTAACAGTGGTGATATCTGCAGTGGGAGTGACGGATGCATTTAAGGTAGAGGTTGGATTACATCAAGGATCAGCACTGAGCCCATTCTTGTTTGAAATAATAATGGACAGGTTGACGGACGAGGTTAGACAGGAGTCTCCGTGGACGATGATGTTTGCTGATGATATTGTGATCTGCAGTGAGAGTAGGGAGCAGCTTGAGGAGAACCTGGAGAGATGGAGATCTGCTCTAGAGAGGAGAGGAATGAAAGTGAGTAGGGCAAAGACAGAATACATGAGTGTGAATGAAAGGGAGGAAAGTGGATTGGTTAGGATGCAGGGAGTGGAGGTTACAAAGGTGGAGGAGTTTAAATACTTGGGATCAACAGTTTAGTGTAATGGCGAGTGTGGAAGAGAGGTGAAGAAGAGAGTGCAGGCAGGTTGGAATGGGTGGAGAAGAGTGGCTGGAGTGATTTGTGACAGATGCGTACCAGCTAGAGTAAAAGGGAAGGTTTACAGGACAGTAGTGAGACCAGCTATGTTGTATGGGTTGGAGACGGTGGCACTGACGAAAAGGCAGGAGGCGGAGCTGGAGGTGTCAGATTTAAAGATGCTGAGATTTTCGTTGGGTCTGACGAGGATGGACAGGATTAGAAATGAGTATATTAGAGGGACAGTTCAGGTTAGACGTCTTGGAGACAAAATTAGAGAAGCAAGGTTGTGTTGGTTTGGACATGTGCAGAGGAGAGACGAGGATTATATTGGGAGGAGGATGTTGAAGATGGAGCTGCCAGGAAAGAAGAGAAGAGGAGGACCAAAGAGGAGGTTTATGGAGATGGTGATAGAGAACACACAGGTGGTTGGTTTGAAGCAGGAAGATGCAAAGGACCGGAAGAAATGGAGGCAGTTGATCCGCTGTGGCAACCCCTAAATGGGAGCAGCCGAAAGAAAAAGAAGAAGAAGATTCAGCAAACTCTTTCCTGAAACTGTTCAATGTTCTTATGTTTATAAGTGGGATTTTTATTTGCTAGATCACAGTAATGACCCAAATGTTACCATCCTACCAGGATTTTTCTGCAGTCTATCCATTACCTGCACTGATATTGGACTTTTGTGAAATCTATTATTTTCAAGACCAAGGGCTTTGGATTGGTCCAGATGGCAAAATATCACTTACTCACATCACAGTGACATTTCTTTTATTTAACAATGAGCTTAGAATCAAAGCACTGAGAGAACATTACAATGACTTATTATGTCAAGAATATAATATAAAAAATCTTCTAAAAATGATTTTAGCTGCTGCACTGAAATTAAATGATAGGAAATGTGTGATTTTAAAGATAGAACTTTAAGCAGAAGGAAGAGTGTGTAATTACTACTTGCTATCTGACTTTGCCTCTATGTTAGGTAATTACATTTTCCACATTTCTGTATAAATATGTCTTAAATTGAAAGTGAAGTGAAAGTATCTATTTGTCATTGTGAAAGCCCACAGCACACAGTAAACCACAATGAAATGCATCCTCTGCATTTAACCCATACACACAGTGCAGCAGGGGGTAGATACGTCCAGCACCTGGGGTGCAGTGATAGGGACAGAAACTTGCTCAAGGGTAAATCAGGGCAACCTACTGGTCCAGATTTTGAGCCCATGCCACTCTGATCTTGGGGCCTATTCACAAACTATTCTCTAACTACCCCACGGCTTCAGAAATAGCTCAAGAGAACCCAGCTCAACAAATAAATTAAAGAAATATTACACCTTACCAAAAGAAAAGTCCCATATTACATATGTATGAGTGGCAAAACTTGGGCTGAACTGTGCAGCTTAAATTCTGGGATGATGGGGTTCCTTAGAAGAACTGTTCTCAGCAGCTGACCAAGTTCCTTGGTATGATTCATTATTCGTTCCATCAATGATGCCCTCGTGGTCAAGATGTAGCAAAACAGTACTAAACCATGAAATCCCACCTTTATGTTTCACAGAAAGAGTAGAATTCTTATTATGGAATGTGATGTTGTGTTTTTCCAAATAGTTACTCTTCTCATTCACCAGTAAAGCCAGTTTGGTCTAATCCATATCCTGCTTTTTCCGAAAACATTCTGGTCTATCCATGCAATCTCGCATATTTGCAGCAGTTTTCCTTTTTTGTAGAGCAGTGGTCTTCCAACCCTGCCATTGTAAACCATTGCTGTTCAGCATTTTCCAGTTGATAGATTCATGGGGATTGAGATTAATATGTGAGAGAGGCCTTTAGTTGTACAGACGTTACCCTGGTTTCCTTTTGTGACCTTCTGGATTAGTGCAAACTGGTTAACTGGTATGACAAATCTCATTGGTGTCTATGCTTTATAAACACACTCACACACATGAAAAGTCTACTTTAAATCAGCGATAAACCATAAGACCATATGTTTTTTTTTTTTATATGATCACTGTTCAACAAGATTAAACACATCAGTGTTCAACAAATACATTTAATATCTATAACAATCTGCAGCGGCTGCCAAGCAAAATAATGATCAAAATGAAAGCAACTTTTTGAAACACGAGACAGAAAAGTAATACAGTTGCTCTTGAACAAAAGTACTTTTCTTATCATGAAAGTTCTGAAAGTAGCATGTGTTGATTAAAAAAAAACGATAACTGACTGTAATCATGTTCAAAGCAAGTTTCTTGAGTGAAGGAACAGCGAAATGGATAAAAACCAGGTGCATTGTTGCAAACTTTAAGCTGAAGTGTGTGGTCACATTCATGTGCCTGCTGAATATTTTGCTACAGCTTTGAATGCTGAATTAGTCAAACAAACTATGAATCAATATATGCAGGAAAACTACTTGTCTTTCTCTTCAAATCTCTTGTTCTATCTCCTATGCTCTCTCTTTATGCTCCTGCACTTTCACTCTCCCTCCTTCCTGCCTCGTGCAATCCTCTACACAGTGAGTGCTGGGAAACTCCACTCAGTCCTGCCAGTAAGAGGCGGGGTAGTTCTACACTGCTATTTAAGCCTCCCTTGCTCAGTCACATTTGTCTTTAAGGGAGAAAGTCACAGAAGAGAGAAAGTCTTTTTATACTTCTTTCACATCCACTCCAATCACTTCATCATGGCTTTTGCACCCAAAGCTCTCTGTCTGGTCCTGGTTGCTGTGTTTTGCTGTCAGCTAAGTAACGGTAAGAGTGCTATTTGTGTGTTTAAATTAGTATTTAGTGGTTTGCTGCTTTCTTATAGGTACTTTAAAAACTGCAATAGTTCATGATCATGTCCACATGTTCATGATCTGAATGTACATTGAATGTGTTAAAATATTATCTAGCAGACCCTCAAATTTTTTCAATGCTTTTTAATATTTAATTTGGCAAACGTTCAAATTTAAGGATGGTCACTAAAATCATTTTCATCAGATAATTCATTTAAATGCACATGCAAAGTGGATCTATGTATGAACTAAGTCCATTTTTTGAAGAAGAAAGATTTTTACTTGACTGCACTCCATCTCTTATCCTCAGGACAAGTAGTAATGCGCAGATGTGAGTGTATGAACTTCGCCAAAAAACCTACTCCCTGGAAGAACATTGAGGAGTTCTACATCACTCTACCACATGGTCGCTGCAAAACCACAGATATCATGTGAGTGTTCTTCAGTTTCTTGTTGCTTTTCTATGCTGATCTGGACCTAAGCAGCTGCTAGGATGTTGATGCATCCATTTATGCACATTGTTCCCTGATTATCTGTAACAGTTTCATGCATGACTGTTTTTAAACTAGATAAAGATGCAGTTGTTGCTGCTTATTCATAAGACCTTTTTCCTTGCTTTTCAGACTCACAGTGAAAATCCCAAACACGAATAAGAACACACAGCGCTGCGTGGACCCAGAGACAAACCAGGGCAAGATCCTTATGCAATGCTGGGAGAGGTAGGGACGCATGTTTCTCTAACATTTAGAAAATGCTGCCTCTGCATTTAAACTGGAATTTCATGCAAAATATGCAAGAATTGATCTAACATTAAAACCATTTCTCAGCAGAGGTGATAAGAACCAAGCGTATGAAAATAATTCTATGAAAGGAATATGAACTCTGGTTTCTGTTGTTAGCATTGTAAAGAAATCTGTGTCTCTAAAGTGAGTCCATACCAAATCCCTCTGACTGACTTTATCTCAATCGTCAATTAACTATTAAATTGTGTAGAAGATTTGAACAATAATTTATCTTTGAAACAGAGGCTCCAAATCTCTTATATACCATATATTTACTACATTTCCAACACAGAAGTACAGAAGTACTAAAGTCACCTTTTTTTTTTCCAAACAGGAAAAATGCCACAGTAACGCTCAAGGCATCTGAATGTATGCAAAGGAAGTGAAAGCATGTTGAGCAAGAAGATGAAGATGGATGGGAGAGTAAGGACACTGAGGAAACTCCAGAGAAAGTGTAGGATTGGAATTCCTGCTGACCGAGTCTAATGGGAAAGTAGAAGAGCTGTAATTTGGGATTCCACCCTCCCTTGGAGCTGAGAATTCACAGCTGGTCGGATGAGCCCTGAATGTGCTTCCAGAATGAGTTAGTCAGAATCAGATGTTTTCAAGCAAGATTCAATGCTCCCTGGAGAACTGTTGGAAAGAATGCTGGAGTTTGGATGAACATTTTATGCTCAATAAGAGTGTCAGCATTGTGTATACATGGCAGTCAGTATTTAAACAATTTATTGTATTTTATTGTATTTATTTCTTAATATATGTAATAAATAACGTGAATAAATTCCTACATTTTGTATTAACACTACATTTTTCATGTCTTCTTCACTTGAGAAATGGACTGCGCAACTGCTTTTCATTTGTTTGTTCGGGTATGTTGCAATGTTTGAAGAGTAATTAAACTAAAATAAAGAACTCAAAAGAACTGCTTGCTTTCGGCTCTTTCACAACATCTACTGGGTTAAGTTCAGGATTTTGACTTGGGCTTCCACTTAACTCTTCTTTAACCATTTTTACTAGAATGACTTTTGGGCTAAGTGTCTTGTTGCGTGATTCACTTTCACTTAAGATTCAGTTCAAAGGCAGATATGATGAGAGTTACTTCAAGAATTCCCTGGGATAATTCAGAATTCATTGTTCCCTCAATAACAGCATGGTCCAGATCCAGCAAAACATGCCCAAGCCATGATAATTACAGCCTCGTTTCATGATGGAATGTAGTGTTTTCCTTTCTTCAAATATAACTTTTCTCACTTTAAGTGAAACACGAAGAGCTGGAAGGCTTGACAGGACAATGCAGTTTGCTTACAGCTGACTATGATTACCAAGCAAAGATGAAAACATTGCTTTGAAAGCCTGAGTCAAATCAGTTGCTGAGCAGCAAAATGTGTTTGGAAGTCATTCCCTTTCATTTTACTTCTTTGAAGTACTTTGTTGAAGAAACGTGTTAATGTAACAAACTTTATTCATTCATGGCTTAGTGTAACATTTAAATCAGATAAATTTAAACCATTCTTTCTTGTTTGCAGGAACAAAACCATGGTTTAAAAGTCAGTCTCATTCTCTCTCTAGCCCTCTTCAGCTCGATCTCTCTCTCCACTGCTCTCTCTCTCTCTCTCTCTCTCTCTCTCTCTCTCTCTCTTTCTCTCTCTCTCTTTCTCTCATGGCTCCTGCACTTTCACTCTCCCTCCCACTTTGAGCATTCCAGCCCCTCTGCAGAGAGTAAGCAGGGAAATTCCACTATATAGTACCTCTAGCCTGGAAGTGGAAAGGGAATTTCCTACACTGAAGGGAACGTAAGGTGTCTAGCTGCTCTCTGCTCTTTGCTTTACACTTTCACTTCGAGTGAGGACGACAGTGAAGAAAGACTTTTTTCATTCTGTTCTTCTTTTATTTCTTAACCATTCACTTTACTATGGCTTTTGGACCAAAAGTCCTCTGTCTGGCCCTGGTTGTAGTGTTTTGCAGTCAGCTCAGTAACGGTACGTGTGCTATCTGTGTGTTTAATTCAGTACGGGGAATTATACTTGCTTTCTTAGAGGTTCTTTACAGGGTTGCAGTGGATCTGCATGCACACTGAATGTACTCTATATTACCATTTAGCAGACATGCAATATTTAATTCAGTAGAGAAGTCTGTTCTTAATGAAGGTCATCAGATTTAAACGGGCTTGAAAAGTGTTTCTGTTGCTGAATGGTCTTTAGTTTCTTGTGGCTTTCTATAAATGAAAAGTGGGTCTATCTCTGAACTAAGTCCATTTTTATGAAGGAACTTGACTGCTCTCCATCTCTGATCCTCAGGACAAGTAGTAAAGCGCAGATGTGAGTGTATGAACTTCGCCAAAAAACCTACTCCCTGGAAGAACATTGAGGAGTTCTACATCAATCTACCACATGTTCGCTGCAAAACCACAGATATCATGTGAGTGTTCTTCAGTTTCTTGCTGCTTTTCTATGCTGATCTGGACCTAAGCAGCTGCTAGTAAGTTTGATGCATCCATTTATGCACATTGTTCCCTGATTATCTGTAACAGTGTCATGCATGACTGTTTTTAAACCAGATTGAGATGCAGTTGTTGCTGCTTATTCATAAGACCTTTTCCCTTGCTGTTCAGACTCACAGTGAAAATCCCAAACACGAATAAGAAAACACAGCGCTGCGTGGACCCAGAGACAAACCAGGGCAAGATCCTTATGCAATGCTGGGAGAGGTAGGGACGCGTGTTTGTATGGGAATTCCATCAACAATATGCAAAAATGAGTTGGAGAATTGTTCTCAGCAGTGGTGACTGAATGTGACTCCTGGTTTCTGTTATTATCACTGAATCTCTCCAGTTTACCGTGTACTAACAAAGTCCTCAAAACAGAAGCACTAAAATCACCTTTTTTATTCTAACAGGAAAAACGCCACAACAGTACTCAAGGCGTCTGAATGTATGCAAAGGAAGTGAAAGAGTATCCTCAGACAGAAGATGCAGATGGAAAGGAGAATGAGGGCAATGAGAAAAGGTGCTGTGCTTTAATTCCTGCAATCTTCTTATCAAATCCATTGGGCAGGAGGAGGGCTTTGATCTGTGACTCCATCCTCTCTTGGAGTTGAGAAACCACAGCTGGTCAGAGTTAAGGCACTGTGTTCACTTCACAGTTTAACAGTGTTAAACTTCTGTTCATTCTGTTCATTTTTTGTTAGGTGTAATGCATGTGATAAATAAATAAATATACATTTTGTACTAACAATTACTACATTTCACACAAACTAAAGGCTTTGTAAATGAAATATATATTCCTTATATATAAATATATATCTGCTAAAATTCCGTAAATGTAAATGTAAATATATATTCTAGATCAATTTCAATCAGGTTTTAAAGCTATGTGGATGACACACAGTCAAACATTTCTGCAGAGCCAAAGAATACAAGTCCATTGTAGTCCATATACTCACAACCTGCCAGTCCAGTATCATTATCAGTGTTCAAACTGCAAGATGCTGAAAAACTGATCCATGCCTTTTCATTATTATTATTGTTGTTGTTGTTGTTGTTGTTGTTATTGTTGTTGTTGTCATCATCATCATACATATGTTCATTCACTTCTTCAGGCTTTTAAATGTTTTAAAGGTTTTCTTCACAGCCCTTGCCTTAGATATGTATGTTGTGAATATATAGTGAGTTATGTTTGTGGGAAATGGGCCACAATTAAACTAAAACTTACTGTCACGCCTAAACTGGTCTATTGTGTCCCAGGTTGACCCAGAATCTCTGCTTCAAGAATTATGAGCCCCATCTACTGGCTACTTTGGAACATTTACCCAAGTGGGCTCTACATAGTAGAGCTTGTCCAGCTAAAAGCAGCAATAAACAAAAATGAGTCTGATTCATCTGACTTTTTCAGATGGTAAGGTTTTTTTTGTCCCACAAATTTAAATGTTTATATGGGTTGTCCCAAAAGAACTGAGTCAAAATATCGATTTTATTTTGTCATTTTTGTATTTTCATCATTTTTTCTTAGTATATACAGAACTGTGCAAAACTTTTAGGCAGGTGTGGAAAAAATGCTGTAAACAAAGAATGCTTTCAGAAATATAAATAATGATTGTTTATATTTATCCATTTACAAAATGCAAAGTGAGTGAACAAAAGAAAAATCTAGATCAAATCAATATTTGGTGTTACTACCTTTTGCCTTCAAACCAGAATCAGTTCTTCTGGCCCCCACAGAGCCCTGATCTCAACATCATCCAGTGTGTCTGGATTACATGAAGAGACAGAAGGATGTGAGGAAGC